>JAWVWN010002679.1:1200000-2400000 GCA_037367305.1 Phrynocephalus vlangalii | reverse complement strand
CTTTTTTCCAGGCTAAAGAGCCCCAAATGTTTTAGCCTTTCCTCATAAGGGAGGTGCCCCAGTCCAGAAAAGTGCATTTTCTCCTGCCTCCTTCCCTCCGTTCATGGCACAGCTGGGATGTACCTCCCTTGGGCCATATAACTGGTGTCTCCTTTGCATCTGGGACTCTTTCTGCTTTTTCCTCCCTGTGCGAGGTTGGACTTGGCGGCCTTGGAGGCCCCCTTCCCACGTGAGGGTTCTATGATTTTCAGGAGGAGGGTGGGCTCCTCTTGAGAATACGACGGCCAGCCCTGTCACGTGGGGCGGCTGCACGGGAGAGGGCTTTCTCCTCGGTTGCCCCCAGGCTGACTTGCGCCTGTTTCCATGTCTTGGGAAAGCGGTGGAGGCGCTATGCTCCAAACCAGAAACCCTTTCCATGTCTTGCCAACTGTTGGGATTGTCCTAATAGCCGCAACAAATTGTGGTGATTTAGATGGATTGATTGCCGTGTTGTCGCCTTGGGCCCTTTCGCCTTACGGCCATAAAAACCTAAGAAGAGCCCTGCTGGATCAGGCCAAGAAGGGCCCATCTAGTCCAGCTTCCTGTATCTCACAGGGGCCCCACCAGATGCATCTGGGAGCACATGAGACTAGATATCTGTCTCCTGATCCCACTCCCCTGCATCTGGCCCTTGAAGTACCCCGGTTTTAAGCCTGGAGATGACACATCTCCATCATGGTTTGTAGCCTGTGATGGACTTTTCCTTCAATCCCCTTTTGAAGGCATCCAGGCCAGATGCCATCACCACCTCCTGTGGCAGGGAGTTCCACAGACTAACAACGCGTTGGGTCAAGAACTATTTTCTTTTGTCTGTTCTCACTCTCCCAGCCCTCGATTTGAGTGGATGCCCCCTAGTTCTGGTATTTTGTGAGAGGGAGAAGAGCGTCCCTCTATCTACTTTACTCATGCCCTGCATTAGTTTGTACTTCTCTCCTTGGGCTGCTTCGTAGCCTTCCTGGGTGCGAGCCTTGAGCGGAAAGGCAGGCTCGGAAATCTAGCCATAAAGGCATTGTTTGTGAAGTGGCAGGTTGCTAGTCCTCATTTTCCTTGTGGACTCAGTGAGGCTAAGACTTGGGGGCCAAGACCCATTTCCTCCTGGCTCCCTGTTCACACAGATTTCCATGGATCTCACAATTTCCAGCTTTCCATGAGAAAAATGCCCCTCCTCTCTGTTTTCACTCCTTTGAACCTTCCCAGCAGGCTGCGCTCCAACTAATAACCTCTTGGGGTAACCTTCTCCATGTTCACTATATTATTTTTGATTAGTGGGGTTTTTGTGTGTGTGTGTGTGTGTGTGTGTGAGAGAGAGAGAGAGAGAGAGAGAGAGAGAGAGAGAGAGGAGGTGGAAACACGGAAGAAGAGGAATTTATTCACGGTGCCATTTCTTAGCTGGCTGCGCTCACCTACGTCTGCAGAACGCCCGCGATGCAATTTGCTCTAAAGTCTCATTTGATTATGGGGATTACAGATGTCACTGCCTTTTTGCTTTTAGAGCCACTTCAGGAAATAAAAATAAAGTGCAGATTGTATTCCGTCACAGACGCCGAGAGCCTCGGCAGAAAGCAAATGAGCGTTTCTCAGCAACGGCGCTCAAGTCCCAGCCTTTGGGGTTGGGTCTTTCTCTCTTGGGCAGGCTCTTGAGAGGCCCCCACGGGAGAGCTCGCCTTTCCCTCCTCCTCTTTTGGGGTGTGGTGTGGGGCAGGAAATTCAGTCTTTTCCCCAGTGGCCTCCCCGTTCTTTCCTACCTGTGCCAACCTGCGGAAAAACAGAACCAGCACGCACACTCTAAAGTCTAAAATGCCAAAAAAAAAACCCTTCTCTGTTTTCTTTGCAGTGGCTCTAACTCACGACGTCTTAAAAAAGGCACGAGGCAACCTGGAAGTAAGTTAAAACACCTTCCGTCTCCGTTAATTCGCCCTCATTGGCAGCCCCTCCTTCTCTTGAGCTCCCTGCCCCTTGAAACTAGTGGCATAAATCACATCTGGTACGACCCGCGCTGTGCAAAAACGGCTGTTTTAGGACTGGCGGAAGACGACGACCCTGCCTCCCGCCTGCTTAACACAAGAACCGTCGGGCAAAATCTATTTAATATTACGGCACGCTTTGAGAGATCAGAACCACCGTGGGCAGGGAAATGGGTTCAGACTTCGGTTTTTATGCCCCAGTGGATCGCACCGATCCCTCCGCAAGCCCACCCTTGGACCACTGGTCCTTGATTATCCCACGGGTGACATCCAGTTGGTCAAAGTCACATAATAAAGAGGTAAAAACCCTGCCTGATTCCATTGCCCGCTGGAGAAGGGGGTGCCCGCCTTTCCTAGGATGCGCTCCTCGCCAGTGGCCAGTCTGCGCTCGCTTTTTAAGCTCAAGAATGCCATGTGGAGGATGGGGGGTTGTTTGCTACGAAAGAGCCTGCAGCCAAGTGGCGCCCCCTTTTATTTATTTATTTATTTATTTTTGCATTTATACCCCGCTTATCTTCAGACGAACTCTAAGCGGCTTACAAGGGCTATGTTAGCCACATAAGTACAAGATAAACAAATGTAATTACAACAATAAGTTTAAAAACAGTAAAAACCTAGTGGCACCTCATCAACTAGTGCGTATGATGGCGGACAAGAGAAGAAAAGAAAGATACACACCTAAGATTAAGGATCGCCAAAGGCCTCTTGGAAGAGGTAGGTTTTTAAAGCCTTCCGGAAGGCCAGCAGGGACTCTGCAGAGCGCACTTCACTGGGGATGGAATTCCAAAGGCTAGGGGCCGCCACCGAGAATGCCCGGGTCCGAGTGCTTGTCTTCCAGGCTTCTTAGACGGTGGCGATCCGCAGCAAGTGCGCTCGCGCCTGCCGAACGGGATGGGCCGAGGTGGATCGCTGAGCGATACGCTCTGCCAGGTAGTCCGGTCCCAAGCCATGGAGGGTCCTCGGTCTGATCCTTGAGATGCTAGATTTCTGTGTGCAGAGATTTTTTAAAAAACATTCTCCCCGTGTGCAGTCGCATCTTGCAAGCTCCTTCCTGTGGACCAAAGCTATACAACCCCAGGAGGGAGGGCTTTCTAAAGCAGGCCCCCAAATGGAAGGGACCGCAGTGCGAATGCCCCCCCCCTTAACACCCGTTATTGCTTTCCTTCCCAGCTGCAGCCGGCAGAGAGCAAAACCGTCAGCCCCAGCAAGAAGAGCGTTCTGTGAAGGCGACACCACTTCCCCAAATAAAGGCCTGGTCTTTTCCTGCAAAGCCAAAAACAAAAAAAATTTTTGGCTCCTCCTTTGCTCCTCAAGCCTTAAGGAATCTCAGTTGCCTTTCCCACTGGTCGGGTCCGAGCCTCGTTCACCAACCTTGGCACCGTCCAAGCATGTTGGCTGAGCCAGTCCCCTCTTCCCCCAATCAGACCATGGCCCACGTGGTCTGCAATGATGGGTGCTGTAGTCAAACGCACCTGCAGAGCAGCAGGTTCTTAATAACACAACCGGGGGTGGGGGAGACATCTGTTAAAGTCAGAATAAAAACCTCAGGATTCTGATGTTGGCCACAGCAAAACTAGAGGTCCCGACTTTGTTTTTTCCTTTCTGTTTCCTTTTGTGGATTTAAAAAAACACAAAGGTACTAGTCTTATATGTAGGGCTGGCTGGTTAATTAGTTGTGGTGCTTGGTTAACGCCACAAATCAGGGCTTAGAAAATTTAATTTTTTTGCACGGGAGCTATCAGAACGTTGCGGTCCAAAAAGCCAAAACCTCTGACTGAAATCACATCCCAGAAAATTTGTTTGCTTCTTTACAAAAGAGCTCCAACACGAATCGGTACGAATCGGCAACACAGGTTAATTGAGGTACGAGGGATTTTTGTGGAACACAGGCAACCTCAAACAACCGTTTCTCCAGGTTTTGTGCTTGGCCTCCGAAGGGCCACACTCCCTGATAACGGCAGGTGCATTTCTAATTTGGGTTGCCAGAGGCCGCTGATCCTAAGTTTGGGAAGAACTAAATCCAGCCTATATTGCTTAGATTTTTGTAAGACGTGTGCCAGCTTTTCGGGACGTGGGTGCTGCATGAACTGCACATTTTTGTCTCCGATGTATTAATTTGCATTTTATCGCCTTCGAATCGGCCAGGATTCCCAAGGTTAACCCTTGCCTGGACTCTGAAAGGCTGCCTTAATGTAGTTGACTGATAAGAGCTGCCATGTCCCCTTGGGAGGGTTCTTCACGCACAATTAATACGTGAATGTGGGGACTTCCCCTTTCAGGCATCTTTGTAAGCACAACCGATAAACCTTTTGCTTCCTTTAGGCAAAAGGTGGGGGAGATTCATGCCCCAACCCCCTTTTTGTGACGCAGGCATAGATTCCCACCATGGGAATCAGCCTCTCCGTCCCAGAAGGGGCAGGCGTGCCGTCGTTCATCCCTCCGTGAGCACTGCCAACTTTTAAGGACACGAGTGGGCGACCAGGACCCTGCAGAGGTTGGGAGTGCAGCTTAGACCCAGGCAGCACAGTTAATGGTGAGGGATTATGGGAGCTGTAGTCCAGCAGCCTTTCCTGGCCTTCAAATTGGCCTAGTTTCACTGACTTCTTCTGCTCATCAAAGAACAGGAAGCTGCAGAAGAACAGAAGGGCCTCCTTTGTGGTGGCTCCTCCTCCAAAAAAAGGATATACAGTGGTACCTTGTATAAAGGAATTAATTCGTTCCAAATGAAATTATGTTAAGCAATTTTTCCTCTATACCAATTTCCCATAGGAATGCATTGAAAACGGAGTAATCCCTCATCGCAACCATTTTTATGTTGTATGGATTCGCCCCACTGGAAATTCTGTTAAGCAAATTTCCCCTAAATCTAGATTTTTTATGTTGTACAGATTTTATGTTACACAAACCGTTTGTTATACGAGGGTCCACTGTACTTTCACCGGGAAGCCCATTCCATTGTAGGTCTTAGATGCCGCCGCTCCGAAACATTTCTTTCTAGGCATTCCTATCTTGTAAATGCATTTTGGAAATCCCTGTGGAGTTTTTTCATTTATTCCACAGGGTGTCGGTGTGAAATGTTTGCCATTGACTTGGATGCTGTCTTTATATAATGTTCTTTACTTGTTCTTTCAACAGTTGTGGATGCAATTTATCTATCTATCTATCTATCTATGCCTTCCTTCTTTCCTATCTATCTATCTATCTATCTATCTATCTATCTATCTATCTATCTATCTATCTATCTATCTATCTATCTATCTATCTATCTATCTATGCCTTCCTTCTTTCCTATCTATCTATCTATCTATCTATCTATCTATCTATCTATCTATCTATCTATCTATCTATCTATCTATCTATCTATCTATCTATCTATCTATCTATGCCTTCCTTCTTTCCTATCTATCTATCTATCTATCTATCTATCTATCTATCTATCTATCTATCTATCTATCTATCTATCTATCTATCTATCTAAAAGTGACATTTCCTGTAAAGCAGGGACAGATTCTCATCGCCCTCTCAAATCCATCTTCCACGACCAGTAACCATGATGACTGGGGATCATTGATGTTGCAATCTAAAACATCTGAAGAGCACCTTAGAGCAGTGTTGGTGAACCTATGGGCACGGGTGCCAAAGATGGCCCTCAGAGCCCTTTCTGTGGGCACCCGACATCGCCCCCTTCACAGCCACCTGTATTCAGGTTAAGTTGTTGTATTGGCACTTTGCAAAAAAAATTCATGGGTTTTGAATCGCACTTTGGGGACTCAGTCTCTAAAAGGTATGCCATCACTGCCTTATAGAGTATTCCACTCCACAAGATTAAAACGTATCATGGAACGTGCAACGACCTAAATATATAAAGCATAACTAACTTCCTTTCAGTTCTAATGACAAACTTGTTTAACACTTCTGCTGAAGAGTCCACCAGAATAATCAGTAGTGTAGAAGATACAGAGGTCTCCTGCCACGAGAAATCTAGGCTGATACCAAGTAGAGCACCTCAGGATTGGAGTGCATCTACTTACACTGTGGTCTATATAAGGGCTCATTTGCATTCCTGCACGATTTGATGATTCCATTAACTGGTTGGCTCAATGGATTCAGCCCAACATGGACTTGCCCTTGGATTTAAGATTGACCAAGTTTTGCACCAGGAATGGAAGAACATCTGGTCTCCCAGAGGTTCACCTGCCGTTCCCAGCATGCTTGGCTCTTTGCCCTGCTGGGCTGGTGCTGATACAAGTTGCACCCTGGATGAGGGCGGAGGAACTGGTTCCCCCATCTGTGATTTGACTAGATGCAGAACCCAGCCTTCTGGGAAGAGAAGCTACGGCAAATGTTTCCCTGGCTCACAGTGCTGGAGACACTCAAGAGGAACCGGAAGCACCATCCCTTGAGAACTGCTTTGAGTTGGACTCGGGCCTTCAAGGCTCCTTCCGACTCTCCCGTTCAGTGATTATTGTACTTTTGAAAGTTTTTTTTTGGGGGGGGGGGTGTTGTGAGATTTTTGTGAGAACGGTTATTGCTCCCCACTCTTAGCCCAGCCCGGGAGGTGGTCTCTTCTCCTGCCATCCTCTGATGCCGTTTGACCAACCCAATATTTTTAAAAAACCAGATGCCCTGCATCGGAGATGAGGCCATTTTGGTTCTCATAATCCCCGTTTCTTGGCCCCGCTGCCTGGTGCTGATAAAAGTCAACAGCTGGGGTTAACACCGACACCCACCCACCCACACACACACCTGGTGTTATTACCAGCCCTTGGCCTAATAGTGGGCGGCATATAAGTTGTAAAAATAAATAAATAAGTAATCGGTACTCCCATTTTGGGGCAGACCCACTGAATTGGTGGGATTCACCTGCATTTTGACGTCCTTCTGTAGCCAATTTCAGTGGGTCTACTTTAGATGAGATCAGCAACTAGATTTAGGGCGGTGGCCTTCTGTAGCGCCCCAGTCTTCACTTGACAATAAACGCAGTCATAAAAATGAGTTCCCGCAGCATCAGTGCAAGGAGGTGGGCACCCAAGCTTACCCCTGTGTGTACGATGATGGGCTTCAGTTGTCCAAGATCTCAGCTCATCCAGAAGTTACCTTTCCTCTTCAGAACCCAGTTTCCCTCATTGGCTCGACTTCCTTTTGCACCTCTTTCAAGTCCTGTACTCCTCGCGGGGTTGAATCATACGGTACGCCGGTGGCTGAAAAGAGAAACACACGCACATCAACAATCCACAACTGGTTGTCCCTCTCTGAGTTTAATGTTAAACATCAAGTTTTATGTTCAGTTTGAGTTGTATGTAGCAATAAACAGCCTTTTATTAAAAGAGTGCAAACAAAATCAAATAGCGTCCTTGTTATTATTATTTTTTGTCCCGTAATCTTTCATTTCTCACAGTCAATCTTTTTGTGTGGTGTTTGCCTGTCATTTGTTTTGCTTGTGCAGTTGTATGTCTACCTTTCCAAGGTCACGAGAGGGGGAGTGACAGTTTCCTGCTCTAATCTGTCGTAAATCATTCCAGAAGTCAACCATCTCAGATGGATGCTTGGACCAGGCCCTTCCTGAGAAAGAATTCAATGGTGAAGGTGTGGTCAACGCATGCCCCTCTACAACACAGCTTCCCAACCTGGAGTCCCCAGGTGCTTATGGACTATAACTCCCAGAAATCCTGGCCAGCACAGCTGGTGGTGGAGGCTTCTGGGAGTTGTAGTCCAAGAACATCTGGGGACCCACTGCACAGGACCAAGTTTCACTTCTGTTCTCATTACTGCACCGTTGGTCACACTGGCTTCAGATGATGAAAGCTACATTGGGTGGATCCAATGTTCCTTGCTCCTCAATCCGAAGTGACAACTTACTTTATTTTCCTGTTTATAAGACGACCCCCATGTATAAGACGACCCCCAGTTTTCCAGCCCAACCAGTTTCACAACCATACGGTACTCTCCTCAGCTTGCTTCTCTGTGCATGATGGTCCTCAATTTTTAGTCTTAACAATTTTAGACAAAAATATAGTCCTGCACATGGAAAAATACCTGCATGGAAATCTCTGCATTGAAACCCCCCTCCAATTATCTTGGTAGTTTTAATTTCTCACTGGTGTGAGTGTTATCATCCCATCATCAGGTGGGTTCTGCAGAATGTACCCCATTTGAGCTTGCATCAAATCTAGTCAAGACAGGGTCTTGTTGGGTGTCGCTAGGTGCAGAAGGGGATTTCCCAAGGCTTTCCCTGTTTTGGCCCAGTTGCAGGGCTAATGCCACCCCCGGCCACGGTTGGGTGCGATGGCTCATCACACACAAACTATTTATTTATTTATTTACAAGATGTTTTTAGCCACCCCACTACCATCTCAAAACTGGTGTTGAAATGTGAGTCGCATTCATTTCCGCACCCCGAGGCTCCTCTAGAGCGACACCTTTGACGGTGGAAGCAAAGAATGAAAAAAAAAACACGTTTTTTTAAAAAAGAAAAATTAAATATCAAATTGGAGTTTAATTTTAGACATAAGCTAATCAAAGGCAGGGCCGTGCTCCCTACGCCTGGCATTGTCCCTCGCAACTTGGAGGCACCGTTAAGCTAATTTTCCTAAGCAGCTAAATTACAGGTACTCAGAGGTAATCAAAATGATGTAAATTCCAACTTTTGGAATTAATTACACTTTGGATTTTTTAAGGGAGGGGCAGCGCCCGGAGTTTGCAACACCTGAAGGAAGGAGGCAGCTGCATGGCTATAAATAGCCCATCCTGCACAGCTTTTTCTGTCTCTTTGATGCACACCATCTGTCCTCGGTGGCCCCGTCATCCTCTTTTTTGGGGGGAGACCAGGTCAAGGCGTGCCTCCCCAGGCAGATGAGTCAGATGGAAGGCATTTGAGGCGGGCACGGTCCTCTTTTGAGGTGCCTGCTTTGGAACAGAACGAAGGAGATGCTTCACGGATCGAACCTCGCTCAGTGCGCCGGAAACGGAAGCAGCCCCCTTGCCCGTGAGGGAGCTGGCAGGCGCAGCTACGCTCCCCCCCGCGCCACAAAACTTGTGATCTAATTAATCCAAATAGAGCTTTTAAACAACACAATTAGAGCATCGGGCAAGAAAAAAAATGATATGTTTGAAGACGAGGAACATATGCTTAAGTAGCTGTAACCTAGAATCACTTGATTTTTGGAGTACGCAATGCGGTGGGTTACCTAGTAGGTCACATCTGGGAGTAGAAAGGAGGCAGTGTTCCCAAGGGGGTGAGCCTGCGCCCACAATTTGTTACCGGGATGGATGATGTCCAAAAAGGAAGCACTCGATCAGCCGGGCCTGAAGTTTGAGTCCTACTCTTCCCTCCCAGGCTTCATGTCAATGGCCCACCTTGGCTACCTAAGCGTGGAGACCATGTGGCTTTCGAGGGACTGAGCTTCAGCTCCCCATGGCAAGGGCTGATGGGACTTGGAGTCTAAAATCATCCCAAGGACCAGCAGTTCAGGTCCTAATTTCATTGATTTTCCTTCATACCAACTGAGCTAACTAGGATGGAACCATCAGGTGGACCGTTGTGGACTTCCAGGTCGACCGGGACTGCCGATCCCATCGTCCTTCCCCACTTCTTCCAGGAACCCCACCAGAAAGGTTTTAGAGGGCCTTGGGATTATTCGTCTGTTGGACTTTCTGGCCCCATAAGAACCTGCCTAGGCTTCCCTTGCTGCCCATGGGGTCCCACCAATATCCATCCATCCATCCATCCATCCATCCATCCATCCAAACTGGCTCCATAAGCATGTTACCCAACTCTGCTTTTTAGTTGAGGCTGGTGGTGATGATGATGATGATGATGATCCATCAAGTCAATTCTATCAGTGTTTTCTGGATAGAGATTGCTTTTAAAAAAGACGGTTCCCCCTTCTCTTCTGGTGTCATCTCGGGACCGTGCAGCTTGCCCAGAGTTGCCCAGGTTGGTCCAATTGAACTCCCAGCCTCTGGCCCTGCAGCCAAATCCCTAAACCACTGAGCTACCTGGCCAGCATTAACGGAGAAAGCCTTGCTTTAGTCAGAGGGGAAAAGGGCTCAAAGGGTTTCACGCAGACCCTGGGCTGGTGTGTGTGTGTGTGTGTGGGAGGGGGGGGTTCACCTGAGGTCAAAGAGCACCCTAAAACTGGCAAAAGGGGCCCTACGGTCAGCTGAGGCTCTTTGGAAGTATGTGTGTGTGTGTGTGGGGGGGATGCTGCTGTTCCTGCATCCCAGTGTTTTCCCCATCAGCCACTAGATGACACTAAAAGGCTAAATTCAATTTCCTAGTTGTGTGATTTCAGAGGAACATGGCTACCTCTTCTAAAACTACAGTTAGAAAAAATGCTGAACTTTGCATCACGGGAACGGAAGGGAAAGCATTTCTGCTTAAAAGCATCCTCTGCATTGCCCCCCCACACACACACACACCACAAAAGTAAACATCTTATTTTTGCATGCCCCTATCCTATGAGATGCCACCATGCACTGTTTTCTGTCTGTGAAAAGCTGCTTTACTTCAAACTCTTTTTCCCCAGCCATAAAACCCAGGATTGTCTTCATGTAGCTGAGACCTTGAAGAATCCCTGCAAATGACAAAGCCAGCAGCCTGCAAATAATCTGTGCCGGGTTTTTTGTACAAACTAAGCAAGCTAGAGTTTAGGCCCTCAGATTTTACTGCAGGAGTGCTAAACAGCCTAGGCTGAATCCTGTGACTTATACAGAAGGAATGGGTTTAGTTGATGACTAGAAAGAGTAGTTCAGTGGTTAGAGAGAGACTCTCAAGAATCTCAGCTGAAGGCAGGAGATGGCCCCACCCCCACCCGCCCCGGGGTTGCCGGGCCCTTGCCTCACCTGTCCTTGCAAGGGTGTCAAGCAGAAGGGGCAGGCAAAGGGAGAAGCATGGCATGTTTTAAATTCTGTTAAAGTACTCGCATAATGTCCTGTTTTGAGCTTTTAATATTGTGTCTTTAATGATGTCAGTCAGCTACCTCCCAACCTTTTTTTTTTTGGAGGCGGGTTACAAATTATGGTAAATGAAGGAAGGAAGGAAGGAAGGAAGGAAGGAAGGAAGGAAGGAAGGAAGGAGAAAGAAGGAAGGAAGGGTGGATGGATGGATGGAATGAGGGAAGAAAGCAAGGAAGGAATGAGTAGAAAAAGGAAGGAAGGAAGGAAGGTAGAAGCAGAAAAAGGAAGGAAGGGTGGATGGAATGAATGAATGAATGAATGAACCAAAGAAAGAAAGAGAAAGAAAGAAAGAAAAAAGAAGGAAGGAAGGAACAGAAGAAGGAAGGAAGAAAGGAAGGAAGAGAATAAAAGAAGGAAGGAAGGAATAGAAAAAGAAAGGAAATGTGGATGGATGGAAAGAAAGAAAGAAAGAAAGAAAGAAAGAAAAGGAAGGAAGGGAGGGTGGAAGGAAGGAAGGAAGGAAGGGAACAAAAATTAAAAGGAAGAAAGCATGGATGGAAGAAAGAATTAAAAGAAAACAGAAGGAAGGAAGGAAGAGAAAAGGGAAGGAAGGATGAATGGGAGGAAGGAATAGAAAAAGGAAGGAAGGAAGGAAGGAAGGGTGGAAGAAGGGAAGGAAGGAACAAAAAGAAAAGGAAGAGTGGATGGGTGGAAGGAAGGAAGGAAGGAACAGAAAAAGTAAGGAATGGTGGAGGGAAAGAACGAAGGAAGGAAGAAAAAAGGAAGGAAGGAAGGAAGGAAGGAACGAAAATAGAAAAAGAAAGGAAGAGTGGATGGAAGGAAGGAAAGGAAGGAAGGAAGGTAGGAAGGGTGGATGGAAGGAAGGAAGGAAGGAAGGGACAGAAAATAGAAGGAAGGAATAGAAAAAGGAAGGAAGGGTGGATGGATGGAAGGAAGGGAGGGAGGGAGGGAGGGAACGAGGGAGCCAAGGCAGAGATCCCAACTTGGAATGGAGACCGTGCTGTCCACTGGATGTGTGGCAATTGCATCTATTCCATACTGAGGTCCCTGGCAATTTCTGTGGGTCTTATCTTACGCAGGATCCGGCTACCTCAGTGTTAGCCTTACAGCGAACAGGGAATGATTCAAAATGCATGACTAATGGGGTGGGGGGAAAACCCCCACAAACTCTTCTTAAAAATCCAAGTTGCTACCTGAAGAGATTAGGTATTAAAATACCCTACAATTTCATGCAACTAGTTAAATTAAATCTAGATCCCTGTTATTAATCAAATAACAGCAGACGAGGAGAGCACTTCTGGTTGGCCTATAAAGGGAAAATTAATACCATAAAAATGACCACCCCACACCTCGGCTCATACATATTCTCAAGCCCTGCATTAAAAGCATCGCTTGGAGCAACACAAGAGATTTTTTAAAAATTAAAACAAAGTACATGAGGGGGAATAGCTGAATTAAGCCTTCCTTGCGAAGAAAACTATCCCCAAAGGAGTTGCCACTAGAGATGGGCACGACTTAGCGGTATTCCCGTTTCCGTTTCCGTTACTCGTTTCCGTTACTCTACGGAAACGGTAACGGGAATTACTCCGCCAGAATTCGAGCTCGAACCGACGAACGAACAATTTGGTCTGATTTGTCGTGCTCGTTACTTGCATCGCGGCGATCGCGCAATGCCAAGCGGCACAGAAAAAAGTTTTTAAAAGTTAAAAAAAACCCCGATTCCCGGCCCTAAAAGTAGGCGAAAACTGTCTGAGGGCACCTACCAGGCCAGAAGGGTGTTTTATTTGGGGGGGTTTTCCCCGCCCCCCTCTCCTTGGCTATTGCTACTGCTGCGCTGCTGGTACCAGGCTGGGAGGGCGCATCCATTTGCCATGCAGTGCGGGGGATCCAAAATGGCGACCGCAATATTTTTTTTGAAATCGTTGCCCAAAACCCCACCAAAGCACCACAGAAACATGCGAAAATTAGCTATTTTAAATGCTTGAATTTTTACAGTAGCAGCAGTGGGTTTTTCTTGCAAAAAAAAGTCTCCATTGATTTTATTTTATTTTATTTTATTTTATTACACCTGCACATTTGCAATGATGGGCTCGCCCATGGGAGTGGACCATGCAAATTTTCCACCAATCGCATGGCCACTTGGCCAGGTTGACCACAGAGACTTCTGGGATGTGCCAATCGGGCATAAACAGCCCACTAATCGTAGCCCAAACCCGAACCCTAAGCCTAAGCCTAACCCATACGCCAGTACACTGTCCTTCTAAGTGGGTCAGAGAGGCACCCAGAGGTGCACCCCAATACTCACCCTAACCTCACCCGTAACTAGCCTAACCCTAGCCCTTGCGCTAACCCGTCTTAACCCTAAGCCAGATCTACTTGCATTGCACTACATGCAAGTACGTGAGACACAGCGGGTGCAAAGAGTCTGCCAGTCCGTCACTTGTGGCTCTGGCTGACTCCTGCAGCTCCCTCCAGGAGCCCGCTACCCCCCCCCAACCAGTACTAACGACAACAAAAAAACGAAAAAACGAACCGACTAATTTTTGCAAAATTTCGCAAAAAATGGAAACGAGCCGAAACGGACTGCCTCCGACACACGACAACTCGAAAACGTCATTTTCCCTAGTCGTGCCCATCTCTAGTTGCCACAAAGGGTTAAAAACACACTCTCTCATTATGGTACAAGTTGAAGTTAAATGAGTCCCCCCCCCCTTAAATCTTATTTTTGCAGAAGGTTTTTTTTTTTTTAAAAAATTAAGATTTCTCTTCATGTGTTTCCATTCTACAAACTGGAGGCTCCTATTGTTTGTTTGTTTGTTTGTTTGTTTATTACAAGAAGCCCTATTCTTCTGAGTTTTCCCTCTTTGCCATTTTTTTCTATTTTATCTTGCCACTGCTTTCCCATTGTTCCCATTGTTACTGTTGTTTTATCTGTGTTTTAACTGCTTTTATTGGAAACCGCCCTGAGTTTCTTTTTGGAAAAAGGTTGCGGAATAGAAATACATCAAATAAATAAATAATAAATAAATACTAATATATTGTGTGCAACCTAGAGCAGCTCGGTGTTTAGAGGGTCTGAAGCTAAAAAGGTACCAAAACATGGACAAGATTAAACTGCCACATCACAGCTTCCTACGAGTTAACTGAGTCTCTTTACCTTTCAAAATTTCCTCTTTAAAAATAAATAAAAACCTTACGTCATCCAGTGAAGTAAGGAGATGACTGGTTTCTTACTACAGGATTGTAACAGGTGGAAATTTGCTTTGAAAAGTAGCTAATTATAGTTCAGAGCCTCAGGGCCGTGTTCAGTTCTTTTTAGAGTTACAATTTTGGTAAAAAAATATATTTTAAGTCCATTAAAAAGTAACTGAGAAAGTTACTTTATGAACGTGAAGGCTGCTAGCTCCCCCCCCCCTTGTTGTAGGCCAAAACATAGTACATTATGTTTTCGTGGTAGACAGTGGATAAGTGAATCTGCTGATACTCATTCCCGCAGATTTGGCAAAAGTCAAGACTCAGGGACCTGGCAAATTTTAAAGGAATTACAGGAGTCACAGTTACATTGCAAAGTGAGTGAATGTAATGCTAATCGAGTTATTGCCACGGTGATGAACAGCTGGCATATAAGGAATGGAAGAGATCCCTTTTATCAGTTAGTTAGTTTATTTATTGGAGCGAGAATGTGTCATGAAATGATTTCCTTCTAAAAAATAAGAGTTAAGCCCCTAAGGAGTTTATATGCTGAAGGGTTTTTTTGGGGGTGGTGGGGTGGGGTGGTGGGGGGTAGTGGAAAATGAAAGCCGATCAGAAAATGGAAATTCACAATTGCTCTGGTAATGGATCAGCCGAAAGCGACATGATCAGACTTCCGTTTGATTTCTCCCTGCAAGCTTGGAGGGGCTAACAATCTACATAAAAACACGCCATTAAAATCACACCTCACATCTCACATACTAAAACGACAAATCCCCCCCTCCCCACATTGCAAAAATTTCAAGGCGTTAAAATAACAGGTTGCAAATGTCTGGTAAATTCCGGGGGGGAAAGGAAGGCAAACTGTCGACAGCAGCAGAAAACAAACCGCAGACCCGCTGATTTGCCAAAAAAGCTCAGCCAAAATATAGGTTTCATTTGTTTGTTTGTTTAAATCAAATTGTGCAAAAACAGGTCTCGGGTCTCCCCCTCCTCGAAACATTACTATAAAAGGTGAGGTTTTGGAACTTTTCCTCGGGCTGGCGAAGAAAGAACTGTGGACCTTGGGTTTGTTTTGGCTTTCAAAATATTTAAAATTCGGTCAGCGTGTACCCAGCCATTAAGGATTTTTGGGACTGAAAAAGATAATATATTGGAAGGCTGATCAGTGAGTATCAAGGGTGCCAGGCAAGTTTGATTTCAGCCAGAAACTGCTTCTCAGTTTGAGAGCCTCCATAGCCATGGCTGCACAGAATCTAAAATAACCTGGTTTGTTCCATATTGGGGGGGGGGGGAGGGGGACGGGACGACAAAACCAGGAGCATGTCTTTTGTAAAGCTAATGGCTCTTAACTGCTCGTTCACATCCTAGCCAAAGACTTTGCATGACAGTGAAGAATGCTAGCAACATTAGGCTGTTCCTGGGATAAGCCTCCCCCCTTCCCACTAGCAGTAGGTTTGCTCAGGTAAGATCAGAGGAAGCAGGGAAGAGGGTGGCTTGATGATGTCACGGCCTCCGATCATCCGGACATCCTGGAGTTTTAATCCTGAGCATGACACAGCTGCCACTATATCAAGGAATGTCCAAAAAATTGCAGGCAGCTGTGGCAGTTCTTATCAACAACCCCATGCCAGCCATTTTCATGCTTTTTTTTTTAAGGAGCGGGTCTTTTGTATAGCCAATAGGTCTTTATTGCAAGTTCCAGACTCCACCACAAGAACCCTTCAGCAGAGACATCTCCTGAGAGACTCCTATAAGTCACTGCACCACTGACCAAAATCAGCTGAGAGGGGGGGAGAGAGAGAGATTTCATTTGTAAGCCACCTCTTTCTTCTGATAAGGGGACCCCAGGAAATGACACAAGGGTTTGTAAGGTCTGCAATGAAGCCCATGCAGCCCCCTCGTCCAGCTGCATCATCCCTGCAACATCATCAAAAGTCTCTTTTATGTCCTTCTGCAGACAAGACTCAGGCAAGCTTTCAGGTGAGAATAAAGGTAAGTGATTATGATTATTATGATTGTTATTATTTGGACCGTGGCCTTGTGAAGACTGCACAGATGTTTGCAGGCAGGGGTGTAGGCTGATAGGTAACACCAAATCCTCGTGCTAAGAGGACTGGACGGACAGAAACACGGCTGTTTTCACGCCCAGCGTGAGTCCTGTTTTCAAAGGCTGGCTTCAGTGCAGCGGTAACAGAGGGGGTAGAAGCTGCACTCTCCATCTGGAGGTGTTCTCAACACCAAAACACAATCAAGCCGGAATCACAGAGCGGCAATCTTTAAATTATATTTATCCACCCCGCAAAGAAAAGAGAGAGAGAGAGAGAGACGCTCTGAGCATATATCATCGAATTGTAAAGAGGTTTGGCAGCCTTTATTGATGAGGCTGGATCGGGCTGACAGATATATTTTCACCAGATAAGCATTTGAGACACTGGCGTAATTGCTTATTAGTCTAGTCGCGAGGCAAAACAGCAGACTGGAAGGAGGAGGAGGAGGGTGCGCAAACAAAGGGTTTTTGCTGCCTTTTGTGGGTTTTCTTGTCCCCCCCCCCCACACACACACCTTTCTCCTCCACCAAGCTCACCATCTGCTAAGCATCTGGGATGTAAAGGGTTTTTTTTTTGGGGGGGGGGAATAACTCAATCCACATCACAGGTGGTTTCTTCTGGATGGCACACCAGCCAGAGAGGAAAAACAAAAACTAAAGATGCATCCACGGTTCAGTGAGGGCTCGCATGCCATGAATGCCTGTTTGTGGCTTGCAACGCACAAACATTACGTGCACACACCACTGGGCAGGCGGCGGCCAACACTTCTGGAAAGACGAGCTTTCTTAAGTCATTAATGATGGATTTACTTGCATCACACGGGGAAGAAAGAGGTTCTCAAAAGGCGCATGAAATGCTTTGCCAAGGTGGCACATGCCCAATCAGCCGCTGGTCTCTCCCAGTCAATGCAGTCTACTAGCTGCATTTCTATTTAAGCCATGGGCTGGTCCTTGAAAAGCCAAACGTTTAAGGTGGAGAGATGGTTTGCTTTTCCTCAAGAGGTGAAATTAAATTAATCAAATTAAATTAATCAAATAATGCAGGGCATGAGTCAAGCGGATAGAGGGAAGCTCTTCTCCCTCTCACAAAATACCAGAACTAGGGGACATCCACTCAAATTGTGGGCTGGGAGAGTAAGAACAGACAAAAGAAAATATTTTTTCACCCAGCGCGTTGTTAGTCTGTGGAACTCCCTGCCACAGGAGGTGGTGATGGCATCTGGCCTGGGTGCCTTCAAAAGGGGATTGGACAGATTCCTGGAGGAGAAGTCCATCCCAGGTGACAAACCATGATGGGGATGTGTCATCTCCAGGCTTAAAACCAGGTTCCTTCAAGGGCCAGATGCAGGGGGGAGTGGTGTCAGGAGACAGAGATCTAGTCTCGCGTGCTGCCAGAGGCATCTGGCAGAGCCACTGTGAGATACAGGAAGCTGGACCAGATGGGCCGTTGGCCTGATCCAGCAGGGCTCTTCTTGTGTTATGTTAGGTCCATCTTATCTCCCGAAAGGACCCACACCCTTGAAATAAATAAATAAATAAATAAATAAATAAATAAATAAATAAATAAATAAAATTCTTACTAAGACCAACATTTTTACATTGAGGGGAGCTCAGATTGGAACCTGTTAACTGTACTAACTAATTTGCAAATATATATTTATGTCTGAAAGGTGCAGGAGATGCTTATTTTTTACAAGCCTTGTGCTCTGTTGCGATAGGATATTGTTTTATAGTACACAGGGCGCAGAAAGAGTGGCCAAAATTACATACGGTAGAGGGTTGGAAAGCCAGCAGTTTGCACAATGTGTTGATCTCGAAACGGACTGCGCTGAAAGTGTGTAGGAACACAGAAATTGTTAGGATGATGGAAGACTTTCTATCCAAAATGGTTAATTTTGTTTTTTAAAAAGGGTTTTGGAATCTTAACAAGTTAGCTGTGCTTCCTTTAAACACTGTCATATTTATTAATCCCTCGGGGTTGTTTCCCATTTATCACAATTACACATGCAGAATGTTTTATGCTTGTTGATGGGTGCTGTATACAACTGCTTAAGCATGCTGTTAAATTTTGCATGCATTGTATGAAATTTTTATTAAACACACACACACACACACACTCTTTCTGAGCACCAGCATGAAAAACAAACAAAACAAAAACATATGTGTTCCTTTAGCTCAGTGGTTCTCCACCGGTGGGCCCCCAGATGTTCCTGGACTGCAACTCCCAGAAATCCTGGCCAGCTCAGCTAGTGATGAAGACTCCTGGGAGTTGCAGTCCAGGAACATCTGGGGGCCCACCGGTGGAGAACCACTGCTTTAGAGCACTGGTTCCCAACATGGATATTCCAGATGTTCTCAGACAGTAACTCCCAGAAGCCTTTTCCAGTTGCTGTGCTGGCTGGGAATTCTGGGAATTACAGTCCAAGAACATTTGGGGACCCATGGTTGGGAAGCCCCTATTTTAGACAAAACCAATCTTAATACTGGATGACTGACCAACCAAGGGTTAGTGGGAAAGACTACTTAACAAGGATGTTAAGACTTATTTTTAAGTAATTTTAATGATATAATTAGGTTGTGTTTTTTTCTGTAAGGAATCAAAGTGTCATAATGGGAAAACAATAGTTTTTTAAAAATAAATTAAAATGGCTTTAAAGAATCCCGTTTAGGACATGATGGATTAATTCTTGAATTAAGGACATTGATGGTGGACATCTAAGGACCATGAGTCAAGCACAGCATTGAGGAAAAATGCATTTGTTATCTGGAAGTCTCCGGATAATAACAACAATAGTTCAAAGAGTGAATTATGAAGGGAGGCTGGGAAAAGCTTCCGTGCTAAAAACAAACATGCATCATATGCCTGTTGGCGGATTCGTCCGACTTATTTGTTGCCCGGGAACAAATGCATACGCAGAGTGATTTAAATAGATGCAAGTAAAAGGCATGCCAGAACATTAAAATTGGGACTTAAAATAATTAAACCAACCTATTTTTTTTTTTAAAAAAATGCTGGTGTTCTGTGTTTACAAGCCAGAACGGACTCATCCTGACTCTAATGGGGCTTTTCAAGGTAAGCGAGATATTTAAGGAGTGGTTACCCATCACACACACACACACACACACACACACACACACACACAGAGAGAGAGAGAGAGAGAGAGAGAGAGAGAGAGAGAGATGGAGCTTTCATGGCTGAGCGGGGATTTAAACTTGGGCCTCCTAAGCCCTAGTCCATCCCTCTGTCCACTGCATCCCACTGGGTAACCAGCCTCTACAAAAGACGTGTAAAACACCAAGGAGAGAGATTATATCCACCCTAAATTTCAGAGGAAAAGTGCAAATGTTGAGTTCAGCAAGCTGGCACGGATTGCACACAGGGTGATGGAGAGAGCCGAGACCCTCTGGGTGGGCACAGGATCCCCATACGATGCTTTCCTCAAGAAGCCATGCCAACAGTTGACAACCACCAGCCCAGACTTTAATGCGCAGGGAGGCACGTTAAACGGTTTAAAAGGGGAGTTACGAAAAGGAGCGGGCATGGGATGGTGCCATGGGCAGGTTAGCGCAGGGAGGCAAAAAATTACAGAGGGCAGGAGTTACTGAGGAAACTTAGAGAGAGGGGTTACAGAAGGGGCAGAAGCCATGCCTCGGGGCAGGTACGCAACTGGCGCTATGCACATTTTGCACTGTTTGGATACACAATCAAGGCAGTTTTGGGTGCACCAGTAGCCCAGTTAGGCACCAGGTAGAGGAAGGGTTTGTCCAAAATGTGGTGCTGGAGGATTGCTTTGTGGATACTCTGGATGGCCAGAAAAACTGCAGCCCAGTGCTTTCCATGTTGGTGCTTTATATGTATATATTGGTGTGTGTGTGTGTGTGTGTGTGTGTGTGTGTGTGTGTGTGTGTGTGTGTGTGTGTGTGTGTGAGAGAGAGAGAGAGAGAGAGAGAGAGAGAGGAGGTGGAGGTGGCGTAAAGAGATAAAGCGGAAGCGAGGTTGCAGAGCAGGTGTGTTAACTAGACTACGGAAACAACCACATAAACCACCACTTCCCAGTCTTTATCCTACAAATGCAAGATCCTTGGCAAATAAGATGGATGAACTGAGGCTTCAAATTGTAACTAAACAATATTGTGTAGGATAGCTGTATTTTGTTAATTACAGAGGCTTGGCTCCACTCAGGCATTCTGGACTTTGTGGTTGGGTTGGCAGGTTACACTGCACAGCGTCATGACAGGACAAAGGACTCTGATAAAAGTAAGTGGAGGAGGGCTCTCTGTGTATGTTAACAATAATTGGGGCACAAATACGGTGATCATGGACAGACCCTGCTCTCCAGATCTGGAGTAAATGACTGTCAAAGGCAGGCTCTTTCATCTACTGAGAGGTCATGATGGTAGTCATGAGAGTAATCATGTGGTCATGATTACTGCAGTTTATATTCCACCGGATGCAAACAGTAACTTGGCCATTGGACCTTTATATGATAGTTCAGTGGACAGTGGACCTTCATATAACAAATGGTTTGTATAAAATAAAATCTGTACAACATAAAAAATTCCAGATATAGGGGAAATTTGCTTAACATCATCACCTATGGGGCGAATCCGTACAACATAAAAATGGGATCACTCTGTTTTCAATGCATTTCTATGGGAAATTTGTTTGCTTAACATAATTTCATTTGGAATGAATTAATTCCTTTATACAAGGTACCACTGTATTAATAATCAGCAGAGCACACACCCAAACGCAGTGCATATTAGAGATGGGCACGAAACGAGCAATTTTTCGTTTTTGTTTTCGTTTTTTCGTTTCGTTACGTAATGAAACGAAAAACGAATTTTGTCTCCAAAATGAAACGAAACAACAGAAATTTTGTCGTGCGTTTCGTTTTCGGTGCGGCAAATACATTGAACTGTAATGAATGCTAACGAAACAGCAATTTTTCGTTTTTGTTTTTGTTTTTTTCATTTCGTTACGTAATGAAACGAAAATTAAATTTTTTGCAAAAAATTCACGAAAAACGAAAATGAACCGAAACGAACCCCCTAAACGACAAACGACAAACGAAACACCATTTTTTGAGTCATGCCCATCTCTAGTGCATATTATAGGAGGGGATTTTAATCATGTGGATTTGAAAACAGCACTCCCCCAAACTACATCAGCATGTCAAGTGTGCTACTAGAGAAGCTAACACAGCGAACAGGGTTTATTCAGATATCAAGTTGGGCTACAGAGCTAGACCATTAGCACATTTGGGCCAATCTGATCACGCGTCCTTGTTTTTGGTTCCTGCATATGTCCCCATCAGGAAAACTGCTCCCGCCACTATAAAGACTGTGAGAGCCTGGTCAAATGGTGAATCTCAGCAGCGGCAGGACTGCTTTGACACGACTAGTTGGGATGTTTTTGAACATCAGGATTTGGAGATGTTCACAGACAGTGTCATGTGTTACATTAGGAACTGCATAGACACGGTTACGGTGAGCAAACGTATCCAGGTCTACCCAAATCGGAAGCTCTGGATAACTGGGAAAGTCCAGAGACTATTGAAAAGGGATATCTCCTTCAGGTCTGGAGATAGGGCTTCTTACAGTACGGCCCGAGCGAACCTGTAGAGAGGAATTAGAGAGGGCAAATTGGATTATAACAGCAGGATTGAGCAGCATCTGGATAGAAATAACAACAGGAAAGTGTGGCAAGGAGTCCAGCATCTTATGAACTATAAGACTAACAACAGAGTTGTAGCGAATGATGCAGCATTGGCAGAGGACTTGAATATCTTCTTTGGCTGTTTTGAGGTGGAAGCACCGAAGGCAGCTGCACTACAGTCCCCAGCAGCTTTATCCTTAAAGTGGAAGAGCATGAGGTGAGGCGAATGCTGCGGGCTGTCAACCCGAAGAAGACTGCTGGCATTCCTGGATGTGTGTTGAAAGACTGTGCAAATCAACCAGCTGGAGTCTTTACTAAGATCTTTAATCAGTCTTTGTCTCAATCTAGAGTTCCATCTTGTCTGAAGTACTCTACTATAGTTCCTGTATCTAAAAAAAATAATCTCATATTTCCATTCTTAACGATTCTCGACCAGTTGCACTTACTCCAGCGGTGATGAAATGTTTTGAAAAACTGGTCTGGAATGACATCACATCACTTCTCCCCAGAGTTTTGCTCCCCACCAGTTTGCATATCGAGCAAATAAATCTGCGGAGGATGCTGTTGCTACAGTCCTTCATGCTGCATTGTCACATCTGGAACAGCGGGGAAGCTATGTAAGGCTGCTTTTCGTGAACTTTAGCTCAACATTGAATACCATCCTCCCTCACAGACTGGTGGTTAAACTAGTGCAGCGGTGGCCAAACTTCGGCCCTCTAGATGTTTTGGACCACAACTGCCACAGTCCTTTGTCACTGGCAATACAGGCTTGGAATTCTGGGAGGTGTGGTCCAAAACATCTGGAAGACCAAAGTCTGGCCACCACTGAACCAGGGGATTTTGGATTTCCACATTCTATACGTACGTGGATAAATAGTTTTTTTGTCCGGACGTCATCAGAGGGTTAAAGGAGGTCAGTATGCATCTACGGATTTGAGTCTTAGCACTGACTCTCCACAGGGCTGTGTGCTGAGTCCCCTGCTCTATACTCTCTATACTTATGATTGTATTCCCGCCTATCATAGCACCATTATAGTTAAGATTGCAGATGACACCACGGTAGTGGGGCTTATCTCGGAAGAAGACGTGCCTGCTTATAGAGATGAGGTGGAGCGGCTGATAGAGTGGTGCAGAGAGAATAACCTGCTTTTGAACACATTGAAAACTAAGGCGCTCGTAATAGATTACAGGAAGAAGAAAACGGATCTTCAGCCACTATTCATCAGCGGGGACTGTGTAGAAAGGGTGACAGGCTTCCATTTGCTGGGAGTCCGTATTGAGGAGAATTTAACCTGGAACGTAAAGACCTCTGAGCTGCTGAAAAAGGCCCAACAGAGACTGTACTTTCGGAGAGTGCTCAGAAAGAATAACATCACGTTGGAGACTATTGGGGTCTTTTTATCGATGTTCAGTAGAAAGTGTACTGATATACTGCATATGCGTGTGGTACGCCAGTTGCACGGTGGCTCAGAGGAAATCGCTCCAGAGAGTTATCAATATGGCACAGAAGATCATCGGATGCCCACTCCTCACATTGGAGGAATTACACAGCTCTCGCTGTCTTAAGAAAGCACAGAATATTATTTCTCATCCTGGACACTCTCTGTTTGTACTGTTGCCATCAGGCAGAAGAAGGTATAGATCTATTAGAACAAGGACAGAAAGATTCAGAAAGTTTTTACCCAACAGCAGTAAACATGCTAAATCCAGTTTAAAAATTAAGTTGATGGATAATATCAGTGTTGAATGTGTAACATGTATATTGTATGGGGGATTGTGTATGGTGGTTGTTGTTTTTTAAATTGTAGTTTTTATGTATTGGGTATGAATGCTGTCAGGTGAGAGAGTGTAGTGCTGTGTGTGCGAACGCAGATAATGTCCTGATCCTATTCTAAATTAATGCTGCAAGATTAATGCTAAATTAATGCTGTCAGATGTCCCTCAATTTCTTGTTCTCAGTTACTTGAACATGTCTTAATTGTACTGGACTGTATATTATCCCTCATTACTGTAAGCCGCCTTGGGTCCTTTTCCAAGGAGAAATGCCGGGTAAAAATACTCTAAAACAAATAAATCAGGCATGTCCAAACTTTGGCCCTCCTGATGTTTTTGGACCACAACTCCCAGAATTCCAAGCCTGTATTTCCAATGGCAAAGGACTGTGGGAATTGTGTTCCAAAACATCTGGAGGGCCGAAGTTTGGACATGCCTGAAATTAATGAATAGATTTTATGTCTTGGATTTTTATATTGGGGAGTGTGAATGAGCTGACTGGATGGCACTTTTAAATCTTGCATGTTATACAATGACAATAAATTCTATTCTATTCTATTCTACAGCAAACTGAGCCTGTTTTGGGAGGGAAAAGGATGAAACGGAGGCGGTCCAACTTCGGGCATATCATGAGAGGTCAGAATTCTCTGCAAAAAGCAATTGCGCTGGGGAAAGTTGTAGGAAAAGGGGCAGACCAAAAACGAGACGGACGGAGTCCCGAAAAGAAGCCACGGGTTTGAGTTTGCAACAGCTAGGCAGGGCTGCCGAAGACAGGAGGATACGCTGGAGATTGGTCCCCATTAGTTGGGGGCAACTTGATTGCACGGAAAAAGATTGGAAGAGGCGAGGAAGAGGGGCACTTTTGACCATCGTTGGCTTGCTGTCTGTCTCCAATGCTGAAATCCTAACTACGGGCATCTCTCTTCTGTCGCTCCTTTTGGAATCATAACGTTGGAAAGGGGCCTCAAAGGCCATCGGGTCCAACTGCCTGCTCAAATCTTGAATGCCTCCAGTGTTGGAGTGCTCAACACCTCCCAAGGCCATGACTTCCGTTGTCGTACAGCTCTAACAATTAACAGATTTTTTTACCCCCTGGTATTCAGCCCAAATCTGGCTTTGTTTTGCTGGAGCCAACTTCAGCTTGGAGAGACGTGACCAGTGGGGTGTCCCAGGGTTCTGTCCTGGGTCCAGTGCTGTTCAATATCTTTATTAATGACTTGGAGGAAGGTATAGAGAATATGCTAATTAAATTTACAGATACAGTAATACCAAATTTGGAGGGTGGCTAATTCGCTAGAACAGTGGTGGCAAACCTTCGGCACTCCAGATGTTTTGGACCACAACTCCCACAGTCCCTTGTCATTGGCAGTACAGGCTTGGAATTCTGGAAGCTGTGGTCCAAAACATCTGGAGTGCCGAAGGTTTGCCACCACTGCCCTAGAAGATAAGATGAAAACAACCTTGACAGATTAGAGTGCTGGGCCAAAACTAACAGAATGGGTTTTAACAGAGGGAAATGTAGGGTGCTGCATCTAGGTAAAAAGAATGCATTGCACAGATATAGGATGGGAGACACGTGGCTGGAGAATAGTACCTGTGAAAGGGATCTGGGAGTCTTGGTGGACCACAAATTGAACATGAGTCAGCAGTGTGATGCGGCGGCCAGGAAAGCCAATGCAATTCATGGTTGCATCAACAGAAGCATCGTGTCTAGATTAGGGGAAGTGATAGTGCCACTCTATTCTGCTCTGGTCAGACCCCACCTGGAGTCCTGTGTCCAGTTCTGTGCACCTCAATTTAAAAAGGATGTTGACAACCTCGAGCGGGTCCAGAGGAGGGTGACCAGGATGGTTGAAGGTCTGGAAGACATGTCTTACGAGGAAAGGCTTAGGGAACATTTTGGCCTGCTCTTGAATCAACGAGGAAAGGAAGAGGAGGGTGATATTATTCGCACATGGGCGGAACCTCTTTGGCCTTTCAAATACTGCTGGTGCGCAACCCATCATCCTTTTCTCTTTCAACCCTTCTGGAGGGCCACCAGCTGCCTGCCTCCATGTTAAATCTCTCGGGGCAAATTAATCTGAACTTTTTTCTCTCTTTCCCCCCCGCAAAGCCAGCCTACCGAGCGAGCAAAACACTGGCTGGATCAGCAAATACGCAAATCCGAGGGTATCTTAGCAACCGAGGAAATATCCCACATTCTACCCACTTCAGTGCAAAGGTTTCTCTCACACCATGGCAGGTTTTTATGATGAATGGCGGTCCCTTTCAGTCCGGGCCGTGCGGGCGCCGTGTTGTCGTCAACAGGGATCGCTCACAAGAGGGCTGGATAATTGCTGTGGGAAAGCTTCGGTGTTTGAAGATGGTTTGATTAGGGGACTGTACAAATTCAATTTCGCTCAACCAGATTCAATTCTAATCTAATCTAAAGAGAGAAAACTCCGGTGTAACAATGACAAAGGCAAAAGAACAACGGACCATTTCAATATGTTTTCCCTCCCACCTTTGCCAGGGAAGACAAAAGGACCTGGGTGTAGGGACTCGGGCGATCTCCGCCTCACTGTTGTGGGGAGTGCGAGTGTGTGCAAGAGAGAGATGGCACACAGCTGGTACACTTTTTTACAGGCAGCCACTTTGGGCGTTTATACACGACCCCTAAGCTCCGCCGCAAATGGCTCCCAGCTCTGGAGCTGAAAAATGTTTCCCCACCAGCTCCGGAGCTAACAGAAAATTAAGTGCGACCCCGCCCACCTAAGCGCGACCCAGCGCACCTTTCAAGTACCTGCTCTGGGAGAGTGAAAAATTTTGATGCTGAGAGTGCCGGGCTCTCCTCGCTTCTTTTTGTTGTTGTTGTTGTTGTTGTTGTTTGCCTCCCGCCCCTTTAAGAGGAACCAGGAAGTGACGGGGGGTTGGAGCAACTTCCACTGGCACTCCAGAGGTAAGAGTGCATTCTTTTCTCCCTTTTTTTCTCCCTCCCCTCACGCAGACAGAACAAGGAAGTGCGGAGGGGGTGGGAACGCAGGGAGAGCGACAAACCCTCAAGATCTCTGGTCCGAATTTAAGGGACCAGCGGATCTTAGGGGTCATGTAAAAAGGCCCTTTGTTAGGCTGTAGTGGGGTGGGGGAGGGGGTGGGGAACTGTCAGTCTTCAAGGCATCATAAGATTCTGTGTCATTTAATTTTACAGGAAATAATGGCACTCCTTATTGCTTTGCAATTCCTCCAGACCTCAAACTACCTGGTTGGCTCGTACATGGCTAATGCCCTGGTTTGCCGGCTATCAACAGGGCTGAAAAACAAAAGGAAGCATGCTCTAGTTCCCCCTAGTGACCAATTCTGAGATTGCACCTTGGGAAATAAGGACAGACAAAACACTTCCCCTTTCACCTATCAAAGAATGACATATAACTCGGATTTTTATTTTATTTTATGCCAAGTAACCCACACAACACAGAGAGTGTAACGGACCCTAATGAAGCAACCCACCCATGCACCTGTGTATTTGTGTTAATAATGCTACCTCTTTAATTTGCCTGTTGCAATGAATCAGTGTCTTAACTTGCCTGTGGCAATTTCTTAAACCGTCTAACCTTTTGTTTGTCCAAATGGATAACACTCTCTTTTCAGCTTGCACACTGGCACCTCCTTGCTTGACTATGCACATCTTTTTCTGATCTAAATTTGTTGCACTAAAAAGTATTTTGGGCAACTTGGTCTGGAACAGGTCATTAAGAGTCATTAACTTTACAAAATTCCTGCTCACAGTGGAAATGGACGCTATGGAATAGGTTTGTTAGTAAAGGTCTGTGCAGCTTTCTGGGGTTCTTTTAGCCATCATTCTCTAATTTCCAAGTAGAACTTCCCCCTCCCCCAAAGTATTTGTTGGCTGGACCAACACTGGGGTGCCCCTATAATTCTGGTACCCCCAAACCCTCAGCCACACCATCTGGAAAGGGGGAAATGTTCCAAGGCCCAATGCTGCATGATACATGTATGCACAAATGCTGTTTATAAAAAAAATAGGTTAAATGACACTTCCATTTGCATATTGATTTCTCCTTTTAGTAATTATCTATAAAAAGTCAAATATTTGCTTTATCTTATAATTCAATTTCTGAAATGCCTCTGGGATTCAAATTAACTCTCTTGTAATATCTTCATTGAGAAAGAAGATTAATTATGCTTACAAGGAACCTAATTTAACTTATCAGACCTTTAATGTTTTCAGGGATCAGTAATGCATTTAAAATTTAGGATTAGGAAGGGCGATCGGCTTCCATTAGCATGGTGACTTTCAAATGTGCCATTATTTTTATGCGTCTGGGCATTCTTCCCCCTCCTCCAAATCCTCTACATTTCCCTTCCAAGTAAAATTAAAATATCAATTACAAAGATAATAAACATTATATGTTGACATTAGTTATTATGCTTCTGGTATTTTAAGAGTGCATAAAAAGGAATTTGTGAATGGTGGTTTTTTTTATATAAAAAATCAGAATTATTAGCGCTGGATGAGTTGGAACCGGACTCTCCCAGAAGCTATGATTTGCTAAATTATTTCTCCCTCACATTGCCCCCCCACCCCCGCAGAGCGATAATCGCATGCTTTTCTGTACTCTTTTTTCTCATGCTCTCCTCTTTCTCACATAGACTCATATCCACATATAAACGGAGCACTCGGGGCTCCTGTGTGCAGCCGTACCCAACAATTTTGAAGCCTGAGGCAACTGGCACTGTCGGCCACCCACTCTGACCTGATGCACGGGTGTCCCAAAGAAGATGGATGAGGAGAACGTGAAGTTTTTCCCTCCCCAAAAAAGGATGTTTATATCCAGGAAAGAAAGGACAAAATAGGTCCAAAGATGGCACAGAATGAGATTTTCAGATTTCTTGAACTACAGATCCTATTCGGGGAGCTCTACCGGACAGACAGACACCCAACTATGGTTCATCTGGAGGGAAAAACATTACACCTGGGGACCCACAGGTTGGGAACCTTTCCCTGGACTGCAACTCCCAGAAGTCTCCATCACTAGCTGAGATGGCCAGGATTTCTGGGAGTGGAGAAAGAAAGCTCCCAGCTCGTACTAGAGCAGAGTTCAGCTTAGCTAGGCAAAGCAAAGCATCATGTTCTGCTTATATACTGCCCATAGCACTTCAAGCACTCTCTGGACAGTTTACAATTTTCTTTATCCAGGCTACACATTGCTCCCACCTCCCCAGCAAGCTGGGTACTCATTTTACCGACCTCGGAAGGATGGAAGGCTGAGTGAACCATGAGCCTGCTACCAGGGATTGAACCCAGGTCGTGAGCACCGTTTTAGCTCCAGGACAGGCATTTAACCACTGCGCCACGGGGCCTTTCTCTCCAGGCCAGCCAAATAAGGTGTCTGGAAATGGTCTCTGTCTGTCCAGGTAGCACTCCCAGAAGGGAGAATGATGAGCTTTGGGGTCCATAAAAATACCATGCCTAGAAATTGTGGCTCTGCTCTAGATATGGCCCGACTCACAACTGGAAGTGTGTGTGTGTGTGTGTGTGTGTGTGTGTGCGCGCGCGTGTGTGTGTGTGTGTGTGTGTGTGTGTGTGTGTATTGCCCACCCAGATGCTTTGGCCTACAAGACCCATCAGCCTCATCCAATAGGGCCAAGGGCAACCAAATCAGGGATTTTGAGTCCAGAACATCTGGCCAGGTTCTGACGCATCGCTGTCAATCTTTACATTGGCCTGCAGAAGGAAAAAGGTGACTTCGCATCACATCCCGGGGAAGGATGATGATGATGATGACATTACAGGCCCTGGGTACAGAATCGAACCCAGTTTGGGCGGTCTCTGGCATAACAGGCAGGTGTGCATCAAAACAGGCGAAGGTACATGAGAGAACCAGCTGTCAAGCCAACCAATGCTATAAATCTGGCCTTAAAAATATCAAACACTTGGCATCCTAAAATTTTCCCTGGTGGTGACAGCAAATATGAGGCACAACAGGGTCAGCCACGTAGTAAGGGGATCGAGTCTTCCCTGCAATTAATGCACTTCCACCACCACCACAGTATTCTGTCACAAAAACGTCTTTCAGGAAAGAACAAAGCCAGTGCTCCAATCACGAAGCAAAGCACGTTAAATGCAAGATGCGTTGGCGAGGAAAAGCGGGCGCAATAACCAACTGACACTCATCACCACTAGGGGGCACTCCTCTGCACAACCTGGGATGAATGTACACAGTATTGCCTTGTTCAACCCCACGGATGGTTTCCCCTGTTGCATAACCAATTATTCATTCCAACCTTTTGCTTCTTGTTTTCCAACTCTTTTCTAATTCAGTATTACCCATTCCCTGGTTATTCCTTTCTAATATGTCAGGCAAGTCTACTTTTGATAACAGCTTCAGTTTGGACTCTCTAGCCACCTTGGGGGGGGGGGGGGAACCACACACCTTCTCAATGTTGGAAGCTTATCCAGCTTTGACAGCCACTGTGTCTTTGCCAAACTGTAGAATATGCTTAGCACGTGTTTAGAAGAGGTGCTCCCTTCATTGGCAATGGCATCTGTTTGAACATGAATTTCCACACCTACATATCTCGCATCTGCTGTCCACGGCTTCATGACTGACCACTGGAAGGGAGCAACACGGCTCTGCTTAATGTTCACTAATTGAACTAATTAATGTTCACTGATTGAAAATAAATTTTAAAATAAAAAAATTGGTAGAGGCGGTTATCTTAGAGGAAATCCCCTTATGGAAGGGACATCGCCTAGCCACTGGGAAGACACATTCCTTTTAAGGTTTATTCTCAAATTAAACATTAAAAGCATCTACTTTGAGCCTGTATTCTCAAACTAGACCTGTTTTTGTGCATTTTCTCACGGCAAATGCCAAGAACAAGTGGCAAGGTGATAATACGCTGCAAGTCTTTCAAGTCTTGACCACAGCACAGCGCTTTTCACATGTCCGGCATGGATCAGCCACAGGCCTTTCTTTCCCCTTGCTGCGAAGTTTGCTGACTCAGGAGAAAACCAGCTGACTCGCCATCTGCATTTGAGCTCATTAGCTTCCTCCACCAACTCTCTGCGCTGCCTCTTAAGAATCGACCCTTTTTTTTAAAAACAGAAGAGGCCGTAGCGTGCCATACGGGCATGGAGAGGAAGTCGTTTGAAAATCGCAACTCAGAAATAGCAGATGGAAACTGGAGCGCTCTGTTCTTCCCCAAAAAAGCCTCATTAACAAGATACACTCTGTGCCAGGAAAACGGAGATCGACAAAGTCCCGAAACATCACGCTGAAGTCAAACTGGATAGGGCCACGGATGGGATGCCTTCTGCCAGAGGCCTTCCTCCGTTAAGCCCATTGTTGCTCTGTTCCCAGAGCCCATCACAAAGCAAGGCAAAATCATTGCAAAGAAAAATCTTGTCCAAACAGATCTCGTCGCCATTGAAGGGAGCACCTCTTCTAAACGCAAACTAAGAATATCGTACCTTATTATTCAGCTGATCTGCCAATTACCTCTTATTCCCTGGTCACATTGCAGATTGCATTTTACAATCAGGCACGTGGGGAGCAACAGCTGAAAAAGAAGTGGGCAAGAAAAAAAGTACAGTAGGACCCCCGTATCCACTGAGTCATTATCCACTGATTCAGTTATCCACGGTTGGCAGAGGAAAAATAAATAAATAATTCAGCCGCCACAAAGCAAGCTACTGTCACAAAGGGCAGCTGTAAAGCAAGCTACTGTCATAAAACAGCAGCTGTAAAACAAGCTACTATTTCAAAACAGCAACTGTAAAGCAAGTTACTATCCCAAAACAGCAGTTTTGGGGACATTTTGGCGTTCTCTCTTATCCACGGTTTTCATTATCCATGGGAAGGCTTGGAACCAATCCCCAGCGGATACTGTAAATACTTTTTCCTCTGGGCCCTACTGCTACAACTAAAATTTAGAATTATGACTGGATTCTTTAGTGCCCTTGTAAAAGTGACCCAAGAAACCAACAGAACTGGTGTTTTGTGTTACTGTCTTCTCCCCTGTGAGAATTGACAGATATTATTTTCTTAACTCTCCAACCAAACCCCACCCTCAAAAATGGTGTGTGTTTTGTTCCCGATCCCCATAATTTAGAAATGTCTGGCCAAGTTTTGAGATATCCAAACCCCATCTGTCTCCTACTTTCCTCAATTTTGTCACCCGTTCTTGTGAAAAATTCTGCCAAACCTGAAAGAGTATATGTTTTGCAAAGTTATCGGTCTGCTGTTGTCCCTCCTGTGGACTAAAACAACCTTCTACCCCGCAAAAAACTTACAGCTTTAAGGTGTTGTTTCGAGATGGGGGGGTTGTTTTCTGAGGAATCAAAAGATCTTCTGCGTTCTCTCTTTAACTCCTGAGTGGCTTTTCTGTAGTATGGAAAAACACGTTAGAATTGATTTGAAAAAGCATACGGGAAGATTATTGTTTTGTTTCATGGTATGTTGTTTTTAACTTTTATATATTGTCTGTCTTCTTTTGTTGTGAACCGCCCGGAGTTCCATCCGGAAGATGGGTGCTATATAAGCTCAAGTAATAATAATAATAATAATAATAATAATAATAATAATAATAATAATAATAATAATAATAATAATAATAATAATAATAATAATAATCCACCTAGGATGGTGGCTGTGTAAAATTCAGTGAAACGAGGCCAAATCCTTCCTAAATTCCCCCAGATTACAAGACACCTTGAGGTGGAAATTTGAAATTCAGCAAGATTCCTTATCTCTGGCATGACGGCAAGGCAAAGAGCCAAGTAAAACACACACACACCCTCCACACACACCTTTTCCCTTTCAAGGGGCCTATAATTTGTTGAGAAATCTCTGCGCAAGGCATCACAACCATCCCTTGACCCACAACACCAGACTGGGAATATGCAAGCGAAGAAGGGGTTCCCCCTTCAAAAAGGCATATACTTTAAAAATAATTCCTCCACTAACACAAGAGTTCTCCTTGCTGGTGCCGGGAAGAAACCTGTGTGTTTTTCATCCCTGCAAGCAGAAACAAAGCCAGCAAAGATTTGCAATCCTCACCCAAATCCACTCTGAACTGGGTGGCGCAAAAAAAAGCAATCATTCCCAACCGTTGGGTCCCTAGGTGTACTCGGACTACAACTCCCAGAAGCCTTTTGCTGTGCCGGCCAGGATTTTTGGGAATTGTAGTGTAGAAGCCTTACTCAAGCTTTGCATTTCATTATGAGCTTAGAATCGATGCATTATTTCTTCTACAAACCACTAAAAAGGGTGTGGGGTGGGTTCCAACTTAAACATCTAAAGTCCCCCTTGCTTTCTTTGTAACTGATACAGTTGGCCATTTTGTATAAACAACAAACCACGGTTAGTCCAAACTCTGACTTGTTCAGAGAAACATCCTAAAACCGGCAACATCAAGTATCTTAATGATCGGGGTTAACAATCAAACTTTTAGCCTTACCTAACTCTAGGATGAGGCAACGGGGGGGAGGGGGGAGGATGTTATAATTAAATCCTAATTCCAGAATTCAAAGTGGACAGACACTGCTGGCACGAATCAAGAGGACCTCGGCCCATAATTAAACAAACCCTCTCTCACTTTGAAATACAGCAAAGGAATCCTATAATGCAAAGCAAAAAGTGGTCTGCTTATGTACTGCCCCATACCACTTCAAGTAGTCTCTATGTGTGGTTTACAGTTTAATTACAGTAGGCAGGCTACACCTTGCCCAGCCAGCAAGCTGGGTACTCATTTCACTGACCTCGAAAGGACGGAAGGCTGAGTCAACCTTGAGCCGGCTACCTGGGATTGAACCCCAGGTCGTGAGCACAGTTTTAGCTGCAGGACAGGCGCCACCCAGGGAAGGGAGGGGGGGATCAATAAAAGTTGGGGTTTCCATGTGCTCAGGGTCGGACATCTTTACTCTGTCTCTGGCTTGGTGTCCACCTACTGCTTTTTATTAGGCCTAATAAAATCAGTATTTTCTCCTGGGACTCTCTCCTGCTGGAGTCTTCATTGGGTCTCTGGGGTCCATCAGAACTCAGCAGGGCTAGCCTGACTGAAATAGAATTTTAACTTTCTTTTAAATTCAACAGTCTAATAAAGTTAAGTCCTCCATACCTTCTTTTAAAATATCCAGCTTGGTAAAACAGCTACAACACCTTCCCCAAAGTTATATATCTTTTGCAAAGCCCTGGGAAGCACAGGTGTTTCAGATCCCAAAGGAACTAGAGAAGCCATTAACCCTGTAATTTCTGGTTCCCTCCCCACTTGCTGAATTGTGTTTTTGTAAACCTCCAGACCTGAAAGAACGGAAGCCGATTGCCTGACAAAAGTCTGAATCGCCAGGATTTTCTACTCATTTCCTGCTGTCCTAATTCAGCTGGATCTTTTGCTGCCCTTGTTCGCAAGGTAGACTGAAAGTCCAGATGGCCATCCAGCCTCTGCTTAAAAACCTCCAAAGAAGGAGACTCCACCACAGTACTGTTTCATGGTCAGTGAGTTGCCCGGCATCACTTCTGGTTTTTAGGTGTTGGCTTTTAACTGTCCAGGGAATGCATACTGGGCAGTATAAAAGTTTAACAAACAAACAAACAAACAAACAGCTTTAAAAGTATTGCATATTCATGTTACATGGCCTTGGGATGCCTTAGATGTTTCCATCCATGCTCGGTCCTCTGTGGTGCAGGACTCAGGAGGAGATATAAGTTCAAATCCCCAATTGCACATGGAAATTAACGTAAGAACATAAGAAGAGCCATGATGGATCAGGCCAAAGGCCCATCTAGTCCAGCTTCCTGTATCTCACAGTGGTCCCACCAAATGCCTCTGGGAGCGCACAAGACTAGATCTCTGTCTCCTGGTACCACTCCTCTGCATCTGGCCCTGGACGTAACCCGGTTTTAAGCCTGGAGAGGACACATCTCCATCATGGTTTGTAACCTGTGATGGACTTTTCCTCCAGGAATCTGTCCAATCCCCTTTGGAAGGCATCCAGGCCAGATGCCATCACCAGCTCCTGTGGCAGGGAGTTCCACAGACTAACAACACGCTAAGTAAAGAAGTATTTTCTTTTGTCTGTTCTCACTCTCCAGCCCTCAGTTTGAGTGGATGTCAAACTACAGGAAAAGAGATTCCATTTGAACATGCTGCCACGGAAGGTGGTGGACTCTCCTTCTTTGGAGGTTTTGAAGCAGAGGCTGGATGGTCATCTGTCGGAGATATTGTGATGGGGTTCTTACATGGCAGGGGGTTGGACTGGATGGCCCTTGAGGTCTCTTCCAACTCTATGAATCTATGATTCTGTGATCCCCTAGTTCTGGTATTTGGTGAGAGGGAGAAGAGTGTCCCTCTCTCCACTTGACTCATGTCCTGCATTATTTTGTACGTCTCAATCATATCCCCCCTCAGGCACCATTTTTCCATCCTAAAGAGCCCCAAATGTTTTAGCCTTTCCTCATAAGGGAGGTCCCCTGGCCCAGTAATCTATTTAGTCGCTCTCTTCTGCACCTTTTCCAGTTCCACTATGTCTTTCTTGAGATGCAGTGACCAGAATTGTACACTATACTCCAGCTGTAGCTTTCCTATCGTTTTGTATAATGGCATTATAATGTTGGCTGTTTTATTTTCAACCCCCTTTTTGATAATCCCTATAATGGAATTGGCCTTCTTCACTGCTGCCACACATTGGGGAGACACCTTCATGGAGCTGTCCACCAATACACCAAGATCTCTTTCCTGATCCGACACGGATAACTCAGAGCCCATGAGTTGATAGATAAAATTTGGATTTTTTGCCCAATATGAATTCTGTTACATTTTGCTACATTAAAACGCATTTGCTATTTTGCAGCCCATTCCACCAGTTTGGAGAGATCCTTCTGGAGCTCTTCACAATCTTCTCTGGTTTTTACCACAAGGAAAATTCATAAGACGGGTGTGAAATGGAGCCATCACGGGCACACGCTCTTATCTGAATCTATACCTGCTTACAAAGTAATAGAAGTGACCAGCTGCATATGTCACATATTCCATTCCTACATTCTGGCTAATGTAGTAGAGAAAAAAGTTTTCAGAACACCTCCCTATTTTTTTTCCTTACTCGGGTATGCTGTATGTCTAAGTCATCACCAAGGATGGGATTTTGGGATTTTCTTGGACTAGCAATCCCATAATTCCCCACTCGGGGAGTTCTACCTGATTTGCACACACCTTCCAGGCACCTAAATATGGCTTACCTGGCAGAAATAGCCTTAAATGACAAAGCTTTGACTCAGAACTAGCCCTAACTCCCTTTCCAGAAAGAAATCTCTCGGGTAGCACTGGAGCAGGAAGGGGAAGCATGAGGGCACCTAGGCTGAGCTTTCTCTCAAGTGAGCCGTATTTAGATTTTTAGAATCAGGGAGTCGTAAGCAGGGGAAGCTATCTGCTGGGGAGTACCCTGAAGTAAATGGCGAGCCGCTGTGTGAGACAGAATACTGGACTGGATGGGCGGTGGCCTGTTCTAGCAAGGCTGTTCTTATGTTCTTATGTTATGGTCTGTAAGCCAGGCAGGAGTCTCAGAATGAGGAATTATGGGCTTTGTAGTACAGTAGGCCCCCCGTAGCCACTGATTCATTAGCCACTGATTCAGTTATCCACGGCTGACAGATGGAAAAATTAAATTCATTCATTCATTTATTTTTATTTATTTGGAATATTTTTACCCCGCCTTTCTCCTTGGGAAAGGACCCAAGGTGGCTTACAATAATGAGGGAGAATAGTCCAGAACATTTAAGACATATTCAAGTTAAGAACAGGGAATCTGAAGAGGCATCTTAGAACATTAAAAGGTAACTGTAGAACTACAAAGAGCACACAGAAAAGAAAAGAAAAATCTCCTGCTGTCTTGCGTACGTAACTCAGCCACTGCAAAGCAAGCTGCTGTCACAAAACACCAGTTTTGGGGGGGGGGCGTTCTCTCTTATCCATGGTTTTCATTATCCACGGGAAGGCCTGGAACCAATCCCCAGCGGATACCGAGGTCCTGCTGTACACTAAATAAATAAATAAATAACCCCGCCTACTCGTCCTCATTGAACCATCAACAAGCAAACTCAAGTTTGCACTGGGGGAGACTAAAATGAAGGAGCAAACCCCGATTCCTTCCCAGTCACCCCTAAAATGTGGTAAGATGTTAATAAATGAGAAGAGATAACGACACCCAAAGCAGAACGTTACCCTTCTCTGCCTCTTTTTATTGCCGGAATGCTTCTTTCCAGTTTGTTGCTTCCGCGGGTTTTATTAGCACATTTTTGTTGGAGTAGATTTGTTCTGAAGTGATAAAAGCTGAGCATAATCAGAAAGCTTTTGTTATCGGCCTGCAACCACTGGTAAATGCCACCTCGGAAGGGCTCCTGTTCAATGCCTTTATTACGGTGATTAGTCTAAGACGCTGTTAAGATTGCAACAAACCTCCAGCTTAACTGATAAAGAGACTTTTTAAAAAAGACTGCTATCTATGGAAAGAGGGAAGGGGGGGGAATACTTTGCACAGGTCTAAGATTTCAAGGAAGAGGCAAGGCGTTGGAAAAAAAGCTGTGAAATCTCCCATGGGGGGGAGGTGGAATCCAGAAAATATCCCAGTCCTCATGTCACAAGCCTTCAAAGCAATCATGATATCTAGTCTAGCAGAAACTGCTTAATAGAGCCTCGATCAGGGGTGTCCAAACTTCGGCCCTCTAGATGTTTTGGACCACAGCTCCCAGAATTCCAAGCCTGTGTTGCCAATGACAAAGGACTGTGGAAGTTGAGGTCTAAAACATATGGAGGGCCAAAGTCTGGATACATGAAGAAGTGAGAGAGCATGCCCAAATGGCAAGAAGAGTGCCCCCTAGCCCCGCCTACTTGGTTTTGCCCACTCTCTTTGGTGCCACCCCTTGGCCTTCCTCTTTGCTGGTTTGTGGCCTCCAAGATTTCCATCCCGAAGTTTTCTCACTTCCTCAGAAGGGTTGGAGGACATCACGGAAGACAGTGGGGCTTACTTCTGAGTAAACACACAAGGGGGGGTCTTGCTAAAGGGCTTGATTCCTGCACAGTGGTTAAACTGCAACACTGCAGCCATACTCCGCTCACGACCCGGGGCTCAATCCCAGGGAGCCCCGCTCAAGGTGGACTCAGACTTCCATCCTTCCGAGGTCGGTTAAACGGCTCACTAGGGAGGGGGACAATGTGTAGTCTGCATCATTAACTTGTAAACCAACCAGAGAGTGATTTAAGCCTGGGGTGTCCAAGCTTCGGCCCTCCAGATGTTTTGGACCACAGCTCCCAAAATTCCAACCCTGCATTGCCAATTACAAGGGACTGCGGGAGCTGTGGCTCAAAACATCTGGACAGCCAAAGTTTGGACACCACTGCTTTAAGCGTCATGAGTGGAGGAGTGCAGCTGCAGTACTGCAGTTCAACCACTGTGCAGGATTCAAATCACATAGAAACACCGAAGGAAGGACTAGGAAAACACCTTTGAGTACTTCATTCCTTGTCTAGGTGATGGCGAACCTTTGTAGAGTGCTCAAATTGTGATTCAAAACCCACTATTTTCTTTCTTTCTTTCTTTCTTTCTTTCTTTCTTTCTTTCTTTCTTTCTTTCTTTCTTTCTTTCTTTTTTGCAAAGTGCCAGTACAGCAATTTAACCCGAATAGAGGTGGCTGGGAAGGGGCGATGTCGGGTGCCCACAGAAAAGGCTCCACCTTTGGTCCCCGTGCCATAGGTTCACCAACACTGCTCGAGGGAAAGGGCAGAGTGTACCCTGGGTGCTTGGGGGCTAAACCCCTAGGGAGGAGGTTCAAGCACCAGTATGGGGAGGAGGGGAACAGATCCTCGTCTCTGGACACTCCTTTCACATGGAAACAGTAGAAGCAGCCTTATTTCTTGGCTGATCGACCCTGATGTTGCCAACTCTGGCCAGCAGCTGTGGCTCTCCTAGCCCAATCTGGAGACGTCCAGGTTGATCCTGAGTCAGATCTTCCATCCATCTTGCCCAGCATTGCCAGCTCTGGCTGGCACCCGTAGCTCGGCTTTCTTAGCCCTCTCTGGAGAGGTCCACCTCTGAAACTGGGACCTCCGAGAAGCAAAGCAGTGGTTCTATCGCAAAGCCATTGGCTTTACTCAACTTTGACCCTCTTTTGAGCTGGAGGTCAGCAGACGGTAGGTGGAATCACCCTCCCCGATTGCTTTCCTCTCTACTTTGCTGAGCCGCAGGGGCTCCCAGGGTCGCTTCCTTCTCCTTCGGCGGACGTTGGGAGTTCAAACGTTTGCTGCTGGAGGGACGTCTCGGCACGCCGGCTGAGCGTCGGCTGGGTCTTGTGCTCCTGGCGTGAGCTTATGAAATAAAACAACAGTGCAGAATTGGTCGTGGCAGAGGTGGGAGGGAGCGGAGGATGCTGCTGCTGCCCGGGCTTCCACTGGTCCACCCAAACTCTCCTCCTTAGATTCATCTCTCCAATTTCCACTGGAGGTCAGTGCAGCCTTATAATTTTTTTGGGCAAAGCAGGGGGGGGCTGTAGTATCTGAAAGCAGAGACTTCTTTAAACCGGCAGGGAAGACAACACCGAGCATCTCTCCAGCCCGGTCTTCCTTCCACCCCGTCGAGCTGTTGTTTAAAACAACACTGGGCTAGGCCTCAACGCCAGCATTCAAAGGCCGGGCCTCGGCTGTCTTAGCAACATTTGCCCAGCATGCTTGGCTCAGCCGGAGAGTTGGAAAATGGTTCTGTATGTAGTCTTTTTCTCATTTTTTTGGCTCCCCTGCCTCCTCTCTCCGAGACAAACCTTCCATCTGTCTAATAAAAGGGTCCGGAATCGATGACTCAGCTGTGTGGGACGGATGGGGTGGGAGGACAGCAGTGAGTAAGGACGGTCCCTCCCTACCCATCCCCTAAGAACAGGCGATGCTCAGCCCACATTCAAAATGCGTTGGAGAACACCACGATTTCAGGTGAGACGGTGCCCACACTTGTTTTCACTTGCTGTCACATTGCCTCCAACGTATGGTGACCCTATGAGTGAGCCGGCTCTGCAATGTCTGTCCTCCCCTCAACTCAGCTCAACTCTTGCAAACACAAGCTTCCTTCAGGGAGTCACTCTATTTGGTCTTCCTCTTTCCCTGCTGCCTTCCACCACCTTAGGTCTTTCCTGCCTTCTAATGAGGTGACCAAAGCAGGACTGCCTTGGTTGCATCCTTTTTGCTCCCAGAGATAGTCCAGGTTTGACTCTATCTATGAACCCCTCGATTGTCTGTCTGTCGGTCTAGCGCATCTACAAAGCCCTCCTCCAGCACTACACTTCTGAGGAATCCACATTTAACTTGGGGCGTTTATACGACCCTAAGCTCGCCCAAATGGTGCAGTCCGGCTTAAAAATGATTACCCTACAGCTCGACTTTGCAGCAATTAAGTTTCGACCCCGTCCACTTAGCGCGACCCAGGGGCAGTTTTCTGTACCTCCTTTTAGGTGTGACAATATTATGAGCGTGTAAGGATGTGATGCGGGCATCCTGCTTCTGTTTGTTCTTTTTTGCGCCCAGCCCTTAAGGTCGAATGCTGCGGGAAAAAAACGGAGGTAACGGCATTTTTCTTCTTTTCTCCCTCTCTGCAGCAGAAAGGAAGTGCGGGGGTGGGGCAAGTAATGAACGAACCTAATCTTGTACGAATTTAAGTGGCAGCGGATCTAGGGGTCGTGAAAGGCCTCTTCTCACAGAATCCTATCTTACTATGATCCAGCAGCAACGTTTTAGTAATGCTGTATTACTTTCTAGTTATGGGTTGCTAACCTTTTGCTGGGTTTCCCCTCTACACGCGTGGAGAGAGGGCAAATCTTTCTTCCAGGGCACTGTCTGAATGCACTGACGCTCGTGTGTTGTTTTCACTTCCTCAAATCACTGAATGTTTTATCAGGAAGAGATGCCTCCCCTGAAACCTATGAACCATTTGCCTCAAGTCCCCTAAGCAATCTTGGTTGCCTTCAGACATGGTGACAGAGGAGGCTTCATTTGCCAGCGTTGAACTGGGGCCTTATGGTGACATTTGAAAGTTCAAGGTCTCATCCTCACTCTCCCCATCGCCAGCTCTTCCCTCAGAAGGGGAGTCCAAAGACACAGGATGCTTGATGGCTCCATATCCACCCATGAGAAGCAGGTCTTTTGTAAAGCCAATGGCTCCCAATGGCCCATTCAAGACCAAACCATACTCAGGCACTCTGCGCTACAGCTGGAACCGTTTGCTGCTATCATAAGTGGCTTCCAGGAAAATCCATCCCTCTTGCAATTACTGTGAGGATTGCAGCTAAACTCAGAAAGAACAGCAACCTTGGATGGTGATGGTGGATGTATAGTATTACTAAAATGTAGCAACTTCACTGGGAAATATCGCGGGAAACTAATACAAACTCTGGATCGTTATTTCTTCCAGAAGACAATGCTTTCACTTTAGTGCAAGATCTGTCTCAATAATCTCTCGTATGCATTTACATTTTTGGATGTATTTGTCTCCCTTTTAAAATTTTATTTTTATGCTAATGGTCCTGCAAAGTGTTCTAATCGGAATCAGTTTTTTTTAAAAAAACGACAAGTTCTTGAAAGTTAATTAAAAGTTACCCCCCCCTTCTTTAATTGTACCATAGCAGACTTTCTCCTCTGAAAATTAACTCTCATAATTAAAGCCCTGTATCTGTTTCCTGATATAAATGGGGTGTTTATTACACATTTTTTATTATTATTGGCGACCGAGGGTAATCTCCAGAAAGACGTAAAGCAGGAGCTGTTGTTACAGTGTTTTTTTTTTTTTTTAATTCCATCTCCGGCTCAGTCTTCCTCCTGCCCTCATCATATTTCTTGACAATTGGAACATTAATTCCAGGGGCGGATCTGCCCCTTTTCCTTAACACCCTGTCGCTTCTGTAAAAAATGTGTGTAGAAATCTTGGGTGTACACTGGGGAGGATAGTTCATTCAGGAATGGCAGGGTGAGTTGATTTGCATAGCGAGATACATATCTGGTTAGATGAGGGTAAGCGCAGCTGGCATTGGGGCCCAGACATCTTGAGAGAACCTTTAATTATTTTTTAAAAAGAGATCAGGCAAGCAGATGGAAATAGAAGTAGAATCAATCTAAGTTGGGAAAAGTGAGAAGCAGGCAAAAGGGAACCCTTTGACTACTGGTGAAAATGCTGATTTTTTTTAATGCGTTCGTCAAGTCACCTTCAGCTTACGATGACCTTATGAATGAGGGAGCTTCAAAATGTGCTCAAGTGCCCAGCTCAGCATTTGTAAGTTCAAACCTGTGCCCTCTTCTCTAGTAGCTGGTTAAGTATCCCCCCTCCCTCCAACCTGGAGGTTGCCTCTTCCAGCTCTATCTTGTTTCATTTTTGAACAATCTTGAATGGGTCCAGAGGAGGGCAACCAAGATGATTGAAGGTCTGGAAGAAATGTCTTATGAGGAGTGGCTTAGAGAGCTGGGAATGTTTAGCCTTACAAAAAGAAGACTGAGAGGGGATATGATAGTCATGTTTAAATATTTGAAAGGATGTCACATTGAAGAAGGGACTGATTTGTTTTCCATGGCTTCAGAGACTAGGGCACAGGGAAATGGTCTCAAACTACAGGGAAAAGAGGTTCAATTTAAACATTAGGAAGAACTTCATGACGGTTAGAGCTGTTTGGTAGTGGAAGATGCTGCCCCAAAGGAAGATGGTGGAGTCTCCTTCTTTGGAGGTTTTTAAGCAGAGGCTGAATGGCCATCTGTCGGAAATACTGTGATGAGGGTTCCTGCATGGCAGGGGGGTTGGACTGGATGGCCCTTGAGGTCTCTTCCAACTCTATGATTCTATGATTCTATGTTTTGTTTAGAATAAAATAATTTTTTTAAAAAATGTTCCATTTTTCATTTGGTTTTATTTATTTATTTATTTATTTATTTATTTATTAAGTCTTGCGCCAGTCAGCTATTCCGCAGGCCGGGAGGCTTTTAAAATCTTTTTTCACCTCCCCCAAGCCCCAAGTTCCAGCTCCCTGTCACTGGGGTGGGGGAGAAATACCTTTTTTTTTGGTGGGCTTTTAAAATATTCCTTTTCCCGCTGAAGCCCCGTGCTCCAACTGATTGCCGGTGGCTTTGGTGGTGGAAAAAAGTCAACGGTTTCCCTGTGCCGATCAGGGGCATTGTTGGTGGTGGGGAACCCCAGCTTTTCCCCATAGGAATGCATTGCTTGAGTGCATTGCTATGGGAAAAATGAAAAACGAAGCGAACGAAACGGAAATTTCCATTTCGTTTTGTTTCATTTTTCTTTTATGGGTCCATTCGTTATTCATTTCAATCTGTAACAAAATGAATAACGACGAATAATAAAAATAATAAAACAAAATTGTTTTGTGCCCATCTCTAGGGGCCACCATTCCCGGTGTGAGACTTGACCTGGTGGTCCTTACTTTTGCCCTGAAGCATTCATCCAGGCTGGGAAGAGGTTCATCCTCCTTTTTCGGTTCTAGAGCAGAACTGCTTCCATCTTGGGGTCCATCCTTCCAGACCTCCAAGGATTTGGGGGGGGGTGTCAGGGAGGCCCATGCAATCCTCCCCATCGTTGGCTTTCAAGGTGATGCTGGTTCCAAGTCCTTCTTCCTTGTGGGGTCTGATTGATCTAAGGCGCTGACTCGAGGGCCCACCCAAGATTGTTTGTGGCCCGAGGCAGTCGACGCAACAGCTCCCCCTGTTGTCGCTTGCTGGAACTTTGCTCAGTCTTGCTGATGCCGAGTTGGCCTCCAAAGAGGGGGGTACCGAGCTGGCTGCGAAGGATGCCTCTTTCTGCCACCCCTCACTGTCAGCCACCTGAAGCAACCCCCTCACGAAGCTGAGCGGAAGGACTGGTTCAGACACGACCCTTAAAAACAACAACTCTGCAAGTCTGGATAGGCCTCGGTCACTATTGGCAGGTGGTGGGAGAAACAGAGAGGGGGTGGAATCTGAGACTGCCATCCCCCCAGCATCTACCGCCTGAGGCAGGAGCCTCGCTCTGCTTTCATGGCAGGACTCACAGGTCTGGGCCGAAGGTGCCGCCGCCGCATAATGGCATTCATGTAACTTTGAAGCCGGTGGCAGAGAAAGTAACCATAATTACACTTCGGATATTATCCAGGTAAATAATTTATGTATCCTTTTTCAGGGGGTAAGTAAGGGAGGAAAGAAAGGGAGGGAGGGAGGGAGGGAGACAGAAATGAAGACTTGGGAAGGAAGAGCTGATTCTTAGTCAAACATTTACTGAATAAACAGACAGCATTTCCTATCTCACCGAGCCCTTATCCTTCAAGCCTGCAATAAGTGACCTTTTAATCCTAGACAACACACTGCGTGAGCAGCTGGAATTGGAAAAAGAAAGTGTTATTTATTCCACCACCACCACCACCTCCATCACTTCACTAACCCAATATCCACTTTATTTCAAGCCAGAGGAAGGCAGAAATGCACAGTTTTGTCTTTTTTAAAAAATGAGAAGGAGAGGAAAGTGCCCATCCGGGGCGAATGGAAAGGTGTGGCCGAGGAAATATTTCTCAGTCATTAGAAGGACACCGTTTTTCACACAGCCACACCCACACCTCCGCCTGGGCGACAACCGAATGCAGAAAAACACCACCATCCCAACGACACAGTCCGTGAGTTTGCCGCTTGGAAATGACCAGTTATTTGCAGCTACCTGTTCCTAGTTACTTTTGGGGGTAATGACTGCTGTCAGCAATAGTTACATGTGTTAAAAAAGAACACGGAATAGCCAGAATCCTCTCACAGACACACACACCGCTGTAAGTTAAATTGATCTGGAAGTTGAGTCATGGCAACTGGACTTCTTTTCTTCAGAGACTGAAACGTTTCGCTGCTCATCCAAACAGCTTCGTTAGTCTGAGGAAAGCTAGTTGCGAGTCCTCCATTTTATAGCTCACTTTGACCTCTTGTCACCCTGGTCTGAAATAGGCTCATAGGATAGGCTCGTTAGGCCAGGATAGGCTCGTTAGGTGAACAATAGTCTCAATAGACTCATTAGGTGGACAATGGCCCACCTTTACGACCTTCCCAATACCCATAGAGTATGAGTTGTTAGCCATAGGCTTGTTGGTGGAGGTGTGAAGTATTCTTGATTTGTCTTGGAATTGTTGAAATGGTTGCTTGATAACTAGCTCCCACCTCTGTTGAGAGAGGGGTTTTCATTAATGCTCACATTGACCATAAATTGACCATAAACCCTGACCCCTCTCTCAATCCTCCTGTCTTCTCTGTCTAATATGTGTACATCCTCATCTTTCAAAGAGTGCCCTTTGTCCTTCAAATGGAGGTGTATTGCTGATTCTGGTCCTGAGCTGTTGCCCCTCCTATGTTGAGCCATTCTTCTGTTTAATGGATGTTTTGTTTCTCCAATGTAGAGGTCTGAACACTCCTCACTGCATTGGGCTGCATATACAGTACTATCTTGCTCCTTCTTTTGGTGTCGGGTCCTTTGGGTGGACGAATCTCTGCCTTAGTGTGTTTGTGGGTTAAAAGCAGGGATGTGGTGTTTGTCAAAAATCCTTTTAAGCTTCTCAGATACTCCAGCCATGTAGAGAATAACCAGGTTCTTCCATTGGGTCTGGGTCTCAGGCTGATCATGTCAACAGCCCACTTTGGATACCCACAGGCCTTAAGTGCTATCTTCAGGTGCCTGTCTTCCTTCTTCTTGGCTTCTGTGGGGGGTCGGGATGCTCTCTGCTCTGTGGCTTAGGGTCCTGATGACTCCTAATTTGTGCTGTAATGGATGGTGGGAGTCAAACAGTAAGTACTGATTGGTGTGGGTGGCTTTCCTGTAAACTTCTACTCCCAGGCCACGGTTGGGTCTGCTGATGACTGCACAATCCAGGAAAGCCATCCTGTTGTTTTGGGTGTCTTCCTAGTTAACTTAGTATTAGGGTCCACCACATTGATGTGGTCTGTAAAGGCCTGTACTTCCTGAGTCTTGATTTCCACCCAGGTATCATCTAAATACCTGAACCAGTGGAATGGTGTTGTCCCTGAGAAGGTGTTGAGTGCCGCTTTCTCCACTTCTTCCTTGTACGGGTTTGCAACAATCGGTGACACTGGGGAACCCATGGCAAAACCATGCTTCTGTCTGTAGAAGTCCCCTCAGCACATGAAAGACTGACGAAGCTGTTTAGATGAGCACTTTGTTATTTTGGCACTTTTGCGAAATATACCCATCTGTCCATACAGGCTAAAGAAAGAGATACAGTATTTGGAATTTTTGGCATCCCCATTTTTTTGAGTTTCCTTATGGAATGCTGATTGGCTCTGCGGCACAATATCTGAGGGGGCACTCTCATGCAGCAATAATGAACCTGGCTCTTTTGATCTCCTCCCACCCCTCGGTTATATATCTCCAGTCAAAACAAATCCCACTATTAAAGTACTGATGCCAATAATTTCTTGGGATGATGGACAGACTCAGCAATACCTTGATCTTCAAATACACTGAATAAACACTTCAGCGTTTACTGCATAGACGCTAATGCGCCTTGAAGTAATTGCTTAGAGAGATTCCCATGTTCCACCAGAATAATGCATAGGTTGCATTTATGCTCCACATAAGGAAAAGAGGGTAACAAGGGAAAAATTGCTGCTGGAGAAAATTTCAATGGATTTCTTTCTCTCTCTCTCTCTTCCTCTCTTCTACTTCAAACCATGCAGAAATATCGTTTGGTGAACATTATTTGGAAATCCCCTGTTTTGTGAGCATCAGCCAAAATACGGAGTTGCCCCAGTCTAGGACAACCTCACTTGGTCTTGATACCTGTTTAGACACCAGGATTCACATTCGGCGCTCACGAATTCCAGTGGGTGTATCTGGAGGATTGAGATTTGGGGGGGGGTTGACATGGAATGATGTCTTATTCCTTGATTAGGTATGTTTAGGCTCCACTCTTCCTTCATCTGGTAAATGCTGGGGGGGATAGCTTTCAACCCCAGCTCATTTGGTTTTCACCCCCGGACGAAACCCGCTCTCAGCCACTGGATCTGTTTTTGGCTCCAATTTATGGTCCATTTCCCAAACAGGGCTCCTCTTCTTATTTATTTGTTACAAAGGGTGCACAACAGACTAGCCTTGGGTCAAAACCCGGGGACCGCTTACGGCGCGTCAGGTCCCGAGAAGCCTGAAACATTTTTAAAAACACACCCGCGCTACAAATTACATGCAATTAGTCAGACTTAAATATTCAGCAGGAAGAAAGCATGCCTTTTTCACTTCTACTCTGCAAAGTATTCGCCCTCGCCCAGAATGCTCTGTGTTTAATCACGCTTATTAATTAGAGATGGCAATACATTTAAATGGAAAATTCATTTGGCTGATTTCTTTATGACAATACTTTGTTTTAAAAATAATATCCTCCCACCTCACTGGCATGACACTGAAAAAAGTTTTTGGTTGATTCTCCAACACCTCTTCATATACCCAATGAATGCTGTGAGCAATTAAAGCCTTTTAGTCTTCTCAGAAGAGTGATGTTGGCAGTTATATTTAAAAAAAAATAAATGAGAGAGAAAAACAAGCTGCAAAGCCTCTCTGCCTTCCACCTCGGAGAAGGAAAATAAAACGAACAGGCCTGTGTCGCCAATGTATTATTAATACCAATAAATGGGGAGATGGCAAATTTAAAAGCCAGCATGCAAAGCGTTTTCCTGGGCCAAGCCTTTAAACAAGTTCCAGTTATTGAAAACGGATTGTAAAAAGAAAAAAAAGTGGGCAAAATGAAATATCTTTTTTTAAGGCAGAGTGATAAAAAGTCAGGTATATTAACCTAGTCTGCTCAGGAAGCATACCTAGGGAAGCTCATTCAGGTTTAACGGCTGCCTTTTATGCATTTGACTGGGGAAGGCAGACCGCAGAAAGAAAAAAACCCCAAATAAATAAATATAAGAGTGCTGCAACAACTTGTTGCAGTAGTAGCTCCTCAGCTCTTCACATGAGCAAGGTTATCCCAAGCACTGCCTTAGCGTCAGCAGGGCTATTGAATCCACAGCTGCAATCCTGTTGCCCACTTACGCCAACGTAATCCTGTTGCCCACTTACGCCTCTTTTAGAGGCAAAGAGATATCAGTTCAGAACTCTCCGCAGATATTATCGCTGGCCTGCTGCATTGTGTCGGTGTGCAAAATATCTCATCTACAGATAACTAGCTTTGGGTAGGTTGTGCCTGAAAGTTACGCCGTTGGTGTACCCGAACTACAGGATTTTGGCCCCTTTATTTTTTTTTTCAGTGTAAGGATTCTGGTGCAGTATTTTCCTTTCGAAAAGGCAGAAAAGACAGGGGAAAGTATTTGCACGAACTGACATGGATTGGAAAAAGAAGTAGGCATAACTTCCGGAGAACTCTGTGCTTTAGGCCTTTAGCTGTGGAGATAAAGTTTGAGAGTTCAATTCCCCACTGGGGCTCCATGGCAGGAGCTGGATCTGATGAATCAGAGGGTTCCTTCCAGTTCTGCACTTGTAGGATTCTTGCTTTATTGTTATAATAAACGGTGGAATTCTAGATAAGAAATTAACATTTTTCCAGCCCACTCTGCAGCCCTCCCCCACGAATAATCATGTCTAAGGGGGAAGATGATGTGGGTTCTAGAAGGCAGGATCGTGTGGGAAGAAGTTCGACTTGAATCCATGTAGAATCAAGAAATTCAGGCTTTCTCTCTCTTGTTCCACTGAATGTTCTACTTCGCGAGGTTGTTGTGGAATGAATTAAGAAGAAAGATAGCCATTTCTGGCATGTTGAGTTTGGAGGGAAGAAAAGCAGAAAATACAAGTGGATCAATATATAGATAACCCCGATTGGATTTTCAATGTGGAGGTGGCTGTTAAATCATGACAAAGGGATGTGTAATAGGGCAAACAAGAAGGGTAGAATTATCCACTCCGACAGTAGATGAACGAACTCTGTTAAAGGTTGCGGACACACATGGAGTAACTGAGCCATCACGTTTCAACTTGGTGTAAAGGGAGATTTAGTCATCACAATGAGTCAATTTTTTTTTTTTTGCAAAAATGCATAATTTTAAATACTGATTGCAATGGCCTTTTTTAAAAAAAAATACCATCTGTTGGTGGGCAGTTTGTGAACAGAAAATGTGAGAGCATTGATGGGGATGCGTGATTTGTTATGAATTATTTGCCCAGTTCTCAGCTACAATATTTTGATCCCTTCTTTCATCAAGCAGGCCACTAGTTTGGGGATGTGTTGGTGCCTTCCGGCAACCATTTTCCCTTTAACTGATTTCCACCTAAAAAAGAATTTGTTTGGGAAATACTGCCTGGGTAGTTCTTTTGCTATTTAGATGTGAGAGCCTACATTTAGAAGATGGCTGTAGGTGATTGTTTCATCCCTGGCATGTTTCAGGCAGAGAAGGCATGAAAAATGAGGCAAGACGCTGATCTCGTATCTAGGAGCGGTGCTCTGTCGAAGCAGGGAAATAGATCTGATTGTAAAAGCTCATTAAAGGCAAAAGCATAAACTGTAAAAGTATAGCTGCCGGCTTGCTTTGTATGTAAGAGGATGCTGAAAAGCACATAGGCCTACCAAAAGAGATGGCTGGAGATAAAATACATTGTGAACGGCAAATAGACTTATAGCCCTCAGGTTGTGCTTTCAATAAGTTAGATCTGATTAACAAATGTTGTCCATTTCAGTGGGATGATTCTAGGTAGGAGTGAAAGCAGGTTTAATTTTAAAGCTCCAATTTGATGTCATTTATTTTAAATTGAAAATAAAGTAGGTGTTCACAGGGATAAGACTCAAGACTCCTTGCAGATGCTGAAAAACACAGATCAGAGGGAACCTTATTGTAATGGCAAATGTTATACAGTAGGACCCCAGTATCTGCTGGGGATTGGTTCCAGGCCTTCCCGTGGATAATGAAAACCGTGGATAAGAGATAACATCAAAATCCCCCCCCCCAAAATGCTATTTTGTGACAGAAGCTTGCTTTATGGCTGCTGTTTTGCGACAGTAGCTTGCTTTACAGCTACTGTTTTTGACTGTAGCTAGCTTTATGGTTTCTGTTTTACGACAGTATCTTGCTTTACAGCTGCGGTTTGTGACTGTAGCTAGCTTTGCAGTTGCTCAATTATTTATTTACTTTTTTCCTCTGCCAACCGTGGATAACTGAATCAGTGGATAATGAATCAGTGGATACGGGGGTCCTACTGTACTCTCATGGCCAGTTTGGGTCATTGAGGAAAACTATGTGTAGAATAGTTCTTGTAATGTCACCTTTAATAAATATACAGTAAATGCTTGGTTTTTTCTTTTAATATTATTAAGACTTTTCATTGTGGATAAAAAAAATCAGCGGAGAGTTATCCTGTGGCTAAGGGCATCCAACTGTAAGCAGCACTGTACAGTCAACATTTCGAGTGCTGTGATGCACTTCAAAAGCTATGAACACCATCATATAATGGTGCAAGAAGTAAATGACTGGATATCGTATTAAGGAGGGACTGAAAAACACACTTCAGCTGCTTTTGCAATTCTAGTCTACCTCGCAAGACTGTTGTGCAGTGGAAATGGGGGAGAACCATGTGCCCCAGGCCACACTCCTTGGGCGAAAAGTGAAATTTCGAAAAGCCAAACATAACAGGACCAAACATAACAGGACCTCTCCAGTTTTGTCCTTCAGTTTGACCAAGAGGAACGTTGCCAGGAATGAGCCTAAATATTCGCATTGTGTTTCCAGCCCTCTGCCTTCCTCCACCTTTGAAACCGGAAACCATTTTTTTTCGGCCAACGGACAGAATTGGTTCCCTCCGCCCTCTGTTTTGCAACCAACAATAACTGGCACACACGGTTATTGCTCTCTCTAGCTGCTGTTAACTCCCCCTGGTCCCTGAATTTTTCATGAGCAAAATGTTCTTATGCAGGTCGGAATTCAAGAGTCTCTGGGTTTTGGGTTTCTCCATCCATTAAGAAGAAGAAATAAAAAAAGCAAAGCAAAAGGAGAAGAGAACTCTATACCGCTTCCGACTGCTGGGAGCATAAATCAGGTCTATTTTTCAGGCTCTCCAAGGCACTATGGTTACGGAACTGTTCTTCAGTGTTTCAGTTTTGCGGAGGAAGTCTGATCCCTGGCAGCGTATTACCCCACCCCACCTGCCCAGTCTTCCTTGTTTTGTTTCAGGTTATGAGACTTGGGGTTTCCTATGCCCTCCATGTTTTGAATGCATTGCTTGTTCATATTTCTCCACACTTTGCGAGTTTAACCAACTTTCTCAAAGTTTCTTGGTGTAGTTGCATTCTCCCCCATCCCAGCTGTTTGCATTTTGAAGAAGCGCTTTGCACTTCTGCAAATCTTTCTTTAGCAGTCTGTATACAGAAAGATCCCTACATTTGTGAGAGCAGTATCCACAGCTTCACCTATCTGTGATCTGAGACTAGAGTGGTACCTCGACTTACGAATTTAATCCATTCCGAATGCATGCTCTTAAGTTGGGGTACCTATCTAAAAAATTGAAAAAAATAAGCTACAAAATCAAAAAAAATGAAAAAAACATTTGTAAGTCAAACAGACCATATCTAAAATTTGTAAGGCGGCAGTTAAAATGCCAGCAGTTTTCTGCTCCTAAGTTGAATTGCTCTTAAGTTGAGCTGCTCTTAAGTCGGGGTGCCACTGTATTTGCAATTGTTAAAAGGAGAAGAAACTACAAATATGTGTTTTCACGATCCACTTACTAGACCTGGCTTCTAGAGGGAGATCATGCTATGTACCCACTTTGTTAAAGAATACATCACATGGCCTCTGGCCCCTCTACAGGCAAGTTCCCAAAATACACAGTGAAAATACATATTTTTGAATTTTTTAAAATCATCCTGTGCATAACATTTGCTATTAGGTTTTCACATATGCTTGGGGGCTTGGAATCACACACACCCTTAGATACAGAGGTTCTACTGTACACACACCCTAAAATGTGAATTTTGTGGAGACGGCTCAGTCTAATAAAACTTTGTCCTATGTGATGAATGGGGGCATTGTCAAGCTTCAGGTGCGTGTGTGGGAAATCTATTTTGCTTATTGTTTGGTGGGATGTTTCCACAGACTCCTTGCTCAGACAGGACCCCATAAGAACATCTAGTCCAACCTCCTGCTTGATGCCAGAAAGCCAAAGAGATGGTCCTCCAGTTCCTGCTGAAATATCTGATCGCCCTTGATTCATCTGCTGTAAACTCCAACTTTCTCCTAAAAAAGGAACTCAAGGCGCCCGACACAAGCCTGAAGGGTCCCAGGAAGTCATGGGTTCTATTCACCACCTCCTCCAGTCACTGAAACCCACAGGTTGGATGGCTACCTATGACAGGAATGAGTTTCGCGCTCTCCTTTCTCAGTATGAAAACAAATAAATTAGAAGATGAGGGATGAAGCAGGAAGCTCTGAACCTATGTCCAGATGTTGTGTTTAGGCAGTCCGCTGCTCAACTCCGTCTCAAGAAGGCTGAGAGGGGATATGATAGCCGTGTTTAAATATTTGAAAGGATGTCATTTATTTATTTATTTATTCATCCATTTATTTATTTATTTATTTTAATGCTTCTATATCGCCCGTCTTCCGGAGGAACTCTGGGTGGTTTACAACAGAATAAAAGTACAACCGGTAACAAAGAATAATCACATCACAACATTATCACAATAAAACTAAAAGAGGGGCCAATGGCAGGATGGCTGGACAAAGGAAAAAAAAAATTAAGTCGCCAAACGCCTCACAAAAGAGCCAGGTCTTTAAGGCCTTTTTGAAGGCTGGCAGGGACTGTGTTAAGCGCAACTCACTCGGGAGATGGTTCCATAACACAGGACCCGCCACAGAGAAGGCTTGGTTGCAGGTCGCCGTTTCCCGAGCCTCCCTGGGCGTGGCCACCCGAAGTGAGTGCGCCCGCGACATTCTGGTTGGTTGGGCCTCAGTTGGTCTTTGGGAGATTCGCTCTGCCAGGTATTCAGGTCCCAAGCCGTGGAGGGTTTTATAAATTAAAACCAGGACCTTGAATCTTATTTGGGATGCAACGTGTAGCCAATGCAAGTGAGCCAGTACTGGGGTGATGTGGTCATATCGACGCACACCCGCCACCAGTCTGGCTGCCGCATTTTGTACCCGCTGAAGTCGCCGAATAAGAGTCAAGGGCAGCCCCACGTAGAGAGTGTTGCAATAGTCTATTCTCGAGATCACAAGCGCTTGCACTCCCGTTCTCAAGAAGTCCTCATCCAGATACGGACAGATCTGGGCAATTTGTCGGAGATGGAAAAAGGCGGTCCTGGACACGGCAGCCACTTGGGCCTCCATAGAGAGAGCCGAGTCCAGGACCACGTCCAGATTCTGGACACTGTCCGCTAGCTGGAGGGAAACACCCTCCAAACTAGGGAGAGGGCCTCTGTATCTAAATGAAGGAGCCCCAAAGAACATCACCTCAGTCTTCTCCGGGTTGAGTTTGAGTCTGTTGGTCCTGGTCCATTCCATGACCACATCCAGGCACAGGTCGAGGGGCTGTACAGCCTCAACTGCAGAGGTGGAAAAGGAGAGATAGAGCTGCACGTCATCAGTGTACTGATGGCAGCAGAGTCCAAATCTCCTAATGACCTCTGCCAGTGGCCTCATATAGATGTTAAACAGCATGGGAAAGAGAGCCGACCCCTGTGGAACCCCACAAGGGAGCATCCAAGGAGCAGACAACACCCTCCCCCCAGGAACCAACTGAGCACAGTGCCCCCGATACCTATCCCGGAGAGCTGGTCCAGCAGGATACCGTGGTCGACGGCATCAAAGGCCGCTGACAAATCTAGAAGGACCAACAGGGTAGAGCAACCCCTGTCAGCCCCCCGGAGGAGGTCATCTTGCAGTGCAACCAAGATTGAAGAGGGGACAGGTTTGTTTTCCATGGCTTCAGAGGCTAGGACTCGGGGCAATGGTTTCAAACTACAGGAAAAGAGATTCCATTTGAACATTAGGAAGAACTTCATGACAGTTAGAGCTGTTTGGCAGTGGAATAAGCTGCCACAAAGGAGGGTGGTGGAGTCTCCTTCTTTGGAGGCTTTTAAGTAGAGGCTGGATGGCCATCTGTCGGAAATACTGTGATGGGGGTTCCTGCATGGCAAGGGGTTGGACTGGATGGCCCTCGAGGTCTCTTCCAACTCTATGCTTCTATAAGATGGAGACTGGAGAGTGAATTAATGTTTTGACAGAGGCTGCACAAGGATCCCCCATCTCCTGAGATATAGACTCTGCAGCTGAGGTTTGTTTCGGAGTGACAACACTGGCCATAACCCCAGAGCTTGGTCCTCGGCCTGGAGGGGGAAGAGGTGAGGAGAAGCCATCTTCTTTCTTTGGGGCACGTTCCCAGAAACTGCCAGGTGAGCAGATGCTAATTTATAACTGCAGGCGCAAAAATCCATGGCGGTGGTTATAATTCCATCAGGAGTGCTATATACGAACTGCAGGACCGCTCAGTGGTTGAGGCATCTGGCTGCGAAGCCGGAGGGTTCGAGTTCAATTTCCCCCACTGGGCCTCCTCGGCAGGAGGTGCGCTCGAAGCTCCGCAGGGTCTCTTCCAGATCTGCAGGTCTCGGCTTATTATTATTATTGCATATTTCGCCCATGCAGAGAAGGCTGGAGCCAGGAGATCTCGTAGGACAAACAGGGTGTGTGTGTGGGGGGGGGGCAGCAGGCAAGTTCAAAGACTCCAATGCTTTCTCTTCTCATGTTTTATCCCCATGCCAAAGTAAGCCTGAGCAGTGCTTCCAACAGAGGACACCCCATAATGTCCTCTGGGGTCCTCAAGCAGTATGGAATGGGAAAGAGGAAACAATTATGTCCCCCCCCAAAAAAAAACCAGTGTTGTATTTGCAATCAAAATATGTGTCTATGTGTCTCGAGCAATCACCTTTTCTCGCCAACACGGCATTGGAGTTTTATGCATGCTGCCTTGTCTAGGTTTGGCTGGGAGGGTCTGTTCTCAGCTGGGGGTGACTTTTAACTGGGATGATTGAGGGTCTGGAGGAAATGTCTTACGAGGAGTGGCTTAGGGAGCTGGGAATGTTTAGCCTTTCAAAAAGAAGTCTGAGAGGAGATATGATAGCTATGTTTAAATATTTGAAAGGATGTCACATCGAAGAGGTAACAAGTTTGTTTTCCATGGTTTCAGAGACTAGGACTCGGGGCAATGGTTTCAAACTACAGGAAAAGAGATTCAATTTAAATATTAGGAAGAATTTCATGACTTACAGTACATTCGTTTTTACGAGTCATATGACTGGAATTAAATTGAACTTGAACTTGAACTTGACAGTTAGAACTGTTCAGCAGTGGAATAATATGCTGCCCCAAAGGAGGGTGGCGGAATCTCCTTCTTTGGAGGTTTTTAGCAGAGGCTGGATGGCCACCTGTCAGACCCAGAAATATTGTGATGGGGGTTCCTGCCTGGCAGGGGGTTGGACTGGATGGCCCTTGAGCTCTCTTCCAACTCTAGGATTTTATAATTCTATGATTCTAATCTATCCGGCACTAGCCAATTATTCAAATAGAGCCATGCCTCTGTGCTCAATATCTCTTCTCCCTTCCCTTCTGTTTGCTGGAGTCTTATTTGAGTCCAGTTGCTCAAAGCAGTCACATCTGTTAGTTTACCGTCTTATCTGTTGGCTGTAAGCAATGGGACTTTTCAATTCCTTCTCTTACAAATGTCTTGGCATGAGTGACTGAGGCTGAGCGTGAGTTGTGGACAGAAAGGGATGGACCGCTCAGGGAAACCTGTGGCTGTTCTGCTCGGCGAAACCCTGCCCTGCTGCTCCACAGCTAGAGAAATTCAACCAGATTCAAAACTCAGCAACACGATAGACCAGTGTTGGCGAACCTATGGCACAGGTGCCAAAGGTGGCACTCAGAGCCCTTTCTGTGGGCACCCAACATCACCCCTTCACAGTCACCTGTGTTCATGTTAAATGCCTGTATTGGCACTTCGCAAAAAATTAGTGGGTTTTGAATTGCAGTTTGGGCACTCGGTCTCTAAAAAGTTCGCTGTCACTGCTATAGACCCCCCCCAACATCTTAAAACCTAGAAGTGTCCCCCCCCCTCCAAAGAGCCTCTTTTAAAATGTATCAGCCGAGAGCAAGGAAACTGTCTGTGCCTGAGGACAATCCTCGAACACATATTTGGATATTTATTCACAAGATCCAATGGATAAAACAGGTCCCTTCATGCTTGCTGATTTATCTGCGCCTGCGGTTATCGGAGGCATATGCACCGCCTTGCTATAACTGTCATGGATGATACCGGGATAAGACGAATAACCTCTACAGATTTCAGGTACAGGGACGAAAATGTAATCATAACTCACTTTAGGAGCAAGTGATACATATTTATACTCCACCTAGCACCGTCACCAAAGCCTTCTGCCTCTTTATTTCTGCATTCCAGGACCTCTGCTTCAGATCCATCATGTTTTCTGTTGGTTAATACTGTTGTCAGTCAGGAGGAATTTATTGGCCTCTGACTTACGACTGTGAGGCGCTCAGGTAGCCCAGAACCTTTTCTCTGCTGAACGGATTCAAATTTGTTTTCTTCAGAAATCTGAAAGGAAAAAAAAAATCAAGCACCAGCGTCACAGTCACGTACATTAGTCCAATAAAGGCTTGGGGAAATTATTTCATTGAACATGTTTGTGAAACCTTCCTTCGTCTCAATCTCTCTCTCTCCATCCATGAAACAAGATTTAGTTACGCGATGATCTTATCTGTTCCTTTAGTACGTGGAATTCTTGCGTTATTCGCATCACGGTGTTGCGCAATTGGAAATTAGGAATGCAGATGAAATACAGGTAAAATTAAAAACCAACCAAAATGTTAAGATAACGAGACTGCTTTTGACCAGAAGCAGGCTACTTAATGGCATTATCTAGATCAGGGCTGTCCAACTTTGAACAGGCCAAGGTCTACATTTTCTGGCGCAAAGTGCATGAGGGCTACTACCCTAAAACATCTACTTATAAATTTTACCCGTTCCGAGCACATGCTCATAAGTAAAAAAAAAAAAAATGTAAGTAGAGCAGCGGTTTCCCATAAGAATGCATTGAAAATCAATTAATCTGTTCTGGAGGGAACAGATTTCAATGCATTCCCCGGCTCGAGCAGGGGACTGCATCATGGCCCTTGAACTGCCCCGCTCGGCTGAGACAGTGGGCTGGCAGACCCAGAACTTTGCTGGGGCCGTGGTGGTCCTTGGGATGGGGGAGGGAGGGGTGGAGAACTTATCCCCTCACTTTTTTATTGGTGGCCAGCAGGCTACTTTTGAACCCTTCATAGGCTACCAGTAGCCCACGGTCTACCTGTTGGGCAGGCCTGATCTAGATCTTCTTTTGTACAATGTGGCAGGGCATAAATTGCAAGCATGTACACGCTGCCTTGGTTGAATTTCCCCACATTCACAGGAAGTTTTTTCTGTATCCAAGTCGCCTGGATTCTTTTACTTGATTCTTTGAGTTCCATAGTTTGCTTCTCCAGCATGAATCCAATGAATTTCCAGGTAACAGACACTCTTCTTGGCTATAGGCCATCAAGTGGCTTCTCAAGCATGAGCTGATCTTCCAGAAAGTACTGTCCTTAAGGTGCAGAAGAGAGCGACTAAAATGATTACCGGGCTGGGGCACCTCCCTTATGAAGAAAGGCTAAAACATTTGGGCCTCTTTAGTCTGGAAAAAAGGCGGTTGAGGGGGGATATGATTGAGACATACAAAATAATGCAGGGTATGAGTAAAGTGGATAGAGGGAAGCTCTTCTCTCTCTCCCAAAATGCCAGAACTAGGGGACATACGCTCAAATTGAGGGCTGGGAAAGTAAGAACTGACAAAAGAAAATATTTTTTCACCCAGCGCGTTGTAAATCTATGGAACTCCTTGCCACAGGATGTGGTGATGGCATCTGGCCTGGATGCCTTCAAAAGGGGATTGGACAGATTCCGGGAGGAAAAGTCCATCACAGGTTACAAACCATGATGGAGATGTGTAGTCTCCAGGCCTAAAACCGGGGTACTTCAAGGGCCAGATGCAGGGGAGTGGTATCAGGAGACAGATACCTAGTCTCATGCGCTCCCAAACGCATCTGGTGGGGCCGCTTTGAGATACAGGAAGCTGGACTAGATGGGCCTTTGGCCTGATCCAGCATGGCTCTTCTTATGTTCTTATGTTCTTATGTCTCTCCTCCAGTCCTGTAAAATGCATGTTGGGGCTTCTTTTATGCAGTCAATGTATCTCATGCTCAGTCTTCCTCTTTTCTTCCCATGATTCTCGGTCCCAGCGGTCTCCCACTTCAACATTTAATCTCCAGGGGAGATTTCCTGGGGACTGCAATAGCAAGACCATAGATGACGACGAGAGGTGTAAGGCTATCAAGTCCATCCGTCCTGCTCAAGGCAGGGACCCAAGTCAATGCAAATCTGGCAGATGGTTCTCCAATTTTTCTCTTGAATGGCTTCAGCGCTGGAGAGCACAATGCCTCCCGAGGCCATGGTTCTTTCAGTTGTCGAGCTGCTCTAACAGTTAAGAAGTTTTCCTGATACAGTGGACTCTCGTACAACAAACGGTTTGTATAACATAAAATCTCTACCATATTAAAAATTCCAGAGATAGTGGAAATTTGCTTAACAGAATCGCCTATGGGGTGAATCTGTACAACATAAAAATGGTTGTGATTAGGGATTACTCTGTTTTCAATGCATTCCTATGGGAAATTTGTACAAAGGAAAATTTGCTTAACAGAACTTCATTTGGAACAAATTAATTCCTTTATACAAGGTACCACTGTACTTGAAATCTACCTTCCTCTGTCTTGAGACCACTATTATGTGTCCTGCATTCTGAATTGATCTAGAAGAGATCCAGCCTATATAGGGACACCTTTATCTGTGGGTCAGGCCAGGACCGGCGAGCCTGTGTGGGGCTTCCTGAACTAACCCCAGGCCTGGCACTGCCTGGAATGGGCCTCTGACAGGGTTCCTGAGCCCCGTACAAGGACCAGAAGTTGCTTCCGGTGAACCCGAAGTGACTTCCAGGCCACACGTTGGGCCTGCGTTGGGCCTCTGGAGCTTGACCCGGGCCCAGCACTTCCCGGCCACTGCCTTGCTGCCCACCTGTGCCTGCGGTCCTGGTATATCCGTGATACAATGGGACCGCAATATATGTAGTGCGATGTGGCGGGGGACTACTATATCCAAAATTGGACACAGTACTCAAGATGAGACCTAACTGGTGGCAAATAGAGGGGAACTACTGTAGTACCTCGTGGAACTCGGAGACTAGACTTCCTAAAATAGCATTCGCCTTTTTTTAGCAGCCACAACACACTGTTGGCTCATATTCAGCTTTTGGTCTACAATTCCAAGATCTTTCTCACTCGTAGTAGTATATTACTGAGACAAATATTCCAACAACTTGTAACTCTGCATTTCTCTCTCTCATTAGGTGTAAAACTTTGCACTTATCCCTGTTAAAATTTGATTCTCTTGTTTTCGTCCCAGCATTCAAGCTCAACCAGGTGTTTTGGGATTCCATTCCTGTCTTCCAAGGCGTGAGCTATTCCACCCAATTTTGCGTCATCCACGCATCTGATAAGTATCCCCTGCCCCTGGTAATGCCGGAAGAAAGATTATGGGAGAAAGGGTCCCCTTGGCAATGTTAGGATGCATTTACAGGGGTGATATTTGATAGACAGGAAAAGTGGGGTAGAGGGAGGTAAATCCCCCCCCACCCAATATGGAATTAATCACAGTTCGGGTGGAAGCAAGACTATGAAGTTGGGTAACAAAGTCCATCTCCATGGCAAAGAATTTGTAGTGTCCAGCACAATGATGCTTAAGGTAGCTGCATCATTTTGCCCTACATGTGAGCCGGGTCTTCTTGGATGGGGGGTGGGAAATAAATCCCCCCCCACGACTCTTTTGGTTTCCCATTCGGTTTACGAGCCACGGAGAACGGCAACAGCATTAATTAAACAAGGGAACGCTAGCCGGGCAAGGCAATGGGAGGCCTCGTAGCGGCTTAAATCTTGCCCGATACCTCATAGAGAAGAAATATCCATTCCCTTTATCAGACTTTATCTATAGATTTATGGAGCTCTCTCAGACCTGGAGTCATTGCGACCACGTTCCAGTTGAAATAATGGAATTTATTGATGGAGGAGCCGTCCTGGCAATTTTACTCTTGTTTAGAAAAAAATTGCCCATCAATAACATGTCAGTGGAAGGAAGAGAGGAGAAAGGCAGGCAAACGTATTGAAGGAGACGAACTGTTTCCCTACTCTTAAGCAACCAGTTGAGAAAACCATTAGCAGACCAAGAGCCGAGAGAGAGCCACCATCGCTCAGGAAAGCTGTCGTGTCTCTGCAGACTGGGAGACCATCGCCCCTCGTCTCCGGCCATTTCCGACGTATTTGATCATATGTCTATGTTGGTGATTACGGCCAGACGTCTGTCTTCAGTTTTTCTTATTTTTTAAAAAGGTCCTTGTGACAGAACGATTTGGTATTTACGTTCAGCTTCTTGTATTCTTTATTTTACATTTATGGGTTTCAGCATTTTGGTCTGTGTTCTCCCTTCCCCCCCTTCCCTGGGCACTGCAATGCTTGTCAAATTTGCTGTAACCTGTGAACGAAACCAGTAAGGAGGCTTATGGATAAAAATAATTGCAGTGTCACATATAGATTCAAGGGAGAAAGGAAGGTGGCATATGTCACTGGAAGATGATCCGAATATGGGATGTGTATGCAAATATACTGTTGATTCAGAGTTAGACTTTCCTTCCTTAACTTCAAATACTGCAGAAACGGAACTGTTTGTAATTCTGATTTGATGGGGTACTTTTGATGTCACTTTGGTAGGGAATTGAGATTTTTTTTTTTTGAAAAAAGATTCCTTTTGCTCATGGTGCCTTGCCCTCTTCTCTTGTTTTGAAATCCTTGCCCAAAAGCTGTTGCAGAATTTTGCATTTCTGGGCAAATTCCTTTGCAATGCAATAGAAGTAGAGATGGGCACGACTCAGTGAAATTTTTGTTTTCGTTTTTGTTTTTTCGTTTTGTTTTGTAACGAAAATGAAAACGAAATTTTTTCAAAAACCAAAACGAAAATGGAAACGAAACGACCAATTTTGCCGTGTTTTTCATTTTCGTTGCGGCAAATCCATTGAACTGAAAAGAATGCTAACGAAACAGCAATTTTTCGTTTTCGTTTTTTCATTTCATTACGAACTGAAAACGAAATGAAAAAATTTTCAAAAACAAAATGAAAAACGAAAACGAACCAAAACAGATCCCCCAACGACCAAACGAAAAACGAAACACAATTTTTTAAAGTCATGCCCATCTCTAAATAGAAGCAAAGAGATTCGTAGAGGAGAATAGCTACAAGTTCCCTAGACGGTCCACCCCTTTCTCATGAACTGGAGCTTCAAGTCTCAGTGTCTCACTCTGAGACATTTGTAGATGGAAGGATAAAACCGCTTAGTTACTTTCCGCTGTGAACTGGTCAACAGCAAACTAACAGACACGGCTGTTGGGAAAGAGCACACAGCAGAGAGGCGGGGTTCGCTTTGACTTTAGTGGTGGGATTGGTTAGGGCTGCATAGATTGACAGCCACCACAGCCCAGAAAAGCCTCTCCCAGCAGCTCAAACTACAGGCAGTATGCAAGTTTGCATGTAACCCCCCCACCCCCAGCAGAAATTATGCTCCTGGATGATTCACAAACAACACACAGAGGAAGAATGAGAAGATCGTATCGAAGTATGGAGTCCTTGCTAGGAGACCTTGCAAGGCACGTCCCAGAAGGAAGCGAGAGCAGGGCAATGGACCCTTTGCACATGTTCTATTCCGTTCGAGGTACAGTATCTATTTTTTGGTGTATTGATTTTATGCAGCCATAATTCTCCAGCTCAGAAAGGACGGAGATGGGGACCAAGCTTTTAAAGCTTCCTCAGATAAAACAAGGGTTGTTTTCCTCTCCTCATCTCCAGGGTTTCTACCCTGAGATTATCTGGAAGCTGAGTCATGACTACTGGACTTCTTTTTCTTGAGAGATAGTCATGGGAGTCAGGGAAGCCATTCATGTGAGCATTGAAACCCCCTCCCTCAACAGAAGTGGGGGCATCAGGCATAGTCTATCTGCTACTTATCAGGGTGTGCTTTCCAAAGTACCCAGACAAATCCAAAAGCCTTCACCACCAAGGCCATAGCTAACGACCCATTCTTGATAGGTTTCAGCACCTTAGGCCATTGTTCACTTTAAGGCTATGGATACTATTGTCTCCCTGACAAGCCTTTTTAGGCCATTGTTCATCTTATGAGCCTAATTCGGACCAGGGTGACAAGAGGTCAAAGCTGACTATAAGATGGAGGACTCACACTAGTTCTATTCAGACTGAGGAAGCTGTTTGGATGAGCAGCAAAACGTTTCTATTTCTCAAGAAAAAGAAGTCCAGGAGCCATGCCTCAACTTCCAGATAAACTCATCTGGACGACTGAGAATCTGGGATTCTCACTCGGAGACCTGGGCAAACAAGATTCTCCGAAATCTTGTTCTGATGCTGGATTTTTGATAATAGAATAGTGTTGTTAGAAGGGAGCTGCAAGGCCATCAAGTCCAACCCCCTGGTTCATGCAGGAATACGAATCAAGGGATCTCTGCCAGGCGGCTGTCCAAGGCTGATACTTCACGTCCATTTCATCGCTGTTCGCGGTCCCACTTGGGACTGGTATGAAGTAATCTAACCGCACGTCCATTGCAGGACAAGGGGAGTTCGTCTCGACCATGCCCCCTGAACTGGGATTTAAGCAGGATGAGACATTCCCTTCCTTGGCCCTGGGAATCTGCTCATCATGCTTCTCGTTCCGAGACGAGTGCCTGTGAGGTAAGGCTCGTCACACAACATGCCATTCTCCATCTAGTGGCAGGAGTTCAAAGTGCCATTCGCCAGTACATTCCCTATGGAGTCAGCAACGTAGTGCAGAGAGATTAAAAGACAAATGCCTCAAACTTAGTTCCGTAATGCATTGAAGGCAAGGCTTTGGAGAATTGAAACATCAAAAAATGGAAGGTTGGTCTGAAAAAAAAAGGAAAACAAAGGCATGGAATTTCACATCTCATCACGGAACGAGGACGTGTGGTAACAGTCATGCCAGTATCATCCATCATGCCCATGCGTACACAGGAACAGGGATAGAACCGGAAGAAGACCACGTGACCGTGACCGACATCAGCACGCAACAAACTTCCACCTGGGATGAGAATGGATGTGAAGTAACCATCTAAGTTTCTCTTGACTGCTTCCCCTGTTGGAGCACTCACCCCCTCTGGGGACCATGGGTTCCATTGATGGGGAAAGAAGAGAATCGACACACTCACCCAAGGGTGAGAAATCACCTTGAAATTTCCGTGACCCAAGCTTGCACCCATGTTAAGTTTTTTTTAAATGTATGGCACAGATTGTGGCCCTCCAGGTCAACCACCACCCTTCTTAATTCTTTTATCAACTCTGTGTCTGTCTGGCCTCATCCCCACCCCCCTGGGTCCAGCCAGGCAGGCACTTAAAAGGATTTATATCCCTGTGTATTCTCAAAGGCTTTATATCTCTCCTCATGCGGCTTAGTTTGCCTGTTTTTTGTTTTTTTAATCCCTTCTGTTTTGGTGTCTGCCATTGCAGCTCAGGTCTGCCCATCTCCCAGATTGGAAAGCCTTGAACAAGGGTCCCCGGTGTCATGCGTTCTGCCCCCAGAAAAGCTGGTGGGCGTCAGTGCATTCCCTCCCCAAAGGCCCAAACAACCCAGACAAGGATCGCTGGTTATGCTGTAACCGTCTCCTCATTCTCGTGTGAGGGGAAAGTGCTTCTCGTCTGGAATATTATTCACTGAATATGATGTTTTCCTCCCTCCTTAATTTGTAGGTTTGCAAGGCACAGGAGAAGGTTGTTAATTCACTCTGGGTGCCTGGATCTTCCGATCGATGGAATGGCCCCAGTAATGAATGAACACAGCTCGCAGATCACTCTCCTCTGTTTTTAAGAGGGCAAATGAAAAGGCGTTAGGATTTTTAAATTCTCAGTAACACACACATCCGATTTCGCCTGATTTCGGAAACTAAGCAGGGTCAGGCCTGGTTCGTACTTGGATGGGAGACCACCAGGAAATACCAGGTGCTGTAGGCGCCTGGAGTAGGAACTGGCAAAACCATTTTAGTGTTCCTGCCAAGAAAACTCCATGGACATGGGGTTGTGAAGAGTCGGTCATGACTGTAATGATACAACACACACACAATGTAGGGGTTGACAAAGACAGTTACTTCACGTCCATTCTCAATCCGGAAGGAAGTTTGTTGCGTGTTGATGTCAGTCATGGTCACGTGGTCTTCTTCCAGTTCTGTCCCTGTTCCCGTGTATGTACAGGAATGATGGATGATACCGGCATGACTGTTACCGGACGTCCTCGTTCCGTGATGAGATGTGAAATTCCATGCCTTTGTTCTCCGTGGTTTTTTTTTTGGCCTGACCTTCTGTTTTTCGATGTTTTGATTCTCTGAAGCCTTGCCTTCAATGTGTAACGGAGCTAAGTTTGAGGCATTTGTCTTTTAATCTCTCAGCACTGCATTGCTGACTCCATAGGGAATGTACTGGCAAATGGCACTTTGCACTCCTAGATGGAGAATGGCACATTGCGTGACGAGCCTTACCTCATGGCCACTCGTCTCGGAACGAGAAGCATGATGAGCAGATTCCCAAGGCCAGGGAGGGAATCTCTCATCCTGCTTAAATCGCAGTTCAGGGGGCGTGGTCGGGATGAACTCCCCTCATCCCACAATGGATGTGTGGTTAGATTACTTCGTACCAATCCCAAGCGGGACCGCAAACAGCGATGAGGTGGATGTGAAGTATCTCTCAAAGATGACGTTTTGTTTTTGGAGATATGTTTTGTGGGAAGCAGACTTGAGAGAAAGGCTGTAGAGACGACGGGGTCACGTGTCTAATTACAGATGTTAGGAAAACAGATGGGAAATCTATGCCACTGAGAGGTTGAGGATTGATTTCAGAGAAAAGCTTTTGTGCCAAATGCGCAGGATGGCCACAAAAAGTATCAAACGTGGGAAGAGCTTGAGACTGAGTGGAAAAGCAGGTAAATACCCAAATAAAATCTTTCATTTCCTCCTTTGAGAAAAAACAACACTGGGATAGATGATCACACTTGATATGAGTCAGCTATCACCAAGATTAAAATGGAATTAAATTCCACTATATGAATGAAAGGCAATTAAAGTTTAAGGGCTTTTAAATTACTTGATAAAAATACTATATTATACTTGTGTTTAAAGGCTTTTAAATTACAGTGGACCCTGATATAACAAATGTAAAACATAAAATCTGTACAACATAAAAAATTCCAAAGATAGGGGAAATTTGCTTAACAGAATTGTCTGTGGAGTGAACCTGTAGAACATAAAATGGTCGCGATTAGGGATTACTCCGTTTTCAATGCATTCCTATGGGAAATTTGTATAAAGGAAAATTTGCTTAACATAATTTCATTTGGAACGAATTAATTCCTTTATACAGGGTACCACTGTACTTGATAAAAATACTTTACTATACCTGTGTTTAAGCTGGTGCTCATATGTGTGTTTTGCCCTACAGCGAGAGGACTTGTAGAATTCAACTTTTATAAAATATCCAAGAAGTAATTCTCTTAGATATGTTGGGAAAACAGGAGAGAAAGATGCTCCATTAAAATGCAGCACTAAGTGTAGCTAACTACTTTTTGGATCCAGGAACGCGATCCATAACTGGTTATTTTTAAAAAGTTACTTCCTGGGATTGTAATTCTTAACCCTCTTTGTGCCTCTTCTTCTGCCTAATGCCAACATTTTAAGTAGCATTGTATCAGAATCACAGAAGGCAAGGCAGACACTGTGTGAGCATGTGAGCAGCAAATTGGGAGGGGGGAAATTCGGACAGAAACCCGGCACTCAGCTCATCAGCTGGAGTGGAAACCTGTCTCTTAGGGGGCTTCACAAGACTCATGCTTTAAACCCTAATGGGGTCCTGCCGCCCGGCCGAAACCCAAACAGGAGCCGCTGCACTTGGCTGTGTCACAGCGAGATGAATTAAGGGAAAATTTTTAATAAAAGGCTGATTGGTAAACACGAAAGAGGCAGCCCTCGTCCATTAGGAGGGAAGGAGCGAGTGGGTTCGGCCGGCTCCAGCCTTCTAAAAAGCCATTTGGCCGATTGTTTCTCCAGGAGCATCCCTGAATGTGGGTCCCCCTCGAGAGCATCGGCGGTTGGAAGCCTTCTCGTTCAATTTGCTTCTCTCTGGGAATTGCCTGCCTTTGTCTAGACGAACAATCTTAGGAGGCTAGATGGGAGCCAGGCCATTAACGAATTATAAAGAAGGCCCAGGGAATCATTTCATTTCACTTCCCCTTCTGAATTATTATTATTATTATTATTATTATTATTATTATTATTATTATTATTATTATTATTATTATTATTATTATTATTATTATTATTATTATTATTATTATTATTATCATCATCACCACCACCACCATCATCATCATCATCATCATCATCATCATCATCATCATCATCATCATCATCATCATCATCATCATCATCATCATCTTTCTTCTTCTTCTTCTTCTTCTTCTTCTTCTTCTTCTTCTTCTTCTTCTTCTTCTTCTTCTTCTTCTTCTTCTTCTGCCCGGTGTTAAGTTGTTGGCCTTCTCCAATGATCGATCTCCTTCCAAGAGCCTAGGATGACTGGAGATATCTTTGTAGAATATATGCTGTTCCTAATAATGCCACCATTTTTAGTTGAGCGATGTTGACCTTGTCAGTGCTGAGGGCTTCCAGATATTGACCCAGGTCTTGTGGGACTGCACCCAAAGCACCTATTATTTATTATTGGTGTTGTTCTTGCTTTCTTATTCCATAGCTTTTCGATTTCTATTTCTAAGGGCGTTTATACACGACCCCTAAACTGCACTGCAAATGGCTCCCAGCTCCGGAGCTTAGAAATGTTTTCCCACCAGCTCCGGAGTTTGGAGACAATTAAGTGCGACCCCGCACACTTTAGCGCGACCCAGCGCACTTTCCTTGTACCTTCTCTTTGGAGGTGAAAAAAATTTGATGCGGATAAGAGTGCTGGGCTCTCCTGGCTTGTCTGTTGTTTTTTTGCCTCCCGCCCCTTTAAGAGCCCCTTGAGACGGAACCAGGAAGTAACGGGGCTCGTGGCAAGTTCGACCGGCACCAGCAGGTTAGTAAAGGCTTCTTTTGTCCTTTTTTCCCTCCCTCCCATCACGCCGACAGGAGCAGGAAGTGCTGAGGGGTGGGGATGCAGGAACAGAAACGAACCCCCAAGATCTCTGGTTCGAATTTAAGGGACCAGCAGATCTTAGGTGTCGTGTGAAAAGGCCCTAAGTCCCAATATTTGGTTGCTTTTTCTAGCTCTTTATCGTTGACTCTTGTGTCCCCTGGTATTGCCACATCGACGATTCAAACTTTGTTTTCTTGCTTGTATCCTATTGTAATGCCTGGAGTATTGTGGGCAAGGTGTCTGTCGCATTGGATTCTGAAATCCCAGAGCACCTTGATAATTTCATTTTTGGTAACCTTTTGTCGCTGATGTTCCCACCAGTTCCTCCATGATGGTAGGTTGACATTTTTACATATGTTCCAGTGGGGCATTGCTGCTACTTTATTATGATGGACTAAATAATCAGTCTGAACAATTTTGGGGCAACAGCTGCTGTTGTTGTTGCTGTTATCATTCATTCATTCATTCATTCATTCATTCATTCATTCATTCATTCTCCAGCTGTCTGTGGGGATCCTCAGTCAGCCAGGAGTTGGAGTCCTGGCAACCGGACTTCTCTTCTCGTGGAATTGAAATGTTTCGGTCCCACAAGAAATAAGTCTGATTGCCACAACTCAACTCCTGGTTGGGTCCAGCTCAACAACTAGAGCTGTGTTTAAATTTTGTCTCGCACATTTTGTCTGGCTTTCGGTGGTTTCTCTCCCAGATAAATTCAGGAACTCAGCGATCCGGGGAGGCACGGTGGGGGAGGAATCTAGGATGCAGGAAGGGTTAAAAGAAAAGGAGATTATTAACCAAGATAGAGCACAGGTTCCTCACAGAAAGAGGGGGGCTGGGAAAATGTACAAACCTAACAGCAACAACCACACACAATGGGTGTGAAATTTCCAAGCATTGCCTCTATCTGTGATATAGCTTTGTTCACAAGGAAAATCTTGAGAGATGAAGAAGGCACCCATTCCCCTCTGACAAACCCCTTTCTCTGTCTCTGTTGAGGACGAAGTTGGCCAGTGGTTATTTACTGAATGATTAACATTGGAGAATTTGCCTTTCTGACATCATGGGGCAGGTTCCTGTGATCATAGAATCATAGAATCATAGAGTTGGAAGAGACCTCAAGGGCCATCCAGTCCAACCCCCTGCCATGCAGGAACCCCCATCACAATATTTCCGACAGATGGCCATCCAGCCTCTATCACAGAGGTAAGGCAAGCAGGAGCTGGGGAAGAAGCAAAGGCTTTATAAGCTGAGATATGGAGGACATCTAAGGTTTCAACTTTGCCTTGAACTCTCCCACATTTTTGTGATGCTAGCTGGTGCCTTGGAGCCTGGCAACAATGGTTGGGAATCAGTTTGGGATTTCTGTTTCAGAAAACCTGTTGGGCGTCAACGCCTGTCAAACATCCGTTTTGGGCACTTTGATAGAAGTCAGTTCAAGCACTGAGAGATAGCACATGGAACAACCAAAGAAGGATTGTGTCAGGCCAGCCTTGGTCAAATTCTGAAGGATATGCATGGAAGATTCCCTAAGCCAACAGGGAGAAGCTCATTCCACAGAGGAAACTGGTATCTGAATTATGGAGGCAGAGGTTTAGAGCAATGAAAGCTTTGAGGGATGATTATTGGTGCCACCAAACAGATTGGGGCTTACGGTGACCCTAATAGAATTTTGGAGGTATGAAAGATATTCAAAGAGCGATTCACCATTGACAACTGCAAGCAGGTTCTCATGGCTGTGTGCAGGTTTGAATCCACGCCTTCCGGGTTCCAGTCTGACCCTCTGTCTGCTCGGTTTTAATAGCTGCCCGTCAGTTCGGTTTTCTGCTTTTCACAGCAAGCCAAAGAAATCCACAATGGCACGCTGTCTGGGGAAAATAACGACACGTTTGAGCGAGGCACTTGGCAAAAGCCCCAAACGCCGAACAAGAGCTGGAAACGGAAACAATGCCACAGAGAGACTGAATTCTGTCTTACAACGAAATTATCAAAAGCGTAATGCAGAGACAACAAAATCAAGGATAGCAGCACATAAAAACCAGCAACATTTATCCCCGTGTCTCTTTTTTTCCTTCCTCTCCTGTTGGAGGTTGGGCACCAGCCTGGCTCTCCTGACTTTCAATAGCCTTGCTGTGCTGTGTTCTCCCTAGGCTGTTTATTTGTTTATTTGCTTTCAATACTTTCTGCCTTTCTCCTGAGCGGCTGCCTCTTGCCACAGTGGAAACTCCCCATAATGCCCTGGGGCAATCCTGTGCCAGGGGCAGGATGGGAAATTGGCTTCGTACCCTCCAGCCTGGAAAAAAAGGAAGTTGAGGGCAGGGGCAGAGAAGGTATCATGGGAGATAATCGCTCTGAAATAGAGGCATGGGGGTTTGCTCCACAGCAGACCTTCATTTACAGGCATCTCTGATCAGGGCTGGTGCCCATCCATTCACCGGGATAGCAACTTATTTTGAGTTTTAACCCAAACTTTTCAGGAGCTGTCAAAGGTGCTGCTGAGCCTCAAGCTCCACCCCCTCCAATAGATCCAGTTCCTTTGGCAGTGATGTTCAGATAAAGCCCAGTGTGGGTTCACTACATCCATGAACCCTTCCAAGGTCACTGTTGCTCCTCCCTGCAGACCTCAACTCTGTGACCCACCTTCAGCTTCTCCTGACAGAAGGCACATGGTCTGCTCACATATTGTCACATGCTTTTGCATTTCAACAACAACAACAACAACAACAACAACAACAACAACAACAACAACAACAACAAGAGATGGGAGCGAAATGAACTTTTAGCTTGTTTCGTTATTCATTATTCGTTTTGTTAGCTAACAAAACAAATAACAAACCAACCCATCAAAGAAAAATGAAATGAAATGAAACAAAATGAAAATTTCCGTTTTGTTCGCTTTGTTTTTCATTACCTTCCCTCTTACCTTGTCCTCGCTGCAGTCCTCCTGGTCCTGTAACTCGGCGTAGAGGCGCTGGCCCCAAGCCAGCACCTCAAAAAGCCCCCGGCTGGGGAATTTTCAAACAAAAACAAACAAACAAACAAACCACCACCACCACCACCACCACCACCACCACCACCAACAACAACAGCAACAGCAACAACAACAACAACAACAACAACAACAACAACAAAAAGGAGCACCGATCCGGCCCCAGGGGCTGCATGGTCAGCGCTCTAAAATCAAGAACAAAATAAAAAATAAATAACTAAAAGAAGCGCCAACCCAGCCCCAGGAGCCGCGTGGTCAGCACTTTAATAATAATAATAATAATAATAATAATAATAATAATAATAATAATAATAATAATAATAATAAAGACAACAACAACAACGGAGCACCGACCCAGCCTCAGGAGCTCAGGGTTGGCACTCTACAACAAAGAAATAAATAAGGACGTGGGGCAATGGTCTCAAACTACAGGAAAAGAGATACAATCTTCAGGGAGGCCACCAATGGTGACAGTCCAGGGCATCTCCCAGGGCGGTCCTGGGGTCGTTCGGGGGTGGTCCTGGGGCTGGCAACATTACCCAGTCTCTGCCCCATAATCCAGGTGTGGCTGGGTTAATGTTTGCCATCGAGGTGTTTATGAGCCATGATGGTTGGAAACAATGGGCAGAAGCAAATCACATTGTCCAGGAGTTTGGCTAATCTTCAATTCAATAGGAGGGCTGGAAAGTCAACAGAAGGGTGCAGCTCAGGACTTCATGGCCGCCATGACAACCATGGGGCTGTCTCAACATGTCATCGGCTCAACACATGAGAAGGGCCATACCCTGGACCTAGTATTCTCAACGGGACTGGGAGATGGTGGTTTGGATGTGGAGGGGTTGGTTCTGACTCCATTGTCATGGTCAGACCACTTTCTGGTCAAGTTTAGGCTATTGGCTACTCTGACCCTCTGCAAGGGTGGGGGATCTATTAAGATGATCCGCCCTCGGAGACTAATGGATCCAGATGGTTTCCTGAAAGCTCTGGGGGATTATCCGTCTGATATGGTCGGCGCTCCTGTCGAAGCTCAGGTCACCCTGTGGAATAGGGAAATGTCCTGGGCAGTTGACACGATCGCACCTAAGCGCCCTCTCCCCCTACGCAGAGCCCAGACAGCTCCTTGGTATACATCTGAGCTGCGGGCAATGAAGCAGGAGGGGAGACGGCTGGAGCGCAAGTGGAGAAAATATCACTGTGAGTCCGATCGAACACGGCTTAGAGCCCATTATCAGGCTTATTCCGTGGCGATACGGTTGGCGAAAAGGCATTATTTCGCAAACCGTATTGCTTCCTCAGAGTGCGGTCCAGCAGAGCTGTTTCGGGTGGTCCAGGACCTTCTTCAACCAACAAATATGGTGGAGGTTCTGGACAACTCATCAGCCTGTTGTGACCAGTTTGCCGCTCACTTTGAGGGGAAAATCGCTCAGATTCGCAGGGAATTGGACTCCACTATTGATGCAGATTCAAGGGATGTATCCAGTGTGCCGTGCTTAGGTCCAGTTTTATTGGATGAGTTTCAATTATTGAGACCTGAGGATGTGGACAGGGTGCTTGGATCTGTCTGTGCTACCACTACACCACTCGACCCTTGCCCTTCTTGGCTAATTGAAAGATCTGCCAGGGGGGTTCGCACCTGGGTCCAGGAGGTTGTTAACGCCTCCTTAAGAGAGGGAGTGGTCCCCACCACCTTGAAAGAGGTGGTGATTAGACCACTCCTAAAAAAAACCAAACCTGGACCCAGGGCTGGTGGTTAACTACCGACCAGTAGCGAACCTCCCTTATTTGGGCAAGGTGTTGGAGCGGGTGGTGGCTGGACAACTCCAGGCACTGCTGGATGAAACTGATTTTCTGGATCCATTTCAATCTGGCTTCAGGCCGGGTTTTGGTACGGAGACCGCCTTGGTCGCCCTGTATGATGACCTTTGCCGGGAGAGAGACAGGGGGAGTGCAACCCTGTTGATACTCCTGGACCTCTCAGCGGCTTTCGACACCATCGACCATGGTGTCCTTCTGGATAGGCTGGCCAGGTTGGGGGTTGGAGGCACTGCTCTGCAGTGGTTCCAATCCTTCCTGGCTGACCGTGTCCAGAAGGTGGTGCTGGGGGACAGTTGCTCTGCCCCGTGGCGTTTACGTCACGGGGTTCCCCAGGGCTCCATACTGTCTCCCACGCTGTTCAACATCTACATGGAACCGCTGGGAGAGGTCATCAGGAGGTTTGGGCTGAGGAGTCAGCAATATGCCGACGATACTCAGCTCTACCTCTCGTTCTCCACCAATCCAGGTGAGGCGATTTCTGTACTGAACTTGTGTCTGGGCCAGATAATGGACTGGATGAGGGTTAATAAATTGAAACTCAATCCAGACAAGACGGAAGTACTGTTAATGGGTGCTTTGCCGGACAGGTTAGAGGGCCATCTTCCTGTCTTGGATGGGGTTTCACTCCCCCTAAGGGACAGGGTCCGCAGCTTGGGGGTGCTCCTGGACCCCGGTCTAACTCTGGAAGCCCAGGTGGATTCGGTGGCCAGGGGTGCCTTCCTTCAGCTGCGGAAAATATACCAGCTTCGCCCCTACCTAGATGAGCACAGCCTCATGACAGTTACGCATGCACTGGTAACATCCCGTATTGATTACTGCAATGCGCTTTACGTGGGGCTGCCTTTGAAGACGGTCCGGCGATTGCAACTGGTTCAGAATCGCGCGGCACGGCTGGTAAGTGGTGGGGCCGCCAGGGATCACATCATGCCGATTCTGCGTAACCTTCATTGGTTACCAGTTGCTGTCCGAGCCGAATTCAAAGTGCTTGTTCTGACATACAAAGCCCTAAACGACTTAGGACCTGGATACCTGAAGGAACGCCTCCTTCCATACGAACCTACCCGGCAATTAAGATCTAGCCAGGGGGCCCTTTTGAAAGAGCCATCCCTCAAGGAGGTGAGAGGGATGGCCTGTAGATACAGGGCCTTCTCGGCAGCTGCTCCCAAGCTATGGAATGCCCTCCCGATCGAGATCCGTCTGGCGCCAACACTGATTACATTCCGGCGCCAGGTAAAAACCTTCCTGTTCCAGAAGGTTTTTAATTGATATAATATAGATTGTGGGTCCGCTGATGACAATTTTAGAATAATGATTTTAGTGTAAGGTTTTTATTGATGATTTATTGATATTTTACTCTTAACTATTCTAAATTGTTTTATTCTTTGGATTGTAAGCCGCCCAGAGACCTTGGGTAGTGGGCGGCATATAAGTTGAATAAATAAATAAAATAAATAAATAAGTCGTCAGACAAGTTTCTCCAGGGTATGTGGAAAGGAGACAATGGGAGGTCTCCTGGCAGTCTCCTGGCTGAGATTAATCCTGTTGTCCATGAGGAGATTCTTGCCTCACCCTGGGGGGGTACCCAGGAAAACATGGTGGGGTGACAGGTTAAGAGGGGAGCAGGGGGTGACCTTCTAGCTCAAGGTGGCGGGGAGGGGAAGGCAGGAGAAAGAGAGGGGGTCAGTGGGTCAACAAGCAACATAAGCAACTCAATGGGTGAATGATGAGTCATCCATGATAAGAAATGGGGTGAGTATAGTCTTGAGGTAGAATAATGGCAGACCTTCCCATGGTCCAGATGCAGACAAAGGAATTTGATGTCCAGGTGCTTAAGCTGGAGGCTGGAGGGCTAAGCAGGAAAAGATGCCCCATACAGCCCATTGTCTCTGTGAAGGAAGGAGAAGATTCCCTCTGGCAAAATCCATTCAGGGGAACCAAGCAGTTTGAACTGGTTTCGCCATGTGGCAGGGTGACGGTCCTTGATTTGAAATGGAGGTCACTTCCCCAGCATGGAGGCAGCGTGTACCCTTGTCCAGGCCTTGAGATACGTGAAGGAAGAAGGAATTGGGAAAATGGAGGGGTCGGGGATATTACTGGAAGGCCGGGAGAGGAAGGACACAGAGGGGAGAGGTGGAGGAACCTTTATTTGGGGAAGAGAGAGAGAGAGAGAAAGGAGAAGGAGGAGAAGGGAAAAGAGGGAAAGAGAAAAAAAACTTCTTGGCGCCCTTTTGGCTGTGCAGGGAACGATGCAGTGATGAAAAGGGGGTTAATATGAGATGTTCCCCCACCCACCCCCAAGTGTGCCAAGGTCTGGTCTACTGGGGAGTAAGGGGTTGCCCCATTCCCCCTACTTTCCTGAGGCTCAGGGGGGGGGGGGAACATGTCCAGGGGAAACAAACTATCAAATCCACGGTCCATCACCCCTAACCTTTGTTCCCAAGCCCGTTCGCTTGTAGGGAAAGAAACCGGAGCTTCTCAGCCATTTCTTTTTGTGGAACGGCTGGGTCGATATGGACCAGGTTTGTTTGCATTGTGCTTGTGACGATATCAAGGATTGCAGCCGGATCCGGGGGTCTAATTTTGTCCTTGCCTAATTGACGTGTGCTCGTAGGAGGGGGTGCGGGCCTGCCTTCGCAGACGTGCGTCTGCTTCCCGTTCACACACACACACACACATGCTTTTTTCTTTGTGTCCTCCACAGGGGGTTGGACTAGATGGCCCTTGAGGTATTTTCCAACTCTATGATTCTATGATATTCTCTATCAGATTGAATAACCTCACAGTGTTGTCCAAATTGCCAACTAAGGTGCGCCCATCTTGAGCTCACTGCAGGAGATTTAGAATCAAATCCTTGGCCCATTGAGGCTGCCGCTGTCCACTCCAGCTGGTCAACCTCTGTCCAGGACTTCAGACAGTAGCTGTTCTGGCCCATATTGGAGATGATGAGGGTTGATTCTGGCCTCTTTCAAAAGCAACACTAGACTTCCCATCAAGGACTATGGTAGGCTTCAATGCCTGCTGAATGGGACACAGGTTTCCCCACCCCCACGGCATCTGTCATTTGCTGGTTTGTTTCTTTAAATTGATGTTTTATTCATTTTGCTATTAAACTATATACACAGACATAATCCAGCGGCAAAAAGCAAACAGAGAAGTATTACAATCTATCAAAAAGGCAATAAACCCAATATAAAACCCACTCATTGGGGGGGGGAATTCATCTCAAACATTAAAAATAATTTCAGTAATATAAATATTGTAAAATTCAGTAACATAGAAGGCAAGCGCATACCATCCAGTGAAATCCTGAGTAAGAAGGCTCAGTAGATACCTCAATGCCTGAGTGATTTTCACTTGCTTTCCTTCGAGGTAGGATCATTAAAAAGTTTCATTGCTAAAAATTGAGTTATCTCTAATTTGATAAATTGCATCCTGCTGTCCAAGCATCTTTCCCATGATCTGTGTTTTTGGATGGAGTTCTTGAAATGTATTTACCACCAGAAGTCCTTCCATCTGTCCGTCCATCCCACCTCTCCATCCGTCTGTCCTTCCTTCCTTCCTTCCTTCTTATCCCTCCCTCCCTCCATTCCTTCCTTCCTTCCTTTCTTTGTCCCTCCATTCAGCTATCTGTCCATCAGTTCCTTCTTTACTTCCTGTAAACGTAAATAGAATTGACTCTACTGCATTTCTCTTATCTAATTTTTAAAAAATCTGATTTGAAAGGGAAGCATCAGCTGCTTGTTATTTGACTCACGAAGCTAAAAACATTACAATACAATCTTAAAAGCTTCTTGTCCCAAGACAAATAAAATGCCAGAGAAACATTGTTAGATGCTTACCTTGGAAAGCGACGCTCCGTATTTATCATCCTGGTGCCACTCTCACTGCAAAAGACAACCAAGAGTACTTTGATGGGGGCTCCTGCATGGAAGGGGTTGAACTGGATGGCCCTTGAGGTCTCTTCCAACTCTATGATTCTATGATTGTATGAGTCCTGTGACGCCTCTATGGCTCACGTGTTTATTCAGCTCAATAGGACACACAGCCCAGCTGGAGCAAGGAGTTGGCCTGCTATCCTATTCTCAACCAAGCATGTCCACCTTAAGAATAACACGGGTCCCTTCGTTGCATTGGTCTCAACAAACAAACACAGCTACCTCCTCGAAAAGGCATATTTTGGGGGGTCCACATGGAAGACCATTGATTGTATCACATTATCTGGGTGGTATTTACAGTATGCACACATTTCAATATGGCCCTTGGGATGAAACAGGTCCCTCGAACTGAGCAATTCTCAGGCTGGTTGCTTATGTGATGAAGCTTTTGCTCATGGCGAGAGTCATTCAACAGTGGAACAGCTGGCCTCCTAATGTGGTGGGCGTCCCCATCGCAGGAGGTTTTGAAGAAGAGTTTGCCCAGGATGGTCTGAGGTCTCCTGCCTTGGGCAAGCAGTTGGACTAGAAGAACCCCCAAGGTCCCTTCCAACTCTGCAATGTTTCTATGATTCCATGTGTCTGTGGGTGCATCACACCACCAGAAGCCTGGTGTCACCTCCATTCTCTGGCATAGAAGTACATCTAAGAGGGGGTTGTTTGGAAGCCTGATGTCTGCTCTGCCATCTGTTCCCTGAGGCAGAAGCTTCCCTCTGCATTTGGGGAGGGCCGGCTGGGTAGTTGCATGAACGAAGCAGGAGTCTCTCGGGCCCATAGGCCTGACACAGCTTGGCCTTGGGCACTCGGGCGAAGGACGGCCATCCAACTAATTTCACATTTCTTTATCAGCTTTGTGCAGACAGGTGTCCTAGACTTATTAGCCACCTCGACACTGTTAAGCATGCAGTATGTGTGTGTGTGTGTGTGTGTGTGTGTGTGTGAGAGAGAGAGAGAGAGAGAGAGAGAGAGAGAGAGAGAGAGAGAGCAAGGAAAGAAAGGAAAAAAAAATCCCTACATGAGCACACCCTTCGCCACATGTGGTGTTCAGCCCTCTGGCTTATCCTTGCCTTGTTAATCAAGTTCTCTAGAGGTTCTGATCTTTTCCTCTGGTTAATCTAGTAGGATTTGTTAAAAGGCCAGGTAGCTACTTCCGGCTCTCTGTAGTTTAATCTGTGCCGAAAGGTGTGTGCGCAGGAGAGTCTCAGCAGCAGCAAGGAAGACCACAATAAAAAGAGAGAGAGAGCTTTAGAGATCAGGAGAAAAATTCGTCGCAACAAGTGAGAGAAACAAGGCCATCAGAAATATGGGGGAAACATGGATATTTTCTCCCCACATTTCTGAAGGTTTTATTATGACCCCAAAGGCTGGAAAGGCAGTTCCATTGCAGAAATTTAAAGATAGGAAGGGGGAAAAGTGGACTGTGATTGCAATCCTATGCAAGTCTAACGGGAAATCAACCACACCCGCCTGATTCTGGGGTCCCGAAGAGCGATTATGCATGATATTTTGAGGATCTGTTGTAGGTTTCCATTTGCATACCATATTTTATCCCAGCTGCAAAATCTGGCATGTGGCTACGTGCAGGATGATGGTGTGAAAAGGAGTCAGTAGGAACCAAAGACCCTTAGCTGTATGTGAGGGTGATCTGGGCCTTCCCCCTCCCTTCCCGCCTCCTTGGAAGTGGAACTGGACTCTACAGACAACCTTTCTTGCTGCAAACTTTTATTAAAAGAGCTTTGCTCTAGAACTATCTCTCATGCCTGTGGTTTGGAGCAGGCCAGGTAAGCCGAACCAGTTCGTTTTGGTTCGGTTCGTATGAATGTTTGTTTTAAAAATTCGGACAACATGAAATTAAATGAACCGAGCCCCCCCCCCGAAACAGAATGAACCGAACCATCATTTTTCTCTTTCGTGCCCACCTCTATTGTTCTCTCTTCAGCCATCGGCTGAGGCTCTGTCTGTACACTTCTAACAGTCCCGAACATTGGGTACCAAACAATATTAAATGATACAACGGGCGTTAAACTTATGTGGACTCAGAAAATGTCCTCTAAGGACCCACCCACGTGCCTCTCTGCTAGTACCTCTCTGGGCGTGGGTCCCATGGCCATGGCGAGGGATACTGGCATCCTAGTGGGAGAAAGGGCTTTGGTTTCCATGAAGTACCATGGGAGATGTGACATTGCTTCAGCTCTCTCCTCTGTCGTTCTCGCTCAAAGAAGGCTCACTCTCTCGTTCTATAGCTGCTATCTCATGGCCGGAAAATCTGGATCAAAGTCAAATGCAGATTTCCCCCCGGACCAGTCATGTTGTTAGCATAGATCTAAGCATATACCTACTATATATCGAATTAGCCAAATATAATCTAAACTAAACTGTTTAGTTAAACAAAGAACTAAGGGCGTTTATACACGACCCCTAAACTCCGGGGCAAATGGCTCCCAGCTCCGGAGCTTAAAAATGTTTACCCACCAGCTCCGGAGTTAACAGGAAATTAAGTGCGACCCCGCCCACTTTAGCGCGTCCCAGCACAGCTTTCAGGTACCCACTCTTTGGAGGTGAACATTATTTGATCCGGTGTAATGATAGTGAGTGCGGGGCTCTCCTTGCTTCAGTTTGTTGTTTTTTGGCTCCCGCCCCTTTAAGAGCTACTTTTACAGAGACCAGAGGCAGAACAAGGTGAGCGGCATGCTTTTCTTCCTTTTTTTCTCCCTCCCCTCATGCAGCCAGCAGCCAGGAAGTGCGGAGGGGGTGGGGACACAGGAAGAGCGACGAACCCCTAAGATCTCTGGTCCGAATTTAAGTGGCCAGCAGATCTTAGGGGTCGTGTAAAAAGGCCCTAAGTTTTAGGATCAGGTATATTGCTAAGTCTAAACTAGCTAATACAATATTGTAACCTATTATCTGTATTTTTTGTACTAGATGAAGACAGAGATAAGCAAAGACGAACATGATATTGATGGAAAAATATTAGAACAATATTAATGGAAAATATTTAGTAAATATGGAAATATGAAAACAATCTTGTTTAAGGTGAGAAGAGAATTATGAAATAACTGGGCCAATATATTGGGGAAAACTTCTGATTATATGTAACATGGCAGGAGATAAGCAATATATCTGATTTTACTTTCTTTGTTTTAAAAATAAAAACATCTTTAAAAAAAACGCGGTTCCTGTGTCCTCATGGGTGTAGTTTAACGAACCGCATATTTTGTGTCCCCATGAGCGGGAACCGCAACACAGCGGAACAAAAAGATTTTGATGCAGATTTTCCAAGTCCCCATGGACTCAAGTACTGGTTAAAAACCCGCATCGGAACTGAGACAAGCTTTTTACCACCTCGAGACCAGGTACTCGTAAAACTCTCTGGCTCCTGCTGAAGTGGGCGTGGTTGCATTTCCCCCCTTCAAAGTCCGCTGGTCATGGGGACACAATTTTATTAACCGCATCTTCCAGCAGTTTGAAGAGGTTTTTTACTGGTTGTGGGATAGCAGCCTACACACCCTTTCAGCCGTTTCCCCCCAATAAGGCGGTTTCCGAGCTACTTGACTCACTCTTTCTCGGCGACCTCTCGGGGTAACTTAAATGTCACCCACTCCCAGTCCAAGGATCTTCCTTCACATCTTTGGAAAGCTCTTCCTCCTTCACCACTTCCACTACCCCTGCAACTTCTCTTCTTTCCTCCACCTCCTCCTGCTTTCCTGCCTCATTTAACCATTCTTCCTTCGCTTTCTTAGGGCGTTTATACACGACCCCTAAGCTGCGCTGCAAATGGCTCCCAGCTCCGGAGCTTAGAAATGTTTCCCCACAGGCTCCGGAGTTTAGAGAAAATTAAGTGCGACCCCGCCCACTTCAGCGCGACCCAGCGCACTTTCCTTGTACCTTCTCTCTGGAGGTAAAAAATAGTTGATGCGGATAAGAGTGCCGGGCTCTCCTGGCTTGTCTGTTGTTGTTTTTTGCCTCCCACCCCTTTAAGAGCTCCTTGAGAAGGAACCAGGAAGTAACGGGGCTCGCGGCAACTTTGACTGGCACCGGCAGGTTAGTAAAGGCTTCTTTTGTCCTTTTTTCCCTCCCTCCCCTCACGCCGACAGGAGCAGGAAGTGCTGAGGGGTGGGGACGCAGGAACAGAAACGAACCCCCAAGATCTCTGGTCCGAATTTAAGGGACCAGCGGATCTTAGGGGTCGTGTGAAAAGGCCCTTAATCAGCCCTAGCTCCTGATTGGTTACCCCTTGCTGAGAGGCGGGTGCACTATTCTTCATCTTTCACTCACACTGTACTTTCCCCTGCTGAATTTCCCCACTAGCGTCCTGTTTTCCCTTCATGGATTTTGGCTGCCCTTTTTCTTGGATTTTACATGCAGAAAAGCTCACTTGGGGTTGTTTGATCTGTTTCTTTTCTATCCTAGCTTTACTGCTATGGACTGCTCCAGAGATCTCATCCTCCTTTTATTAGCAAGAGGGTAACCCTGTGGTTTGCAGCAGGGTGTGGTGGCTCAGCAGACTAAGGCTCCAAAAACTGTTGACTGCAAAGTCGGCAGCTCGGTGGTTTGAATCCCGGGTGCCATGCAGTGGAGCGAGCTCCCGCTGATGACCCCAGCTCCTGCCAACCTAGCAGTTCGAAAGCATCTAAATGCAAGTAGATAAATAGGTACTGCTATAAAAAGTGGGAAGGTAAAACAGTGTTTCTTTTCAGCCATGCCGGCCACGTGGCCATGGACTTACACAACACTGGCTCTTTGACTTGAATACGGAGATGAACACCACCCCTAGAGTCGGATATGATTAGCACATATGTTCGGGGAAAACCTTTGCATTTTAATCCTGTGGTTTGGAGCAGGCCAGGAAGTGTAAGACGGACGGATGAGACTCAGGCAAGGGAGCAAAGCTTATGCTTGTGCATGGGAAAAGACCGACATTTTATGTGGTTCCTGAGATTATGGAAGTACAAGACAGCAATGAAGAAGTATTTGTCACTCACTCGGCTGAAGTGGGAGGCCTTTCATGGGGTTTCAAGGCATCTAGTCATATCAAGACATTTTTCCATCCTTAGGGAAGACCAAAACATGAGATGGATTAAGCAAATCAAATCAAAGTGTTCTGCTTATATACTGGGCAGTTTGCAGTTGTTAATTACAGTATGCAGGCTACACCTCCCCACCCCCAGCAAGCTGGGTACTCATTTTATCAACCTCAGAAGGATGGAAGGCTGAGTCAACCATGACCCGGCTATCTGGGATTGAACCCCAGGTTGTGAGCACAGTTTTACCTGCAGGACAGGCGAGCCACAGGGTTAAGTTTCCAGAGCTCTTGAGTATGGGACCTCTCAAAACGTCACTGCTTCATAGGGTTGCCATGGGCAATTTGGTGGCACACAACAACAGCAATGGCGGCGGCAGGAGCAGCAACAACAACCTACCAACAGCAACAACAACACGGCTGACTGTCTTGGCTTGTTAGGTTCACACTGAGGAGGAGCCCTCGAGCCAAAATGGACAGGAATGGTCCACCTCTGGTTCAGCTCAGTGGGCTGGAGCACGAGGGGTTGGGAGTTGGAATCCGTAGCAGGAGCCCAACCCAAACCACGGAGAGCAGATGGTGCTGATGGGATGGCCAGCCTCGGGCAAGTGGACGGTGCCTGGTGGTGGCCTTGAGCCGTCTGAATGGTGGATCCCAACTGCCACCAAGAAGAAAGAGAGAGTAAGGATAAGAGTAGCCCTAGGGCAATGATGGCGAACCTTTTATAGACCGAGTGCCCAAACTGCGATTCAGAACCCACTAATGTTTTTGCAAAGTGCCAATACAGCAATTTAACCTGAAATACAGGTGGCTGTGAAGGGACCATGTCAGGTGTCCACAGAAAGGGCTCTGAGGGCCACCTTTGGCACTCGTGCAAACACTGCCCTAGGGCTAGGTGGGCAGTATAAAAGTTGAACAAACAAACAAACAAACAAACAAACACAAGCAAGCAAGCAAACAAACAAACAAGTACTTCACACCTGAGTACTTTGTTACAAAGACCCCCCCCCAGAGGAACACACTCAGTCAGAACACCATTCATTAACCACATGCTTCCTTGCAAATTGCCAGCAATGGTTTCCAAAGAGCAATGCCAAATCCTAAGTTCTGCCATTCTCTGAATCTGGCAGCCTGCAAGGCGCATCATTTAGCCAAGCTGGCTTGTCCCGGCCCTTCCTGCATTGACGCTCCTGCCTGGAAAAGTTATGACAGATGTTTGGCAGTGGTTGATGCATTCCAGCGGATGCCCTCCTGCTTCCAAATTGACATGAACAGAGAGGCGGTGGCAGGAGTGACGCCAGCTCTCGCAGTAATTGTAGAGGGAGAGGCGAGCGTTTTCAGGTGGGGAAAAGATGACAACTCTGTAGTTTACAGTTTAGTCGGAGGGAGATGTCACGGGAGAGTTGGGGGAAGAGCCTTCTGGTTCTCTGTCTCTCTGATTTTTAAATAAATAAATTAAAAGGTGTTTTTGCCCGAGGCGGGTTTCTGCAGAAATGTTTGGCAGCTTGGCTCAGCGCAATTCGCTTAGCTGTTATGAACATATTTAACAAAGGAAAGAGAGGGTGGAGAATTCTCAACAATTCAAAAGAAATCCATCTTCCATTTGGGGGGAGTCTCGGAGCAGTTCTGAAGTCACTCTGGGTGGAACCGTCAGCAAGAATTCTGAAGCTTCCCCTGAAATAGGCTCTGTTTGGCAGGTGGGAAAAAATAGAACACAAAGATGTGTCTTTAAACTGACAGGTGCGGAAGTATAGAAGTATTTAGCACACCAATGTTTTCTTCGTTAAAAAGCTGAGGTGTTGAACACAACCCCTTCACAGGTCGATGTTGGGGCAAATTCTTCCAGTTTTCAAAATGGCTCTCAAGTTTTGAAAACTCTGCAACAGGATAAATAATGAACGGAGAACCCGGTTTTGAGGGAAGAGATATAGGGTGAAAGAGGAAGGTTTGGTTTTATACCATGAACATTTTGATGTCTTGAACCTAAAAAAACCAAAATAAAACAGAGTGGCTAGGGCAGTGGTGGTGAACCTTTGGCACTCCAGATGTTTTGGACCATAACTCCCAGAATTCCAAGCCTAGATAGCCAATGATAAAGGACTGTGGGAGTTCTGGTCCAAAACATCTGGAGTGGTGAAGGTTCATCACCACTGGGCCGGGGCTGGGATGGGACCCTCACAGGACACCTGCTGGTTCGAGTTGACCAGATAAGTCTAGAGAGATGTGACACAAAGACAACTTCCTCACAGCCACCCCGAAGGCCAATTGGTCCCATTTTACAGGTGGGAGTGTGAAAGGCAAGAGTAAGCAACTTGACAGAGGCCATGTTATCAACTTGTCAGCTGCAATGGATGGGCAGATTGGGGTGTTCCCCAGAATGCACCCTTCCCTTTGTGTTCCCTCTCTCATCCATGTTTTGGAAGCCACCTTGGGACTCTGCTTGGCAAAGTCAGCCTCCGAGACGTTCCTTCTTGGCATTTGTCCTGTTCTCATTCTGTCCACTCGGGGCACCGCTGCTTGCTGGACCCCTTTGTAAATTGCTGTGGCCGCGAGCTGTCTCATACCTCAGGGTAATAAAAAAGAGGTTCTTCAGCTCTTGTCAAGATTCAGAAGAGCGTTAGTCTTGCCAATATATTTCATCATTCAGGAAATGCTTAGATCTGGGAGAAGGCATTTCATAGAGTAGGACCCCAGTATCCACTGGGAATCGGTTCCAGGCCTTCCCGTGGATAACAAAAACCACGGATAAGAGAGAACACCCCCCCAAAAAAAAACCTGCTGTTTTGTGACAGTAGCTTGCTTTACATCTGATGTTTTACGACACTAGTTTGCTTTACAGCTGCTGTTTGTGACAGTAACTTGCTTTGCAGCTACTGAGTTATTTATTAAACTTTTTCCTCTGCCAACCGTGGATAACTGAATCAATGGTTAATGAATCCATGGATCTGGGAATCCTACTGTATTTTGTAAAGTCGAGGCTGAAAATCTGTAATGAACATTCAGCAGGCTGAGCTCTCTCTCCTCACCTTTCTCCCTCATTTATCTCCCTGTCTTCTTGGCCTGCTGTCTTATATATAAAACAAAAAGTGTATTTGTAGAAAAGAAGCTATATCACAGTCACAGCCATAGAACCTTAGGTACAACTATTACTGAGAAAAACTCTCTGGTTCCCTCTAGTGACTGATTTTGATATTGCACCCTGGGGGAAAATACTAAAAAGAATGGCTATCCTTTCACTGTCACTTAAAAGAGTTGCATAAAACTGGAGAACAGAGCTGATTTTGAACAAATCCAGAATTTTGAATCAGTTCAGTTCTGTTGGGTGGTAGAAAAGTTCAAGAAATAAGTCTATAAACCCATAAAAACGCAGGGATCTTTTTCTTAAAAATAAAAATTTTCTGTGTTCATCTGCTACTCAGACTTTTGTTCCCCCCGCCCTCCAGTCTCACCGAGTTCATGCCACTCTGCTTTAGAGAAACAAACAAACATGCTGCTAATTGCAGAAAGCTTTGGCATGCCTGCTTAGTTTACTCCGTGCACCACGCAAGGGCCGTTCGACAGGAACAATCAATATTTCATAGAACTGCTAAGGTAGTAATGAAAGATACATGACTCGCCAAGCAAGCAGGTAGGAAGTTGCAGATGGAGGGGGAAGCAAAGATAAAGGGAACAGAGGAAACACAGGCCGGCAATGGCATTCACATTAGCAAATCTGCCTGTTGGAGATGCCCCTTGCATCCTTTTGGAAGGTCAGCAATAGAATTGTCCTTGTCGATAAGTCTGCAAACCACAATGAGCTCTCCCTCTGCTCCAGTTTGGTGGAAAATGGGTGGAAATTCCCTAACTGAGCCAAAATCGAGCCTGCTTTACCTGTACCACAGCTTTTGATTGCCTCATGAATTTGGACTGTGAAATTTGCTGGTGAAATTCACTGGCATGTTTATTGTGCCTTTAAGGAACATAAGAACATAAGAACAGCCTTGCTGGAACAGGCCACCGACCATCCAGTCCAGCATTCTGTCTCACACAATGGCTCACCATTTGCTTCAGGGTATTCCCCAGCAGATGTCTTCCCCTGCTTACGATTCCCTGCAAATGGCATTGAGAGATCTCCTGCCTATCTCTCCAACCTGGAGGTTGTCCTTAGGCATCCATCATGATAGCCATTTAGACCCTTGTTCTCCATGAACTTGTCCAATCCTTTCTTAAAGCTGTCAAGGCTGGCAGCTGTCCACCACTTCTTCTGGCAGGGAGTTCCACAGAACAGTGATCCTCTGGGTGAAAAAGTACTTGTTTGAGATCTAGCAGCCAAAAGTTTCATGGAGTGCCCCCTAGTTCTTGTATGGTGCGATAGGGAAAATCGTTTTTCCTTATCTACTTTGTCCTCACCGTGTATGATTTTATAAACTTCAATCAGGTCACCTCTCAAGCGCCATTGTTAAAGAGTGAAGAGGCCCAGCCGTTGCAGCCTCAGATGGTAATGAAGGTGTTCCAGCCCCCAAATCATTCCGGTCACCCTCCTCCGCACTTTAGACTTGGAATGTCTCAAACAGACCCCATCATTGCTATTCTGGTGCAGAATGTGTGTCTCAGGGTTGTGGGAATCCTAGAATCCTAGAGTTGGAAGAGTCCTCCAAGGGCCATCCAGTCCAACCCCCTCCTGCCATGCAGGAACCCCCATCACAGGACTCCCAATAGAAGGCCATTCAGCCTCTGCTTAAAAACCTCCAAAAAAGGACTGTACGTCTGTGAAGATTCTCAGTCATCCAGGTGCGTTTATCTGGGAGTTGAGTCATGGCTACTGGACTTCTTTTTTTGAGAGATAGAAACGTTTCGCTGTTCATCCAAACAGCTTCATCGGTCTGAATGCAGCTGGTGCAAACCCTGACTCTTATAGGCAGCTTTGACCTCTAGTCACCCTGGCCTCAATTAGGCTCATCAGATGAACTAAATAGGCTCGTTAGGGAGACAATGGTATCCTTAGCCTTGAGGTGAACCATGGCTTAAGGTGCTGAAACCTATGAAGAAAGGGTCGTTAATGGGTCGTTAGCTGTGGCCTTGGTGGTAAAGGCTTTTTGATTTGTCTTGGTAGTGTGGAAAGCACAGCTTGATAAGTAGCAGATAAACTATGCCGGAGGCCACCACCTCTGTTGAGGGAGGGATTTTCAATGCTCACATGAATGGCCTCCCTTACTCCTCTTTCAAACCACCTCTCTTCTTTATCTAATATGTGTACATCCTCATCTTTGAAAGAGTGCCCTTTCTCCTTCAAATGGAGGTGTACTGCTGATTCTGGACCTGAGCTGTTACCCCTCCTATGTTGGGCCATCCTTCTGTTTAATGGCTCTTTGGTTTCCCCAATGTAGAGGTCTGAACACTCCTCACTGCATTGGACCGCATATACTATATTGCTCCTTTTATGGTTGGGTATGTAGATGATACCTGGGTGAAAATCAAGACTCGGGAAGTACAGGCCTTTACAGACCACATCAATGCAGTGGACCCTAATATTAGGTTCACTAGTGAAGACACCCAAGACAACAGGCTGGCTTTCCTGGATTGTGCAGTCATCATCAGACCTGACCGTGGCCTGGAAGTAGAAGTTTACAGGAAACCCACCCACACAGATCAATACTTACTGTTCGACTCCCACCATCCATTACAGCACAAACTAGGAGTCATCAGGACCCTAAGCCACAGAGCAGAGAGCATCCCCACCTTCACAGAAGCCAAGAAGAAGGAAGACAGGCACCTGAAGACAGCACTTAAGGCCTGTGGATATCCAAAGTGGGCCTTCAACAAAGCAGTGGGCCATCCCAGAAGAACAAGGGATCAGTCTGAGACCCAGACCCAGCGGAAGAACCTGGTCATTCCTTACATGGCTGGAGTGTCAGAGAAGCTTAAAAGGATTTTTGGCAAACACCACATCCCTGTTTATTTCAAACCCACAAACACACTAAGGCAGAGACTTGTCCACCCAAAGGATCCGGTACCCAACCATAAAAGGAGCAATATAGTATATGCAGTCCAATGCAGTGAGGAGTGTTCAGACCTCTACATTGGGGAAACCAAAGAGCCATTAAACAGAAGGATGGCCCAACATAGGAGGGGTAACAGCTCAGGTCCAGAATCAGCAGTACACCTCCATTTGAAGGAGAAAGGGCACTCTTTCAAAGATGAGGATGTACACATATTAGACAAAGAAGAGAGGTGGTTTGAAAGAGGAGTAAGGGAGGCCATTCATGTGAGCATTGAAAATCCCTCCCTCAACAGAGGTGGTGGCCTCCGGCATAGTTTATCTGCTACTTATCAAGCTGTGCTTTCCACACTACCAAGACAAATCAAAAAGCCTTTACCACCAAGGCCATAGCTAACGACCCATTAACGACCCTTTCTTCATAGGTTTCAGCACCTTAAGCCATGGTTCACCTCAAGGCTAAGGATACCATTGTCTCCCTAACGAGCCTATTTAGTTCATCTGATGAGCCTAATTGAGGCCAGGGTGACTAGAGGTCAAAGCTGCCTATAAGAGTCAGGGTTTGCACCAGCTGCATTCAGACCGATGAAGCTGTTTGGATGAACAGCGAAACGTTTCTATCTCTCAAAAAAAGAAGTCCAGTAGCCATGACTCAACTCCCAGACTCCAAAAAAGGAGACTCCACCACAGTACTGTTTCACGTTCAGTTAGTTGGTTTTAGGTGTTGGGTTTTAACTTCCAGGGAATGCATACTGGCTAGTATAAAAGTTTAACAAACAAACAAACAAACAGAATCATAGAATCATAGAATCCTAGCGTTCGAAGAGACCTCAAGGGCCATCCAGTCCAACCCCCGGGCATGCAGGAACCCCCATCACAGGACTCCCGATAGAGGGCCATCCAGCCTCTGCTTAAAAACCTCCTCCAAAGAAGGAGACTCCACCACCCTCCTTTGGGGCAGCATCTTCCCCTGATGGAACTGCTCTAAGACAGGAGGAGCAAGACAGGAGGCGTGAAATCCTGAATAGCTCAGTGATTGAAGTCTGTGGCTGTGGAGTTTAATTCCCAAGGGCGCCTCTTGACACAGGCTGGACTTGATTTGTAGGGTCTTTTCCAGTTCTGGTGGGCGTTTTGTTTTGTTTTGTTCATGAGCAAGAGAGTGAGGGATTTTCTGTAGGACAGTTGATGATAGTTCTTAAATCCGTGAGAACAAACTTTGGCCCTATTGTGCAACTGCACAAACTTATGGTTGCTGTTGCCTGATTACCATGACTTCTGGAAATGTCAAGCCTCTGATGGGTTGTTTGCATCTTTTGTTCTATCCACTCATCCTTTCTTCCCTGATCGGTGTCCACACTTTCCTTCTTTTCATAAGGGGAAAAGACTCTGATTTTGCACAGAGGCATTCTGGGAAAATTACAAAACCTTCAGCAGGAAAAAAATATGTTGAAGAGGATAAGCTTCCAAGGAAGTGGAAAAGAAACCCCTCAGCAAGTAAGGATGTGTCTAGAAGACCATCTGACTTGTTGAAAACAAGAACTGGCACAGTTGTTTTTTTTGCCCTTTTGGGGGACTAGAATTCCCATCATCCCCAACAACTGCCCAAACCAGTGGGAGCTGGGGGAGCCTGTATTTAAAACATTTGGGTGGTAGTGAGCTAGGGGGAAAAGGCACTACATATACCAGTAATTCCTTCAGACCATGCTCTGAGACATTTCTCTGGTATATTTTGCTCTGGATATTTCATAGAACTGGACGGAAACAAAGAATTACTTCGGGGTTCTCCATCTATTTTGCTTTCCGTCATTTCAGGAAAGCCATCAAGGATGCCTAAATGGAAAACCAGGTATTTATCAGTGCAAAAAGGGAGACAGTCAAAATGAGGACTGTTGGATAACCAACTCAGAGCAACCAAGAAACCTCTTTGTTACGGCGCGGAGGTGCTTTTGACGAAGCCAAGCACACCTCCACCAGAGAGATTAGATACAGAACAGCTGACCCAAGAAGAAAGAGTGGAGATGGAAGTAGAGCAGAAAATTAAGGATATATTTAAATCCTCCGAAATGGGGCATGGCAGAATCCTGCCTAGGTTGCACTCACGGTCTTATTGATACCAATGCTATATGGATGGGGTGGAGGTTGGGCCAGAAAAGCAAGGTGTGTGTGTGTGTGTGTGTTTAGTTCCAGAAAGGAAGTAATGCTGATTTCCTGGATATCACAGTTTTGGCGTGTGATAAGACCAAATGGGATTCGTCTATTGCAGTGCTACCCATCCTTGGTTTTCCGGATGTTCTTGGACTATTTGTCCAAGAACCACGTGCGCCTTGTGGCGCAGTGGTTAACTGCCTCTCCTGCAGGTAAAACTGTGCTCACGACCTGGGGTTCAATCCCAGGTAGCAGGCTCAAAGTTCACTCAGCCTTCTATCCTTCCAAGGTCGGTAAAATGAGTACCCAGCTTGCTTGGGGGGGGGGGGGCAATGTGTAGCCTGCACACTGTAATTAAAAAAATATAAACCGCCCAGAGACTACTTGAATGGTATAGGGTGGTATATAAACAGAACACTTTGCTTTTATTTGAAATCCTGGCCAGTAGTGGTGAAGGCTCCTGTGAGGTGTCTCCAAAGAAGACAAATTCTACTTGAGGCTGCATTAAGAGTGGTATAGTCTCCTAATCCTGCGAGGTTCCTGTACAGAAATAAAAATGATGGGACACAGTGTGAGTTGTTAAGCTGAATATTAAGTGCACATTTCGGCCTTGTATTAGACCTTATCTGAGGTATGTAGAGGAATAGCCACAACAAGCCAACAGCGTGGAATATGGTTAGCTAGTAGCCGTGTGTGTGTGTTGTGTCGTTACAGTCGTGACCGACTCTTTGTGACCCCATGTCCATGAGGTTTTCTTGGCAGGAATACTGGAGTGGCTTGCCAGTTCCTACTCCAGGCATCTACGGCACCTGGTATTCCCTGGTGGTGGCCCATCCAAGTACTAACCAGGGCCGACCCTGCTTAGCTTCCGAAATCAGGTGAGATTGGATATGCTTAGGGCACCTAGGCAGCTGAGCTAGTAGCTACCATTGGTCAATTATGTCATGTGATATCTGGAAGCTTGGAGCAAGAAGAGGAGAGGACAGAGAGAAGCCATGATTATACTTAGGATCACTTTGAGCAATGGAGCTCACCTCAATTAGGTAGAGAAGGAAAAGTTAGTTCAGGAGAAATTTTGAATGAAATCAGTTAGTCAGGATGACTTATTTTTAGGTAAATAAAACTATGATTGAGATCTGTTAAGGTTTTGATATTTTTGATACCTTTTTAAGTTCTTATCTCTGCCTGCATCTTGAGAATAGAAAATAAAATACAACTTTTGAAAAGTAACGTGGCCTCTTCTTTTGAAAAGAACCAAGAGTAAATCAGGAGGTGGAGATGTTTTGGAGTATTTTGTCTCAGAGAAAAGGAATTATCTTTATTTTGAACTCGACCAGGGCAATCTCTTTCAATTTACCATGCAGTTCCCTTCTCCCCTCTACTCAGTACTGGTTAGGCCTCTTCCTATTGTGTGCATTTCAGTACAACACAATTCAAGAAAGATGTTGACAAATTGGAGCAAGTTCAGAAGAAAGCAACAAGGATGATCGGGGGGTTGGAAGCCAAGCCGTAGCCGGAAAGATGGACAGACCTGGGCATGCATGGCCTGGCCCTTGAGCAATGGTTCTCAACCTGTGGGTCCCCAGATGCTCCTGGACTGCAACTCCCAGAAATCCTGGTCAGCTCAGCCAATGATGAAGGCTTCTGGGAGTTGCAGTCTAGGAACATCTGGGGACCCACAGGTTGAGAACCATTGCTCAAGGGCCAGGCCATGCATGCCCAGGTCTGTCCATCTTTCCGCCTACGGCTTGGGTTCCAAAAAGGAAGACTGAGAGATAGGATAGTTCTCTTCAAATGTTTGAAAGGCAGGATCCATTCTTGATCATCCTACTCTGCAGCATATGCAGCAATGGGGTCAACCAACAGGAAGCCAGATTTCAGTTGAATATCAGGCAACGTTTCTTCACTGTAAGGGCCATTGGCAAAGGAGCCAATGAACATGAGTGCTTGAGGCATTCAAGAGATACGTAATTGGACAAACAAATACATATCTCTTGAACCAAATATGTATCTCTTGGACTCAATGGCCTTATAAGCCCCTTCCCATCCCTTACTCAGTAATTCTGTGATTCCATGAATCCCACTTTCCTGTCTTGATTGCACTTCGCTGATGTGATTTGTTGGCTTTCCCTCCTCTTCGTTTTGTGCGTGTATGAACTGCCCACACACCCCACTCTTTCACTTCAATGTATAATGCATCTGAAATAAGACCAACATTTGGCCATGCAAACATGGACTGGACCCAAATAGGGGCCCATCCACTGGACTGATGTTCACTATTTAATTATACAATTCAAACGTGGCCATGGTCTCTAAATGCCTGTTATGCCTCTGATTTTTGAAGACTTCTTGGAGGCTTTGCATATAAGCTGGAATGGTTATGAACCCACTTGCAATGCTCCTGCCAAAGCCACCAGGTCTGGGAGTGGGAAAATTCACTCCGAGATGATCCTGTGGCCATGAAGATTCCCAGGGGGGAACAGAAACTGTCCAAATTTGACGGCAACTTCATATATCCCAGTTAAACAAAAGGCGCCACCGTTCTGGGTTGGCGTTGATGGACAGAAAACCCTGAAACGAAGTTTTTTTTTTTTTTACCATCTGTTCTTTGGTGCGTTTTGAAAGCCAAAGAGAGCATATTTCATGAGGACGTCAGCGGAAAGTATGATAAATGCTATTTTAATGCGTGGTCGGCATATGTTCTTCCTCGGATGACACATTTCAGGGGGTAGTTCTGCCTCTTTCATCCCCCAGAAATGTAAATGAGTGGAACTCCACCCCAAATAGACTCCTAGAGCAGGATATCGAATTGTTACAACGCGCCCGGGTGCTGGAAGGGCTTCCGTCAATCCATCTAGCCACATTTATTTATATCTCTTTATCAATCTATTTCCCTGGTACCAAAATGAACTATGTACATGTGAGAACGATGGCATTATTTTTAACTTACAACAACAACCACATAGATGAAGAGCCTTCTTGCCTTGGAAATTTCCATGCACCCAAGCAACGTTGCGAAAGCAGGTGTGCAGCTTGGCGGAACATCTGTCGTGGGACTGGCACCAACACAGGCATCTCTCCAAATACGAGACCACTCTCGGGAAGTGCCTTAGGGTCCATCTTTTCCAGGGGGGGGGGCTTTCTCAGTCTCGGCAAAGCGGCAGGCCTCCAGAGCCTGTGGGACCTCCTCTCCAGCAGCCGCTATCTGGCCCAGCCCTTGTGGCTTGCTTTGAACCCAGCATCTCCTCCCGTCGGAGAGCTTTTGCTCATTCAATTTGACCACGTGTATCCCTTGTTAAGAAAGTGGAGGAAGAATTCATGCCTTCAGACAAGCAGAAGAGACTGGACTGTTTGAAGGTCTACTTCCCATCTGTTCCATCTTCCACAGTGATATTTTAGAGGAACTGAATTCTCCTGGGTTAGAGGCAGCTGCGTCTCTGGACTCAAGAGGTCCCCTCCCAGGTTGACGCTCGAGCTGGTAGACAAGAGCCTCCAGCCCAGCAATTCTCAGTTCATCTTCTGCTCTTCGTTGGTGTTCCCATCGCAGAAATGCTGGATGGCGTCCTTGCAATTCAGGCACCTGGGACTCAACTGGTCAAGTTGAATAAGCACATGTTCTCTGATGGGACAAGAGCCTAGATAAGAAGAAATTCAAGAGGTACAGGATGGGTCCCACATGGACCTGTAAGATGCATCCCTTTTAATGTTGGCCATTTGAGATCAGGATGCCAGCTGTCTGTTTTGTTCTATTGAAAATATTGGCAAAACAAACAAACAAACAAACAAACAAAAAACAGTAGCCAGTCACACCTGGGGCATGCCCACGGAATCAGTGGGGATTTGGGGAGTCCTCTATAAGTGCAATTGACTTAATGGGCCTACTCTTGTTCAGTCGTTCAGTTGTGTCCGACTCTTCGTGACCCCATGGACCAGAGCTTGCCAGGCCTTCCACTGCCTCCCGGAGTTTTGTCAAATCCATATTGGTTGCATCGATGACACTGTCCAACCATCTCATTCTCTGCCATCCTCTTTTCCTTTTGCTTTCAAGCTTTCCCAACATCAGGGACTTTTCCAAGGAGTCCTCTCTCCTCATGAGGTGGCCAAAGTACTAGAGCCTCAGCTTCAAAATCTGTCCTCCCAGTGAACATTCGGGGTTGATTTCTTTCAGGATGGATAGGTTTGATCTCCTTGCAGTCCAGGGGACTCTCAAGACTCTCCTCCAGCACCACAGCTCAAAAGCATCAATTCTGCGGCAATCAGCCTTCTTTATAGTCCAGCTTTCACTTCCATCCATCACTACTGGGAAAACCATAGCTTTGACTATCCTGACCTTGGTTGGCAAAGTGATGTCTCTGCTCTTTAGGATGCTATCTAGGTTTGCCATTGCTTTCCTCCCAAGAAGCAGGCGTCTTATTATTTCATTGCTGCAATCACCATCTTCAGTGATCAAGGAGCCCAAGAAAATAAACTCTGTCATTGCCTCCATTTCTTCCCCTTCTATTTGCCAGGAGGTGATGGGACCGGTGGCCATGATCTTAGTTTTTTTGATGTTGAGCTTCAGCCCATTTTTTCACTCTCCTCTTTCACCCTCATTAAGAGGTTCTTTAATTCCTCCTCACTTTCTGCTGTCAGAGTAGTATCATCTGCGTATCTGAGGTTGTTGATATTTCTTCTGGCAATCTTAATTCCGGCTTGTGATTCATCCAGACCTGCCTTTCGCATGATGTACTCTGCATGTAAGTTAAATAGGCAAGGTGACAGTATACAGCCTTGTCGTACTCCTTTCCCAATTTTAAACCAGTCAGTTGTTCCATATCCAGTTCTGACAGTTTCTGCTTGTCCCACATATAAATTTCTTAGGCGACAGATAAGGTAGTCAGGCACTCCCATTCCTTTAAGAACTTGCCATAGTTTGTTGTGGTCCACACAGTCAAAGGCTTTGGCATAGTCGATGAAGCAGAAGTAGATGTTTTTCTGGAACTCTCTGGCTTTCTCCATAATCCAGTGCATGTTGGCGATTTGATCTCTAGTTCCTCTGCCCCATCGAAATCCAGCTTGCCTACTCTAGTATTGATTTAAAGAATCATAGTATCATAGAATAATTGAGTTGGACAAGGGTGGGGTGGGGGCTACAAGGACATCAAGTCCAACCCGCTGCTCAAGGCAGATCTGGCAAATGCCTGTCCAATTTTCTTTTGAACGCCTCCAGCATTTGAGCATTCCCCATCTGTCAAGGTCACAGGTTCCATTGTCATACTGCTCTAACATTTAGGAAGTTTTTTTCCTGACACCTCATAGGGTTTGGTTTCCAGCCCCTTGATCATCATAAGAACATATGGACATACAAACATAAGAAGAGCCCTGCTGGATCAGGCCAAAGGCCCATCTAGTCCAGCTTCCTGTATCTCACAGTGGCCCCACCAGATGCATCTGGGAGCGCACAAGACTAGATATCTATCTCCTGCTACCACTCCCCTGCATCTGGCCCTTGAAGAACCCCGGTTTTAAGCTTGGAGATTACACATCTCCCTCATGGTTTGTAACCTGGGATGGACTTTTCCTCCAGGAACCTGTCCAATCCCCCTTTTGAAGGCACTCAGGCGAGATGCCATTACCACATCCTGTGGCAGGGAGTTCCACAGACTAACAACACGCTGGGTAAAAAAACAATCTTCTGTCTGTTCTTATTCTCCCAACCCTCATTTTGAGTGGATGTCCCCCAGTTCTGGTATTTTGTGAAATCATCCCCATTGCCCTCCTCTAAACCTGTTCCAGTTTGCCAGCATCCTTCCCGAAATGCAGGTAGGCCACCAAAACACTTTAAAACAAATACTGGTGACAGGATAGAAGACTCCAGCACACTGGGTCTAAGCATCTCATTATGCATATTTCTCAAGACTGATAATATATGTGCTGAAAATAATGAGATCGGAAACAGCCAAACACATGTTCAGGAGTGGTATTTATAACCACATGGAAAATTATGACTGACGTCTCATCCTATTCTGTATTTAAACTTATCGTGTCTGTCCACTGACAGCTGACAAATTTGGAGGTGCACCGACAGGTATAGCCAGAGCCCTGTTGTGTGAAGACTACCTTCCCTTAAATTTCACATTTCCTCTTATATGTCCAATCTTCCCCCAAACCATTCTCAGTTTGACCTTTTTCAGAATGGAAAAACTGGAACAACCCGCCCCTTTCATCCGGTTGCTCTGCTACGGACCCCATCATCTGGCATGTCCAATGGTAGGCAGTGACAATGCAGCAACCTTGAGCCTACCCAGGTGAAGAAAACTCTGCAGAATTAGAATCATAGAGTTGGAAGAGAGCTCAAGAGCCATCCAGTCCAACCCTCTGCCATGCAGGAACCCCCATCACAGGACTCCCGACAGATGGCCATCCAGCCTCTGCTTAAAAACCTCCAAAGAAGGAGACTCCACCACCCTCCTTTGGGGCAGCATCTTCCACTGCCGGACAGCTCCAACCATCAGGATGTTCTTCTTAACCTTCAAATGGAATCTCTTTTCCAGTAGTTTGAAACCATTGCCCCAAGTCCTGAAGCCATGAAAAACAAGCCAGCCCCTTCTTCGATATGGCATCCTTTCAAATATTTAAACATAGCTCTCATAATCCCCTCTCAGCCTTCTTTTTGTAAGGCTAAACATTCCCAGCTCCCTAAGCCGCTCCTCATAAGACATTTCTTCCTGACCTCCAACCATCCTGGTCGCCCTCTTCTGGACCCGCTCGAGGTTGTCAACATCCTTTTTAAACTGAGGCGCACAGAACTGGACACAGGACTCCAGGTGGGGTCTGACCAGAGCAGAATAGAGTGGTACTATCACTTCCCTTGATCTAGACACGATGCTTCTGTTGATGCAACCAAGAATCATGTTGGCTTCCTTGGCCGCCATGTCACACTGCTGATTCAATGTTCAATTTGTGGTCCACCAAGTCTCCCAGATCCCTTTCACAGGTACTGTTCTCCAGCCACGTTTCTCCCATCCTATATATGTGCAATTCGTGTTTTTTTTACCTAGATGCAGCACCCTACATTTCCCTCTGTTGAAACCCATCCCGTTAGCTTTGGTCCAGCCCTCTAACCTGTCAAGGTCATTTTTGATTTCCACCTTATCCTCTAGGGAATTAGCAACCCCTCCATCTCATGAATATTCTGAGCACCATCTCCATTCATTCGGATGGGCAAATGAACCATCAAAACCGGATGCCATGGCGTCCTACAACTTACATTGTAAGGGCCACGGTGATTCTGAGCTCCCACTGAGACTCGGGAAGGCAGCAACGAAAGAAGGAGAAAAGATTGTCAAGTCTAAGGATGTGTCTTTAGAGTCCAAGCCTGAGATGATCCACACTCTCGTATTTCTGATCACCATGTGTGGGTGTGAAAGCTGGACAGTTAGGAAAGTTGACAGGAAAGCCATGCAATCATTTGAAGTGTGGTGCTGGAGGTGAGCTTTCTGGATGGCCAGAAAGACAAACCAGTGGGTCCTAGAGCATATAAAGCTGGAAACGTTCTCCGGAGACAAAAATGGTGAAACTGAGGCTGTCCACCTGTGGCCCCAACATCACAAGAAGTCAGGAGGAATCCCTGGCAAGAGCTGGCAGGAGGAAAAGAGGAAGACCAGATACGAGATGGAAAAACTCCCTAAAGGAAGCCACAGACTTGAATTTACAAGAGCTAAGCAGGACAATTACGGGCAGAACATTTTGGCGATCAATCATTCATAGGGTCTCCATCAGTCGGGGGTGACTCGATATATAACAACAATCCATGGGATCAAGCCTTATCTCTCTAATCTATTTGTTGTCATAAGTAAAAAAAACCTATTTCTTGTCATAAGTTAGTCTGTGGAACTCCCTGCCACAGGAGGTGGTGATGGCATCTGGCCTGGATGCCTTCAAGAGGGGATTGGACAGATTCCTGGAGGAAAAGTCCATCCCAGGTGACAAACCATGATGGAGATGTGTCATCTCTAGGCTTAAAATGGGGCCCTTCAAGGGCCAGATGCAGGGAAGTGGTATCAGGAGACAGAGATCTAGTCTCGTGCGCTCCCAGAGGCATTTGGTTGGGCCACTGTGTGATACAGGAAGCTGGACTAGATGGGCCTTTGGCCTGATCCAGCAGGGCTCTTCTTATGTTCTTATGTTGTTGGAGGTGACTTGATGGAAAATGACAACAATAATGTTGTCCTTTAGAAAATAGCTGCCCCCTCCTTCCAGGACCTAAACTCAAGAAAAAGTATTTTTCTTTCTAAAAGCTTTAGGCACCTTCCCCCCCTCTCCCTGCTCCTGATTTTAAGGTTTGTTTGTTTGGTGTGTTGTTGGTTTTTTCTCCCCTCGCCCGGAAAAATGTTCCCCTTAATCATATCATGAATTAATGTGGGGCCTTGTTCATTTGGAGTTCTCATTACCCTCTTAATTAACTGTGCACAGATGGAAAAAGTCGAAACAGCTTCACTCGAGTTGTTCCACGAGGTTTAAAATGAGGCGGCAGATGGACGACAAGGCAGGAGGAAAAAGAGAAAGAGAGAGAGAGAGAGAGAGAGAGAGAGAGAGAGAGAGAGAGAGAGAGAGAGAGAGAGAGAGAGAGAGAGAGAGAGAGAAAGGTGCATCTCAGAGGCAGGACATAACTTTTCAAGCTGTCACTGAAACGTCAACAAACGCTCCATCTGCTCGGAAGAAGTACCTGGCATGGCAGGGTTTGGATCCTGAATTCAAAGCATTCCCAACAATGTAGGGAAATGAGGAAAATCCCCTTTATTCCCCCAACCCAAAAACACACAACATATTCCTCAGTAAAGGAATCCCTTCTCTTCTCAATCCGTGCTTTGCAAACTTCAGTTTCTCTTCACCTCAAATCTTTGCAAAATTTGTCTCTGTCTTCATGCCAAATTCATGCAAATTCATGCACCCCCCCCCCCGTTCTTAAAATGAGACGCAGAGCAATGCTTGTTGTCTCAGCCAGTTGGGCAAAAACTTCTGAGTTTGTTTGTACTTGTCCTCATCTGTGAAGCAGCAAGGAAGGAACTGGAAAAGATCTTCAACTAAGGGATGTGTCATGGGAGACCCAGGCCAAGATCATCCAAACACTTGCAGGATCCGAACACAGGAGCATCCTGAACTATCTCTGGAGGCAAAAAAATGCTGAAACGGAGGCTGTCCAACTTTGGGCCTATTCAGAGAAGGCAGGATTCTTTGAAAAAAACAACAAGGCTGGGAAGGGTGGAAGGCATCAGGAAGAGAGGAAGGCCTAATACAAGATGGACCTATCCCCTAAAAGAAGCCATAGGCTGTTGCGTTTTCAAGAACAGAGTGGGGCTTCTGAGGGCAGGACATTTTGGAGATCTCTCATTTTAGGGATGCCACAAGTCAGAGGCAACTTGATGGTGCTTAACAAAAACAATCACCCTGAGAGAATGAAAGAAACACAGCACGATGGCTGACAAACACGAAATTTTTCTCACAAGTGCTTTATTTTAATGGAATTATGCATTCCGGCATCATTTCTCCATTAACCATGCACAACTACAAGTCGAATCCTAGCCCGTTGCACTCGGCTAGTAAAAATACCATATATTTTCCAAAATATCTTATTTTCCTGTCCTCTTCCCCCTCCCCCAGCCTTCCTATCATCCTGTTATCCCCCCTCCCCCCCAACTTCTGCTTCCCCATCTTCCTCAAAGCCTGGCATCTAAAATCGCCTCTGTGAATAATAAGCATGTTCGCTGAGCCCATTTTGAGTCAATTCCATTTAACCTTTGGCTATCACCTTCCTTTTTAGCCGTTTCCTCATTTTTATCTCTGCCTGGACAGTTTCTTAAATAGAAACCTCCGTCTCAGTCAAATGTCCTTCTGCTGTCATTACAATAAATATCTGACTGCGAGGAAAATAAGAACAGGCTGGGAGAAGCTGATCTTTCATGGCCTTTATTAGAGGAACCGGCCTGGAATCAGGATCCTATTCCTTTCTTTATTTTTATATTTCCCCCCCTCACTGTTCCCTTAATGGCTGTTAATTTCCTTGTCCGTGGTGCTGAAAGGTGTTGGAGCTGAAAAGCCAGCTGGATGAAATGTTTTATAAACTGAATGTTTTACAGATACACTTTGAAAACAACCTTTGTGCCCATGGTGTGTTCTTTTAAAAGCATCACAAATGGCCTTTGCGGTTTCCATCCTTCTTATAGGGGGTGGATGCGAAAACACTGAGCGATCCATCTCCGAAGTCAGACGGGGCATCACCAGCCAGGTGTAGAATCCTCCCCCGCCCTAAACATCAACCCACATTGTTTACCTGATCTTCTTTCGCCCTAAGGGTTCATGGACTCATGGGGTTAAAAATAGAAAAATGAAATACCGCCCAGAGACAAGGGGAAAATGCAGTGAGGTCTGTATTTCCATCATCTCCTGGTTTTGCGGTTCAGCAGATAACAGATATTCAAGAGGGGTGTAAGTTTTAAAAAGCTAAAGTTTTTTTAACTCTTAAAGAGAAGACGATATGGGATGGCAATTTCAGTTGCTCATAGACCGCTATTAAAACATGAGAGAGAGAGAGAGAGAGAGTTGAATTCCATTGAAAAGCAGCTTCGGGTGTGTAGATGAATGGCAAAGTAAGGGCCATATAATATTGCTAATACTATATTACCTCCATATTGTAATTTAATGAGGAAGGTTTCCGTGCCGTTGCCCCTTTAAGGCACTTCAGTAGGGGGTGGAGCCTGGGGGGCGGAGTCAGGACCTGGAAATATAAAAGTCCTCTGTCCCACTGAAGGTCTCCTCAAAAGGATGAACTCAGCAACCATTCTCTGCAATCTTGAAGTTGAGTCATGGCAAATGTTTCACTAGCAAGTAACACTGAGTAACATTGTGTGTCTGTGTGTATGTTGCGTCCTTATAGTCGTGACCGACTCTTTGTGAGTCCATGTCCATGGAGTTTTCTTGGCAGGAATACTGGAGTGGTTTGCCAGTTCCTACTCCAGTAACATTGTGAGCCCACAAAAAAAATAATCCAGTGGCCATGACTCAACTCCCAGATAACCTCACCTGGACAACTGAGGATCTCCACAGATATTCTCTGTGACCTGTCCAGGGTCCTGAAATACCTACCCGTTCTTGGTTTCAGAAAGTCTAATATCTTCTGAGGACAAGCATGGGGCTCTGAATAGTGTCAGAATCAGATCCAGAAGATCCGGGTTCAAGGCCCTGCCTGATTTTAGACACTCACTGGTGGCCGACGATGTCTTGAAGAACTCCCATGCCTTCACAACCTTCTCAAGGTCACAGTTGGTCACAAATGACAGTGAAAAGCAACAGCCTCTAATTACACCCTGTTTAGCCCCACTCCATACTATGTGGCTAAGCAAAGCCACTGGAGGGTGAACAAATGAGGGTCATTGACTTGGTTCTTGCTACTTGCTTCTAAGGGACAAAGGTTTGCTCCAGAGTTTTTCTGCCTGATATGCCCAGATTACAAGGCTGGTTTTGGATAACACCTCTCTATACCTGGGTAAGAGGTTTTCATTCAGCCTCTGGCAAGTCAATGCCTTGGACCTTGCTTCATCTCTCTTTCTACCACAGAATGCTTCATGGATCCAGAAGGCTGGGCCTACTGAAGAACCCATGATCAACTTAAGACATTTCCAAGGCAGTCCCTCATTAGTGTGACGTTCAACTGAAACCTGGCTTCCTTTAAGTTGAGTCCATTGTTGCACGCCCTGCACTCTGGGATGATCAAGAACAGATCCCGCCCCTCCTCTGTGGGACTGCCTTTCATGTTCTGGAAAAACGCTATCATATCTCCCCTCAGCCTTCTTTTCGCAAGGCTAAACGGGCTCATTCTTTCCATCTCTCTTCCTATGAAGAGACTGATTGCTTTGCAATCTGTGGGTGGATAGCCCTATGGGAACTTTTCAGAGGGTCTTGTAAAGACGTATGGAAAGGAAGTATGCTCCTCCCATAAGAACACAAGAAGAGCCCTGCTGGATCAGGCCAAAGGCCCATCTAGTCCAGCTTCCTGGATCTCACAGTGGCCCCACCAGATGCGACTGGGAGCGCACCAGACTAGATCTCTGTCTCCTGATACCACTCCCCTGCATCTGGCCCTTGAAGTACCCCAGTTTTAAGACCGGAGATGACACATCTCCATCATGGTTTGTCACCTGGGATGGACTTCTCCTCCAGGAATCTGTCCAATCCCCTTTTGAAGGCATTGAGGCCAGATGCCATCACCACCTCCTGTGGCAGGGAGTTCCACAGACTAACAACACGCTGGGTGAAAAAATATTTTCTTTTGTCTGTTCTTATTCTCCCAGCCCTCAATTTGAATGGATGTCCCCTAGTTCTGGTATTTTGTGAGAGGGAGAAGAGTGTCCCTCTATCCACCTGATTCACGGCCTGCGTTATTTTGTACTTAATCCTATCCCCCCTCAGGCACCTTTTTTCCAGACTAAAGAGCCCCAAATGTTTTAGCCTTTCCTCATAAGGGAGGTGCCCCAGCCCAGTCATCATCTTAGTTGCTCTCTTCTTTTTGGGATGGTGGTGGTGGTGTCCACATGACAATGCACATCCCAAACTTCAGGTTACTTTCTCCAGCAGATGACGCCAACATGCACGCGCTGACCTCGAGTGACTCCAAGAGGTGACAAAGAGCAACCTGAGAAATGACAAGGCGTCATTGCCCAGTCCTAAATAATTATATTCCCTCTTACTTTTGCCTGGGGCTCTTTCGCTCTTTAAATGGCAGGAGCTAATTTAATTAGTACCTGAAAAGTGGAGAAATTAGGTCACCACTTCCCACGTGAAATGTTTCAGTGCCAAGAGGGAGACCACCCGCCCTCCTGCCTTACTCCTTTGGTTGCCTAACTGGGTAAATATTAATTAGCTGCAATTTCATGTGGAAGATGAAGACATTAAGCTGTCATTAAGAAACAGGTCTGTGTCTTCTCATTCGCCCCCCTCCCCCAAAACAATACGGAGGGAAGTTAGCAAGGTTTTTGTATATACAGAAAAAAGGAAAAAAGGGAGTGAAAGGAGAGGGAATCTCCCATGATTTATGCCAGTTTCTTTGCAAAAGGAAAAGCAATGAATCTCCTTTATCAACCAATTATCTCCTGAATGATACATGGAATTCTCTCCAGGCTGGGCTAGGGGAAAATACAATATTTTCCGGTGCATAAGGCTACATTTTTGACTAAAAATTGAGGGTCATCTTATACATGGAGGCAAAGCTGAGGAGAGAACCATGTGTTTGAAAATTTGGGTTGGGAAAGTGGGGGTTGTCTTATAGATGAAGAGCGTGGAAAGTCTCTCAGAAAACGTAGGAGAACACCAACACAGATCACCATGGCTTTCCAGATTGTAAACAACAGTGCAAGCCTTGGTCTAGAGCAGTGGTTCTCAACCTGTGGGTCCCCAAATGTTCCTGGACTGCAACTCCCAGAAATCCTGGCCAGCTCAGCTGGTGATGAAGACTTCTGGGAGTTGCAGTCCAGGAACATCTGGGGACCCCACAGGTTGAGAACCACTGCTCTAGACTTCCAGAAACTCAGCAGATGACTGGAGAGCATACACTGCAAGGCAGCTCTGAAGCGCATCCCATAATATTCAGTTTGGTCACGGGGCCATCTTGTGACATATTGTTGCCTAGGGCAAAGAGGGGAAACAAGGAGTTGCCTAGAACTGGGTATGACAGGTTTACAAAAACTACGACCAGAAGGATTACACGCCGCACCATTGCATGGCGGATTCTACCAGTCTGTCTTTTCAGATGCACCATTTCTGCTGAGCGAAGCATAGGAAGAACCCGAGGAAAATGAAAAAGCCATGACAAAATCTCTCCGAGCCTCGTGAAGGAGCCTCGTGGCGCAGTGGTTAAATGCCTGTACTGCAGGTAAAACTGTGCTCACGACCTGGGTTCAATCCCAGGTAGCAGGCTCAAGGTTCACTCAGCCTTCCATCCTTCCCAGGTCGGGAAAATGAGTACCCAGCTGGCTGGGGGGGGGGGCAATGTGTAGCCTGCATACTGTAATTGGGATTGTAAACCGCCCAGAGACTACTTGTAGTGGTATGGGGTGGTATGTAAGCAGAACACTTTTTGCTTTGCTTTCTTTGTACATTCCCCGTAACGTTCTTATTCTTGCCAAAAAATTGGCTGTGAATGGGGAAACCTGATTTGGTAATTTCGGCATCAACATTGCATTAAAGGAGGTTGAGGAGGGAACAATAAAATCAAATAGGAATAGGAATACAAATAGAAATCTTTATTGTCATTGCCCCCTTGCAGGAACAACGAAATTTCATGGTTGTTATATTCAACTCATTTAAAACATTCCACATAGATTTAAAAACAGCTACAACACATAAAATATGGCATATAAAATGACTAAAATATGACATATAAAATAAGCTGACTTCAAAGTCCAGATTTTCCGTTTAAGGCCAATATTGCTCTAAAAAAGAAGCTATTTTTGAGACGGTTTGTTCTTGCCCTCAGTACTCTATATCTCCGTCCCGATGGCAGCAACTCAAAGAGGCGATGACCAGGATGTGATGGATCTCTTAATATATCTAATGCTTTACAGTGGCACCTGGTAGTATAAATTTGTTCTAGGGTGGGGAGTGAGCAGCCCATAATACTCTCTGCAATTCTTATGATTCTGTGCAACACTGTCCTATCCCGATGGGTACAACTTCCATACCACACACATAACTCATAAGTAAGAATCATAGACTCATAGAATCATAGAGTTGGAAGAGACTGCAAGGGCCATCTAGTTCAACCCCCTGCCATGCAGGAACCCCCATCACAATATTTCTGAATTGCACAATGATAGAAAGCCAGCAGCAGCTTTTGTGGAAGATGGTTTTTCCTTAAAGTTCTCAAGAAAAATAGTCTCTGCTGAGCCTTCTTTGCAAGCCCCCTTGTGTTGACACTCCAGGACAGATCCTCCTGTAACTCAAATCAAATATCAATAAGGAAAAAAAAAGAGAGAGAGAGATTGAGATTGAGAGGGGGGGGAAGTCCTGAGGAGAAATGAAAGTGAAAGTGAAAGTGAAAGTGAAAGCCATAATGAGGCTGGGACAAAAACAAGTCAGGGACAAAAATCAGCTTCAACAGAAATGCAACAAGCCTGGAAAATGGAAGTCAGAGATCTTGAAGTCAAGTGAGAACAAGGGGAGAAAATCAACTTTCTCTCCTTGAACCATTGCTTGTCCATTGTGTGAATCGGCACAAAGGCAGACGCAAAAGCGGACAAGGGAAAAATGAGCAGCACTGTGGGTCCTTGCCTACCAGTGCTTAGCAAAGTTCTCCTGCTAAGGACCCCTGCATACGTGGGACACTTCAAGACAGAGGGGTCTGGTCTATAAAGCAGTGTCTCCACTCCTGATTTTTATCTGAATTTTGAAAGGAACTTTCAAGATTTTTTGGGGTGGTGGTGGTGGGGTTGGAATAGAGTTCCACACCATGGACAGCTCCCGGAAAGTTCACCCTGAACCCAGAACAGTCCCCCTGGCAATGCTGCCGCCTGATTCTATGCTGCTAAGGTCTAAAGAGAGATGCACAGTGGTTAGTACAGTCTGCCTGAAGCTTGGCTGAGACCTTCAGAAATAAGACTCTCTTCAGCCTGATTGATCAAGGTCTACGCTGTTTTGACCGGAGTTTCGGATCCCGTGTTAAAATGTGGACATCTGAAGGATGGTGATTCCTAGCACAGGTTACCAGAAACTACCCAAATGGCCCAAAATTCCCTTCTTTTGGTTCACTGTTCAAGAAATATTATGTCTGGAGGAGGTGTTTGCAATTACAAAAATTGTAGACGAGGACAGGAATATAAATATCTGGTTTATCTTTTAATCTGCCTATGTTTGCTTTTGTATGTATTTGATTCATTATTTTTGCTTTGTTTAATTATGCTTGATTGGTTAGCTTCTATTTCAGTCTACACATTGTATATTGTTTAATGTCTTATTCACCGTGTTGTCCATCTCCTAACTTTTGAAAACTGTCCAGAGTGACCGTTGGCCAGATGGTGCAGTATAAAAATCAAATCAAATCAATAAAAACTCTGGAAAAGACAATAATGCTGGGAAAAGTCATAAGAACATATGAGCATAAGAACATAAGAAGAGCCATGCTGGATCAGGCCAAAGGCCCATCTAGTCCAGCTTCCTGTATCTCACAGTGGCCCCACCAGATGCCTCTGGGATCACACGAGACTAGATCTCTGCCTCCTGATACCAGTCCCCTGCATCTGGCCCTTAAAGGACCCTGGTTTTAAGCCTGGAGATGACACATCTCCATCATGTTTTGCAGCCTGTGATGGACTTCTCCCCCAGGAATCTGTCCAATCCCCTTTGGAAGGCCTCTAGGCCAGATGCCATCACCAAATCCTATGGCAGAGAGTTGAAGGAAAGGAGGAAGGCGTTGGAGATGGGTTGACTTCTTAAAGGAAGCCACAATCGTGAGTTTGCAAGAGTGGGGCAGGGCTCCTAAAGACAGGACATGCCGGAGATCGCTCATTCATAGGGTCAGCATAAGTCAAAAGCGATGTGATAGCACGGAACAGGAGACAAACAAGTGTATATGATTGCCATATGTATGTGTATACGCACATAACATGTGTGTAAAAGACAAAGGAAGAAAAGTATGTTGAATGTTTGACTTCTTTCAAAAAGGGAATTTCTTTAAAAGTAGGGGAAATCAGAAGGAATTTGCAGGTTTAATTGCCCTTTTATGGGTAATTCAATGTGCAATCGTCAATGGAGGGATTTTCATGCAAGAGGATTTGCTTACAACTAGAAGTCATAAAAATGGAACAGCTAGGATTTTCTAGCTACTGGTGAATCCAAGGCGTAGCCTTTCCATGGTGGAGAACCGGCCTAGACTTGAAGAGTAAGAGACTGTACAGCCTAGTGGGAGGTGTGTCTCTCCAGATGGTGGCTGCCAAGGAACTGTACCATCCCTTACGATAAAGGAAATCGTCTTTAGACAATGATAGTTAGAATATCATGGAGAAAGCAAAGGTAAATCTCTTTTTTTGACTGGGTGGGAATAATCTGAGTTCAAAAAGAGCCAGCGCTCAACTGAAGCTGCATTAGGGACAAAGGGTGTACAGGAGGAAGGAGCTTTTCTACCATGTAGCTGAAAGGTTCACAATGATCAAGGAGTCACCAAGTAATGAAAAAGCAAATGATGGAGGGTTTTTTAAAAAGCAGAGTTCTGGCCACGATCGCTTAACAAGGACAAATGAGCCTCCGAAGCCTTAAATTTCTCAGAGTGTCTAATTCGAGAAGAAAACAGATGACACCTATCGGGGAACCTGTGTTTGGAAATATACAACGGGAAAGAGAAAGCTTTATTAACACTGGAAATGTACTCTTAAGCAGAGATTTCTTTCTCAACATCCAGCTTGTTCATATCACAGCTCAGTGAACTGTTAACATCACATATTTCTTCTGTTCCAGCGGCGGGTCCAGCGTGTGCTGGCTCTATGCCAAATGCGAGAAAGAGCACCACCATCTTTCCTAGACTGCAGGAGCGGTGGACAAAGAACAATGGATAAAGGCCAGGGAGCCTGAAGAAATAAACGAGGGGGTTCACTGGTGGCAGGAGTCTAAGGCCGTTACTTCACGTCCCTCTCGTCCCTCTTTGCTGTCCCGCTTGGGATCGGTATGAGAAAAGGTTATTTCACGTCCATAGCGTGACATCAGAATCTCATCCTGACCACGCCCCCTGAAACGGGAACAGAGCGTGACGAGCCGTACCTGCCCCTGGGCTGGGGAATTCTCTTGTCATGCTTTGTTCCCGGTTTCCTATTCCGAGTAGAGATGGGCACGACTTGAAAAAATTTTTTTTCGAGTTGTCGTTAGTCGGACCGGTCCCGTTTCGGCTCGTTTCCGGTTTTCGCGAAAATTCGCAAAAATTAGTCGGTTTGTTTTTTCGTTTTTTCGTTGTCGTTAGTACTGGTTTGGGGGGGGGAAGCGGGCTCCTGGAGGCACCTCTGTGGGGTGGGTGCCTCCTCTGGCCCGCTATAAAGGGAAAGTGGGCTCCTGGAGGCACCCACTAGGAAGGGGAAGCAGGCTCCAAGAGACCCCTCTACATGGGGGTCTCCCCTCCTCACCTGCTGCTGCTGCAAAATGCTATGCAATAGCCATATGGATATTGCATAACATAATGTGCAGACAGTGAGACCAGTGAGAGTGATAGCGTCATGCCTGCCCTACACAAGGCTCTCGCACCACCATGTCTCACACAGAAGGGAATTGTACTTGCTGCGTGTAGTGCAATGCAAGCAAGTAGATCTGGCTTTAAGGTGGGTTAGTGCAAGGGCTAGGGTTAGGCTAGTGACGGGTAAGGTTACGGTGGGCTAGTGGGTTGCACCTCTGGGTGCCTCTCTGACCCACTAAGAAGACAGACTGTGACGTATGGGTACGGAGTCAAGGGTTAGGGTTAGGGTTAGGGGGGCTAGGGCAGGTTTTACGGGGCTTTTTGGCACATCCCAGAAGTCTCCATGGCCAAGTGGCCATGCGACTGGTGGGATGGCTCCAAAAATTTGCATGGTCATCCACTCCCACATGGCTGGCCACTCGGCCAGCCCATCATTGCGCAGGTGTAAATAAAATAAAATAAAATAAAATCAATGGAGGACAGAGGAGGAGAGGAGAGACATTTTGTTGCAAGAAAAAACCCACTGCTACTGTGAAAAATCTGGCAGTTTATAAATTTTCGCGTGTTTCTGTTGTGCTTGTGTGTTTTTGGACCACGATTTCAAAAACAATATTGCGTTTGCTGCCCCATTTTGGATCCCCCGCCCGCACCGCATGGCATGGCGATGGCGACTCGCGAGTCTGGCTGCCCAGGACGGGGGGGAGGCGGGACCCCCCCTCCAGAAACCACCCCTCCGGTAGCTGCCCTGCGCCCTTAGTCAAGCAGGCATTTTTCCGCCTGCTTTTTTGGCCCAGGAATGGGTGGGGGGAGAGTTTAAAAGTTTTTTCCTGTGCCGTCTGTGCCGCTTGCTTGCGCTTTAATTGCGGCGGCCGGCGGCGAGACTGGGCTTTTTGCTGGCTGCGAGCCTGCGGCGAATCCCACCAGAGCAGCCCAGGACGGGGGATGGGGGGGCGGCCGGGGACCTCCAGAAACAACAACTCTGGTAGGTGCCCTGAGGCACGGCAGGCATTTTTCCGCCTGCTTTTTGGCCGGGAACCGGGGTTTTTTAACTTTTAAAAACTTTTTTTCTGTGCCGCGTGGCATCGCGCAATCGCGCGATGCAAGGAACGAGCACGACAAATCAGACCAAAATTGTTCGTTCGTCGGTTCGAGCTCGAAGTCTGGCGGAGTAATTCCCGTTACCGTTTCCGTAGAGTAACGGAACCGAGTAACGGAAACGGAAACGGGAATACCGCTAAGTCGTGCCCATCTCTAATTCCGAGACAAGGGACGTGAAGTAACAACAATGGCTGATTCCCCCTTTCGCTCTAGGAATATTCCGCCAACCAAGAAAGCCAACTGGAACTCCTACGCCAGGCCAGGCTCGGCTGCCTGCCTGTCCCTGCAGGAGAAGGCGGCTCTTGAAGGGACAGGCGGAGAGCCACTTTCAGGCGTAGGTCTGTCCTCCTCGGGTCCCGGAGGCGGGGCTGAGCTCTCCTGGCCTGCCAGCCTGCCAGCCTGCAGATTGCTGAGTTCAGGGCAAGGGTGTCTCGCCCACCGCCCCCGCTGCCCCCGCTAGCCCACGGCAAGTGGTGAGGGCTCGCCTGGCTCCTCCTGCCGGGCTTCCTGAGACAGCCCACGCGCCCGCAGCGGGGATTCGAAATATCAAAAAAATGGAAGCCTGAAAATAAAAAAAGACTAAATGAAGCCGGGGAAATCCAGTAGTTGTCACGAAACGAGGACGTGAAGTAACAGTTGTGACGACGAGACAAGTAATCACGCCTGTGGGTAAACGAAAACAGGGCTTGAACAGGGACAAAACCACGTGAACACGAACAACGCTGTCACGGAATGAACATAATCGCGGAATGAAGTAGGATGGGAAGTAACTGCCGTAGGAGATGGTGGCCATCTTGACGCACATCTACCCATGTTCTCGCTAGGCAACGCAGGCTCCAACTGTCCATCACAGAGCAAGTTTACGCAGGGTTATTAATTCTGTGAGTCATTGTATGTTGGAAGAGGAAGACCAAACAGATCATGGACTGAGTCCCCCACATCATAAGTTGGAAGAGGAAGACCGAATACGTGATGGAATGAGTCCCCGACATCATAAATTAGAAGAAGACCAAATACGTGATGGAATGAGTCCCTAAACAGCAGCACAGGATTTCATTTACATGAACTGAGTCGGGCTGCTGAGGACAGGACAAGGTGGGAGATCACTCCTTCTTAGGGTTGCTATGGGTCAGAGGTGACTTGTTGGAAGGTAACAAGAAAGAAGTTGTCAGCCACTAGATTGCACGTGACAACATTTTGGCCTCTAGTCATCTTTAATTTGGGTTCAATTAAGAGGGAGCAAGGGCAGAGAATCTGGACATCCCATTTAGATTCCCTCCTGACACGATACAACTCAATGTCAAGTTGACGTTCCTTCCTGGTTGACCAGCAACCTGTACGTTCCTTCTGAATGCCCTTTGAGAATTCTTAGAACAATTGAAAAGGACTTTTAAAAAATCTATTAGGAAAGAAATAATTTTCTTCTCTTTTCTGCATTTTCTCGTGACGCAATGGTCCCCAAACATTTGGGCCTTGCGGCTCCCTTGATTTACTGACCAATGGCTGTGGTTCCCTCGAGGGGTCGTCCAGGGTCTCATTCCCACCAGAAGCAATATTTTGACCTTCTCCAGACATCCCATCTCCTCCCCCACAACTATCCGCCAAGGCCCCCCTATCTTTCAGGTCCTAACATAGGAAATTCACAAGGCAGCTCTTCCACGGGGGTGGGGTGGGGGAACAGAGATGCAGCAAGGAGAAATATGAACACAGCTCCACCTCCGGTCCCTCTTTGGCATAGAGGAGCTCTTCATAGAACCCTCAACAGCTCCTCTATCATCTTCATAGCTCTATGTTCCATCCTTTTCCCAAGGGTGACGTGGGTGGCTTTCACAGCGCCCCAATGGAGCCGTGGTGCACACTTTGGGAACCCTTGATATGATGTATTCTGTCCTCCCCCAGAGAGCTGGGAATCAATTCTGTGCCTCTCTCCCCCTCTCCTCTCAACAGCCCTGTGAGGTAGTCTCGGCTCAGAGGCAACAGCTTTCCCAGGATCACCAAGTTTGCTTTGTGGACAATTAGGGATTTAAACCAGGGTCTCTTTCACAGCGTGGCTTTTAATCTGCAATACTTGCATGTTAAGGTGAAGTTCAAGGGGAAAAATGTTGCGTCAAGCTGCAGGCCCGCATTTCGAAATTAACCTTGGTTTCTCAAAACAGAAGAACCAGCTCCCTTGAGCTGACCTTAAAGACATTCACAGCTTAAAATCATTCTTTCCAACTCTAATCCTTCCTTTTAACTCCCTGCTGTCAACATTCTGTCTTGCCTGGCCTTAATCTGGAGGTGTAATGCATTTCAAAAGAATGGAAGCGCGCACCACAAAACACGGGCTACAGCCCAAATTCCCCCAGATCCATTTTCCTACATGTTGATCCTGTTGTCGTCATGTCTTCTTCCTGGTGACACTTCTATATGGATTAAAACCTCCTCTTACTTGCCAGCAAAGTTACAGAAAAGTCCAAGGGATCAGAGTTCCTCTCTTCTCTTTCTGACTTTTCCCTTGTGTAAAGGTTTACATCACATTTCCATTCTTTCCAATCATGGCGATGGACATAATACTTCTCTATTCCTGCTTCAAGAGCTGCCTAGATGGCCTAAGCACATGCGATCTCGCCTGATTTCAGAAGCTAAGCAGGGTCGGCCGTGGTTAGTACTTGGATGGGAGACCACCAGGGAATACCAGGTGCTGTAGGCGCCTGGAGTAGGAAATGGCCAGCCACTCCAGTATTCCTGCCAAGAAAACTCCATGGACATGGGATCACAAAGAGTCGGTCACAACTGTATTGACATCACACACACGCACACGCGCGCGCACACACACACACACACCCCTGCTCGTAAGTCGAGGCACGCACACATTCCTGATTCAAATACAGATTGAGAACTTTGGGGTCAAATATACATCAACGCATGTCATTAGATCAGTGAATCCCCTAAGTTTTAAAAAAAAGACATCTGACTGTCACAGCCTGCATCTTGTTACAGCCTGGATATAGAGAGATTCAATTTAAATATTAGGAAGAATTTCATGACAGTTAGAGCTGTTCGGCAATAGAATACGCTGCCATGGAGGGTTTTTAAGCAAAGGCTGGATGGCCATCTGTTGGGAGTCCTGTGATGGGGGTTCCTGCATGGCAGCAGGTTGGATTAGATGGCCCTTGAGGTCTCTTCCAACTCTATGATTCTATGATTCTATGATGGCAAGTTAGTTTGCCTTGCGTTTGGCCCACAGGAGGTGAACACGAACTTCATATAGAAGTGAGACGTCTTGGCTACATACCAGGATCCTCTCTGGAGATTGCAAATATGTTCTAGCTTTGGATTTGGTTTCATCTGGAATGTGGTTGACCCTCAGATGTGCATCAACCACTCTGAATTTCTAGCAGATAATTAACAACAGGAAACAATAAAGTAGCCCCTGGACTGAGGTCTGCCAAAACCATATGGCTGGGAAATCGCTAACGTCGATTGGAGACCTGTAATTAATAACTTTGTGTGCTAATAAAAGATCAAGAGGGTACCAGCTGGATTCCCCTCTCTAATCCACTCATAAGTTATTGATGCCCGCACTTGTACTCCATCTGTTTCTGAAAAGTTTGGCTCCCCATTGTATCGATGGAAATTGCCAACTCTAAGAAGCGAAGGTGTCTTGAAAAATGACAAAAGCCTCAGAAGGGATTAGCAAGCATCCTTTACGTTGTTTAGAGACGAGAGAAACAAGAGAGCATATCAGCTTCCTCAATTTCCTTGCCTAAAGGAGACAGACTACAGATAAAAGATGGCTTCTCTATTACTTTTTGTCTATCGGACAATAAATAATAGAATCATAGAATCATAGAGTTGGAAGAGACCTCAAGCGCCATCCAGTCCAACCCCCTGCCATGCAGGAACCCCCGTCACAGGATGCCCGACAGGTGGCCATCCAGCCTCTGCTTAAAAACCTCCAAAGAAGGAGACTCCACCACCTACCTTTGTGGCAGCATCTTCCATTGCCGAATAGCTCTAACTGCCATGAAGTTCTTCTTAATGTTCAAATGGAATCTCTTTTCCTGTAGTTTGTGACCATAGCCCCGAGCCTAGTCACTGAAGCCATGGAAAACAAACCGGTCCCTTCTTCTATGTGACATCCTTTCAAATATTTAAACATAGCTATCATGTGATTTGTGATGTTTATTTATTTATTTATTTATTTGTTAGTCTTATACCCCGCCCATCTTCCCAAAAGGGAACTCTGGGCGGCTTACAATAAAAAAAAATAGGTAAAACAGAAGCAAACAAGTAAAAAGGGAGCAAGATGGCGGGCATACCCAAAACAAAATAAACGTGGGCAAAGGAAAAGAAAGGAAAGAAGAAAACTAAACAGAAAGGTCGCCGAACGCCTCCCTGAAGAGTTAAGTCTTCAGGGCCTTTTTAAAGGCGGGCAGGGACTCTGCCAGGCGCAGCTCACTGGGGAGATGGTTCCAAAGCATGGGGCCCACCACAGAAAAGGTGCGGTCACGCGTACGCAATTTCCGCGCCTCTCTGGGTGTGGCCACCCTCAGTGAGCGCGCCTGAACCAATCTTGTGGGTCTGGTCCCAGTTGATCTTTGAGAGATACGCTCCAGCAGATACTCTGGTCCCAGGCCGTGGAGGGCTTTGAAAATCAAAACCAGGACCTTGAACCTGATCCGGAGAACAACGGGGAGCCAGTGCAACGAGCCAGAACTGGGGTGATGTGCTCGAATGTACGAGCACCCACCACCAGCCTGGCCACCGCATTCTGCACCGGCTGTAACCTCCGGACCAGGGTCAAGGGCAACCCCAAGTAGAAGGCATTGGAGTAGTCGATCCTCGAGATCACTAGGGCCTGCACTACTGTCCTCAGAGAGGACTCATCGAGGTACTGGCGGATCTGGGCGATCCTGTGGAGATGGATAAAAGCGGCCCTGGAAGCAGCCATCACCTGGGCTTCCAGGGAGAGGGCTGAATCCAGGACCATGCACAGATTTCTGGCCCTGTCCGTAGGCTGGAGGGAAACACCCCTCAGTTTAGGGAGGGGGCCACTGTACCCAGACGAGGCCACCCCGAAGAACAGAACCTCCGTCTTCTCCGGATTCAGCTTGAGCCGGTTATCTCTGGTCCATTCCAGAACGGCCTCCAGGCACAGATCAAGGGAGCGAACTGCCTCCACTCCAGAAGACGAAAAGGAGAGATAGAGCTGCGTATCATCAGCGTACTGATGACAGCGAACTCCAAATCTCCTGATGACCTCCGCCAGCGGCCTCATATAAACATTGAACAGCATGGGTGAGATTGCTGACCCCTGGGGCACCCCACAAGGGAGAGTCCAAGGAGCCGACAAGTCATCACCCAGCTGAACCCACTGAGTCTGGCTGCCAAGGAAGGAACGAAGCCAAGCCAAACCCTGACCCCCAATTCCCGCCTCGGCCAGCCGGACCAGCAGGTTACCGTGGTCGACTCGACGGTATCAAAGGCGGCTGACAGATCAAGGAGAACCAGCAGGGAAGAACACCCCCTGTCGGCCTCCCTGAGGAGGTCATCCTGCAGAGCGACCAGGGCAGTCTCGGTCCCGCAAAGAGGTCTGAAACCAGACTGGAAGGGATCCAGGATACGATTATCCTCCAGGTATGACTGGAGCCGGACAGCAGCCACCCTCTCAACAACCTTGCCCAGGAAGGGAACGATGGCAATCGGACGATAGCTGGATAAATCGTCCGAAGTCATGCCAGGTTTTTTCAGAGTGGGTTTCACCACGGTCTCCTTTAAACGGTCAGGGAAACGTCCCTCCCCGAAAGAGGCCGTGGCAATAGCAGAAACCCACTCAGGCATGTTCCCTTCGGCAGATTTAATAAGCCAGGGCGGGCAAGGGTCAAAGGGGGTGGCCGCCGGCCGGCAACAAGCCATACCTCTGGAGGCCTCCGCTGGAGACACTGGCCCAAACTCATCCAGGAGGGGAGAACGGAGGGGTGAGGCCCCAGGGTTCTCAGGGGATGGACTAGGGCAACTGGGGGGCAAGTCAGAATGGATGGCCTCTATTTTAGATCTAATATGGGCTGCAAATTGCTCGCTAGTGAAATCACTAGGAGGAGGCCTCAGCTGACTGGGATTGGAGAGGTCTCGAACCACCCGGGACAACTCTGCCTGGCGGTTCGAGGCCTCACCAATTCTCAGGGAGACATAGGATTTTCTAGCGTCCCTGATCGCGTGAAGATAGCGGCCAGTCAGCTGCTTAAGGGCAGCCCTATTATCTTCCGTCTGGTTTGCCCTCCAAATGACCTCTAGCCTCCTGCGTTCTTGTTTCATCGACCGGAGCTCATCCGTATACCACGGAGAGGAGCGGTCTCCACATCGCAGGAGGCGCTTGGGGGTGATCCGGTCCACCGCCCCGGTGGTCCCCTTGTACGACCTACCCACCAGGGCATCAACCGAATCGTCTGTCAGGTCGCCAGAAAGCTCTCCGAAGGCTTCCATGAACCTAGCAGGGTCCAGAAGCCTACGGGGGCGGGCCCAAATATAGGGCCGATGCTCCCCATGGGGCGGGGCGGGCAATCGACAGGGAAATTTTTAGCAGGTGATGGTCTGACCATGACACCGGCAGGGGCAAAATACCCCTGACCCTCAGACAAGAATCTGACGACATGGAGGAAAACACCAGGTCTAGGGTATGGCCAGCTCTGTGATTGGGGCACACAACATGCTGAGATAGATTCATGGAAGTCATGGATTCCATGAATTCCAGAGCCGCACCAGAGAGTTCCTCCTCGGCATGCATGTTGAAGTCCCCAACCACCATGAGGCGGGGGGGACCTCAACAAGGCAGCTGAGACGAACTCCGTGATCTCTGGAAGGGATTGTGCTGGGTTGCGGGGAGAACGGTACACCAGCACAATACCACACATCTCGCTGACCCACTGATAGATGGAGGCATTCTACCCCAGGACGCACCATTGTCGCTGAACTGCTAACATGAAGGGATTCCCTGTAAACGATGGCCACCCCGCCACCCCTACCCTCCGACCTGCCCACCCACTGGACCTGAAACCCGGGGGGGCACAGAAGGGAGAGGGAAGCCCCACCCTCAGCGCCCACCCAGGTCTCGGTAATACATGCCAGGTCGGCTCGCTCATCCATGATCGCGTCATGGATGAGAGGTGTTTTCTTGTGAACCGACCTGGCATTAACCAGGAGGCAGGACAGGTCGGAGGCGCTGGCAGGATGGCACCCAGGTACGTGGCGGTGAGCGAAGGGATCAGAACGGGGGACAGGCAGTAAGTGCCTGGCCCGAGTTCTTCTTACCCGACCGATCCCTCTGCTTCACCTGACTCCAGGCCTTGGGGGGGTCCATCAAATTCAGAAGACAGAAACATTTTGCACAAATTCATTTTCTGCAAATTCAGCACCCTTCACCTTTTTGCACAGATTTGGCAGCAATTGCAATTTTGTACAAATTCAGCCACCAGGAACGTTTCACACAAAATTGGTGGCTAGCGACATTTTGTACAAATTTTGCAGCCAGGAACATTTTGCACAAATTCAGCACCTTTCACCCACAAATTCAACAACCATCGGAATTTTTTTTTTTGCACAAGTTCCATTACCTGCGTTAAAGCGCTATTATTTAAATTTCAGTTTTGCATTCTTTGAGCAAAACAATTCCGCATTCGGGAGTGCCAAAGAATACTCCACCTTCTCCTGAATCTAAGGCGCACCATTTGTAGGTTCTTCCTCCTCATATGCCAGTAAAAGCCAAGCAGAGATTTACATGCACAGTGTAGATTTTTTTAAAACTGACCAGCACTTTCAGTGCTGAGGTACTTATATTCCAAGGCCTTGACATCTTGAGCTGTGCTTTTCAGAACCCTCCCAACCAATTTCGAAGCCATTGTAGGCTAACCAACCAAGAAATTTAAACATAAAAGTGGCTGCAAAAATCTTTCCTGGAAGTCTATTAAATGCATCTTTCTCTTTTATTGCCTTATTATTTACAGCACTATATATTTTTCTTTTTTATAAAAAAAATAAGGACTGTATCTTTTGGTGAATGTCCTAATGGTGGAGGTTTCTGGTGAACCACTGGGCCTGTGCTTTATGAGTTTTCCTTTTCTTTATAACAATTACAACATCTGACGGATAACTAAAGACGGAGATGAGCTGCCTGACATAGAGGTGACCCTTTAAGTACCTGAGGATGGATTTGGAGCACTTTGGCTTGTGACAAAATATTATGATCGCTTTTATGTTTATAAAATGATGTCCACATTCTCCCGGGTTTCCCTGTCCACCATCAATTTAACCTTTGCCAACAAAGGCTTTCCAACTTGGGTCGGGCCAAAAATCAAGTCTCAGGAAGCTTCCAGAAATTTGGAACAAAAAAAGAGGGAACTGCTATATATCCACTGGTGGCCAAAGTAGGGGAGATAGAGGCTCAAGATGTCAGAGCAGACTTTATTGTTGTAAACCACCCAGAGTAGCATTCAGGCTAGATTGGACATGGACAGTATAAAAATCTGACAGACAGACAGACAGACAGACAGACAGACAGACAGACGGGCGGATGGGCAGATGGGCAGGAGGACGGGCGAGTGAGTGGATGGACAGACAGAAAGACAAACCAACAGACATAGAGACAGAAAGATAACTAGGAAGGAAGGAAGGAAGGAAGAAAGGAAGGAAGGAAGGAAGGACTAGCTAGCTATTGGCAGATAGATAGATAGATAGATAGATAGATAGATAGATAGATAGATAGATAGATAGCAAGAAGGTCAGGCTGAATGTTTTTCAGCTGTGGACTTCTTCAGGAGCTAAGCATAAAACAACAATATCTATCTGTTTAAGATCATTCAAAAACAACCGGCTAGGGACAGTCAGTTACTGTTCATTTTCCTCTTGCCTATAAAGTAAACAATATACATTGTTAATGAATATGCACATAATAAGATCAATGAACGTCTGTCATTGTCCTACACTTGGTGCCTGATGAAGGCCACAACAGAAACGCATTCAGCCGGAGCTTCTTAGAATAAAGTCTACTCTGACAGTTTCATACAGCCGGAGGCTCTGTCTCCCATTTATACTTTCATGAGAAGGAAAATAATATTTAATGAGACACCGGGTCATCGTTTACGGGTGGACAGGATGAGTGAGCCAGCTTGCCCTCTGCCTGGCTGCACACATTTTTTGGAGCTCAAACCCATGTCCTGTCTCTGGACATGCCAATATCTGTCAGGATGCTGAGCAGAGGGGAGTTTCCTGAATTGACCAGCAATGGGAAACATTTAGGGAGTTTGTTTGTTTTGTTTTGTTTTTGACTACGAGAATAGACTACAGTAGTGGTCTCTGTGTGGGGCTTCCCTTGAGGGTTAATGCGGAGATTGTGGCTAGTGCAGAATACAACTGCCAGATTATTAACGGGGCTTAAAGTCACCATCATGTTACCCCCATACTGGCAGATCTGCACTGGCTACCAACATGCTACCACATCAACCAAGGTTTTGATGTTAATATACAAGGCTCTAAACAGTTTGGGACCTCAGTATCTGACAGAGCGGTTCCTCCCAAGAAGAACTGCCCGGATCACTTGTGCTAGCCAGGAAGGACATTTGGGAGTCCCAACCCCGAGGGAGGCCTGGAAAGCTGTGACGACAAGGAGAATCATAGAACGACAGAATCATAGAGTTGGAGGAGACCTCAAGGGCCATCCAGCCCAATCCCCTGCCATGCAGGAACCCCCATCACAGGACTCCCAACAGATGGCCATCCAGCCTTTGCTTAAAAACCTCCTCCAAAGAAGGAGACTCCACCACCCTCCTTTGGGGCAGTACATTTCACTGGTGAACAGCTCTAACTGTCAGGAAGTTCTTCCTAACATTCAAATGGAATCTCTTTTCCTGTAGTTTGAAACCATTGCCCTGAGGCCTAGTCCCTGAAGCCACGAAAAACAAACCTGTTCCCTCTTCCATATGACATCCTTTCAAATATTTAAACATAGCTATCATATCCCCTCTCAGCCTTCTTTTTGGTCATAATTTGTTTCATTATATTGTTTTGTATTTTTATTATTTAACTCTGTTGTTATTATTATGTTGAGATTTTATCTTGTCAACTGCCCTAGGGCTAGATGGGCGGTACAAAAGTCAAATAAATAATGAAATAATAAAATAAATAATTACCCAATACTAGAATCTGCCACCTAGTGGCCATGTGGATTGTGGGGCCAGAAAACCACCCCCTCCCCATGACGAGGAAATATCCACAAAAGCAGGTGAGCCCCTCAAACTGGAAGACGGTTAAAGGAACCAATGAAGGAGACCAGCGTTGGCCTGCGATCTTTAGCAGGAGGCATCGGCGGTTACTTCACGTCCATTTTGTCTCTGTTAGTGTTACACTACTGAAATTTGTCTCGACCACGCCCCCGGAATGGGTGCTAAGCGCGACAATCCTGCACCTAGGGCTAGGGTTGGGTTTCCCCTTGTCGCTCTTTGTTCCCGCTTTCTGTTCTGAGACAAGACACCGTGTAGTAACGGCTGTCACTCAACAAAACATTCATTTCTCTCAAAAAACGGTGTCCTTTTTTTAAATTTTGACTTTTCAGAAGCGAAATATCGAAAAAGGATTTTTAAACCCCCCCAAAGGAAAAATGAAGCTAGACAAATTCAGTGCTTATCACAAGTACAAGACCGAGAGGTAACAATTGTCACGAGACAAGTTATCACAACCGTGGGAACACTGAAACAGGGACAAAACCACGTGATCACCAATCAACGCTGCCACGGTACAAAACTAGTCGCGGAACAAAGAAGGACGTGAAGTAACCGCCATAGATAAACTGTTGCAGGAAGCAATGGCTTTTCTTTTCTTTTCCCTCCGTGTTTTCTCTCCCCCTACAAGCAACCAACATGGTTAGATTGTGGAAGTATTCCCCGGCCTGAAAGAACGAACTGCTCTCAGCGCAGGCGGAAGGGAGGCGGTGTACTAATCATTTACAAGCCGCTCCAAATCCGACGTGTTCATTTAAATGGGATTCTCATCTCATTCCGTTGAAGTGTACGGCATCCAGGTGATCTCTCCGATAATCCTTTTTTAGATTCGTGTCAGCCTTCCAATGAAACTCTCCCTCTCTCCATTCTTCTGCCGTGTTTACCAGACTGATAGCCAAACACTGTTTCATATGGATTAGGGAGAGAGCCGCGGCGGAGGGCTCCGATGGTGTCTTTCCCCTCTCTTCCTCCTCCCAGTACATCTCTGCACCTCATGAAATTACATTATAGATTCATTGTATAAATAGAAGCCGGAACACAATTACAGTCTGAACTTGCCCCCACCAACAGCTTCCAGTGAAATCCAGCAAGGGTGAAAGTCAATGCGGCCAAACCCGGGCGGCGTGCAAACTCTTCATCCTGAATCGCTTGCCTGTTTTATCAGCCTGTGACGGTGGCGAGATTTAATCGACATAGTCATCAGTTGGGGGGGGGGGAGAAACTCCTCTTAAGGGCAGATCTGAATTGGTTTGGGGAGGAGTGGAGAGGTCTCCATTAATTTTAGCTCAGGAGATGCACGCACAGGCCGAATGGGATGTCATGGAACATGTGAATAAGCACTCCCTGTTTCCAACTTTGGTGAGACCATTGTGACTCTGAAGGGTACCCCAATTTTCAGTGCATATAAAGTAGGACCCCAGTATCTGCTCGGGATTGGTTCCAGGCCTTCCCGTGGATAATGAAAACCGTGGATAAGAGAGAACACTTGCCCACCAATCTCCAAACCTCGGTTTATGACTGCTGTTTTGAGACAGTAGCTTGCTTTATGGCTGCTGTTTGTGACAACAACTTGCTTTACAGATGCTATTTGTGGTAATAGCTTGCTTTACAACTGTTGTTTGTGACAATAACTTGCTTTATGGTTGTTGAATTATTTAATTTTTTCCCCCGCTGCCAACCGTGGATAACTGAATCAGTCGATAACAAAACAGTGGATACGGGGTCCTACTGTATAGTGGGATGGTCACTGAATAAAACCCATAAACTCCGTAACTTGGAGCTTCTCATTTCTCTCAGGTTTTGGCCAAATGGTGCCTCTTTCCTCTCTTTTTTTATAATTTGTATATTTATTATACTTTTTATTTTATTTTACAAGACAAGTTAAGATAACAGTATACTAGCGTCTCATTATTTATACATTCTATAGGACCAATATACTTTTCAAAATCCACCCACTAATTCATCTTACAACACAGTTATTTGTGACACACACACAAATAAATTAATTCTTTTAAAATTTTATATTCCAGCAGTCAAAATTATTCCCCATAACACATTCCTCAGTTTTTGTGTTAATGCCTCTCTCATCTCGCCTTTTTGCTGCTTCCAAACTCTTGCTGGGTCAAAAAGCATCCAAAAGTTAGCCAAGGGCTTTAGAAGAAAACCGGGTCACAGTCTCACCATTGGTTTCCTTTATGCCATTCCATCTCCTGCCCATAGGTGTGGGGCTCAGGACCCTTCAAGGCAGAGTGTGAAAGCTATGGAGTGGACTCAGGGACCCTTAGATCACATCACACTGTGTTACATGTGGGATAGCAGTGGCTTAAGTGTTTTTGTGGGTGGCCAGCTGGCCATCACGCACCTGGCTGAGCATCCATGATCTACCAAATGAACAACAGAGCAACCACTGGTTGCGAGATTGTCCTTCCGTGTGGGTGGAATCCCAAGCAGATGATTAAGGCCAATCTTACTTTTCAGTCTAGGAGATGCAGGTATATCTAATAGATATATCATCATCTCTTAGAGTGAGATATAAGTTGAGCCTTATATGGGTTTCTTTGATTCTACCTTAATAAAACCCCAATGTGTGGCTTGCACAATTCAATTGTAAACTGCCCAGAGAGTGCTTTAAGTGCTGTGTTGTACTATATGGTAGTACCTTGGTTTACGAGCATAATCTGTTCCAGAAACACGCTTGTAAACCAAAATACTCGTATATCAAAGCAAATTTCCCATAGGAATTAATGGAAACTCAAATTATTTGTTCTGGTGGGGAAATTTGCTTTGGCCAGGAGCCGTTGGCTGGGAGATGGTGGCCACCGTGGCGGAAGAGGGTGTGCTCGTTTTGCAAGACATTGCTTGCAAAGTGGAGCAAAATTTTATTATTAAAATGTTGCTCATCTTGCAAAATTCTTGCAAACCAAATTACTCACATAAACACAAGAACATAAGAACATAAGAAGAGCCCTGCTGGATCAGGCCAAAGGTCCATCTAGTCCAGCTTCCTGTATCTCACAGTGGCCCCACCAGATGCATTTGGGAGCGCATGAGACTAGATATCTGTCTCCTGATACCACTCCCCTGCATCTGGCCGGAGGTGTTACTGTAGAAGCGCAATACTTTCCTTTGCTTTCCAACCTGTAAGATGCAAAGGGAATCCAGGGCGAATCAAGTGAGACGAGCATCCCATAGGTTTTACTACAACTGATCTGCCTCCATAGCAAGCAGGATCTCCCCTTTTGAGGAGTGACACAGGGCTTTCTTCTCCAGCATGAGGGCACCCCCCAAAAGTTTATGAATAGATGCATAAATCTCTCGCCTCCCTTTTATTTGCTCAGGAAATGGAATCTAGTCACTTTTCCTGTCGGAAAACCTAGGCAACAGATGTGATGAATATGGTTTACATACCAAAATACTGCAGCCGTTTTCCACCCCTGTAGCTTGAAGAATGATGGTCTGTTATTTCTTCTTAAATCAATGGTAACTCATTCACCTGCAGGGCTAGGCAGAATTGTTAGGGTTCCTCTCCGGCTTCAGGGAAGGAGGGAGATCATCCTGCCTAGAGAGGTATATCTACACTAGTTATAAGGGTTTGATCCCAGTGGATGGGTTTGTTCCATACATTGCCAAGACTTATGGTTTAATGGGCTACTTAGCTTTCTCTGCTAGAAATGCACAACAGCACAGAGCTTGAAGTTAGCACAACAGACTACAAATCCCAGCATTCTACTGAATGGAAGGCAGTTGGGGAGGGGGACGATGATGAAGATGATGGTCAGCAATATATTGAAGGGTTAGAATTGTCTAACAGAGATACATTTCAAGTCTGGGGTGCTGGGAGGGAATCTTACCTGGCAGGTCACAGGCTCCTCCTCTTGGGAGGAAGGACTGAAATTCTGGCTCTCAACCCCAGGAGAAAGACCATTCAAGGGAAAGTGTAGGTTAGTGGTTAGAGCACCTTTTCAACTGCCAGTACACAGTAAAGAAATCAAAACAAGGCAGAGTAGCATTTTAAAATGAATCATAGAATCCTAGAGTTGGAAGAAACCTCCAGGGCCATCCAGTCCAACCCCCTGCCAGGCAGGAACCCCCATCACAATATTTCCGACAGATGACCATCCAGCCTCTGCTTAAAAACCTCCAAAGAAGGAGACTCCACCACCCTCCTTTGGGGCAGCATCTTCCAGTGCCAGACAGCACTAACTTGTCAAGTTTTTATACTTGAATGTTATAAAAATATAAATAAAACATTGAATCATACCTTACTCAGAAGAGTACTGCAACTCAGAGTTTGTGTGTGTGGGTAAAACACATACAGCTGTTAAGGTTTGTGAGGAAAAACTCTGAGGCTGCAGCAGCCTCTGGCAGGTGCTAGTGATTGTGGCTGCAGTTTGTATAAATGTAGCATAGAGGGATCACAAGTTACTGGTCTTTGTTTAAAGCCAGTCACACTGTTCCTGTGTACGGTTAGTTGAGTTTTTGCTGGTCAAGGTAATGTTATCAGGCATGTTTTTATGTATCATGCTTTTTTGCGGAAGACAAGCTCTGTAAGTTAAGCTGTCTACAAAGTTTTTTGGTATCCTGAAAAGCACTGGGTTTCTGCTGGGTCTCAGGTCTGTTTTCTAGTATGCAATGTTTTATTAAGACTATGTTATAGTCTATCAGGATTTTTGAGGGGGAACGCTGTGCATCTACATTGTAATTTTTCTGACATAACTGTCATGAAGTTCTTCCTAATGTTCAAAAGGAATCTCTTTTCCTGTAGTTTGAAACCATTGCCCCGAGTCCTAGTCTCTGAAGCCATGGAAAACAAACCTGTTCCCACTTCAATATGACATCCTTTCAAATATTTAAACACAGCTATCATTTCCCCCCTCAGCCTTCTTTTTGAAAGGCTAAACACTCCCAGTTCCCTAAGCTGTTCCTTGTAAGATATTTCCTCCAGACCTTCAACCATCCTGGTTGCCCTCCTCTGTATCCGCTCGAGGTTGTCAACATCCTTTTCAAATTGAGGTGGGAAGAACTGGACACAGGACTCCAGGTGGGGTCTGACCAGAGCAGAATACAGTGGTACTCTATTGCTCTAGACCAGTGATAGCACACCTTTTAGAGACCGAGTGCCGAATCTGTGATTCAGACCCCACTATTTTTGTTTCACAAAGTGCTAATACAGTAACCTGAATACAGGTGGCTGTGAAAGGGCAATGTTGGGTGTGCACAGAAAGGGTTCCGAGTGCCACCTTTGGCACCCGTGCCATAGGTTCGCCAACACTGCTCTAGACTCTATGATTCTGTTGATGTAACCAAGAATCGCATTGGCTTTCCTGGCTGCCGCATCACACTGCTGGCTCATGTTCAATTTGTGGTCCACCAAGACTCCCAGATCCCTTTCACAGGTACTACAGTATTTTCCAGCCAGGTATCTCCCATCCTATATCTGTACAATTCATTATTTTTACCTCCATGCAGCACCCTACATTTCCCTCTGTTGAAACTCCATGGGACTTCCCTTGATCTAGATACTATGGTTCTCTTGGTGTAATTAAGAATCACATTGGCTTTTCATGGTCTGCAGTTCCCAACCATGGGTCTCCGGGTGTTCTTGGACTAAACCTCCCATCAGGCCTTCATCACACGTATTTCTGGGAGTTGTCGTCCAGGAACATTTGGGGATCTAAGGGTTGTCATCATCACGCTACGGATGGGCATGAAATGAAAATACAGTGTTTTGTTACATTTTGTTTTGTTTCTTTAGTACAGTAATCATAGGGTTTAGGGACCACCACGATAAAGGCAAACCTGTGATATGTGGATGCAGAGTCAGGGCAGGACTGAGGAGCCTGTTTGGGGCCTTCTGCACTTACCCCAGGCCTGGCAATGCCCCGAATGGACCTCCAACAGGATTTCTGGGATTGTCAGAGGCCCCAGGTTGGTTGATCCTGAAGGCACTTCCAATTTTTCGGAAGTGATATCCGGTTTGCCGGAAACCACTTCTGGGCCCTTCGACGGGGACAGGAAGCCCATTGGAGTCCCGCTCGGGGCAGCACAATCGCCTGGGGTAAGTGCAGGAGGCCTGAAACAGGCCCACATGGCTTGCCCCAGGGGCCCTTGCCTTCATATACTGCAGTCCCGTGATATACTGGAGCTGCAGTATATGATCCATGAAATGACGGGGGACGACTGTAGTTTTGTGTTTTTTTGTTACTAATGAATTTTTAAAGTACTTTCATAACAAAATGAAACAAAATGATTCATTAATGGCTACCCTGGGTCCTAGAGGCACCAAAATGGTAAGGTGGCTTCCTTGGACTCTTCCCTGTAAGCCTCCAAAATTTGGAGAGGTTTGGTGTTCAGGGAGCTGAGTTATTAAACTCCAAAGGGGGTCACCCTAGGAGAAAATCATTTCTAATTGTGTCAGGAAGCTGCTAATCGCTTGCCTGCAGGGGGAGGGGGCTATTATTGGCTTCTGACTCAATTAGAAGTAATTTTTTTACTAGGGGGACACCCTTTGCAGATTAATAACTCGGCCCCCTGAACCCCAAACCACTCCAAAATGGGGGCGGGGTTTACAGGGAAGAGTCCAAAGAAGCTCCCCTGCCATTTTGGTTCCTCTAGAAGGGAATAAAATAGTGTTTTATTCCTAAAGGGAATAAAATGGTGTTTTATTTCATTTCGTAATTCATCCTACCATTTCGTTACATAACGAAGTATATTTGTTACATAATGAAATGACAAAACAGCATTTCATTTTTCGTTTTGTGCCCATTTCTACATAATACCTCCAAAGATGGCCATTTTAGTAGGAAAAACCTGGGTGAGTCAGGGGGTACATTCGTTGTGAGTTGAGCCAACGGACCATAAAACCCTAGAGTATGAGGCAGTAGCAGCAGATGAGCTGAATGTCATGAGGTCTGTGAATCCACTTTGGGTGTGAATCTGCCCTTAATAAGAACTCTCCAAGGGGTTTAACTCAATCCCTCAGAGAACTTTGGCACTTTTGAGTACTCCAGGAAGTATGGACTAAAACCTAGAGAGGGTGTACAGGATGCACAGAATTGGAGTCAGATCAAGGTCATAATAAGGTTCCCAGATCAACCCCTTGCCTGCCCTTTGATACTTTGGGGCCAAACGTGGAGAGCAGGAACCAGGGGTCTTGTCCATGTTGGGAACACCTGTACTGACTGTCTTGGCACCGTTTCCTTCTGTTTGAAACATTGACCCAAATTTAAGGAATCCATATTCAAGGTGGAAATAGCCAGATATTTCAGACGTGTACATTCAGATCGGGGGCGAACTCTCCTGGACAGATGGATGAGAATTTTATTGGCTTTCATTCCTGTGTGGTTCTTTGGCGACGTTGGTGGTTTTAATCTGGAATCCACAACTTTCTTCATGAGCAGGACACCCATAAAAATGTTGGAAACCTTGAAAGGTGGGTGGAAGTATGGTTATCCTTTGGGATAAACAGAGAGATTTGGGGTTTCATGAGACCAATGGCCCCTTTCAACCTGAAGCATCCAAAACCAACAAAGGAGGTGAAAAAGCTACCACTCTTTTTTTTCTCCTGGTGCTTCTCAAGACTTCTGGCAAAACTCAGGGGGAGGCTGCCTCAGAATCATGGGGGCCATCTAGCCATCATGGCTAATAGCCACCAATACGTTCATCCTTCATAATTTAACTAATCCCCTTTTAAAGCCATCAAAGCCCGTCTTAAGCTGGGCTAAGCCAATTAAATCCACAACGCCCCTTTAGGGTGCAATTTACAGCTCTCTGTAAATAAAGCCTGCAAATAATAAACAAAACCAATCAATTAATTGCAAAACAGGGGCTGCACTCTCTTTTTTCTTTTTTCTTCTCTCTCTCTCTCTCTCTCTCTCTCTCTCTCTCTCTCTCTCTCTCTTCCATACCCTAAAAATTTACTACTGGCCAGTTTCATTAGATGGACCCCAAAGCCTGGAGTCCCATGAAGCAGTAAACACCACAAATCACATGATAGCTATGTTTAAATATTTGAAAGGATGTAACATTGAAGAAGTGACTAGTTTGTTTTCCATGGCTTCAGAGACTAGGATGCGGGGGAATGGTCTTAAACTACAGGAAAAGAGATTCCATTTGAACATTAGGAAGAACTTCATGACGGTTAGAGCTGTTCGGCAGTGAAAGATGCTGCCCCAAAGGAGGGTGGTGGAGTCTCCTTCTTTGGTGGTTTTTAAGGAGAGGCTGGATGGCCATATGTTGGGAATAATGTGATGGGGGTTCCTGCATGGGAGGGGGTTGGACTGGATGGCCCTTGAGGTCTCTTCCAACTCTAGGATTCTATTATTCTAGACAATGGTTCTCCATGTTGAAGACATCTCTGATACCTTGAGTGGAAAAGTGCCTGAAGGACCTGAGAGCTGGCGCATTGCATTTGGAGAGGGAAATGGGACCAAATCCTGACATTATCTACTATTATAGATGAATGAAGGGGAGCTGTCCCCCCCCCCAAAAAAAGCCCCATCATTGCATTTAGAGGACAGGGAGGAGGAGGAGATGATGAAGAAAACAGCACTGAGTTGGCTGCCTGCATTTTCCTTTGGCATTTGCAAAAGGCAGTTTTGCCATTCTAGGGCAAGGTAATTCCAGATAAATAGTGGGAAAACATGGCCACTCAGAGGCCCCCGCCGATGTGAAAATTTCGCTGCCTGGCAATCACTGGAAAACAGCACGACCCCTTTCTCCCAAGTAATACTGCCGGCGTGTGGTAATGAATTTATTGATTTTGACATTTTTTTTTAAAGCACAACAGTTATTTCAGAGATAAATGCCTCTCATTTGCAGTCATTAAATCTGCCATATTGAGGACAGCTCGGGGAATAATAGCCCACTGTCTGAAAGTTATTTTTTTGGGGGGGAGGGAGGGGGAGTTGAGGATGGGGGAAAATTGGAATCGTGTGGTACCTCTTTTTCTGTTTTTCCCCCTTCCAAAAGACAGGTTTAATCAGGCTTCCGATGTTTGCCAGGAGAGTTGGTTCTGAAAAACTACTTGGAGTCCTCCATTTTCAGTATTCTTCTTTGGGGACAAGCAGAATGGCAGAATGGATCCAAGATCAGTGCTAGGCAAAGTTACTTTTTTGGGGAGACTCTGGGAATTGACTTTCAAGAAAAAGTAACTTCCCCCAGTTCTGATCAGCCCTAACCCCCTCCCTACATGGAACCCAATGCTACAGCCTTCCCTAATAGTTACCTTCTTATTCCCTGCTTGAAAAGTAACTTTCAGGTTCTTACAGTGATAGCTTAGTGGGGTAGTGAAATTAATTCCACAGGTAAGTAATGGAAACCAACTTGCTACTTTGATTCCTTACAGGTGTCCCCACAAGGCTTCTAAAATCAGTGATGGATGGGCCAACATTTTATTGGGATTTTATGCTGTCATAAAGCAAAAGTTACAGTTTTCTGGAGGTAAATTGCCTGAGGCTAAGAAACCAGCATGGATGTTATCTGTTGCATGTTGAATGTTGGGTTGTTTAATGCCTGAATGCAAGAATCATCTGGTAATCGCCTTTTCCCTTCCCTCCCAACCTCCCTCCTACCAGAACTCTAGTTCCTTTATTCATTCCTTTGTTCATTCTGTCCTTTGTTCCTTTGTTTGTTCATCCATCCATCCATCCACTCATCCTTCCATCCTTCCATCCTTCCGTCCCTTCCTTCCTTCACAGCTTTAGTTCCTTTGTTCATTCTTTCATTCATTCTGTTCTTTCTTTCTTGGTTCATTATTTTATTCATTTGTTCATTCCTCCCTTCCTCCTTCCCTCCACAATGCTAGTTCCTTCATTTATTCATTTTTTCAATTTTATTAACTGCATCTTCAAGCAGTTTGAGGCGGAGTGGTGGGAGGTGGTGTGTGGAGGAGGCCTGGACATTTGCCCAGCGGAAAAAGGACTCGTAAGGAGGCACCAACAGGGATTCCCTTTTTAAGTACTTGGCTATTTTCAATGCCCTTGTATTTCTCCCTCCCTCCCAACCTTTCCTTTCTTCCCTCCTGAATTATTGGATGTTTTGTTTCCAAGTTTGGGAAATAAATTTTAAGGAAAGAATCCTACAGATCTATCTTCCAGCTTTCCTCCAATTTGCTATACCTGCCAGAGTTTGAAGACCTTCTGAAGAGTGTGTTGTGCTTGGCCTACCTCCACGAGAGGCATTTTGAAATAGGACATGATAGAGGGGCCACTCGGTGGCTCCTCTCAAAGCTTGGAATTCCTCATGGAAGGAAGCTAGGTGAGCCTATGTCAGATTTTTGCAACCTCGCATGCTGCTAATAAAGCAAAAGCAAAGAAAAGTGGTCTGCTTATATACCGCCCTATACCACTTCAAGTAGTCTCTGGGTGGTTTGCAGTTTTAATTACAGTAATGCAGGCTACACATTCCCCTCCCACCACCTGCAAGCTGGGTACTCATTTTACTGACCTTGGAAGGATGGAAGGCTGAGTCAACCTTGAGCCGGCTACCTGGGATTGAACCCCAGGTCGTGAGCACAGTTTTACCTGCAGGACAGGCATTTAACCACTGCACCACTGGGCCCTATTTCCACGAAAATAAGACAGTGTCTTATATTATTTTTTGCTCCCAGAGATGTGTTAGGTCTTATTTTCAGGGGATGTCATATTTTTCCATGATCATTTTAAGTGATCCCCCTCCCCCCACCCCTGTGCCAGTGGAAACCTTCACCAGACACCCCCCTCACCCCTTTATCAGGTATTTCCCCCCTACCTCAGTCACCCCTGTGTGTTCACACCCCTGTGCCCGACTCCTGCCCCATTTGACTTGCTGTCTAATTGTGAGTCAGCCAGACTCCGTCAGGGCAGAACGAGCAGCAGGCGGCAGCTTGTCCTGGTGATGGCATGGGCTCTCTGATTAAAAGAGACCTCGTGCTTCCTGTCTGCTCCAGCTGTGCTGCGGCCAACAGTGAGCTGTGCAGCGGCGTCCACCATTACAGTCCAGAATCCAGAGTTATGGTAGCTTCGGGGGGGGGGGGGCTTATTATCGGGGAGGCCTTATGTTCGGGGGAGGCCTTATTATCAGGGAGGTCTTATTTTGGGGGGATGCCTTATATTTCAGCAAGAGGCAAAACTGCAAATAGGTCTTATTTTCAGAGGATATTTTATTTTCGGGAAAACAGGGTACTGGTGTCCTGGCAGGGACCTTTCTGTGACTGTCAATCACCAATAGTACCAACCAATAGTTCCTTCCCTGCCTCTGATTTGAAGAGAGTTCTGTCTGTTTCCTCAGAGCATTCCCCGCCCCCGCCCATTAGTTGGTCAAACTCAGTGAGTTTCTTATAATGGTTTTTGTAACTGATGATTTATTTTGTGTGTGTTGGTTTAGTATTTCAGTTTAATTATGATTCTTATTTACAATTTTTGGATTTTGCATTTCATGTTCTTTTGCTTGTTTTGTATTGTCTATTGTTTGTGATGTTATTTGTTCATCTGTAAATTGTCCAGAGTAGTAATTTTGCTAGGTGGGCAGTTATAGAAGTTCAACAAATAAATAAATTACTGTCCTTGTTGCTGAGAAGAAGACTGTTACATTTCTATTCAGTGTTGGGATGCAAGATGAGATTATTTGGTTATTGAACTGAATGTGGTTGGCTGTTCCCTCTTGATGCAATCTAAAACTAAAACTGACCAATTCATGTTGTGTCACATGGGCCTAAATCAAATTCCATTATAGAGTTGAATGAACGGGGATATTAAGAAAACACTTGGATAAAGAACAGGAATACAGTAACCCCCCACCTATCGTGGGGGTTAGGGACCCACCTGACCCGCGATGACTGAAAATCCGTGATATGAGGATGCGGGTCGGGTGGGGCCTGGGGGGAGGTCGGCATCAGATCCCCCTGCCGCCGCCAGCGCGCGCCAGTCTGGGAAGTTTTGGGGTGGCGCGTGCCAACGGTGTTGCGAGATCTGACCTCCCACCGCTGCCCGCACCACACCGCTCCGAGACTTCTCGTCTGGGGCTGTCTCCATTGAAATGATTTGGCTCAATGCATTTCAATGGAGAAAAATTTCCCCATTGGAATACTTTGGGTCAATGCATTCCCATGGGGAAAAATTTCAGCATTGAAATGCATTGAGCCAATACATTTCAACAGAGATATATATGGTTGCCCCCCGCCGCCCATCCGTGCAGCCCCGAGGCTTCTCAGAGGAGTGCGGGCAGCCCACCGCCTCCTGCCCGAGCGCCCCCAAGGCTTCTCGGAGGAGCGCGGCCCGGCGGCGTGGGGCGATGCAATCACCCCCGCCGCCCACCCACGTGGCCCCGCGCAGGCCGGCAGTGATGGGGGCTTGGATCCGGAGCTTGGATCCGGGACTTCCCCACACCCGGGGCTCCAGCTCATTGGCACTGGGGTGGGGAAATAAAGGTTTTTCTGCCCCACCCCAGCGCTAATCAGCTGGAGCCAGGGCAGGCACTGCGATCCCGCGATATAGTGGCACCACAGTACCTGAACCGCGACATGGCGGGTGGTGACTGTACTGAGTTTCTACTGGCTCAGGGTTGTCATTAGTTGTGGTTCTCCACAGTTTGATGTGGGACATTTCTGAATCCCACCTAGATATCCTTGGAATAAATTCCAAAATCAGGGATAATCTGGCACATTTGGGGCGCTATCACATGAGGGGAAAGGTGATAAATAAGAAACTCCGGCTTTTCTCCTTACCTGATTACTTGACTGAAGATACGGGTTCAGAGTTTCCACGTCCTTTGGAGTTGCTAAGCTTCTTTTCTGTCCTCACGGCCCTAACTTGCTTCAAGCAGGCAGAGAGGAAATTAAAAACAAAAACAAAAACAAAAACAAAATGGCCAACCAACCCCAGGGCTGGCTGCTGGGAGCTAAGGAGAAATTAAAAAATAAATAAATAAATAAATAAATAAATTTATTTATTTATTTATTTATTTATTTATTTATTTATTTATTTATTTTTACAACTTATATGCCGCCCACTACCCAAAGGTCTCTGGGCGGCTTACAACAAACCAACCAACCAACCAACAAACAAACAAACACCCTTACCAGCCAGGCCAGCTGACTGGCACTGGGGGGGGGGGAAATAAAAATAAAATAATAATAATAAAAAGCCTTCAAACAGACCCAGGGCTGGCTGGTGGGGGCTAAGGAAAAATAAAATAAAATAAAAAATAATTTAAAAAATGCTCCACCTGCTGGCAGCCCAGCTGACTGGCCCTGTGGGGGGGGGGGATAACAATTTTAAAAAATTAAATAAACAGCGCTGACCAGCCTCGGGAACAGCTCGTCAGCACTATGAAAAACCAAAAAAACCCCAAACACCGGATCATATACTCGCTCCCACGGACTTCTGGCTCTAAAAAAATGTGGTTTTTTAAGCAAGGCAAAAAATCCCCAGCTTCTCTGGTAGGTATTGGAAAGCTCACTAAAGGGGGCTTTACCGGGTTTTGTTGTTTTTTTTTTAAAAAAGCCCGGTGGTCCTGGGAACAAGATATTTGGACATGGTTTATCCTGAAATTTAATCTGGATTTAAAGGGACATGTGATAGCGGCCTTGGTGTGGCATGGCGGACATTTTTTCCAGAGGTCTGCCCTTGTGGGGACTCGCACCTGTGTTTATTTCCCTTAGAATACTCCTGTTGACTCTCAGCTAGAGTATTTAAATCTACTGAAGCGAAACTATTGATATAATCTGTCTGTGCATGGCCCACTGAAGTTTTGCATACAAATCTGGAATTTGGAAGCAATGGTATATTGGAAATGAATGGATGTTTTTTTTTGGGGGGGGGAGAGGGAGGCAAGCCAGGTTCGAATCTGGGCCCTGCACCAGGGCCTTGCACCACCACCTACCTTACCAGCCCTTCCTGTTGTCATCACGGAAGGCCAGTCACCCTCGCTGGCAATCTCCACGAACAAAGCCGTCAAATCTGGCGACAACCCTGTTTGCCATTCTTCGGCGTTCTGCAAAGCGTTTTGCATCCCTACGCAACCAGAACGGAGAGCGGGAGCGGAAAATGAATATTGATAGCCAGGAAAGTGAAAATTCTGTATATTCACCTCCCCTCTGCTTCCTTTATCACTTATTCTGTAACAGCTGTTTAATTAATTGCTTGAGCGGCTTCCTAATACATCTTATTTACATACAAAATTACAGAATAATGGTTTGCCTCGGCGTTGAGCGAGGACTTAATGCTGGCTTCTCATGCATCACAGGGTGTGACTGACTGCTCATGAAGAAATCAAAGTTCTGGATGGCTGTCATCGTTTAACCCCCCCCCCCCGCAAATCTTCGTTTCGTTTCCCACTTCCCATCATTATCAGACCTTCTTTTCCCCAGCGTTGGTTACAGTCTTTCCCCTTCTTTTTCAATGCTCTTTTTAAAAAACAAGTGATACAAGGTGGGTGACAAGGATGACATCGAGAAAACCAGAGTTTCATTTCCAAAGAGGAGCTGAACATTTTGACTCCTCGGAGGGGGAACGGAGATGTGTCATGGGCGGGAAGTGGGTGGTGGAATTCGCAAACAAACAAACAAACAAACAAAATTGGTTTCCGGAGGTGGGGGTTAGAGGAAGAAATCATACCATATGATTGCTGCGGTTGTGGTTGATGGGTCTTGAGAAAGCTTGTCTAGACAACCCAATGGTTGATGTCGCCAGGAACTGTCCAGGGTTGATATTCTTTCTGCAAATGGACAACCCCCCATTTCTCCAATTCCACCCCCTTTCTTTAACACACAGGGGGAGGATTTTCCACCACCCCCTTGATTGCAGCAAGGCCACAGACAGAGATAAGGTTGCCTCCGCTTGGTCTCTTCCCCCGCCGCCCCCCCACCTGCTTATTCATCTCTGCCTCCAGCGACAGTTTCATAAACTCATCAGCCAAACAGCATGAAACAGAAGCCCTGTCAAAGTCATCTTTTAACAGGCTGACGTTGGTGGTTTTTTTGCAAACCTCTCCCGCCCACCCCCCCCAATGGGAGAACAAACAGTGTTTAATCTCTCAACAAAGAGGAACTGGAGTTCAAAGACCCACCACCCCCAATGACTCTGTCACTGTCACGGTGGCATTTCAAAAAAAAAAAAAGTAATTCTTTACTGCCTCTCATTAGGCAAAGGCATGGATTTAAACTGATTAAAGTTACTTTCCCCTTACCACTTGAAAATGTTCTAATGCTAAAGTCTCTTGGCTGGTGGTTGAAAACCCAGCAAAAAGGTGTAGCCAACCCCCAGTAACTAGGAAAGTAATTACAGCAGTTACTAAAACAGGTTGCTGGCTGGATCACTCAGTAAGATAGGATTCTGGCTATGGAGACAGAGGGCCTTTTTACACGACCCCTAAGATCCGCTGGCCACTTAAATTCGGACCAGAGATCTTAGGGGTTCGTCGCTCTTCCTCTGTCCCCACCCCCCTCCGCACTTCCTGGTTGCTGGCTGCGTGAGGGAGGGAGAAAAAGAGAAAGAAAAGCATGCCGCTCACCTCGTTCTGCCTCTCGTCTCTGTAAAGGCCATCAAGTCCAACCCCCTCGTCTCTGTAAAAGTAGCTCTTAAAGGGGCGGGAGCCAAAAAGCAGCAAACAGAAGCGAGGAGAGCCCCGCACTCACTATCGTTGCACCGCATCAAAGATTTTTCACCTCCAAAGAGAAGGTACAAGAAAAGTGCGCTGGGTCGCGCTAAAGTGGGCGGGGTTGCACTTAATTGTCTGCAAACTCCGGAGCTGGTGGGAAAACATTTTTAAGCTCCGGAGCTTGCAGCCATTTGCAGCGGAGCTTAGGGGTTGTGTATAAACGCCCAGAGAGTTCAATTCCCCTGGGTGGCCTCCTGGGAGAAGAGCCAGCCTTAGGCAAGCTACACACAGTCCCAGGGGACCCCCCCTCCTCCCCAGAAGAATGAAAGCGGAACACCACTTCTGTGTATTCTCTACCTGGAAAATCCTGAACCAGTAAAGTGAGAACTGACTTGATGGCACATGATTATTATTACTATAACAGTTGCCCAAAACAGAAGGAATGGGTTAGGCTGATTGGGCATTCCAGATGTTGCTAGACTACAACCCCATCAGCCCTGACCTGCAACTGTTCATAAGTAGATCCAACGGTTTTGGGGCGGCTATTTTTTCCCCAGGCTCTGATTTGCAGAGCGAATGCCCCTCCCCCAGATGTGAATCCTAGAATCCTAGAATGTGGTGATGGAACTGCAACTCCCATTGTCCTAAAGATGCCAGTGTGTGCTGATGGGACATGTAGTTCAACACCAAATGGAAGCCTCGCTGCTACTCTGCTTTGTTCTTAAAAAGCTTGCAAGAAAATGCCCTTCTTGACGCAAAGCCTTCCCACTCAGCTTCTAAACACTGACAATCCGGGGAAGAGCAATGCTAGGGGCATGGCAGCTCAGTGGACTAAGGCTTCCAAAAACTGTCGGCTGCTCGGTGGTTCGAATCCCGGGTGCCATGCAGTGGAGCGAACTCCCGCTGATAACCCCAGTTCCTGCTAATGTAGCAGTTTGAAAGCATGTAAATGCAAGCAGATAAGCAGGTACCACGGTAAAAAGTGGGAAGGTAAAACAGTGTTTCCTTGCAGCCATGCTGGCCACATGGCCACGGACTTCCACAACACTGGCTCTTCAGCTTGAATACAGAGATGAGCACTGCCCCTAGAATCAGACATGACTAGCACACATGTGCAGGGGAGGGAACTTTACCTTTTTTTATGCTGGTGTTAGAGCTTCCTAGATGCCCTAAGCACATCCAATCTCGCCTGATTTCGGAAGCTAAGTAGGGTCGAACCTTTTTAGTACTTGGATGGGAGACCACCAGGGAATACCAGAGGCGGTAGGTGCCTGGAGTAGGAACTGGCAAACCACTCCAGTATTCCTGCCAAGAAAACTCCATAGACGTGGGGTCACGAAGGGTCAGTCATGACTGTAACGACACAACACATACACACATGCTGGTGTTAACACTCTTCTGTTGACTTCAGGATTGTCCTGTCTACATATGTTGTGCTGGTGATGCTGCCCACCCCTCTCTTCACCTACCACCCTTGGTGGGCCTCTTCATTAGACATGGGCACGACTCAGCGAAATTGTCGTTTCCGTTTTTGGTTATCATTTCTGTTACGTAACGGAAACGGTAACGATAATTAAGCCATCAGAACTCGAACTCGAACCGAAAAAAGAAAAATTTATCGGGTTTTTCGTTTCCGTTTGTGGCATCGCGGCGATCGCGCAATGTGAAGCACAGAAAAAGTTTTTAAACTTTTTTAAAAAAAAACCCGACTCCCGGCCAAAAAAGCAGGCGAAAATATGCCTGCCTGAGGCTTTGCCACCTACGAGAGGGGTGGTTTCTGGGGGGGGGGGGTCCCTGGCCTTTTCCCCCTTCTTCTCCTGTCCTGGGCTGCTTGCACCAGGCTTGGGGGGGGGTCATCCTCGTCGTCTCGCCATGCCATGCGGTGCGGGCGGGGGATCCAAAATGGCAACCACAATTTTTCTTTTGAAATCGTGGTCAAAAAACACACCAAATCACCACAGAAACATGTGAAATTTATTTATTTTAAATGCCTGAATTTTAATAGTAGCAGCAGTGGGTTTTTTTATAGCAATAAAACATTGCATTGATTTTATTTTATTTTATTTTATTTTTTATTTTTTTAGACCTGCCCATTTGGGCTGGGCATGGGATGGGACCATGCAAATTGTTTGAACCATTCCACCAATGGCATCGCCAGGTTTTTGACTGACACTTCTGGATGTCTCAGAGGGCATAAAAAGCCGAGGCACCTTCCAGAAATCGCAGTCAGGTGTATGGATGTGGTTGAGGGAGGAGGGCTGGCTGCTGGTGCTGGTGTGATCCGATCGAGATTGAGGAGGGAGGCTGGAGGCTTTAGGATTTAAGTTAGGCAGGCAGGGAGGGAATTGAATTTAGAAAATAATTTCTTTGATTCCCTGCAGCTTTGTCTGCTGAAGGGAATAGCAGTTTATTCTTTATTTCTTCTCTGGCAGTTTGTGAGGATTTTTTTCTGATATTGGATAAAGGGGGAGGTTCGACTGGGAGTGGGAGGTGTGGATTTATTTTAAAAATATATTATATACTACCATTTATTTTCTATTTTCCCAACTTCAATTTACTTGCACACATACACACATTTGGGGTGCAAGCCAAGAACAGAACCTCTATCCTAAGTGATATCCTAACTGCCCACTCGCCCACCCGCACCGCCACCCGCCTGCGGCCCGCACCGCCACCCCGCCCCACCTGCCGCCTAGGGCACAAAAACACCTAGCGCCGGCCCTGATTGCGGGACGCCCCGGTGCTCTAGGAAGTCAAATCGCACTAAATCGCGGTGCAAATGACAAATGACAAACGGAAATGACAAATTTTAGAAAAATTTCGCGAGAAATGGAAACGACCCGAAACGGACCCGTTCCGACAAACGAAAACTCGAAACGTCATTTTTTCTGGCCGTGCCCATGTCTACTCTTCATATTACGATCAAGACACACTGAGCCCTTATCATGTGTTCCCTGTATCTCACCTGCACGATCCCTCCGAGGGGCCCATTTGTGTGTTTATTTAATCGACATGCCTCCAGCTCTCCATATCTAAAATGATATCTCGAAATGGTAATATCTTCAAACAGTGGTTGGGTATGATCCCAACACCGCCTCCTTCCAGCTCCGGAGGCATGGCGTTCAGCTTGTAAATCGGCATTTGAAAAAAACCCACGAGGGTTTCCTGAAGAATAGAGGCAGGCGAATGCAGAAAAGAACAGCTAGTCTTTATTATTATTATTATTATTATTATTATTATTATTATTATTATTATTATTATTATTATTATTATTATTATTATTATTATTATTATTATTATTATCACACAGCAGACAAGATGACTACGCTGGATTTTGTGTTACAAATCACTAGTCGAACGCTTCCCAAGCGTTTAGGACTACATGATGTATCGGCGAATTATGTGAGCAGATCCCAGTAAGGCGGCTTTCTGCAGCTGACTGAGGGTGACTTTGTCAACTCCAATTTCTTCTAAATACTTGCTTAGCTCTTTAGGCACTGCACCCAGCATGCCGATTACTACTGGGACCACCTGTATGGTTTATGCCAGAGTCTCTGAAGTTCAGTTTTCAGATCCTGATATTGGGTAAATTATTTCAAGTTGTTTTATTATTATTATTATTATTATTAATATTATTATTATTATTATTATTATTATTATTATTATTATTATTATTATTAAAACTGTATTCACTCACCTTCCCCACATATGCTCCACTGCGCACTCTCCTTTTCACAAACCCTCTCTTGGGGAAAATAAGGAGGGCAATGCAACATCCCTGTTTGTTAAGAGTAATTGAAAAAGGAAACGAACTGTCATTCTAGCTTTCAAACACACTTTGGCAGCTTCTTGTGGGTCGTTTTATGACAGCTGCAAAATCACAAGTGCCTTCTGTCTTACAAGGTGCTGGAAGTTTCTATCTATAGTGCTTCGGCATCTTTCAATCCTCACCCTTTTCAGGGTACCACGGTGGCGCTCTCAACATTGATCCCCAGATTTAGTGCATTGCATACATGTGTTGTTCAGTGGAACACCCCCCGCCCCCCAAATAATGCTTGGAAGAAGATGATGCTCTTCTCTTCTTGGTGACCGTGGGTGGGGGCTTGATCTGTATTTGGGTCCTTGCAACCTGTCAGAAGCTCTCCCCTGAAAAATGGCTCATTCCATCTGGCCCTCCCAAGCCTAACTCTTATGACGAGCCAAGCCAAAACAGGGGAAGGGCATCTCCATCTCCTTGGTGGTGGCCCCCACTTTGGGCTCCTGTTGGGGACTCATCAGACCTCCTCCCTCCTTCCCTTTAAGCAGGGGCATATCTTGGGGGGCAGAAGGGTACATCTGCCCCAGGTGCAGAAATCTGGGGGTGCCTCGATGGGGAGGAGGAGGAGGAGGAGGAGGAAGCCCTGCGCCCTCCTGCCACCGTGCACCAGGTGAGCAGCAAAGCAAGCAGGCAGGTGTGCGAACGCAGTGGCTACTGCACCCTCCTCCTCCTCCTCCTTCAATTCTTCGTTGCCACTGAGGGAGAGGTAAGGTGCGTGCGCACACATACATCTGTGCGCCTGTGCGCCCCATGCCCATAGGTTTGCCCCCCCCCCCATGCCGGGTGGATGCGATGGGGTTGGGGAGGGCTGGAGGTGTGCAAAACCAACTTTATCCGCAAATGCCCCCAAACCTTGCTACCCCGCTGCCTTTAAGAAGCTGTTGAACACTGGACTCATTAAAAATTGAAGTCATCCTTCCCTCAAGGTAGTTGGCTGACTCTTGATTATTATGGGGGGTTTTGTTTGGTTTTTGAGGGTGTTTGGGGGGAGCTTGTATTTATTATCCAACACCCCCCCCATGTAGTGTATGTCACTAGGTCAGGTGGTATAAAAATGCCTTCAACCAATCCACCAACCAGCCAACCCTGTGCCTGTTGCATTAAACAACCTTTGATTTTTCACAAACCAAGAGGGTTGATTGGTTTTTAAGGAGGCAAGCTTTTTGAAATGCCTTTCGCTAAAGTTTGTACACAGAAAAGTTCTAGAGTGTGTGTGGGTGTGGGAAATGGATAAAACATCTAATCATGTCCACTGGGAAGGAAGGTTTGATTCCACCCCACAACCCAATTCACATCTACAGTGGTACCCCAACTTAAGAGCAGCTCGACTTAAGAGCAATTCGACTTAAGAGTGGAAAGCTGTTGCCATTTTAACTGCCGCCGTACAAATTTTAGATATGGTCTGCTCAAATTACAAATATTTATTTTCATTTTTTTTAAAAAAATTAACTTATTTTTTCAATTTTTTAGATAGGTACCCCAACCTAAGAGTAGTTCGACTTAAGAGCATGCATTTGGAACGTATTAAATTTGTAAGTTGAGGTACCACTGTATATCCTTGCCTAGACGTAGACAGTTCAAAGACACCCCCTCCCCCCCAAAAAAATACTCTGGCAGTGTCTTTCTCCAGCAGACCTTATATCAAACTTTTGAAACTCCTACAATGTTGAGGCTGTACTTCTGGCGGTCATTTGTGACACTGTTCAATGACTTGAGGTTAGTTCATCAGTTATCGATCATCCAGGAATCCTCATGCATGATTCAGATGCTCTGGTCCGTGCCTTCAGCTCGTTATTGATCCCGATGGCATCATTTCCCCCCCAGTTACAGCAGGTTCATCCCACACCAGGGTCTCCAGCCATGGCAGCACCAATGCAACCTCCATATTTATTTATGTTTTCGGCAGCATGATTGAGGAGGGCGTTGTGGAAACTTGAGTTTGCAGAGAAGGGCGGGGCCTTCCTCAGGAAACGATGCTGACAAAGAGAGCCTCTAAGGCAGAAGTTCCAAAACTTGGGTCACCCAGATGTTCTTGGACTACATCTCTCAGAAATCCTGGCCAGCAATGCTAATGGTGAAGTCTTTCGGGGAACTTTTGTCTGAGAAGATTTGGAGACCCAAGGCTGCAAAGTATTAGATCTCAAGATTTAAAATGGTCATCTAACATTAGGAATATTATTAAGAAAGCGCAACAAAGAATATTTTTTCTGGCTCAACTTAGGAAGTTCAAATTGCCAAAAGAACTGTTGATTCAATTTTGTAGAGGTGTTATTGTTATTGTTCCTCTATAACTGTCTGGTTTAGATATGTGACTAAGCAGGACAGATACAGACATCAACAGATAATTGGAACTGCGGAAAAAAATATTGCTTCTAATTTGCCATTTATTGTGGAATTGTATACCACACGAGCTAAAAAGAGGGCGATGAAGATATATATAGATTCCACACATCCTGGACATAATCCGTTTCAACTGTTACCATCAGTACAATGTTTTAGGGCATTGCATACTAAGACAACTAGATATAAAGAGAGCTTCTTTCTGAGTGGTATCAAACTGTTGAATAATTAATTTTTTTCTTTTCTTCTTTTTAAATAATAGGTTATATTGTGTTGTTGTACTGTGTTTTTATTGTTGAATGTATGATTCTTATATTTCCTTCTTGCATATGGAGAGCATTTTTTACCAAAACAAATTCTGGGCGTGTACAACCACACTTGGCCAATAAAAGGATTCTGATTCTGATTCTGATTCTCTGAAGATGGAGGTGGATCTGAATTTGCTTTCCTGTTGGAAAAGCGAAGGGGTGGAGTGGAAGACAGTTCCTAAATGGAGCAAACCCATTAAACATTTTAAACATTATTAAAGGCCAAGGCCATGAATTATGAGATCGGGTGAGTGTGTATGTTTTGTGAGATAGATAGAAGATGGCAGTCACTAGAAGGAATCCGACAGTGCAGCAAAGGGCAAATGTATGGAGAGATCTGCAAATTTTGGAACCAGGGCAACTGAGGAATCCTGAGCTACTTTTTGGAACTCTGAAACCTGTGGTTGAATTCACATGAGGAGGGTTTAGGAGCTTGGTGTTACGCACCTCACAATTAGCTGCTTCGACTGGTTTTGTTCAAAGACAACATAGAAACCAAGGACCATAAATTGTGCCAGGGTTCATCCTTGCAAACTACAGTAATACCTTGTAAGACGAATGCCTCTTAAGACAAAAAATTCATAAGACGAATGAAATGTTCAGGATTAGGAAAACCCCGTAAGACGAATTTTCCTGTGGGATAATTCACAAGATGAATTCAATGCATTTCTATGGGAAACCGCATTAAACCATGTTTTGTAGGATGCATTTTCGTAGGACAATTGACCCATAAAACGAATTAAATTTGTCTTAAGGTGCACCACTGTATTAAAAAAAACACTCTCCCTCTTCTGGACACCATAAGACTTATACTTGGTGTTCATGAAGAAAATTTGCACATATATCATGCTGACCTGTGTGCATTTCTGTGCATTCGAGGGAATCTAAAAGTACAACAGCAATCACATTGCTGAAAACAGAAGCACCAGATGGGGTGTTTGTATCTTTGTGAGAAATCTGCTTCTCCCTCTGAGTTTGTTAGGCTTTATGTGGGCTCCGATCTTGGTGCTGAGCTTTAGCAAGGGAAAAGCGCCTGGGGGTGTTGTGTACAAACTGCTCAGATAAATTGAGGGTTAAATTGTGGAGCTGGGGAAGCTTGATGGCCTCCCTTTGCTTTGGAGACAAGGTCTCTCCCGGAGGCGGCTCCAGTTTCCTCTCTCTGCAGAAAACAAAAGCTTCTCTAAATCACAGAAGCTGGTGTAGCTTTGATATGAAAGTGAGGCCGCGTCCTTCAGAGATTTTTTTTTTTACAACCAGAAACAATTGTAACGCACCAGGTAGCAGCAATCCCTCAACGCTGGCTTCCCCGTGTTTACATCATTAATTGACATCTCATTAAAAGATCATTAGAAAGCTGGAAATGAGATGACATGCATATACTCAAAAACAAAGCCCGAGATGACAGAAAGGCTGGAGCTTTCCTCTATTTTTTTGACAATTAGAGCTTCACAATGTCAAACGCAAAAGCAAGGTGATGAAATAATTAAGGAAAGGTGAAGGAGCGCAAGTAAATAAATACACATGCATGGAAGAAACAATATATTTATACACGTGCATTTGTGGAAAGCTGTTAAATTTAAAAAGCCAGCCATTCCACGAGCCCTTTGACTAGGTCAAGAACATTCAGCTCAAAGGTATCTGTGTTTGTGAATTCTGAGAACATGTTCTAATCTGAAATGGACGCAAGCTCACATGGATGCATATACAAGACATTTTCAATGATTTTCCAGGCATTTTTCCTAAATGAGGAGGAGGAGGAGGAGGAGGAGGAAGAAGGAGGAGGAAGAGGTGAAGGAAGATGAGGAGATGGAGAGGAGGATCAGGAGATAAAGAGGAAGGAACAGAAGGGAGAGCAGTGCAAGTAGCAGGAAATCAGAAGATGATTGGTGGAGGGGAATGAAGAGAGGAAGAATAAAAATCAAAGAAGAAGATGAAGAAGAATGAGGAATGGATGAGGAGAAATGGGAGCGGCATCAGCAGGAAGAGGAGAAAGAGGGCAGCAGGGGGAACAGCAAGGAGAACAAGGAGGAATGCCATGAGGAAAACAAAAACATGAAGAAGGAGGACATGATGGAGAAGGAGGAGGACAACCTGTCATGCATGCCTCTTGTTCTGTAGAAGGTGGAGGTGATGGAGAAGGAGGAGGACAACCTGTCATGCATGCCTCTTGTTCTGGAGAAGGTGGAGATGATGGAGAAGGAGGAGAACAACCTGTCATGCATGCCTCTTGTTCTGGAGAAGGTGGAGGTGATGGAGAAGGAGGAGGACAAACTCTTGTGCATGCCACTTGTTCTGGAGAAATTTGAGATGATGGAGAAAGAGGAGGACAACCTGTGATGCATGCCTCTTGTTCTGAAGGTGGAGATGGTGGAGAAAGAGGAGGACAACCTGTCATGCATGCTCCTTGTAATGGAGAAAATTGAGAGAATGGAGAAGGAGGAGGACAACCTGTTGTGCATGCTGCTTGTTTTGGACAAAGCAGAGATGATGTAGAAGGAGGAGGACAACATGTCATGCATGCCTCTTTTTCTGGAGAAGGTGGAGATGATGGAGAAGGAGGAAGACAACCTGTTATGCATGCCTCTTGTTCTGAAGGTGGAGATGATGGAGAAGGAGGAGGACAACCTGTCCTGCATGCCACTTGTTCTGAAGGTGATGATGGAGAAGGAGGAGGACAACCTGTCATGCATGCCTCTTGTTCTGAAGGTGGAGATGATGGAGAAGGAGGAGGACAACCTGTCATGCATGCCTCGTTCTGAAGGTGGAGATGATGGAGAAGCAGGAGGACAACCTGCCATGCCTGCCTCTTGATTTGAAGGTGGAGATGATGGAGAAGGAGGAGGACAACCTGTCTTGCATACCTCTTGTTCTTTCCAAAGCCTGCAAATTTCTCCCAGCTCCCAGGCAAAGGATACCGAAATGACCTCCAGCCCACCAGCTCCAAATGCAATGGTAAGTTAGAAGGAACCATGGGAGGTTTTTTGAAAACTGAGTTTCTTCCTTGCCCGAGGGCCATGTTGACTGGTGCAGAGCCCTGCCATGGTGGATTTTGCAGACTCTTCAGGCTCCAGAGGTAAATGTCCTATTCTTTCTGTCCCTTGTGTTTTGTTTATGTTTAAATGAGCTTTCAGCGGGCTTGATAGCTAGGTATTAGCTAGGTATTCGGCTATGTAATTATACTGCAATTAAATTTAATAGCTTTGCTAACAGCTCGACGGTAGGAGACTTTATTGAAGATGTGGGTTTTTGTGTGTTTGGCAGTGGGCTTATTAACCTTTAAATATTCTGCCCATATATTTTTTGTTTTATATACATTTCTGTTTTACACACAAAGCCATAATCACCTAAAAAGAGGAACCATTACTCAACCATTATAAAATGCAGGAGATGTGTTTTGCCTTGCAGAAAGCACTTTGGGCCAAACTGTACCATGATGCCTTCATGCTTCTCGAAGAATCATGGGTCGGGATTTAAATCTGCCAGTCATTCCCCCCCCCCCCATCAGCCTCACTTTCCTGCCTGTAAAATGGGAGGGCTCACAATCTGCCTCATACTATTTTTATGTGCACACAAAACCTACAACTTCCTATGTGGTTTGAATATCTACTGTTGACCACTCTTTCATCCTTAATAAAAATGACTTTTACGGTTTGGGTTACAGATGGAGCCCCCTTAAGTTTCCTAAAACAACTCATCTCTTGTCAATACCTCTTTTGATAAAAAGGTAAAATACCAATAAAGCCAAAGTGTGAGCCATTCAATTTCATCCAATTTTCTCTTGAAGGCCTCCAGAATCAGCAAAGTTCCGTTGTTGCACTGCTCTAACAGTTAAGAACCTCATGAGGAGAGAGGAGTCATTGAAAAAGTCCTTGATGTTGGGAAAGATTGAAGGCAAAAGGAAAAGAGGACGGCAGAGAATGAGATGGTTGGACGGTGCCATCGATGCAACCAATATGGATTTGACAAAACTCTGGGAGGCAGTGGAAGATAGGAAGGCCTGGCGAGCTCTGGTCCATGGGGTCACGAAGAGTCGGACACGAATGAACGACTGAACAACAACAACAAACAGTTAAGAAGTTATGTTCATCCTAACAAATCTGTATTATTAAGTTGATTCTCTGGTCTATGACTACACCCAATGAAACCTGAGCTGACAAAGCAATCCAGATATGATCGAGGCTTTCCAAGTTGCAAAGCAGTGCAAGACATTTTTCTGCTTCAAACGCCATGACGCTCCCTCCCTTGCTGGACAAACAGAAACAGACTGGTCTTGCTCCGAAACGGAAGATGGAGGACAGTAGGCAACTTTAAGTAGTTAGGACAGGTCACACAAATCGCTGCTCTCAAACAAGAGGGAACAGCCAAAGACAATCAGAAGGAACACGCGGACGGGCTTTTCTGGTTTCTGCCACCAGAGGCAGCTGCCTCCCTCTGCCCAAGAGGAGGGCCGGCCCTGGATGAATGTGACTGTATTACATTAGGAGTACAGTTATCATTAATCCTTGTGTCTTCTTGTGTGGACAGAAATTGAATGCTCAGCACTGGAATTTAGTCTGAAGAGCAGCGCTGGCCCAACCCTTGGGTCCGGCTTGTGGGGGGGGGGGGCAGTAGAAGTGCTTGGAGGGCAGTAGGAGTGAGTGGCAACGCTGACCTGGGGGACTGTGGATCTCAGCTTGATTGTAGTCTTGACTAGAGATGGGCACGAAACGAACAATTTTTCATTTCCGTTTCCGTTTTTTCGTTTTGTTATGCAACGAAACAACAAACTAATTTTATCTCCCAAATGAAACGAAACGAACAGAAACACCAGAAATTTTGTCGTCCGTTTCGTTTTCGTTACGGCAATACATTGAACTGCTTTAAAAGCTAAATGGTAACAAAATGGTAATGAAACAAACGAAAATGAAAATGATTTTTTTGCAAAAATTCACAAAAAATGGAAACGAACTGAAACGGACCCCCTAAACGATAAACGACAAACGAAACACCATTTTTTTGATTCGTGCCCATCTCTAGTCTTGACATTCAAGGGTGGCCCAAGAAAATGAACACATTTTGGGGATAGGGCTCAGCACCTTTGCTAGCTGAGGCAAAAACCCAGGGCGGATTGACCCAAGATTCCACGCCTCCTCTCTTTGGCTATTCTATGTGGAACGGGAAGAGGTGCCATCTTGTTCCAATTCCTCTTCAGCCAGTATTTTTCTTTTTTGGTCGAGATCCTCTCTTCTGTAGTCCTGGAAACCATCTGGCTAAGACTATTGGCTTCCCAGGGTTTCTGTTAAAATGCCTCATCTTAAAAATAAATAAATCAACAACTCATTCCCCCCATCTGAGTTACAGAGTGATGGCCTGTGGAGATCTAGAGATGTCCTCCATGAGTCAGACCTAACAAAACTGTAAGAACTTATCATATTTTGGATGATCCTTCCCCAAAATAATCCACTGATGATGTGAATTCTCACCTAGAAGATGAATCATACCTTTCCCCCTTCCTCCTCTTGTATGCCAATGATTTAGACCGGCATTGAGGATATTTTAGGATCTCCTCCCGCTCACATACAAAACTTTACCATTAATAAAGTGCTCATTTTCTGAGGCTGGGTTTTTGGTTTGATGGCACTGAGACAGTGGTCGTGCCTCTGCTAAGCCTTTTCATTGCGTCGAGGTGCAACGGATGAATCAATCCATGACTCCGTCATCAATCTGTGTGCAAAACCCGGGGCGGCGGCAGCGGCGGGAACACAGAAGGGAAGACAAGCTGAGCCAAAATGGATGAGTCAGGAAAAGTCAACCAGGCTACCCATTTCATTTTAAACGCGACTCCAAGACATAACAAACCTGGACCTGCCTGGTGCTTCTTTCAGGCAGCTACAGGATTCCAAGTGGCACAGTGTAGTGGCTACAGCAACATACTAGAACTTAGGTTCAAATCATGAGTTGTTCATGGAAACTTACTGGGGTGGGGTTGGAAAGCCAGCTTTCTCTTCTCTTCTCTTCTCTTCTCTTCTGCTTGGCTCAGCTCAGCCTGACTGGGCTGCATTGTGTTGTCTTGTTTCTAGTCTGGTCAGCTTGGCTGGGCTGTGTTGCGTTTTGTTGTCCTGTGTTGTCCTGTGTTGTGTTGTCCTGTGTTGTATTGTGTTGTGTTCTATTCTGTTTTGCTCTCCTCTGGTTAGAGTCATAGAATCATAGAATCATAGAGTTGGAAGAGACCTCAAAGGCCATCCAGTCCAACCCCCTCCTGCCATGCAGGAACCCCCATCACAATATTCCGACAGATGGCCATCCAGCCTCTGCTTAAAAACCTCCAAAGAAGGAGACTCCACCACCCTTTGTGGCAACATATTCCACTGCCAAACAGCTCTAGCTGTCATGAAGTTCTTGGTTTGGCTGGATTCGGTTGAGTTTGACTCCTTTCTGCTAAAGCAATAAGGGGATTGAGCCGCGTGGCCATCACAAAACACAACTGCAAAAATAGGTTACAGGTGATACCTTTAAAGGCCACTATTAAAAATATAAAAAAAAGGAACATTGCAAGTTTTCAAGTGTAAATCACCCTTCTTCAAAGCAGGTCCCAGAAGTTCAGACAGGGTAAAAGATGTGCTTTACCAGGAGGTTACTTTTAATGTCCTTGATTAGATGGTGTTCTTAAAGTCCATGGCTAGATGATGTTGCAGCCAGGGCAGGAGTCTTGTTAGAGGCTGGAAGGACAGTTATAAAAGGTAGCTCTATTCTGTTCTATTCTATTCTATTCCAACTTGTCCGGAAGCATCCAAAATCCTAAAAAAGACAGTCCCTATCCAACAAAACGAAAGACTTGTTGCGTCCTTTCCCTTCCTTGGAATCCAAGAGAAGGGGAAATTAATCAGCAGCTTTTGTGACACAAGAGATCATACTTAGCAAAGAAGAAAATGAATGGTTGGGAGATGGACAGTGACTAATTACTGCCAGGTTCTTGGCACAGCTATGGAGGCGGCAGGTAACTCAGCCAAAGAGGATTTATCAATTGCAAACACCGTGTTTCCTTACAAAACTGAGCTGTTTGGATTGAGATTTAGGAAGAAATGAAGACCTTCGCCCGTAAGCCTCACCGAATGTACACAGGAATGATGAGCAGGTATCACATTCTCTTCAGATGTTGAAACATAGCTCTTTTACTGATGATTGTCCAGTAGTGGAGGCTGGTAATTCTGATGTCTGTAGGACGCTGAACCCGTTCCGAGATTTAGTACTTTTAAACTGAGGTTTCTCACCTATAAGACACCCCCATGTATAAGACGCCCCCCCCCCAAGTTTTCCAACCTTAAATTACAGTTTTGCAACCACGCAGTTCTCTCTTTGGCTTCCTTCCATGTATAAGAAGACTAAAATATAGTCTTATACACGGAAAATGCTGTAATGTAATTTCCTACATTAGTGGAAGATTGGGTTCCTATTACATTATAGGGTTTGGGAAATTCTCTTTTCCAGTTCTGCCCTGTGCCTCTCGTTGTTTCCTATTTTTCACCTAAAGGAAACTAAAAACAGGACTGCTGTCTTTGTGGAACAAGGTGAGGCATAGGGTCTGTACACTGTCTCATTGATACGTTTTTCCCAGTGTATTTCAAAACAAGGGTCTGAGTTTCATGTGCTCCTTTGGTCTAATTGTAATCACTGAGAAGGCTCACAATGATGCTAGTTTCCATGCTCAAAAGAAGTCGGAAAAAATAAATAAATCAATTCTTAGTAAAAATGGAGAAATGCGTTTTTGAAACCCAGGGACAAAAAAAGAGCAAATTAGAAGAGAAAGATACAGGCGATGATGCCAGGTACAAGCCGTGAAACAAATAATAAGAGTTAGTTCATGGGGTGAGCTACTAATGTTTTTTTGAAAGGAAACTAGGACAAAAGGAGAAGAGGTCCCTTTGGCTTAGAAGAGAAGATTGTGAAAGCTTTTTATTCTCCGGTTCCCTATGCCCACTGAATTAATAATAGTTTGCATTTATTCTACCACTCTCCTTTTCTTCTGGGCCGTCCCAGTCAGCAATTAGGCGACAAAAACAACAATTATTTCCAACGCTCATTGAATCAGTCGGCTGGCACTGGCACATAAGTACCTGCAAGCCAGGATGTGGCTGATCATTACGTCTGGGCAACTCTTCACAAGCAAACCATGGTTTGCTAGACAGACCCTCCAGTGGGCGTCCCCTGGGGCTTTATTGCTGGCTCTCTGTCTGGGCATCAGCTCCCTCTAGTGGCCATTTCTGATCATTGCACCTTTAGAACGATGTCTTTCTAGGATTTTTTTCTTTGTGGTGGTCACTTCACGTCCTTCTTTGTTCCGCGACTTGTTTTGTACCCTGACAGCATTGGTCATGGTCACGTGGTTTTGTCCCTGTTTAGTCCCTGTTTCCGTTTCCTCACGGTTGTGATAACTTGTCTTGTGACAATGGTTACTTCACAGTCTTGTTCCGTGACAAATTCTGAATTTGTCTTGCTTTCTTAACCCCCCTTTTAAATATCGTAAATTAAACTTTTTTGACATTTTGATTTACTGGTCTTCCGGGATTTAAACATCAATGCTACAGACTTTTCAGTACTTTCTTTAATAAACATTTGCGCAGCATGGTGTTTCCCCTAGGGCAGGGGTCCTCAAAGTTTTCAAACAGCGGGCCGGTCCACCATGCCCCAGACACCACTGGGGGCCGGACCCCAGTGGGTGGGGGGAGCGGGGGACCTTGATGTAGCCCTCCCACTCTGAATGCCCCACTAGCCAGCATGCTGATCATCTGGGCGGTAGTTGGGGTGAGTGGGAGAAGCGACATAGCCCACTGCTTTGAACTGCCTCGGCAATAGAAGCAGCTGCGGAGGCTGGCTTGCTCGCAAAGCAGGGGTAGGTGGGGAGGTTGCAATTGGTCCCGGGGGCCGGATTCAGGGCCTTGGGGGGCCGCATCCGGCCCTGGGGCCTTAGGTTGAGGACCTCTGCCCTAGGGAAACTAATGTTGAATGCCGCTTCAGCCGCTGAACACTAGGTGGACACTGGTTGTTGCGTGACACTTGTTACCACACGGTCCCTTGTCTCGGAACAGGAAGCAGGAACAAACCGTGACAAGAGAATACCCCAACCCAGCGCCAGGTACAGTATAGTCACACTCTAATCCTGCTCCGAGGGCATGGTCAAGACAAAATTCAGCTGTTGCGTGACAGACGCGAAGTAAGATTTATTTGTACCAGTCCGAAGTGCAACACTTACAGAGACAAAACGGACATGAAGTAACCACCTTAGTAGTTTTAATATTTTTTGACGGTGGATGACTGATTCAGCAGACCCCGATCCCGTGGATACTCGGATCTTACTTTAACGAGAACTTTCAGTATGACACCACTGAGGCCCAGCTAGGGGAGACCACTTCATATAATGCACTGAATATATTTGAAAGGGATTCGTATATCCTCACTTGCTGCAAACTTTTTTTTACAACTTTCTTTGAGACAAAGAAACCCAAGTGAGCTAAGATGGAGAAGCACCGGCACGCAGTGCCATGAAAAGACACTACGCAGAATGGACAGCATCTGGAGACATGATTTAATTGCGGAAGGCATGCTGAGGAATACAATTTCCATAAAAAGAATCTATAAAAAGAGTCTAGGGAAAAATATATCAGAAGTAAACTGTTTGATCCTTAACAGCAAAGGAGCATGCGAGCGAGAGAGTTACAGGCAGGGAGATAAACACGACTGCTTTCTGAATGGAGATTGGTTTTGTCTATCAGTGTGCCATTCCAGGCTGGTCTTAGTCTGAAGTTGAGAACATAAGAACATAAGAAGAGCCCTGCTGGATCAGGCCAAAGGCCCATCTAGTCCAGCTTCCTGTATCTCACAGTGGCCCCACCAAATGCCTCTGGGAGCGCACGAGACTAGATCTCTGTCTCCTGATACCACTCATCTGCATCTGGCCCTTGAAGCACCCTGGTTTTAAGCCTGGAGATTACATGTCTCCATCATGGTTTGTAACCTGTGTTGGACTTTTCCTCCAGGAATCTGTCCAATCCCCTTTGAAGGCATCCAGGCTAGATGCCATCACCACATCCTGTGGCAGGGAGTTCCACAGACTAACAACACACTGTGTGAAAAAATATTTGAGCACGGGGCAAAAAGGGGGAGTGCATTCAGTTCGCCTTTTGATCAGAATGTGCCCTTCCCAGCCCGATCTTCAGACAAAAACATAATACATATTTTTCGGTATTGGTAACTGTCTGGATAGCTCAATGGTTTAAACATCTGCTTGCAGAGCTGGACACTGGGAGTTCAATTCCCTCACGGGGGCCTCCTGGGAGAAGAGCCAGCCTGGGTGGCCTTGGGGACAAGCTGCACATTTGTCCCAGGGATCAAGAAGAGCGGAAGGGAGAACCTAAACTATCTAGCAGGTAAACCTTGGAAAAGGGTCAACATAATTCAGAATGGAACTGACCAAACCTGGCAATTATTATTTTATTGAAATGTGCATGGTGCAGCCTGAACGCTAAATAGTTTAGCACAATGTGGATACTGAAATATATGTATGCATCGGGTGGGGAGTGGGGGAAGCGTGAGGAATGAGACAGCAGTTGTGACAAATTGCTGGGCAAAATGCCACTTGGGAAGTCTGAAAAGGAACCCACCATCTCGAGATGGAAGAAACCCAAGCCTCGGAGATGGTGCAGATTGTCTGGAGAATGTGCACACTGACTGGGCATCATCCAGAATTCTCCAACATGTCTAGAGTGCAGTGTATATTACCCCGTACTGGTGCACACCGGCTGGATTGCTCAATGGTGCAATGCTTCTTTGAAACCTGGAGTAGGTTATGTGCAATCCGCAGGAAACATACGAAAGACCATTGCAGGATGCTTGGTGCAACACGGTTGTTGGTGTCTTTGCGCCCTGACGGCAGGATGCAGTCAAAACATGCCCGTTCCCTAGGATTAAGCTGGTCAGCCTGGAGATGACCCAGAACATGGGCACAACGTGTGCATTTCAAGGGCAGATAAGCAGCTATCCTTTTGTTAGCGCGGTGTCCCAAATTGATGTTCCAACCCGTTGTTTGTCCCTCTGTCTGTTGGACATGGAAACCAGACAGCGGAAAGAGTTGGAGCGCCTCTCTCCTATGTTAGAAAAGCCCAGGGGAATTAGCATGTCAAAATCCACTGAGAATTCCTCGTGTAGAGAATCTAGAAAGCTTCCTTACATTTCCATAAATGCCTGTTTGAAACCGAATTCCAATTTACTTCCATTTCTCCAAGCGTTTGGGTCAAAGGGGATGTCCCACGGCTTTCTAGCTTGGTCATTTGGAGAGGTGTGAGGTCAACAGAGGTTGGTGGGGTGGATTTGCGCGGGGCGGTTTCTCCCTTCCCGATTTTACTCCGAACGTTATGGGACCGCTCCAGGGAGCCAAGGCCTAGGAGAGGAGGAGGTGGGTTGTCGCTCTGATGCATGCCATTGAATCTGCCATTCTACGAAACACTCAGGATCCTGGTAAGAAGAGGCCGTATGGAAGCGCGGTGTACTGTGGACGCACACGGCGGCTCTTAAGCGCGGATCTCAGCCGGTCGAACGACAGCGAACAATAGGACGCGTTCACCATCACCGCCTCCCACGCGCTCAAATACCTAGTCACCACGGAGCAATTAAAGGCAATTACGGTGCATTGTATATAACGGGACAAATGGCTGCTAGCATTAAAGTCTTTGAAAATCTCCCATGAAAGCCGTAATAATGTATTAATGTATTAATCCTCTTAATCCTGTCAAACTTCCAAAGTATTGCTGTTTTCAAGAAAGAGAAGAAAGGAAGGCGGTTTCCCCCGCTCCCTTTTTGGAGAAAACCACACACACACACACACACACACACACACACACACACACACACACACACAAACACACCCACACACACACACAGCATACTAGAGGCTGACAGGAAATCTCAGTGCGAACAGAAGTAATGACAGCTAGCACTATATTAGTCTGTGAGCTTGCGCACATATACATTTGTCCATGTAAGCCTATGATGTTCGTCTGTGTTTAAGAGGACTTTCAGAAGAAAGGGAAAATAACAGCAGGAGGCCCCGAGGGAAAAGGTGAATACTTTGTTTTTTTTGAAACATTCTGCTTTGCCTTTTAAATTCATTTGACCCTTTGGTTGCCTAGTTAGTCCTCTTTTTTTTTTTGGTAGCCTTGTTAGCCATGCCTGTCTCCCCGCCCCTCCTTGTCTAATTTAAAAAGTGCCTTTTACGTAATTCATGGGTTCCACGATTGAGAAAAATCTGCCTGTCGGCGTCCGAATAAATCCTGATTTGGTCTGGGGTGATTCTTGTTCTCTGTAGTTCGTGTTAAGCGGTGGGCTCAAATCCATTGATCAGGTTTTGGTTGAGTTACAACAGAAAAGCCCAAAAGGTGCAACTTTTTGTTTGTTTTGTTTTGTTTTGGATGGATGCGCATCTAATTTGGAGATCCAACAGACCCTAAAGACTGGAGTGAAGCCTCTGCTTTTCCGCCAGCTAGCTTGAGGGTTTGAATTAAAAGAATCAAGGATTATCGTATTTATTTCCCATCTGATCCAATTTGCAGCCTTGGCACCACATTCATCTGGTCAACCCACCGGTTTCTGCTTCAGACCCAAATCCAGGCAGTCTGCTTCGATCTGGATTCCATACAAATAGGGCAATAAGACTTAATTTAGCTGCTCAGGATTTGTCCATACTTGGTACACTGTTCAGAGTCCATACATGTTGCAGAGAAATCCAAGTCCTTGCTGAAAGTGACATTTAGGGCTAACCTGAATGTGAAAGTTTGTAACAGGGTAATGATCCTTGAGCGCATATTATATGCACCTACAATTTTGAAGGCCGGCCCTCCCATTGGGTAAAGTGAATCCAATGCCTATGGCAATAGATGGGTGCCTCTCTGGATGCACCAGGAGCCTTTAACTTGTTTTCCAGAACATCTATAACAATTCTTTTTGTGGAAGGACAGAAGAGGGTGTGCTACCTGGACAATGGTTAGGATAGAATGTCAGTGGGTGCTGGATGCACTCCTGGATTTGCTCCAAACTTTATAACTCTTCACATAGTGGAGAGTCCCAACGAATGAATTAGCAAGTATCCTCAAATATGATTCTATGATTCTATGATTCTGTGATTCTATGATAAACATGAATTCCTGAAGACCATGACAATATTGTATTCACAAACACCATGTACTGAAAGCTGGACAATTAAGTGACAAAAAACCCACACCTGATTGATTTGCAATGTGGTGTTGGAAGTTACTGCCAGAGAAACGAACAAGGGAGTTCTAGATGAAATCAAGCCAGAACACTCTCTGGAGGCAAAAATGTTGAAACCAAGGTGGTTCTAACTGTGGACACATCATGAGGAGTCAGGATTCTCTAAAAAAGAGACCATTGTGTTGGATGGCAGCAGGAAAAGAGGAGGACGAAATATGAGATGGAGGCACTCCTTAAAGAAAGCCATAGGTTTGGATTTGCAAGAGATGAGCAGGGCAGTTGAGGGAAGGACATTTTGGAGATTGCTCAGGCTGCTTTTACACAACCCCTAAAATCCGAGGCAAAGGGCTCCCAGATGGGGAGCTTTAAATTGTTTTCCCACCAGCTGAGGACTTTAAAAAAATTTAAGTACGACCACGCCCACCTAAGCATGCCCCAGCGCACTTTACAAATACCTGGTCTCCGGAGGTAAAAAAAATTTCTGATGCGGATTGTAAAGCTGTGGATGCCAGGCTCTCCTCGCCTTCTGTTTGTTTTTGTTGTCCCCGCCGCCCCTTTAACAGACAGGAATCCCTACGGGGCTGCTCCGACGGCAGACGGAGCTGAGTGGAGGTGAGCCTGCATTTTTCTCCTTTTTTTCTCCCTCCCCTCACCGTAGACAGGAGCAATGGAGTGCGGAGGGGTGGGAACGCAGAAGCAGAACAAATCTCCACGATCTCTGGTCTGAATTAAAGTTGCCAGCAGATTTTAGAGGTCGTGTAAAAGCGCCCTCAGTCATGATGCCACTATAAGTCAACGGCAACTTGATGGCATGTACAACAACAACAATCCATGGAATCGAGCCTTATCTCCCTAATCTATTTGGGTATGTTTGGATAGTGCCCTGAAATGTGGACCAAAACCTTGATTGAGAAGCACTGGTGCCCTCCAGGCCCTGGAGTCACCTTCTGCAGCGCCAGCGGAAGTAAGCTATTGGTGCCCAGCTGTTGTTTACTAAAATTGCTGAGCCTTTGAGATCTCACATTGCTAAACGCTTACGCTTCTTGTCGCTTCCGCCCAGTCTTTCACACTGTCTTTTGATACGGCATGATTTTAATGGTGTGTGCTGTTTTTGTTTTAAATAAATACTTGGTAAGCTGTTCAGGGACCTCAGAGCAGGAGAGAAGCATATCACGTCTGTAAATAAATAAAAAGTCAGCTTCACGTTACCCTCATTTATTTCGCTGCTTCTTTCCACGCTGCCATCACATGCCAAATTTGGACATTTTCTCCCCATCAAAAGTCTATTGTAAAAATCAGATAGACTGACGATCTTCCCACTCAGAATGTGCTGGGGGTAGGGATGGGAAACAACGCTTTGGGTCCCTTCCCGTGCTGCCCCAAAGATGGGGAGATCTCGTTCTAAGCTTTAAAACAGGGGTGTCCGAACTTTTCGCAAGGAGGGCCAGATTGGGTGAAGTGAAAATGTGTGGGGGCCGACCATCCAGCTGCATTTGGACCCCAGGCCGGACTTTGGACAGGTCTCTATATCATGCAAGAAGGCAGGGAGGACACTGCAGCAGCAGAGCCGGGGGCAGGTGGCAGGGGTGGTGGTGGACAGAGGCAGGGCGGGCAGGCAAACTGTAAAACTGCAAGCTGATGTCTCCATCCGGAATGGGGAGGGGCCAGCTGGCAGGGATGCGTGACAGGCTGAGCCAGCGAGGAGAAGTGGCTGCGGGCTGCTTGAAATTTGAAAACGGGCCACATTTGGCCCCCAGGCCTGCCTTAAAACAATGAAAACGTGAACAGAAGTAGCACCCTGATGGATCACACCCAAGCTTGATCAAACCATTCTGGCTCTATAGAGTCTGACTCCCGGGTTCAACCCTAACTCTAACCCTAACCCTTCATCCAACCTATTTGTCCTGCTCTAACCTTGCTCCTGTTTGTCAGCAAGCATCCTTCTTCGAGTGAGGTGTCCACAACTGGATCCAGTACTCTAGACCGGGCTTAACCGGTGCTAAACAGAGGGGAGCAAGTCTCTCACAGGATCAATGATTATGTTCTATGATTCTGTCGAATCACCACATTCCTACACAGAGTATAACCAGATACACAACTGGAATATCTTCTAATAGCAACCCCTCATCAATCATCATGTCATTCTTATAATAATAATAATAATAATAATAATAATAATAATAATAATAATAATAATAATAATAATAATAATAATAATATCATCATCATCATCTGCCCGTAGCAAAGAGTCAGAACTATCATCTGCCCGTAGCAAAGAACTGGTGGGATCATAAGCCTGAAAAAGTGACTGAAAATGAGCATGCAAAATTACTTTGGGACTTCCAAATACAGACAGACAGGGTTTTGGAGCATAATACCCCAGATATTGTGATTGTGGAGAAGAAAAAAGTGTGGATCATTGATGTTGGTATACCAGGAGATAGTAGAGTCACTGAGAAACAACTTGAACAAATTACCCGATATCAGGATCTCAAAACTGAACTTCAGAGATTCTGGCATAAACTGGTACAGGTGGTCCCAAGGGTTTGGCACACTGGGTGTGGTGCCTAAAGAGTTAAGCAAGTATTTAGAAGAAATTGGAGTTGACAAAGTCAACATCAGTCAGATGCAGAAAGCCACCTTACTGGGATCTGCTCACATAATTCACTGATACATCACTGAGTCCTAAATGCTTGGGAAGCGTTCGACTAGTGATTAGTAATATAAAATCCAGCGTGCATAGCTGTGTGGTTAATAATAATAATAATAATAATAATAATAATAATAATAATAATAATAATAATAATAATAATAATAATAATAAATAAATAAATAAATAAATAAATAAATAAATAAATAAATAAATCTGGCCTCAATTAGAAAGCTGCCTCCCTCCCCCTTGCATTGGGACAAATAGATCAGAACATGGTGACTTTGAAAATCCCCGGTGTAAGCGGTAATAATGCTTTAATGTATTAATCCCCCTTAATCCTGTCAGCTTTCCAAAGAATTTCAACACAGGGCTGACAGGAAATCTCAGTCGGAGTGGTAGAAGCTTTCAAGGGCTGCCCATGTGTTATTTTTCTCTCTCCCCCCTTCCCTTTTCTTCAGAACTGCAGTCACTCCACACACGCACAAACCCTGGTAAATTGGCAGGAGGAAAGTTGATGATTCTGAAATGGTGGCTCGGAAGGGGGAGGGTGGCGGATTTAGGAGACAAAGACATCAGGATCAAGATAGGCTTACCCTGTATCTAGAAGGGGTGCTTCTCCAGAAGGTGAAAAACGTTTGTTTGTGGTAGCCTGATGTGGTCTTCAGCTGTGTGCTTTGTGTCTAGGAGACCTTGTTTTATGATTGGAGGCTGGGAGGTGGGAATGGGCTGAATAAGGAAGACTCATTGTGGTGGCAAAGAACTGGAAATACTTTAACTGGGAAAAGGTGCAGAAGAGAGCGAGTAAAATGATTCCTGGGCTGGGGCACCTCCCTTATGAGAAAAGGAGAAAGCGTTTGGGGCTGTTTAGTCTGGAAAAAAGGGCACCTATTTATTTATTTATTTATTTATTTATTTATTTATTTATTTATTTATGCCAATAAAGGCATCTGGCTGAGTGAAAAAAAAGGCGCCTAAGAGGTGACATGATTGAGACGTACAAAATAATGCAGGAGATGGATCAAGTGGATTGAGGGAAACTCTTTCCCCTCTCACACAATGCCAGAAACAGGGGTCGTCCACTCCAATGGCGGGTTGGGAAAGTGAGAATAGAACTATGAAAATATTTCTTGACCCAGTGTCTTGTTAGTCTGTGGAACTCCTTGCCTCAGGAGGTGGTGATGGCATCTGGCCTGGATGCCTTTAAAAGCGGATCGGACCGATTTCTGACAGCAAAGTCCACCACAGGTGGAAAGCCATGATGGGGACACATGTGATCTCCAGGCTTAAAAGGAGGGTACAGTAATGCCCCACATTGCGGGGGGGTTAGGGACCCGACCCGACCCACGATAAAGCAAAATCCACACTATGAGGATGCTGGGTTGTGTCGGGATTGGGGGGGGGAGCAGTCTGGGGTCTCCTACACTTACCTTAGGCCTGGCACTGCCGCAAAAGGGCCTCCAACGGGCTTTATATACTGTTGTCCAGCAACATACTGGGACCGCAGTATATGAACCGTGAAATGGTGGGGGACGACTGTACCTCAAAATGCCAGACACAGGGGAGTGGCATCAGGAGACAGGGATCTGGTTGTCCCATTTGCTTCCAGAGGCACCTGATGGGGCCACGGGGAGATCCAGGAAGCTGGACTAGACGGGCTCTGCTCCTGATCCAGCAGGGCTGTTCTTATGCTCTTGTGTACCTTTTTGAGAGAGGAGGCTGGTGGAGAATTGGTTGGAAAGGGAAGGGAGGGAGGGGTAAGAAAGACAGTCTCTGATGGGGAGGAGTGCTTGAATGCTAGAATCACGGAGACACAGCACACTGTCAATGTTTCTTTGGCTTCCTTCCTCCAGCTTGGCTTGTAGCTGGACTCGAAAGAAGCCTGCATGACTTTCTGAATTTGGTATTGAAACTTTTGCTTTCCAGATGACAACACAAGCTGACCCAGGGTGGTGGTGGTGGTGGTGGGGAGAGGTTTGACCATTGGTGCTGCTGGAGGAACTTCAGATGTTCAGTGCTCTGGTTTGGGGGGCAGCCTTTGTGTCGGACAGAGTAGGGCAGCTGGCTCAGGTGGAAGAAGCTAAATATAATCCTGAAGTGAAAAGTGTTTGTAGGATCCTGCCTACAAAGACACTAAATACAGTGGACCCTTGTATAACAAATGGTTTGTATAACATAAAACCTGTACAACATAAAAAATTCCAAAGATAGGGGAAATTTGCTTAACATAATCGCCGATGGGGCAAATCTGTACAACATAAAAATGGGATCACTCTGTTTTCAATGCATTCCTATGTGAAATTTGTATAAAAGAAATTTTGCTTAACATAATTTCATTTGGAACAAAATAATTCCTTTATACAAGGTACCACTGCAGTTGTAAATTACCATCATTGCTTGGCTATACTCAATAGAAATCGAGTGCCACTGGGTGGATGCCTATCTGTCAATGAATGCTATGGATTCCCTTCTTTGCAAGGGCTCAGCTAGATGACCTCTGGTGTCCCTATCCAACTCATCAGTTCTCTGGTTCCATTTCTCCTAGATTTAAAGATTCTTTTCTGCCTTGAATCTGTTTTATTTTCCATGTATGCGATTCCTCCTTCTCCCCTCCATGCGCGTTCCACACCCCTCCACTCCCAGTCTTGATATTTTGGGCAGTAATAAAATTGTAATCTAATTTCACCGAAATCACTTTTTCCATGTTGGTATCCTGCTGTGAACGACATCGGCTCAGGGGACTCCTGATCGAGGCAAAGCGTGACGCGCCACTTCCATATTCCAAGAGCGAGTCATCAATTTGCAGTCACAAATCTTCAGTAATATCGCCGTTGACTGAAGTGCATTTATAATGTCGGATGAAGATTAGCAATTCAGGGGACACCATAAAAGGAGCTGCAACGAACCAGTGGGTGGGACTTTTCCATCCCGGGTTCAAGGCTTAGAGGAGAACCTAGATTTGCATAGCGAGCCAAGGATGGACCAGGAAGCTTGCAGAGCTTGGTGGTGGTGGAAAAGTGTGGTTGACCTCCTGAGATGGCCCATAGCTATGCTATTATCATTTCAGAGCCTTTGGGTGATGGTGTGGGTGCTTCACAACAGTAGCATAGCTAGGGAAGGCAAAGGGGGGGACACCTGCCCCCGAGCACAGCATTTGGGGTGGGGGTGTGCCAAATTGTCTTGCAGGAGAGGTAAAGGTGGTGATGGATGAAGTCACTAAGTGGGGAAAGCACCTCTTCCCAGAGGGGATGCTCACACCGGGTGTTGGCAGCAGCCAAAGCTCCAGCTAGTCCGAGAGAGGCTCCACCCTCCAGCGAGCCTCTCTTGGCCTAGCAGCAGTGCTGGCCACCATCGCTGCCCAGTATAAGCACCCTCTCTGGGACGGCGGGTGGGTGGGGGAGTGCTGCCTCCTGCGCTTGGTGCCAGCGCCCACCTGCCTTCTCAGGGGTGGTGTCTGCCCCCCCTCAAAAGCCCCTCCAACCACCAGCCAGCAGCCCGGTGCACCCATCAGCCCCAGAGCCACTCTGCTAGCCCACTCACCTCCCTGCTGGGCAAGGGAGCTGCAGCTGCTGTCCCAGCACAAGTGTACCCAGTGGTGCTTGGCCGAAGGGCTTTGGTCACCATTAGGGGAGGAGGGGGAAGAAAGGACAAGGCCATTTGTTCCATTTGGCCCCCACAGGATCCTATTTGGCACCCCACTGTGTGGAGAAGAGGCAAAGCTGTGGGGAGGGGAGCCGGGGTTCGGCCTCTGTCCTTATGGCTCACGCCTTGTCACGAGGGGGCCAGGAGTGGGTGTGGAAACTGACTTTGTCCCCAGGCGTTGAAAACCGTAGCTATGCCTCTGCATCACAGAGTGAATTTCTCATTCTGATTCATCCCAGAGAAGAAGACATAAGAACATAAGAACCTAAGAAGAGCCATGCTGGATCAGGCCAAGAAGGGCCCATCTAGTTCAGCTTCCTGTATCTCACTAGTGGCCCCACCAGATGCATCTGGGAGCGCACGAGACTAGATATCTGTCTCCTGATACCACTCCCCTGCATCTGGCCCTTGAAGTACCCCGGTTTTAAGCCAGGAGATGACGCACCCCCATCATAGTTTGTAACCTGGGATGGACGTTTCCTCCAGGAATCTGACCATGATTGCAGAGAGCAATCCATGACTTGGAGATAAAGCTTGTTCTTGTTAACCCAATGATGTGTGTGTGTGTGTGTGTGTGTGTGTGTGTGTTGTGTCGTGACAGTCCTGACCGACTCTTCGTGACTCCACGTCCATGGAGTTTTCTTGGCAGGAATGCTGGAGTGGTTTGCCAGTTCCTACTCCAGGCACCTACAGCACCTGGTACTCCCTGGTGATCTCCCATCCAAGTACCAGCCAGGGCCGACCCAAAATAAGGCAAGATTGGATGTGCTTAGGGCATGTAGATGGGCCAAGGCACTGTCCAGGGTGCTGAACCAATGTCCTGGACCCTGCTTTGCATGCAGAGTCCATCCCATTGGATAACTTCAGTAAAGTCCTAACTAAAACCTATTATGGATTCAGCATCTCGCTGGATATTGGGGCCTCCAGGTTCTACTGCGAAACATTCAGTAGGAAGCAATCCTGAGAGTCCAACACACTTCTGATTCCACCACGAGCATAAAGAACTCTTCCTTATATGTGTGTTTTGCTGTCAAGTTGGAACCAACTCATAGTGAGCCTGATGGGGCTTTCAAGGAGAGATATTTAAGGCGTGGTTTTACCAGATCCACTCCACCTGGGATTTCCAATGGCCATGTCGGGATTTGAGCTCTATTCTCCAGAGTCGTGGTCCATCACTCTACTCACTGCACCACCCTGGGACTCCTTCATCACTTATACATACATATTTTCACTTGTTCTGCCTCCACGTTCTCGGCAGTCCTTAATTTTTAAACACTCACGCCTTGTTTTTTTGAAATATTTATCGGACAACCTCTCAGCCCCTGCATCCTGAATTAAACTAGGATGGAGACATGAGCAAGTCTGACGCATGGAAATAGGTGTCGGGCTCCTTAATCTTTATCTCCAATCTTCGCTATGGGAGATGCAGCAAGGGTTACTCAACCGGGCTTTATTCCGACTTGCTGATCTTGTTTTGCTGAGGTGTGAGAGAGTAGAAGGAGCGCACTGATTTGAAGGCAGGCAGCTCAGTGTTTTGCTTATGCCTGGAAAAAGATGATTAGACATTACATACATTTGTGCTCTTTTTAACTCAGCTGTTCAAGCAAATCCTCCAACCACCTGCTTGGGAGGAGGCAGGTGTGAAAGGGAATTGGCTCCCAGGGCTTGCCACAGGTGAAAAGCAAAAGCAAATGGACTTTATTTGTCATTTCCCTCTTTCTCTCTGGAAGACGGAGGGGACCTGATGTAAATGTCAAAAAAGAGTAGAGCAGTTATAAAAAACTGGTGGCAGACCTCTCTCAAAGGATTTTGCAGCACAATGCAAGGGGGAAATGGTGCCTCTTTCTCATGGAGTTGGGTGACTCCCTGCAATGTTTGGATAAGAACCCGGAGCAATTTTGATCTCATGTATGTTCTTGCTTCAACCTTAACAACTGTGACCCAACACAGCCACGTCCTATCCAACTCCATGTGTCCAGCTCCTTTGGTTGTTCCTTTGAAGTTTGTACTTCAAACCAGAGCTCATTTGCATCGGGTAGGCTGCATATCTTATGCCCATCCATTGATCAGCATATTTGACAGATCATGAGTGTTTTTGTAGGTTGAGGTGTGTGTGTGTCTAGTCCACACCGTGATTCTGAATGACTGGTGTTCAGAGCAAGGTAGATGACCACAAAATTGTTGGTGAGCAACAGCAGAGGGGTCCACAGCCTGAGCATTCTGAACTTTCCATGTACCTTGCCTTTTTTTTTGAAGGGGCTGTTAAGAGATGAAGGTCACTTTTGATGGTCCAAGAAAATGAAGAAGACTAGAAGTGGTCTAATTCAGTGGTTCCTCCCAACCTTGACTCGCCAGATGTTCTTGGACTAAAACCCCTAGAAGCCTTCACCACTATCTGTGCTGGCAGGGATTTCTGGGAGTTGTAGTCCAAGAACATCTGGGGACCTACATTTGGGAACCACTGTTCTAGACCTCTAGTCCCCAATCTTGGGTCTCCAGATGTTCTGGGACCACCACTCCCAGAAGCTTCCACCACTAGTTGTGTTGGTCAAGATTTCTGAGGTTAGCAATCCAGGAACATCTGGGGACCCAATGTTAGCAAGCACTGTTCTAGACCTATGGTTACCAATCTTGGCGCCCCAGATGTTCTGGGACTACCACTCCCAGAAGCCTTCGCCACGGTGGGGAAGCTATTCCTCCAGTCCTGTTCACAGATCAATTGGCGAGAGAGCACCCCCCCCTGTTGAATTCCTCGATCTGCAAAGCTCTCTTTTTGTCTCGCTGAATTATGTTTTTTTGCAACGTGGCTCCTCCAGGCATTGAATTTCATCCTTTTCAATGAAGGCTAAAGATACCAAATTTGTAATTTGGACGGAATCATGTGGGAGGACATTTCTTGAGCTGGAAGCCATGGGAAGACCCAAGAGCAGCCAAGTCATTCCCCCAAATACAATGGGAAAGTGAGAGTGCATTGTTTATTTATTTATTTATTTTTATGCCACCCATCTTCCCAAAGGAACTCTGGGCGGTGAACAAAAAGGGCAAGACAAACCCAGTGAAAAAACCATGCAACAATAAACATACACACAAAAATGGAAATAAAAAGCAGAAAATAGGGAATATAATTCTATATAATGGTTAATTCCATATAATGGTTCTTTGGTGGTGGAAGGAATGCCTGTAACATTTATCGCTTCCTTTAATATTACAGGTGCTCCTTTCTCAGTTTTACCAACCAAAGCAAGAACGGGAGGCCGGCTTTCCATCTGCTCCCGCTGACGATGAAGCTGATGTGTGCAAAAGGGGAGATTGCTTGAAACCTGGTGGGCTTTGCTGCGGACAGGGAGAAACACACATGTCACTGCTTCTGAGTCTCATTTTGCTGCCATATGTGTAATGCCATCTGGGCTGCTAAGACATCTTTGAAGGGGGAGGTCTCTGGTGGTTCCTGGAAGTGGTTACCTGTAACACCCCTGAGTTTGACGTTGGCTTGTTCATTTTGTTTTTGTTGGGAAAGACACACACACACACACACAAACACACACACACCTAAATTGCACAGGAGTATTACAGATTTCCAAGTTGCGGATTGTATTTAAAACTGTCTGGCCAATCCAGTCCCTTCGGGGTAAATGCTGGCTGATGCATACATGTTTCCGTTGCCCTCCTGTTACAGAACACCTTGACCCATGTCAGCAGGCATATAGCCCATGTGCCTTTTGAACCTTTGCATCCTGCTACAAGAGAGATACACAGAGATGTTCTTAGAGGCAAAAAAAGCCCTTGAAATATTAGCAACTTTTTTTTGTTATTTTACTAGTAGCCTCAAGGTATGACCTAGTCTAGTCTTGTATTTGATTTCTTTGATGGCTATACAGCTCCCCAACTTGTTTTGCTTCAACAGATTTGTTCTCTTCGAGATGCACTTCGTACTAGACAAACACCCCTTGACCCAGTTGAGAATTAGGGTTAGTATTTATGTCTTAGTTCAGAACAGGCTTAGTTGTTATATCTCAGTTCAGAATTGGCTTGGTATTTGTGGCTCAGTTCAGAATTGACTTAGGAGTTATGTCTCAGTTCAGAATTGGCTTGGCATTTGTGGCTGAGTTCAAAATTTGCTTGTTAGGTATGTCTCAATCCAGAACTAGCTTGATATTTTTGTCTTAGTTCAGAATAAGATTGGTGTTAATATCTGTGGCTCAGTTCAACAGTGGAGAGGGCATCTTTACTCAAGTTGTTGCAGGGAGCAAAGTTAGGTGAAGTAAGTAAGCCTTCCTCTACATTTATTCAGGATTAACTTGAACCAGGACATGACTGCTCTTAGCTGTTGAACTGATTTCTAAAGCTGGAGCTTCACCTGTCAACAGATGACATAGTCAGGAAGAGAAGGATGTCTTTTCAAGCTGTCCCATGAGAAGTTTCTTCAGCACCAAAGAATAACGGATACAGATGCTGCATCAAGTGATATGCTGCAGCCTTTCCAAAGTGAGAAGATGACACTTTGGGTGAAGCTGTTTGAAGGAATCATAGAATCATAGAGTTGGAAGAGACCTCAAGGGCCATCCAGTCCAACCCCCTGCCATGCAGGAACCCCATCACAATATTTCAGACAGATGGCCATCCAGCCTCTGCTTAAAAACCTCCAAAGAAGGAGACTCCACCACTCTTTGTGGCAACATATTCCACTGCCGAACACACCTGTTCCCTCTTCAATATGGCATCCTTTCAAATATTTAAACATAGCTATCATATCCCCCCTCAGCCTTCTTTTAGAGAGGCTAAACAGGAAGGAAGGAAGGAATTGATGATAGAAGGAAGGAAGGAAGGAAGGAAGGAAGGAAGGAAGGAGATGAGGAAGGAAGGAAGGAAGGAGTTGATGATAGAAGTAAGTAAGTAAGGAAGTAAGGAAGGAATTGATGATAGAAGGAAGGAAGGAAGGATTTGAGGAAGGAAGGAAGGAAAGAAGGAAGGAAGGGAGGAAGGAGATGAGGAAGGAAGCAAGCAAGGAAGGAAGGAAGGAAGAAAGGAAGGAAGGAGTTGATGACAGAAGTAAGTAAGTAAGTAAGTAAGTAAGGAATTGATGATAGAAGGAAGGAAGGAAGGATTTGAGGAAGGAAGGAAGGAAAGAAGGAAGGGAGGGAGGGAAGGATTTTCTTATCACAAATCTGGATTGTGCAGATTTGCTGTAGTTTTCACTTCCTCCACTGGGTGAACTCTTCTCTGAAAGGGGAGAGGGTGGTGGCAGCTCTTAATTGGCAGTCAAAGGCCTTTCCGCTTGCCAGCAGGTGGTCCTGAGCCAAAATATGAGCAGCCCATTAGCAATTTCAGCAACAGCAGGGAACTCGCCATTTGTCAGTGCCTCGCTGGCGGAATGGGCTCGTCGCGGAAGATTGGTGCTAATAAAAGCAGCTGGAATGTCAGGACGTTGGCGAGCTGTCCCAACACACATTTGCTCTGGCCGGATTGTCCCAAGATCTATATATGAGCAAGACATCCTACTCCATGCCCAATGAGACACGGCTGGACGTGCAAGGGTATGGCTGGCAATGGAACTGGTAGAAGGAGCATGTCTAAGCCAGACCAGCTTGACCCTAAAAGGTTGAGGGTGGCACAGAGCTCAGGTCATTGACGGTGGCTGTTATTACTTAAAGGTGACACACTGTTTGAAATTTCAGTTGCAGTTGAGGAAGGACTAAGTTCCATGGGAACTGCAAGGCACTATGGGTTTGGGAGTCCTCTCGCCTATGAGGCTCCATGGAAGATGCTTCCCAGGAAACTACCAGGCCCATCATGCCCTGTAGTTTCCCAGAAAGCTTAGCCCCACCGTCTTCATCGTGCTTGAGAGAAGCCGTTATTTCTCAGCTGAAAGTCACTGCAGACACTTAAAACGACAACAACAAATTGAAGCCTCCACTGAGAAGTAAATGCCATAAGAACATAAGAGCATAAGAAGAGCCCTGCTGGATCAGGATAAGGGCTCATCTAGTTCAGCTTCCTGTATCTCACAGTGGCCCCAGCAGATGCCTCTGGGAGCACATGAGATCCTGTTTATCATGCTGCCTTTTCCTTGATCCCCAGGCAAATCGGAACCACTTCACACCTCCCCTGGGAAGGCCACTGCTAAGGACCCATGCTTAATGCTTGTGGAAAGGGCTGCGGAGTTGTGACTTTTGCACACCCCTGGCCACTATCCATACAATGAGCCTGTCCAGACCAGGGTGAAGTGAAACTACGGTAGAAACTAAATGGGAGGTTTCCTACCAACCTTCTCTCAGACTGAAGAAGCTACTTGGATGAGTAGAGAAGCGCCCAGTTGCCAGGACCTCAACCTCTGGATAACCTCACCTGGATGACTGAGAATCTTCACAGACACTTCAAGGATGGATTGACTCCAATGTCCTGCTTCTCATGGTGGCCAGCCAGATGGTTCTGAGAGGTCCATGCGTAGGGCCTGCAAACAACAGCCCCCCCCCTGCATTTTTGATCCCATCTAATCTTTCCTTCCGATGTGCAAATTGGTTTAGAAGCAGCCCCCCAAGCCTCCCCTCTTGGAACAGCTAAGCCACAAGGAAGAGATCGTGTAGGTAAAAGTGTGTGTATATGTGTGTTGTGAAGAACGTGGATGCTTGCTTGCATCTATTCCCAACCTTCTAGGCTGTCTTAAGACTCTGATATGGAGGGACATTTGCCACAGACACGTCCTTCCTCTTTTCTTTCCACCTGATTGGTTTGCCCTACTTTCTAAGCTCCCATTATTTATGGAGTCAAGTCCTTTTTTTAAGAAGCAGGAAGAGATGGGAGAAATATGACTTGGGAAAGGAAGAAAAAGAAGGAGGAGAACAAACTCAGCCCCAGCTTCCTTGACCACATGGAGTAGGAACTCAGAACCTCAGAAGAACCAAGAATCTCGAGCTGGCCAAAGACCTGTCTAGTTCAGCGCTATGTCCCCACAGTGGACCGCAGCAAAGGCTGGGGCCTGTGATGCCAGTGGGGCAGGGAATCTTAGAATCATAGAATCATAGAATCATAGAATCACAGAGTGGGAAGAGACCTCAAGGGCCATCTAGTCCAACCCCATGCCATGCCGGAACCCCCATCACAGGACTCCCAACAGATGGCCATCCAGCCTCTGCTTAAAAACCTCCAAAGAAGGAGACTCCACCACCCTCCGTGGCAGCATCTTCCACTGCCAAACAGCTCTAAATTGAATCTCTTTTCCTGTAGTGTGAGAGAGACCATTGCCCCGCGTCCTAGTCTCTGAAGCCATGGAAAACAAACCAGTCCCTTCTTCAATGTAACATCCTTTCAAATATTTAAACATAGCTATCATATTCCCCTCTCAGTCTTCTTTTTGAAAGGCTAAACATTCCCAGCTCCCTAAGCCGTTCCCCATAAGACATGTCCTCCAGACCCTCAACCAGGGTCTGAACAAAATCTGAACAGAACAGAATCTGTTCTGGGGTTTTCTCTGGCCTTCTCAGGAGTGGAGAATTTAACCAAGTGGAGTGAGGATTTGGACCCATGCTTCCTGTCTTGTAGTCCATTGCTCTAACCACTACAGCACAATGGTTTTACATGCCCTAGTCTCCATTTCATGAAGTAATGGAGGAAGGACTTGCCTTGACCGATGAAGCTGCTGGGATGAGTAGCGAAATGGTTCAGTCTCTCAAGAAAAGAAGTCCAGTTGTCATGACTCAACTTTTGGTTCACCTTACCTGCATGACTGAGAATCTTCACAGACATGCCTTATAGTTTGCTTTCAACAGCCTATTGGTTCGGGCTGGGCCGTCTTTTTTCTCCAAGGGAATGCTCCCTCAGCCCATTGAATATTTTGACCTGAAAAGAATGAACAATGAAGAGAAGTCGTACAAAAACATTCACCCCCTACCTGCAAACACACAGTTACAAGGTGGGTGACGCCTGGCTTGACATTACAATGAATGAGAAGAATCTTGGGCTCATTGCAGATTGCAAGCTGAATATCAGCCAAGAGAGTGGTGTGGCAACAAAAAAGGCAAATGCTATTTGAGGTTTCATTCATTCATTCATTCATTCATCCATCCATCCATCCATCCATCCATTCAATTGATATCCTGCTTCATTAGTGCCAGGGCACTACCAATCAGTGGTTACAGCATATATACTATATGGAGAAGAAAAATAAAGATAAAAGTGTTAAAAACACTCCAGCTGATTCTTAAAATAACAGGTGGCATTAAGAGCAGTAGAGTCTCCAAATCCTGCAAGGGACTAGTTCCCCTCTAGTTAGACCAGCGGTTCTCAACCTCTGGGTCTCCAGATGTTCCTGGACTGCCACTCCCAGAAATCCCTGGCCAGCTCAGCTAGTGATGAAGACTTCTGGGAGTGGCAGTCCAGGAACATCTGGGGACCCACAGGTGGAGAACCACTGAGTTAGACCCTGGTTAGGTGGGTCCTCTCTCCTCATGAGGTGGCCAAAGTACTGGAGCCTCAGCTTCAAAATCTGGAAGGACAGATTTTGAAGTTGAGGCTCCAGCACTTTGGCCACCTCATGAGGAGAGAGGAGACCTTGGGAAAGCCCCTGATGTTGGGAAAGATTGAAGGCAAAAGGAAAAGGGGGCGGCAGAGAATGAGATGGTTGGACGGTGTCATCGATGCAACCAATAAGGATTTGACCAAACTCCGGGAGGCAGTGGAAGACAGGAAGGCCTGGTGAGCTCTGGTCCATGGGGTCACGAAGAGTTGGACACGACTTGAACGACTGAACAGCAACAACAAAAAGTGGAAAGACTGAAAAGACTGGGCCTGTTTTGCCTTGAGAACAGGAGACTTCAGGGGGAGGTAGGAGAATACTTTCCCAAGACCTGAAAGGCTGTCCTACAGAGGATGGGTAGGATCTGTTCTCGGTCAACCCAGAATGAAGAACATGCAACAAAGGGCTCAGCAGGAAAAAAATCCTAGCTTCTAAGGTAGTACAACAATGGAGCCCAATGACCTCGGGGGATGGTGAGCGCTCCAACACTGGAGGCATTCAAGGGAAATCTAGACAATCACCTGGTGGGTATCCTTTGACTTATATTCTTGCCTTGTGGATCGGGTTGGATTTGATGGCTTTATAGGCCCCTTATGTGGGTTCCTGCATGGCAGGAAGTCGGACTGGATGGACCTTGAGGTCTCTTCCAACTCTAGGATTCTAGGATTCTAACTCCCTGGTTCTGCTTTGATTTGTTTCCCTGCCTTGAGAAGGGGGTTGGACTTGATAACCTCGGAGGCCCCTTTCAACTTCATGATTCTATGATTTTCAGAAATGACAACACAGCAACCTCAAACATATTCCATACCAGCAAAGAAAGTTCTCTCCCCCCCCATGGCAAACAAATATTTCTCTTCTTGATCACAGTCTCTATAAAGCCGGTTTTATCTCTCTGATTTCATGAGACGTCCTGATGACTTCTACATTTTTATTTCATAGAGATAATTTGTTTCTGACTATCCTATCAGAGCAGATCCATCCTCCCCAGTGTGGGTCCCTGCTGGGTTCTTTCACTTTGTATATTTTAAAATTTCACATCCCCCCTTCCCATGAGCTGTTGATGTGTCACAACAGAGTTTATTATCACCTACAGATCTAGCATCTGGAACAGTGTGGGGCCATACAATTTATTTATTTATTTTAGTTAGGTAAATAATGTGACACAGATAGGAAAAATACCTTATCCAGTGTGTTGTAAGGTAGTTTATCTATTTATTTTCCCATGACAGTCATTTTTTTAAATCTTAGGGATGTAATTCCCTTGTAATCATAGTTAATTTTCCAGTTTTTGGAAGTAGGGGGAAAGAGTCTGAGAATATAAGAGCTGAGTGGATTGAACCAAAAGCTCCTGAAAAATTGGATGCCCAAGTAAGATGACCACCAGCGGGTATCCTGTCTCTAAATTTGGAGGCTGCAGTCTGGATTATTACAGTGAACAGGAACAGCTGTAAAAGATGGGGCCAGTGGCCCATCTTCTCTAGCATCCTTTTTCCAAAATGGGAAAACAGCAGTACAGTATCCACAGGATCACTATTCACAGATTCGCTTATCCACGGTTTGAAAATATTCAAAACATTGTAAAAAAAAATCCAGGGGGAAAAACCTTTTTTCATGTGTATTACCAGAGCCAACCACTAGAAGGAACCAGAGACCATGCGATGAACACTGATCTCTAGTGCCGTCTCGTGGCCAGTTCTGGTAATGCATGTTACAATATTTTTTCACCTGTACAGTGGTACCTTGCAAGATGAATGCCCCTTAAGACGAAAAACTTGTAAGACGAATGAAATTTCCAGGAATACGCATGCTTCTGAAGATGAAAATTCTGCAAGATGAAAATCCATACTACATTTTGAAACAAGTTACCCAGGATGAATTGCACACCTGGAGTGTGTGGAGGGGTGAGAAGAGTTTTTTCATTAAGTTTTGGAGACATTATTTTGCAACAGTTTTTGGACTTTTAGAACTTGGAAAGGTAGGGAGATGAGGTTTCCTTCTTTGCTTTTGTGTTTTTGCATTGCTTTTCTTTGCCCTTTTGGCGGGAACAACCTGCCGTTTGTCTAGATAGATAGATAGATAGATAGATAGGTAGATAGATAGATAGATAGATAGATAGATAGATATCTGTCTCCTGATAGCACTCCCCTGCATCTGGCCCTGGAAGTACCCCTGTTTTAAGCCTGGAGATTACACAGAATCAGAATCAGGAGAAGAGAGATTCCCCATTTGGCAGCTGCCATAGGCCAGCCATGATCTTGTCTATGTGGAAGAAGTGAAGATCGAAAGGCACCATAACGGCCACCTTGAGATATCTTGAAGGCCTGTCCTATGGAGGAAACTGCAAGGAGCCAACTTGTTTATTGGTTTTTGTTGGTAGAACATAAGAACATAAGAATAGCCCTGCTGGATCAGGCTAAAGGCCCATCTAGTCCACCTTCCTGTATCTCCCAGTGGCCCCACCAAATGCCTCTGGGAGCGCACGAGACTAGGTATCTGTCTCCTGACACCACTCCCTTGCATCTGGCCCTTGAAGTACCCCGGTTTTAAGCCTGGAGATGACACCTCTCCATCATGGTTTGTAACCTGTGATGGACTTCTCCTCCAGGAATCTGTCCAATCTCATTTTGAAGGAATCCAGGCCAGATGCCATCACCACATCCTGTGGCAGGGAGTTCCACAGACTAACAATGTGCTGGGTGAAAAAATATTTTCTTTGGTCTGTTCTTACTCTCCCAGCCCTCAATTTGAGTATATGTCCCCTAGTTCTGGTGTTTTGTGAGAGGGAGAAGAGCTTCCCTCTATCCACTTTACTCATGCCTTGCATTATTTTGTACGTCTCAATCATATTCCCCCTCAGGCACCTTTTTTTCCAGACTAAAGAGCCCCAAATGTTTTAGCCTTTCCTCATAAGGGAGGTTCTCCCAGCCCAATAATCATTTTAGTCGCTCTCTTTTGCACCTTTTCCAGTTCCACTCTGTCTTTCTTTTGATCATCTTTGCATTGGATTTGATTGCACTTTTGGCAGGAATGACCTGGGGTTTGTCATGGAGGGGGGAGTGTTCCGGGGGTAGTGGTTCCAGCTCTGCATGCCTTTAAAGTGCACTTTATAAAGAGGTCTGAACAAAAAAAATGTTTTTTTTTAAACCTTTTTCTGGACCTGCAGAATTGATTAACTAGTTTCCCATTCATTCCTATGGGAAGCTGCATTTTGTAGGATGAATTTTTCATAAAACGAAGTGACCCGTAGAATGGAATTAAATTCATCTTGCAAGGTACCACTGTATTTACCTTTACCTTTTTCCATATATACATAGTGTTTGCTATCATCCATGGTTTTCAGTATCCACGGGGTGGGGTGGAGCTTGGAACCAATCTCCAATGCATATAGGGGCAGTGTTGGTGAACCTATGGCATGGGTGCCAAAGGTGGCACTCGGAACACTTTCTGTGGGCACCCAGCATCGCCCCTTCACAATAACCTGTATTGCTGTATTGGCACTTTGCAAAACATTAGTGGGAATTAAATCGCAGTTTCGGCACTCGGTCTCTAAAAGGTTCACCATCACTGTTATGGGGGTTCTAATGTATTACAAAGAAACTGGAGATATTGCCTTAAATCCAGTACCAAGTCACTAGAATAGGTTCAATGAATCAGTGGAACCTATGGGAACGCTGACTCACCAAACTCTCCCTGATCCAATGGGTCTCCTCTAGCTGCGATACCTTATTTGAAAAATTACAGGTTTTTCCTTTTAGACCTTCTCATTAGTATTCCTGCAGTCTTTCTTTCTGCATTAAGCATGAGTGCCAGAATGGGTTTTGCGTCCATGTGTTTTCAATCCCAGGGCATTTCCAGCAGTATTTTCTATTTCCCAAATGCTACTTTGTCGCGGAAATAATTGAAAAAGTTCTTCCTGTAAAGAAGAAAGCAATCTTATTCCACTTACAAGAAATGATAAAAAGATCTGCTTATTAATGTCTCATTTCACCTTGCCTGGTTTTAACTTCCATCTTTTAGGGCGTTTTTATATTTTTGTATTTTTTTTTTGCAGGGGGGGGTGGAGACACTGCTTTTCTCTGCAATATTAAAGAACCCTCCTGTATTCCATCTGTCCCCTGATATTGGTACTTATATGTGGTATAATCAAGCCACCTCTTCACCTCCTTTTTGATAAGCCTGTGTTCATGCTGATACTGCTCACATTACCTCCCAAATAGGACACGGAGAGCCTGCAAATATCGTTAAATACAGATTTGCTTTCTGAATGTAAACAAATATTTGCCGACAGGGCTTTTCTCCCCACTTCCCCCTCCAGAATTCGTGTTCCTCCTGTTTAACAAGGATGATGTAGTAATACAGAACTCAGCTGTAGGGCATGAGTTGTGTTTGGTTGGAGAAAGGAATGGCGTGTTTCTATTCCTCTAGGAATTCACTGTCTGGATCGCGGCTGGAAACGCAACCGAGGACAATAAATCAAGGGAAGAGACACTCAGCCAAGCATCCACAATGCCAGGTTTACGCGACCCGCTTAACGTCAAAGTTAAACATTGAAGAATGACGGCAAGGCATCACCAGGGTGCAAAACAAATCTGAAGAACTAGAAAGGAATTATAGATGGCTGGCACCAGGAGACCTACCTGTCGACTCCAGGAGAAGACAGATAGTAGGTAGACGTTCTGCTTTTAGGTAAGGTAAATCAAGAAGATGGAGCAAGGTTGTTATCTGAAGCTCCAGAAGGGAAGACCCCAGCTGATGGATTCAAATGGACAGGTGGAAGCATTCAGCAAAAGATCAGGAAGAATATCCTTGACAATAAGAGATGATCAATGGGAGGAAGGGCCACCTTAGATGGTGGTTGAGTCTCCTTCTTTGGAGGCTTTGAAACTGTACCAGGAGACCTACTTGTCAACTCCAGGAGAAGACAGTAGGTAGACGTTCTGCTTTTAGGTAAGGTAAATCAAGAAGATGGAGCAAGGTTGTTGTCTGAATCTCCAGAAGGGAAGATCCCAGCTGATGGATTCAGATAGCAAGGTGGAAGCATTCATCGGGAAGAATACCCTTGACAATGAGAGATGTTCAATGGGAGGAAGGGCCACCTTAGATGGTGGTTGACTCTCCTTCTTCGGAGGCTTTGAAACTGAGATCAGAGAGCTTGGAAGACAAGGACATTCCAGCTGTGCATTTCCTTGGATCGGTAGGAAATTGGCGTGTGTGGGGAATGTTTCCAACTGGAGCCAGTAAACTCCATGCTGTCATCCATTGCCCCATTTTCTGGGTGCGTGGGGTAAATCCATTGGAAGCCTCCCAGAGCAGCAGTTCCAAAGGTTGTCAGGGCCCTTCACACTAACATGAAGAATTATCCATTTCTCAAGGTGAGAAGGAACCTCAGTGGTGTATAACACTCCTGCAGCATCTCATATACCTAGAAAACTTTATTGGGGTCACCATGAGTTGGAAGAAACAACACGAGAGCACAGGAAAGCAACTTCTGCTTTCCCAAGACGTAGATGGTGACTCTAAGGTAATTTTTTTTTTGGGGGGGGGAGGAGAATCACATTGACCTACATCGCACACCCAACTGAACTGAAAAGGGGCAATCCCCCTTGCTAAATCAGCAGGAGGTTTACAGCAAATCATTCACACGTGACCCGCAAAAATGGAGAGGCCTGCAACTTCATTATTGTTTATATTTATTACGGCGGCTCCTTTCCTTTCTTCCATTGCAATATTCTAGCTGGTGGGAAGTCCTGAGCAAATAAGACAAAAGTGTCACCAGGAGGTTTTTCTCCCACTTCCCGCAAACCTGAGATTGTCAAAACGCAACATACCTTATTGCATCTCATATTAATAGCAGCATGGTGTTGGGCTATTGGAAATCCATACGGCTGTAATATTTACTGGGATGACATTGTAATAACTCGCAGTGGCAACCCTGCTGTTGTGAGCTACAAGCAGCGCTTTTGCTAATGGAGAAGTTGACAGAGGAAGATGCGCACACAAATAAGGGATGCTCCAGATGGGCTCCAACGTCTGAACTTGTTAAGACTTGCAAGTTCTTCCATCCGGAAGAAATGGGTCAAGGAGTGAAGGACCCATCCTTTCACGCCATCCTGGCTTTTCCTTCTCTTGATGCTGACTCAACACTTTTGCACATTTGCACATAGCTTAATCCAGCAGAAAGCGCACCATGGGCAGGGCTGGGTGCAGGTGGTTATTGCTTACTGGTGGTAACCCATAGACATAGGTTGAGGTGAGTTTGGGAGGGGGGGGAGGGAATATACACTGAATTGTGTGCCCTGATGATGTCTTCCATTTGTGCAGTGCTCCTTTGGATGATCCAAAGAGCAGTAAGGAGGTATCTAATTACATCTTAGGTGAAAGGAAGGCCCACCCTTTCACTTGATATTTTCCCTCTCAGTTGATCATATGGAGCATCACATACTTAGGGTCTGTGATGTCCATCTGCATGCTGAGCTCCAATGCAAAACAAAGCCCCACCTTTGGATCCCTCTTTTGAGGTCACAAATGTCTCCTAAGGCCCCTACCCCACGTCCCTTTAAATGCAGATTAAATTTGTAGATAAACCATGTCCAAGAATGCTGTCCCCATGGCCACCGGGCTTCTTTTTGGGGGGGGGGCGAGAAAAGAAAACCCCTTAACTGAGGTTTCTAAGACTTACCGGAGAGGTAGGGAATTTTTTTGGCTCAATTAAAAAATCCACCTTTTAAGGAGGCAGACGTTGTGGGACCTTGTAGATGAGCCGGTTTTATTTTTCTTTTTTTTCTCATAGCGCCAACCAGCTGTTCCTGGGGCTGATCAGGCACTCCCCCCCTTTTCACTAGTGCCAGTCAGCTGGTCCTCTGGCCAATCTGGCACTTTTTAAAAACTTCCTCCACCCCTAGCACCAGTCAGCTGGTCCTTTTTTAACCCCAGCACCACCTGCTGGCCATGGGGCTGAAATGCGCTTTAAAAACCAAAAACCTTTGTATGTGGGAACTGTTATCCCACATCTTCAGTCACGTGACGGGATGAAGAGGAAAAGCCGGACCTTCTGAAGATCAGGATCTTCCCCAGGTGAGATAGCAGCCTAAGAAGCAGCCATGGGATGGTCCTGTATTTCACACAATAGTTGAATTGGAACAGTCATCCAACGTCACCCAAGATCTACCCCGCCTTACCAGGAATTCAGCAATCTCAGTATGGGCCCACCCTTCCACATGCTGTTTTTAACCTCAGGATGGAAGAAAGCCAGTCACAACCCAAGTCTGGTTGTCCTCATGACATCAGAAGGCCCATTCCTGTGTTTACCATCCAACTGACATGGCGACGAAAGCTATGAGTTGAAACCTAATTACTTTGGAGTGGAGAAGTTTCCTTCTATTTGCTGGGGCTCCTGCTGGAGTGCATTTCCAGGCTTATTAACATCAAGAAGAGAGCTCCTTCTTTGACTCAATGGAAACCGGTCCCCTCTCCACTTGTGTGTATGTTTTGAAGGACAAGAGCTGAGCGCCTTCAGAGAGAACGCCCTGCATCTCCAACTCACCTTCTCCACTCACCTCCTTTCAGAGCGATGGGAACTCATCAAGACTCCTGAAAGTTTCTAATGAATGTGCTTTCCTGACGGCAGGCACGGTGGTGAGCAAGGGAGGAAGGGAGGGGAGGGGAGCCAGAGCGTCAAAATGGTATTGCTTCCTCCTCTGGGGCGCAGTGGCCTTTTCCCGAGGACAGATTAATCTTTTTTAGAGACAGATGAATATGAGACTCAATAATCTGCTAATGCCAACGGAAGGCGGGAGGAGATAGGAAGAATTTCAATTGAGGACAAGGGGGGAGGAGGAGAATGAGTGGAGTTCCCTGCTCCTGTGGTATATCTTCACTGTGATTTCTCCATAAATTTCACATGGAAATTCAAGTCAAAGAGGAAGTGGTGCTTTGACCTACTTTTCCAGATGCTGTTATGTCTCATCCAGCCGTTGGTGATCCTTAAGATGCTGGCACTGGGTGGCTCGTGGCTTGGCTTGAAGATGCCAGGACTTGGTGTGACCAGTTGCCCGACGAAGTGATACCCCACGAAGAGGGCGTAGCATGCACAAGGATGGTGTTGAAAAGACACGACGCCTGTATGCGATGCGGGCATCCATTGGCGTGTCTTTCTGCAGATGTGCTCATGGTTTCCGTTCCTTTCTGGAGGTAAGCCCACTGGAAGAGTCATGGATGCCTCCAGGTCAAGCGCAAAATGGATCCCAAAGGAGCTAGCTACTAGATCCAGCACGAGTGAGTGGTTAGGATACTAGATCACAGCAACTGGAGGTTCAGGCGCAAATTCCTGGTACACCGTCAAGATCACGGAGTGATTTTCCTTGATTAGTTGGATCTACTTCTCAAGATTTTCATGAGCTTATGTGAGTAGGATCAGGAGCCATGTCTCCCACTGTGCCATCCCAGGAGAAAAGAGGGATACAGAAGCAGAAAATAAATATCCTTCTGAAGCTTAGAGAGATGAATTCTGCACAGATCAGAATAGCAACAGAAATGGTATTCCAAACCCATATCAGGATAGAGGGCTGGGCAGATCTAATCGTCCTAGCATGGAAAATTCAATCATGGCCAAGGGGCTACCTTAGAAGCCTGGTCACCTACGACCCCCTCATGAAGCTGGACCATCATCCTCATAAAAATATCAGGTTGGGCAGTTTCCCATCACCTCTGTGATTAGGTTCAGCAATCGTCTCTGCCATTCTTTTTATATATATATATATGTATAAAATGTGCACGCACATAAATGCTGGTGTGTTAAAAATATAGAATATGAACTCTGACTGATTAACAGAATGCCCCTTTGCCCTCAGGTTAATAGCAGACTTTTCAGTCCTGCTAGGGAGTAATTATTATTAGTTAAGAAACTCTCTTAGCACTGCTCTCTCCCTCTCTCTCTCCGTCCTTCCCTCCCTCTGTCTATGTGCCCATGTGCGATTTCCACCCTCCTCGTGGCCAGCTGGAATCAATTTGAATTAAAGCAGAGATGGGTCTCAACCTTTACTTATTTCTTTGTTTTCATGTCCATTTAAAAAATAAAATAAAACGCCTTTTGGGAACTGAAATGCAGATGCCTCCCTCTCCCACCCTCGAAGCAGGTACCTCTGGGGTACCAAAGAATGAAAACCGGTAAATCTACTTGTATCAGAATCATGAGGTCAGCAGGTGTGCAGAGAAAACAAAAATAGAGGTTCCTTGAGATCATGATCTTGACCGAAGCTATTTGGGACAGCCTTTCCTGATGGCTTTCAAATGGTGCTTGCCCGTCGATAGTCTAGTCCAGTGTTGGCGAACCTATGGCACGGGTGCCAAAGGTGGCACTCGGAGCCCTTTCTGTGGGCACCTGACATCGCTCCTTCACAGCCACCTGTATTCAGGTCAAATTGCTGTATTGGCACTTTGTGAAAAATTAGTGGGTTTTGAATCACAGTTTGGGCCCTCGGTCTCTAAAAGGTTCACTATCACTGGTCTAGTCTTTGATGTTGACTGTTGTTTTCTTAATGTTTATTGGTTTGGCCTACTTTATTGTATCTCCTTTGATACTGCTGACGTATAGTATTGTTTGTGTTCTCAACTGCCTTGGGTAGTCTCTTGGACTAATCAGATGGGACAGAAGTTCAAGAAATATACATAATTATTACTTGTGGAGTCAACTGGGAAGGTTCCCAACAACCCTCTGTTCCACTGTTCAATTTAATTTAGTTGCTTATTTCCTATTTGCATTTCTATAAAACACCCAGAGTCCCTTCTTGGACATGGGTGCGGTATAAAAATGCAAAATAATAATAATAATAATAATAATAATAATAATAATAATAATAATAATAATAATAATAATAATAATAATAATAATATATAATAATCTTAAAAATGGCATATTAGCCAGAGAAAACAACCAATGTGCTGCACCGCAGGGTTGTTCTGTTTTAACCCGTGAAGTCCCAATTCCAACATGACTACTTCATTGCGCTCAATCACATGGAGGTTATTATGACCACTACCACACTTCTGCGAGCAGCTGCTTCTTATTTTGGATCGCCTTTTCTCCTCCCGTGGTCACATAGTTGTTATAGCAGTTCTGCTGTTCGCACTTCAGTGGGTAGCTAGCAATTGGCTTTTCAGTTCTCACTTTATGGAACCGCTTTAAAACTTGGTTTTAAAGAACCAAGAAAAGGAAACTAAGTGACAACGAGCTAAAACTTTTGCCTAACGAAGTTGGTAAACGTCCTGGCATGGAGGTAGGATTCTGTTTGCTGTGTTTTCTGGAAGCAAAAAGGCTAAGAACAGGGGGCAAGGGGGAAAAAGCGACTTAGTATGTTTAAAAGGGAGACGCAGGAAGCGATGTAAAAAAATCCACCACCACACCCAGTGGCCGTCACAAGAAAAAGCGCCACAGCGGACAAAAATGGGCGTGGCCGAGGGGGTTCTTCAGATAAATTGTTTTGAAAACTGGACAGTGATTTTTAAAGATGCCTTGTTTTTAAGGAAAAGGCGTTTTAAATCAGAAGTGTGGTAGCGGTCTATGAAGGGTGTTGGTCAAAGCTGGCCAAACTTGAGAAAACTTACAGAGGAAGGAGTCTGTCTACTTGGGCGAGAAGCAGTGCATGCCTGACGTAAGGGACATTGCCCTCGGGCAAATTCTGCAAATCTGCAGCAACAAGCACAATGGGTGTTCTCCTGGTGTAATGACCTTGGTGGAGAGAAGCCAAATCACTTAAGAAAGAATGAGGTCAAGAATTGATAAATGACACATAAAGATGGAAGAAAGGCGAGACAAAGCAGAGGGGAAAAGATTGGGTAGCTTGAGGGCAAAGCCGCAAGTCCGACCCTTGCTGCCCTAGAAATCTGAGTTAATTTTAGGCACCGAGGTGTCGACTCTGCTAGGCTTTTTAATTGCTCTTATGCAAACAAGGGACAATTCATTTTTTAAACGGCTGGAATCTCAGCCTTCTCCCAAGCGTCTCGTGTCCCTTGGCACATGTTTTTATGGCTACTCTTTTAGTTTGGCAAAATATTATGGATTTGTTTTTACCCTGGTTTGTGCTGCGCTTTGAATGCTACAGTGGACTGGATGAAATCATAGAATCAGAGAAGCATGAATTTGGAAAGGCCCTGCAAGGCCCTCGCATCCAATCCACTGCTTCCAGGCAGGAATTAAGATCAAAGGAGATCTAAGAACATAAGAAGAGCCATGCTGGATCAGGGCAAAGGCCCATCTAGTCCAATGGCATTATCTAGCTGTACAAAATTCTCTTGAAGGCCTCCAATGATTACCCCGAGGACGATGCTGCAGCCAGCTGTGTATCCCAGAGGCATAGGTAGGGTTTTCAGCACCTGGGGTCAAAGTCAGTTTTTCGTGCCCCCAAGGGATAGGGAGAAAGCAGCGGCAGCAGCCGGGGAGTCCTCTGTGGCCCCAAGCTATGCCACTGGAGTATCTACATCACTGTAGCATTCCCCTGACAGTTGTTGGATCCATCCCACACCTGGGTTAGCTTGTTACTCAGAATAGCATGATATATTACATCTACAGCATTCTGTCTAGTAGGGAGGTTACAGAGAGAGAGAGAGAGAGAGAGAGAGAGAGAGAGAGAGAGAGAGAGAGAGAGAGAGAGAGAGGTGCTTGCATAGTAAGAACATAAGAACAGCCTTGCTGGAACAGGCCACAGCCCATCCGGTCCAGCATTCTGTCTCACACAGCGGCTCACCCTTTGCTTCAGGGTATTCCAAAGCAGATGTCATCTTCACCTGCTTACGGTTCCCTGCAAATGGCATTGAGATATCTCCTGCCTCTCTCTCCAACCCAGAGGTTGTCCTTAGGCATCCATAAGGATAGCCATGGATACCCCTGTTCTCCATGAACTTGTCCAATCTTTTCTTAAAGCTGTCAAGGCTGGCAGCTGTCACCACTTCTTCTGGCAGGGAGTTCCACAGGCCAGGGATCCTCTGGGTGAAAAAGGACTTCCTCTTGTTTGAGATCTAGCACCCAAAAGTTTCATGGCGCACCCCCTAGTTCTAGTGTTGTGCGATAGGGAAAGCAGTTTTTCCTTATCTACTTTGTCCACACCGTGTATGATTTTATAAACTTCAGTCAGGTCACCTCTTAGGCGCCGTCATTCAAGAGTGAAGAGGCCAAGCCGTTGCAGCCTCAGATGGTAAGGAAGGTGTTCCAGTCCCCTAATCATTCTGGTTGCCCTGCTTATAACGTGTTCCAGTATTTTCCCTGGGACTGATGTCAGGCTGACTGGTCTATAGTTCTCAAGTTCCTTATTTATTTATTTATTTATTTATTTATTTATTTATTTATTTATTTATTTATTAACCACCCGATTTTCCCATAGGGAACTCTGGGTGGTGTACAGATGTCACCCAAGAGTGACTACCCAAATACAAATAAACCCCAACAATCATAAACAATCAAAACCTAACAAAAATACAATAATATATAAATACCGTATAAAACACACACACACACACACACACACACACACACACACAATGACACATAAAATAAGCATTACGCCCTTACTGGAGACAGGGACAACATTAGCTCTCCTCCAATCATCTGGCACTTCCCATGATTTCAAGATCCCATAATTTCAAGAAAACAATGGACATAGCAGTTCTGAGAGTTTTTCAGCCAGTTCCTTCAGGACCAGCACAGATAGTTTGTCCAGCCCTGGAGATTTGAACACTTTCAAGGTACTAAGGTATTCTTTGACTATGTGTTTATTAATGTCCAGCTTCCATCCTGTCCCCTCCACTGGCACTTTACTTCTGCCTGGAGAGTCACAGTCTCTCCTTTTGGGGGGGACGGGGACTGAGCTAAAATAGAAATTGAGCCCTTCTACCGCTTATTTCTCATCCGTTATCATTTCCCCATCTCCCCCAGCCAAGCCACTATTTCTTTTCTTTGCCTCTTGCTATGGACATACCTGAAGAATGTTTTTTTTTTTGGTTGCTTTTAGTGTCTCTGGCTAACCTCAGCTCATTCTCTACTTTTGCCTTCCTAATGCCTTCCCTGCACTTCCTTGCTACCTGTCTGTATTTCTTTTTTGTGGCCTGGCCTGCTTTTCACTTCCTATACAAGTCCCCCCATCACCACCCCGTCCCTCTCTGAGATTTTTGTGAACCCAACTGGCCTTTTTGCTATTTATCACCTTTTTTTCCTTGTTGGAATTATTTGTAGTGCCTTTAGAATTTCTTTTTTTTTAAGAAACTCCCATCCTTCTTGGAATAATTTTCTTGCTACTGTCCCCCACCATAGGACTTGTTCCAAGTTTATTAAAATTGGCCTTTTAAAAAAAAAATCAGCATATATGTATGGCTACCGTCTGCCTTGGTTTCCTTTAAAATCAAGAATTCTAGTAGAACACGGTAAATAATAATGTATACATTAAAACCAAAAGAAGACAATCCAAGGTTGAATTCAAACCAGGGGTTGGTATCTCATTGAGACGATCTACTTAGGTTTGGTCTGTCCTAATTTAGATTAAATCTTCAAGGTCATCATGATTTAGAGGAGATCCATTGCATCTATGGGAAGTAGTGCAGTGTTGACCTAGGAATATATAGACGGCAACCTTCCATTGCATCAGGTTCTTGGTCCTTCCCACCCAGTGCTGTGGATGACAACAGCCACTTAGGATCTTTTCTTAGTCTTTTCTACTCCTTGCCGACCTCTGTGGTGTCATGGTGGGCTCCCAGCCAAACCCTAACCCAACCAAACCAGAACAAAGGTGTCCAAACACCTCTGGCTAAAATCTCATTAGTTAATTGGGTCTTCTTTTGTTGTGGTGAACAACCGATTTAGCTCATGGAGTCCCCCCCCCCCCCGCATGGCCCCATTCAGTGGGGACAGTGCTTAGCTTTGAGCCTGTGCTTAAAAGAGAGAAAGAGAGAGGGAGGAGGGAGGGAGGGAGAAAAGACTCCCACCCCATGACATTTATCATCATTTCTGCCTCCTGGCTAATGAACACCTAAAGTGATTTTCTATTGCCCGTAATTCACCCAAAATTGTTCTAAATGGCAGGTGTGGGCAAATTGACAGCTTAATATCACCTCTTGCTTTCTGGCTTGTTGGACGTGGCGGGGGAGGGGTAGTCTGATTGCTATTTCAGTAGCCATTTGGGGTTCTTCAGAATTCGGACGATATCATCTCATCGTTCAATCAGCCCTCTAAACGCGGAAAACAAAGAAGGCAGGGAGCATGAAAGCAAATATCCAACTTGGTGCTTGAATCTAAAATAGGTCAGGGCTTAATAGCAGACTGCATATGGCCAAATGACCTCTTTCTCCGCGCAAAGCGAGATCAGGTCATCACGTGCAGTTCCTGCCTATACAGGCAATTACCAGAAGAAAGCCGGTCCTTCAAATCTACCTATTATGTGCCAATCTGAACAGAGCTCTAGAGGGGTGGCATGTAAATGGAAAGTTTAGTATAATGCCTTAGTTTACAAGCATAATCCATTCTGGAAACATGTTTCCAAACCAAAACATTCTTATATCAAAGCAAATTTCCCCGTAAGAAATAATAGAAACTCAGATGATTCATTCTGGAGTCTGATAGACCACAATGCCAAAATTCATAAAAGAAGTTGGCTAGAAGTCCATGTCCACGCCACAGTTTAGGTACCTGGCTGCAGAATCTGCTCTGCTTGAGACTAACAACTGGATTTTGCTCTGTTTTTTAAAAGCAAGAATCAAAGAAAAACTAAACAAAACAAAAGACAAAAAAGTGGCACCTTAAAGACTAACCTTCATATATTAATGTAACATTTCATGGACACATCCACTTCTTCAGACATAGAGTAGCAGAATGTGGTGTGCTCATATACTATAACATGTAATGGGATATACTGTACATTTCATACCAAATATTCATTGGCTGTAGTACGTGTATTGGCATGCAAGCCCCGTTGAATGTTCCTATAGAGGCAGAGTTGGGTGAGGGTGGATAGGGGAGGGGGAAGAGGAGGAGGGCAGTTAGTTTTAAAGATGATGGGAAGAAGGTTTTGGCCTGTGGTGGAAGTTGGGTTTGTTGATATAGTAGGTGTTGTTTTATGGCTCTGTGGTAAATTCTTCAAGAGACAAAAAACACGAGATCAGAGCACATGATGGTGGTGGTGGTGGAGGTGGAAGAGAGGGGGGAGAGAATGGGAAAGTTTAGATAGTTTTTAATCTTAGGGTCTTTTAACTTCCATAAAAAACAGTGGCAAAATAGTAATACTACATTTGATACTGACTCAAGAAACCTTAACGTATGATTCTGTTCCAAAACGGTGACCTTCAAGTCCTTCAAGGAGTGTCCTGGTAGACTGAAGTGGTTTGAGACAGGTTTCTGTGTTTTGTGGTTTCTTATGTCAAACTTGTGTCCATTGATGTGTTTTCTTGGAGATTGTCCTGTTTGTCCAATGTAGAGTGCAGATGGGCATTGTTGACAAAAGAGGGCATAGATCACATTGGTTGAGGAGCAGGTGAAGCTGCCCTTGATACTGTATATGACATTGTTGGGTCCTGTGGTTGTGTTGCCAGAGTAGATGTGTGGGCAGAGTTGGCATCGGGGTTTGTGGCAAGGTTTTGTTCCATTGTCTGTGTTGCTGTTTTGTAATCTTGTGTGCGTCAGTATTTGTTTGAGGTTGGGAGTTTGTCTGTAGGCAAATATGAGTCTCCCTCCAAGAGCTTTGGAGAGTGATGTGTTCTTTGGAGAGTGACGTGGGCTGGAGATCATTTAGGATGTGTGTGAGTGGTCTCACTTGTGGACTGTTAGTGACAACCAGCGGTGTTCTGTCATTTGGCCCTTTAGATCTGTCTTGTAGCAGGGTATGCATCTTGATTTGTTGATTTGTTCCTTAATCATGCGAGGTCGGTACTGTAGTCTGAGGAAAGCATTTTGTAGGTCCCTGAGTTTGGAGTCTCTATCCTGTGGGTCAGATCAGATGTGGTTGTATCTAAGGGCTTGGCTGTGTATGATGGATTTTGTTGTGTGTTCAGGATGGAAGCTTGAAGAATGCAGATAGGTATACTGGTCAGTTAGTTTTCGGTACAGTGTGGTACTAAGGTGCCCATGTTGTACTTTCATAGAATCATAGAATCATTGAATCATAGAGTTGGAAGAGACCTCAAGGGCCATCTAGTTCAACCCCCTGCCATGCAGGAACCCCATCACAATATTTCCGACAGATGGCCATTCAGCCTCTGCTTAAAAACCTCCAAAGAAGGAGACTCCACCACCCTTTGTGGAAGCATATTCCACTGCCGAACAGGTCTGTCATGAAGTTCTTCCTAATTTTCAAATGGAATCTCTTTTCTTGTAGTTTGGAACCATTGCCCCGAGTGATGTCCAGAAAATTCACCTGCTGTTTGTTCCAGGGTAAGGTGTATGTCTGGGTGAAAAATATTGAAGTCTTGGTGGAAATTTTTAGGGATTCCTCTTCATGGGTCCAGATCAGAAAAATGTCATTGGTGTATCTCAAATAGAGAAGTAGTTTCTGGGTGCAGTGGCTAAGAAAGTGTTGTTCCAGGTCAGCCATGAATACGTTTGCATATTGTGGGGCCATGCGAGTGTCCATTGCAGTTCCATTGATCTGGAGGTAGTTTTTATTGTCAAAAGTGTTTTTAATGTGACAATAGTAAAATGGCATTTGGAGCCATAGACACACTTGACTACCTGCCCCATGACAATAAATGGTTTAAAAAATAAGACAGAATGTTGGAAACAAATTCAATAGATATTAAAATTAAAATTAAAATTAAAACCGTAACCTGCACTCTCATTGAAAACGTTCCTTGCTGGTGCAAGGGAGACCGTCCTTCCTCTCTCCTCCCTCTGCTTCTAAAGCTTGCCTGAGATGGAATATTCCAGTCAATTATCTATAATCCAGCAGGGGAGATAGATAGATAGATAGATAGATAGATAGATAGAGAGAGAGAGAGAGAGAGAGAGAGAGAGAGAGAGCACTCGCTCACTTGTGATCATGTGACGTGCTCGCATTGCAAGATGTTGCTCATTGATCAAGGCAAAATTTAGAAGAAATTTCATTGTCTTGCAAAATACGCTCAAACTTTGTATTCTTAAACCAAGGCATTACTTATGATTCATGCCACCCAGATGGGTGTGGGATAAAACCTTGTGTTTTTGTGTGTGAGCGATGGACATTGCAGTTGACCAACAGCAGTGCATCTGAAGCCCCTCTTTAATGGACTGGACCCTCAAAGAGTTCAGCCCAAGGACGGCAGGGAAGGTCATCCCCTCAATGAAGAAGAACAATTGCAGGCCAAGAATCCACAGAGAGAAAAAACTGAGACATAATATATTCATCTGTTTAAAACTGATCTCTGAACAGAAGCCAATATTCTGTAGGTTCTTATCAAATATAAAATATTGTGTTGCATCTGCTGTAATTATCAAGTAATGTGATTTTTAACAAAATGTATGTAATATGATAGGTAAGAGATTCAAAATGGTTTCTGTGTATAAATGCATAGTCATTTGTCGAGACACAGGTGAATAGCGTAATCACGTGAAAAGGTCAGAATATTTATATCCAGGTATCATGGATAACTGATTAACATTGTCTGCCTATGTGTACTACTCATGTGATTGGTTTATATGCCTAAAAGGCAGGATTGTAACCCATTTTACTTTGGGACCACTTTTTTGTGAGATGAACAGTTTCCCCACTACTCTGTAATATTTACGCTGTGTGTTTTATCTCGTTTTGTATTTGTGTATGTAATACAAACTTTTATGTTTAAAGTTTATTTCTGTCTCCCAGCTTCAAATCGGTACTTAGCAATTATCTTTCCATGCCACTGTATAACTCTGCTAATCTTTGAGACATTTAAAACCCAGCACACTTCTTAACAGTAATACTTTGCCATATTTCTTTACTAACTAACCACAGCCACCGTTAGAGATCAGAGCTGGTCATTATCATATTGCATCTGTTCATTATCTGTATGACCTGGGATTAATTTATCCACCAATCCTTGTCACTGTTTGCAGAAAAATGCTTGCCGGGGGTGGGGTGGGGTGGGACAAAATAGGAACAAGGCTCAAAAAGGTGATTGCCAAGTATGAAAAGCCACAACTTTTGCCTTGTAAAAACAAACAAACAAACCAGCCTCCATGTTTTGGGGCTATTTGTACCTTTATAAACATTTGGCTATGTAGTCCCATTCATATGTCTGAAGAAGTGGACTTATATTAAAACATTAATTATAATAAATTATCATATTAAAATATAGCATTTAGTCTTTAAGTTGCAACAATGATTTTATCTTCCTTTTTATTTTAATGTTGCTTTTATCTGTCATGGATGTCATGGATCATTGCAGATTTTCTCATCCTTGGTTTAAAAAAAAGCCAGCATGTCCCAATTTGCAGAGACATCTTGTTGAACAAGAATGGGCAAGTTTTGGATTTTTTTAAAAAAATTGTTAATTCATTTTCTTCCTACATTAGCCCCCCCCCCCCCAAACCCAGTCCATTTCTTGGTCATCTGTTGTCGTTTTAAAAAGATCCCTGTTTAGCATTAAAAAGCTTGCATTATTTGGACAAAATATAAATTTGCTTAGTGCATAAAATACTGGTGTTTGTGCAAGAGGCCCATCCGTGTTTCATTTTGCACAAAAATGATCTGAAATGTAAAAAAAAACAAAAAAACAAAAAAACAAAAAAAAATGCATGAAAACTCTTGTAATCTTACCCGGCTGGGAAAAAACAACTGGATTTTTTTCCAGCATCACCTCTGACAATGTAACAAATGTAGATTTATATTCCTAATTGTCAGCTACCTCTGTTACATGGTGTCATGAGGATTCAAAGCAGCAGATGGGTTATTTGTATCTCTTTTTAAAAAGTCAGTCAGCAGGACATATTGTGCTTGTTGAATGTGTGTCCTTGTTTTTCAACAGGAAAGGACACTGACTTTGGTCAGACAATGTGTATATAAGTTATGGAATCCTTGATGGGGGAAAAGTTTGTTTCCTGGAGGTGACGGTCTCATCAGGGTTGGACGTTCCTTAGCAACCGCTTCGCCAAGTCAATCCCCTGAACCCCTGTGGCCTAATCCAGCCTGGCATTTAGCATTAAGCCTGAACCCAGTTAAAATGAGATCTTTGAACATCTCTGTTGAGATGGACGGTTCCTTAGTTCAGTTCTAGCCACGGTGAAACCAGGAGGTGGCTACACCTTCCCCACAATGCATTGCTCCCAGAATGATTAGCTTTACGGATGCGTCTCTTAACCTAGCCGTGATACATTAAATCACCCAGGTTCCAATAATTCTTACTGTATCTCCATGGAGATGGGCACCATATGGAGTTAATTAGGAGCACAACAAAACAATCAATTAGCTCCTTAATTAGTTTTTCCCCAGGAAATGATAACAAACGCAAACAGTGTCTTCAAACAAATGTCCAATCCCCATTGATGGTTTAGTGGCCCCATGAAAGAAGGCTCACGCTGGGTTCCTCTAAGCGAGGCTTCGATTTATTCCAGATGCATCCAGGGAGCAAACTTTAGCCCCTACGTCTAGCCACTGCCTTTAATCTTCAAGATCAATTATTTACAATAGCCGAACACAATGAAGAAAGGTTAGTGGGGAGCGTTTCATTAAAGAGGGGGGCAAACAGCGGAAAAGAGCCAAGGATAAATTTTAAAAAAAATTGCTCTAGGAGGAGGATCACTGGACACTGTGAAGCAATTGGAGAGGGCGAGACAAGACCTTGCAGTGGTCGAATTGATAGACTTTTCTCTATGTACTTGAGGACCAGGTGGGATAGCTGGACCGTCATGGCTCAAAAAGATTAAGGAGATCAATAGCAGTTGTATCGTCAATTAATTGAAGAGCAAACAGCTCAGTGCTGAGAATCTAACTAATAAGCCAACAAACAGCAGGTAGGAAGACCTTCTCCGGAGCTACCCAGTGATGCATTATCCAGGGCTATATAGAGTTCCTCTCTCCTCACCGAAGGGGCTCAGCTATGACTGCCCCTCGAGGTATGTTGTGAATTCAGCTCTTGGCAGAAGGACTCCAGTGGTGGCATTAATGAGGTGCAAGCGTTACAATGGTAGGCTAGGAACAACAACAGCAGCAACATTATCAAAAAGGGGATTGAAAATAAAACAGACAACACTATAATGCCATTGTACAAAATGATAGTATGGCCGCACCTGGAGTATTATGTACCATTCTGGTCACTGCATCTCAAAAAAGACATAGTGGAACTGTGCAGAAGCGAGCGACTAAAACGATTGCTGGGCTGGGAGAACCTCCCTTATGAGGAAAGGCTAAAACATTTGGGGCTCTTTAGTCTGGAAAAAAGGCGCCTGAGGGGGATATGATTGAGATGTACAAAATAATGCCAGGCATGAGTAAAGTGGATAGAGGGTCACTCTACTCCCTCTCACAAAATACCAGAACTAGAAGACATCCACTCAAATTGAGGGTTGTCTACAAGAAAACCCCCTCTGCAAGTTTTCTTGTAGACATTTTTTTTAAAACCCAGCATGTTGTTAGTCTGTGGAACTCCCTGCTGCAGGATGTGGTGATGGCATCTGGCCTGGATGCCTTCAAAAGGGGATTGGACAGATTCCTGGAGGACAAGTCCGTCACAGATTACAAACCATGATGGAAATGTGTCATCATCTCCAGGCTTAAAACCAGGGTCCTTCAAGGGCCAGATGCAGGGGAGTGGTATCAGGAGACAGAGATCTAGTCTCATGTGCTCTCATAGGCATCTGGTGGGGCCACTTGTGAGATACAGGAAGGTGGACTAGATGGGCCTTTAGCCTGATCCAGCAGGGCTATTCTTATGTTCTTATGTTCTACCAACAAAAACCAATAAACAAGTTGGCTCTTTGCAGTTTCCTCCATAAGAGAGGCCTTCAAGATATCTCAAGGTGGCCGTTATGGTGCCTTTCGATCTTCACTTCTTCCACATAGACAAGATCACGGCTGGCCTATGGCAGCTGCCGAATGGGGAATCTCTCCTCTCCTGATTCTGATTTTGCGATTCCACTGCCCTCCTTCCCTGACCTAAATCATTCATTGGGTAGGAATGCTCGCCAATGGAAGGTCAACCTCCAGGAAGAGCCTTCAAGTGGAGGTCAGGTGTTTCCTTGGAGGCTCTTCCCGGAGGATAGGTTGGGAATGGTAGAAGTGCCAAACACCCACCCACCCCGGTGTGCCTTGTGCCCCACAGAGATGGAGACTCAAGTTGGAGAACTCTCTTTCAAGTCACACTGGTGACTCAACTTGAACTTGACTTGGGGTCCCCCTCAATGAATTGGACTTGACTCTTGACTTGGAACCTACCTGTAGGAAAGAAGCATGATGGGACATTAGTGTGAGTTGTTACGCTGAATATTAAGCACACATTTTGGCCTTGTATTAGACCTTATCTCAGGTATGTAGAGCAATAGACATTAGCTAGCAGCGTGGAATATGGTTAGCTACCATTGGTCAGTTATATGTCATGTGATACCTGGAAGCTTGGAGCAAGAAGAGGAGAGGACAGAGAGAAGCCATGATTATGCTTAAGATCACTTTGAGCAATGGAGCTCACCTCAATTAGGTAGAGTAGGAAAAGTTAGGAGTAATCTTGAATGTAAGAGGATAACTTAGATTTATTATTTTTAGGGAAATAAAATTATAATTGAGATCTGTTAAGGTTTTGATACTTTTGATGCTTTTTTGGATTCTTATTTTTGCACCTTACAATAGAAAATAAAATGCAACTTTTGAAAAGTTAACCCAAGAGTAAATCAGACGGTGGAGATGTTTTGGAGTATTTTGTCTCAAGAAAAGGAATTCTCTTTACTTTTGAACACAGCCAGCACAACTTCTTTTGATTTACCGTGCACTACCCACCCCTTCTTTTTTTGGGGGGGGGGGTTGCTTTTAATAAGGACTTGGAAGTATGATCCTTGGCACCAAAGGCTTAGACTTAGACTTGGACCCAAAGAATTCCCACCATCCCTGTTACCCTGAAGCCATTCTGCATCTTGGGAATGCACTCTAAGTGGTGTCTCCACTGACAGACTCCTGGTTAGAATGCAAATATATGAGCTTTGCAGAAGTGACCTGGACTAAGTGGTTTAATGCAAGAGGCAGCGAGTAGCTCATGAATTCTGTTTTACGTGCTGTAGCTCCATGCTGTTGCAAGTCTCTTCTTAATAATGAAACCACCACGTATTTATCACCATATCTCCAGCAAAAGAGCCTAAACATTTTCAAATTCTGAGGAGAAGGGGGTGCTGAGAGGAGGTAGAAAATAAACCAGCTTGGGTCGTCTTTACCCCTCCATGTGTGAATTGTGACTGCCGAAGGGGGAGTCGTTCCTTCCTCTCCTCCTTTGCTCAAGGAATCAGGACAAAAATAAAAAGCACTCCTGGTAGTTTACAGATCTTATCCTATCCCTGTTGGGGTTTATATATTATACATGTATACATAGCGACATAATTGTATCAGATGCTCAAGACTTGTTTGTTCTGAGCCAAAATGTAGGTGATGTCAGTAATCTAGGCTCAGAGTGTGAACTGCCTTGCGCGTTATCTGTTCCTTCTCTGGCTGATGGGTTTGAAGGCGGACTCTCCAAGAAACCTTCTGTGAGGCTCTGGCACATTATTGTTTATGTTTTCTCCCCTCTTTCTGATTTCCTTCTCCTCCTCTAGATAAGAGCCCCCCTCCCTCAGATGTCGTACCTCTGAACATCTTGTTGTCATTGTTGTCATTGTTGAACTGTGGAAGAATCATAAGAACCTAAGAAGAGCCATGCTGGATCAGGCCAAAGGCCCATCTAGTGCAGCTTCCTGTATCTCACAATTTGAGTGGATATCCCCTAGTTCTGGTATTTTGTGAGAGGGAAAAGAGCGTCCCTCTATCCACTTGACTCATGCCCTGCATTATTTTGTACGCCTCAATCATATCCACCCTGAGGCGCCTTTTTTCCAGACTAAAGAGCCCCAAATGTTTTAGCCTTTCCTCTTAAGGGAGGTGTCCCAGCCCAGGAATCATTTTAGTCACTCTCTTTTGCACCTTTTCCAGTTCCACGATGTCTTTCTTGAGATGCGGTCACCAGAATTGTACACAATACTCCAGGTGCAGCCTTACTATCATTTTGTATAATGGCATTATAATGTGTTTTATTTTCAATCCTCTTTTTGATAATCCCTAGCTTCACCACTGCCATACATTGTGTAGACACCTTTATTGAGCTGTCCACCAACACGCCAAGATCTCTTTCCTAATCCATCAATTTTTAAGTTAAAAATATGTAAAGAAAACCACCTCCTATTGAAAGGACTAAACACAGTGAATAATGAATTACTTGTTATTGACTGCAGCTAATAAAGGGGATAAACTAAGTTCTCAGAACTACCAGGGGAATAACGGGCATGTGAGGGAACATAACATGGATATTTTTCAATTCTGCTGTGATTTTGCCGCTGTTTTAATTTACTTCAAGTAGTGTGCTAGACCTCATGAAATATGCACTTTGCATTTGCTTACAAGCCATGTTTATAAAAACGACCACCATGGGGTGGAGACGTTTTTGCTGCACTTCATCCTTTCGGTGCCCGAATTATCTACATTATCGAATTAACCTATTTTCACCCTTTTGTACCAGATCACTTACAATCTTACCAGCAAAGCCCATGCAAGTGCTTTTTTAATGTTGTTATCTGTAAATGGCAAAATCCACTAAATATACCCTGCCCTAGTGAGGCCACATTTGGAATACAGTGTCCAGTTCTGGTCATCACATTACGAAGGAGAAACAGAGGTCCTAGGAAATGTGCAGAGAAGAGCCACAAAAATGATAAGTAGGGATGGGCATGAAACGAAAATATTGTTTCCTTTCCTTTCCTTTCCTCCACCCCCCACGTTTCCTCCCACCCCAGCGCCAATCACCTGGCAGGCGGGGCTTGGGGGAGGAAAACAAGTTTTTTTTAAAAAAAAAAACCCAGAGCTTTCTTAAAAAAACATTTTTCCTCCCCCAAGCAGCTTGCAGATGGAACGAAATGGTTCGTTTCAACAAGAAACACAGTTTCGTTTTGTCTGTAACGAAATGCTGCTTCCTCATGTCATTTCGTTTCATTTCGTTACTTAAGCACACGACAAAACAGCATTTCGTTTTTCATTTTGTGCCCATCCCTAATGATAAGGGGACCGGAGGCTAAATCATACAAAGAATGACTAAAAGAACTTGGCATGTTTAGCCTGATGAAGAGACGACTGCGGAGAGACAAGGTAGGAATCTTCCAATACCTGAAGGGTTGCCACCATCCTGGAATTCAGGAGACATTTCCTGACAGTGAGAGCCATTAAACAATAGAACAACTTGCCTCCCAATGTTGTGGGTGCCCCATCACTGGAGGTTTTCAAGAAAAGAACTGGATAGCCATCTCTCTGGGATGGTATGAGGTCTCCTGCTTTGGACTAGAAGACCACCAAGGTCCCTTCCAACCCTACGACGATTCTATGGTTTTATGATTCTAAATGCAGGGTTTTTTTGATGGATACCATGGATTTCTCTCCGTTGTGGGTGTGACATCAGCATACAAATTAAGAACATTGCAGGCATCACCAATTAGAAATATTGTCATCACAACTCATTACAGTTCTGATTTTGCTTGACGGCCACCCACCTTAGTGTGCCAGTGCCTTCTGGGAAATTTGTGCTAAGTTGACAAGCAGCTGTTGTGGAGTTTGAATAAGGAGGGGGATTAAAGGTTGGAATTCACAGCTTTTTTCCTCCTCCCGGAGATCTCATTCTACTTGGGCCCTCAATCCAAGAAGAAGGCTGAAGTAGACCCAAACTTTTATGTTGCTCTCAGAACTTCCTGGTCGCTTCTGTTTCCCTGGGGAGCTGAGAGACTCGGTGACGAGAATCCGTTCCATTCAGGAAGATTGATTTCTTGTCACAAAAGTTCAGCTGTAAAGAAAAAAGGTGCTTGTCCTGTTTCCCAACACCTGTCACGTTGACTTTTGTAATGAACCTGTTACACAGACCTCCGAAATGGATGGAAACATTTTTGACAGGCCTTGTCAAATGAATAGGCAGGGAGCTGGGGACAATGTATTCAAGGCAGTGAACTTTTGGTGCTGATGTGGACAATGACAAGGAACTCTGAGGCTCCGTCTTTGGACAGCGAGAAAGGGCAGGAGAGAGAAGATTGCCACAGGTTTATGTCTATATGCATGTGTTCACCCTGTATCTGTGCAGAGAGAGGCAACTTTGTTTCTTTGTTCATTAGGACAATGTACCCCGTATTTCCATTCCAATTCAAAACAAGACAAAACACCCACACATAACAACCCTAGGGCATCACACACCAAAGAAAGCAATCAATAAAAAAAAAAAATACAAAATCAGTTCCAGAAGAATTTGAGACCTTTTTGGATTCAGGGGACCAAATCAGATGGAAGGCCAGGAGCAAAATGAAGGTGCCAAGGACAGCCTTCCTTCCTTCCTTCCTTCCTTCCTTCCTTCCTTCCTTCCTTCCTTCCTTCCTTCCTTCCTTCCTTCCTTCCTTCCACCTGCCCACCCCCTCCTTCTATCTCCTATTATCATCATCATCTCCTTTCTCTTTCTTTCTTTCTTTCTCTTCCTTCTCTTTCTTTCTTCTTTTTCATCCATCTTTCTTTCTTTCTTTCTTTCTTTCTTTCTTTCTTTCTTTCTTTCTTTCTTTCTTTCTTTCTTTCTTTTCTTCCCCCCTCTCTCCCTTCTTTCGTTCTATTTATTTCAAATCACATTTCTTTCTTTCTTTCTTTCTTTCTTTCTTTCTTTCTTTCTTTCTTTCTTTCTTTCTTCCTTCCTTCCTTCCTTCCTTCCTTCCTTCCTTCCTAAAATCCATCCATCCATCCATCCATCCATCCTCCCTCCCTTCCTTTTTCTATCCCTTCTCTTCTTCCTTTCCTAAACTCCTTCCTTCCTTCCTTCCTTCCTTCCTTCCCTCCCTTCCCTTCCCTTCCCTTCCCTTTCCTTTGGGGAGGAGGATTAAAATTAACAAGCAGACATTGGGAGGAAGCTGATTTTGGTTAAAATATCAAGAAATATCAAGAAAAAAGGTCAGGTGGGCTTTCCTTAATTGGGCAAGGAGTTATCCGTGATGGTGGGGTGATAGCCTGCAAGAAAGAGCCTTCATTGAGGTGGTGGGTCTCCTTCCTTCCCACTAAAACCCATGTCCCAACTCAATAATTCTACATGATTCTGTGGCCCAGGCCAACTGGGCATGAGAAGCAGAGATGGATTTGACTAGGAGACTACATTCCAAGAATGTCTTGGGTGATTTGCAAAATTGGAAAGTGTGAACAGGGATCGCAAGACCCTCTCCCATTTCAAGAGGCACTGAGAACCTCTCTGCTCCCGTAGAGGAAAGGTAGCCTTTACTGGCTATATAATAGGGTGAAGGATTTCAGTTGGGCTACCCGTGTCTCAGCTCTTCCTGACAACCTTTTCTAACTCATTAGAAGACCACCGTTCCTGTTGACCCAAGAGTCCGGTGCCATCTGCCGCTCCCTCCGCCCCTGGGTGAGAGACAGGGGACCTTTCTGTGGCTTCTCTGGGGGAGTTTGGCCTCTTGGACTCCTGAGGCAAGTCAGGACTGGGCCCCTTGCTCTGTTGCTCAAGCTGCCTTCCACCTCAACACTCACCACCTGCCCGAGGGAGGGAAGGCTTGAAAAGCGGAGCTGCCTGGGAGCTGCCTGGGACCTAGAAGACCACTGTTCCTGTTGACCCAAGAGTCCAGTGCCATCTGCCGCTCCCTCCGCCCCTGAGTGAGAGACAGGGGACTTTTCTGTGGCTTCTCTGGGGGAGTTTGGCCTCTTGGACTCCTGAGGCAAGTCAGGACTGGAGGAAGAGGTGGGCTGATGAGGTTGAATTGTTAGGTGCATCTGTTTTTTGTATTTGTTTTTTATTGTTTGCTTTCTGTTTGTTGCCATTAGGTGTAGGTGGCAGGAACTGAAGAGAACAGGAAGGGGGGAGGGCAATGGAGGGGGCAGCCATTGAAATTGTGCTGGGTAAGGGAAGGTATGGTGGTAGGAGTGGAACATGCCTGCGTAGGAGAAGAGGGGTTAGATATCTTACATCTATCCCCCCTTCTGGTCCCACTTCTAGCCAGAAGGAATCAGGTGACCATGTCAGCAAGCCCACGAGCCACACGGTGCTGTTGTTAAATGCCAGGTCAATACAAAAAAAGACCGCCCTCATCCACGATGCTATTTTGGATGAGGGTGCTGACCTGGCATGTATTACTGAGACCTGGGTGGGAGAGGAGGGTGGAGTCCCCCTTTCCCAGCTATGCCCACCTGGGTACTCAGTCCAGCACCAGTGTCGCCCGGTGGGCCGGGGAGGTGGAGTTGCTATAGTCTACAGGAATTCTATCTCCTTGGCCAGGCTTCCTGTCTCCTTGGGGAAAGGTCTGGAGGGCCTGTATTGTGTGTTGGGCTCACGAGACAGATTAGGGATTCTGTTGGTGTACCGCCCACCCTGCTGCATTCCAACAGTCTCCCTGCCTGAGCTGACAGAGGTGGTCTCGGACCTGGTGCTGAGGACCCCCAGACTATTGGTACTGGGGGACCTCAACATCCATGCCGAGGCTACCTTAACTGGAGCAGCTCAGGACTTCATGGCCACCATGACAACCATGGGGCTGTCTCAACATGTCATGGGCCCAACACACCAGAAGGGCCACACTCTGGACCTAGTTTTCTCAACGGGACTGGGGGATGGTGGTTTGGATGTGGAGGGGTTGGCTTTGACTCCATTGTCATGGTCAGACCACTTCCTGGTCAAGTTTAGGCTATTAGCTACTCCAACCCTCTGCAAGGGTGGGGGATCTATTAAGTTGATCCGCCCTCAGAGACTAATGGATCCGGATGGTTTCCTGAAAGCTCTGGGGGACTATCCAGCTGACATGATCGGTGCTCCTGTCGAAGCTCAGGTCGCCTTATGGAATAAGGAGATGACCCGGGCAGTTGACATGATCGCACCTAAGCGCCCTCTCCCCCTACGCAGAGCCCGGACAGCTCCTTGGTATACATCTGAGTTGCGGGCAATGAAGCGGGAGGGGAGACGGCTGGAGCGCAAGTGGAGAAAATATCGCAGTGAGTCTGATCAAACACGACTTAGAGCCCACTATCGGGCCTATTCCGTGGCTATACGGTTGGCGAAAAAGCAGTATTTCGCCAACCGTATCGCTTCCTCAGAGTGCCGTCCAGCGGAGCTGTTTCGGGTGGTCCGGGAACTTCTTCAGCCAGGAGATAGGGTGGAGGCCCAGGACCATTCAGCGGCACGCTGTGAGGAGTTTGCTGTTCACTTTGAGGGAAAAATTGCTCAGATTCTCAGTGAACTGGACTCCACTATTGATACAGTATCAAGGGATGTGTCCAGTGCACCGTGCTTAGGTCCAGTGTTATTGGATGAGTTTCAATTGTTGAGACCCGAGGATGTGGACAGGGTGCTTGGATCTGTCCGTTCCACCACCACATTGCTCGACCCTTGCCCTTCTTGGCTAATTGAAAGATCTGCCAAGGGGGTTCGCACCTGGGTCCAGGAAGTTGTAAATGCCTCTTTAAGAGAGGGAGTGGTCCCTGCTGCCTTGAAAGAGGCAGTAATTAGACCACTCCTAAAAAAACCTAACCTGGACCCAGGACTGGTGGCTAACTACCGACCAGTAGTGAACCTCCCTTATTTGGGCAAGGTGTTGGAGCAGGTGGTGGCCGGACAGCTCCAGGCGCTGCTGGATGAAACGGATTTTCTGGATCCATTTCAATCTGGTTTCAGGCCGGGTTTCGGAACAGAGACTGCCTTGGTCGCCCTGTACGATGACCTTTGCCGGGAGAGAGACAGGGGGAGTGCAACCCTGTTGATACTCCTGGACCTCTCAGCGGCTTTTGACACCATCGACCATGGTGTCCTTCTGGATAGGCTGGCCAGGTTGGGAGTTGGAGGCACCACTTTGCAGTGGTTCCGATCCTTCCTGGCTGACCGTGTCCAGAAGGTGGTGCTGGGGGATAGTAGCTCTGCTCCATGGCGTTTACGTCATGGGGTTCCACAGGGCTCAATACTATCCCCCATGCTGTTTAACATCTACATGGAACCGCTGGGAGAGGTCATCAGGAGGTTTGGGCTGAGGAGTCAGCAATATGCTGATGATACTCAGCTCTACCTCTCGTTCTCCACCAACCCAGGTGAGGCGGTTTCTGTTCTGAACTCGTGTCTGGACCAGATAATGGACTGGATGAGGGTTAATAAATTGAAACTCAATCCAGACAAGACGGAAGTGCTGTTAGTGGGTGCTACGTCTGACAGGCTAGAGGGCCATTTCCCTGTTCTGGACGGGGTTGCACTCCCCCTAAGGGACAGGGTCCGCAGCTTGGGGGTGCTCCTGGACCCCGGTCTAACTCTGGAAGCCCAGGTGGACTCGGTGGCCAGGGGTGCATTTCTCCAGCTGCGGAATATATACCAGCTGCACCACTACCTAGATGAACGGAGCCTTATGACAGTTACGCATGCACTGGTAACATCCCGTATTGATTACTGTAATGCGCTTTACGTGGGGCTGCCTTTGAAGACGGTTCGGCGATTGCAGCTGGTTCAGAATCGTGCTGCACGGCTGGTGAGTGGTAGGGCCACCAAGGAACACATCACGCCGATTCTGTATAACCTTCACTGGTTACCAGTTGCTGCCCGAGCCCAATTCAAAGTGCTTGTTTTGACATATAAAGCCCTAAACGGCTTAGGACCTAGATACCTGAAGGACCGCCTCCTTCCATATGAACCTACCCGGCAACTAAGATCTAGTCAGAGAGCCCTCCTGAAAGAGCCATCCCTTAAGGAGGTGAAGGGGATGGCTTGCAGGAATAGGGCTTTTTCAGCAACTGCCACCAGACTTTGGAATGCCCTCCCAAATGAGACTCGCCTGGCGCCGACGTTGATATCATTTCGGCGCCAGGTAAAAACCTTCCTGTTCCAAAAGTTTTTTAACTAATGATTGTGGGTCCTGATGGCAATTTTTAGTGGTGTGCTTTTAATGTACTGTATTTATTGCATTTACTGGTTTTATTGTTCTAATTTTATTGTATTTTGATGTTTTAACTGTCTTGATTGTGAGCCGCCCAGAGACCTTTGGGTAGTGGGCGGCATACAAGCTATATAAATAAATAAATAAATAAATAAATAAATAAATTACAGAAAACAGGTTGTCTTAGGTCCCGAGGACCCAAACTGAGTCTGAGTCCATCCCTTTGGACTTCTCCAAACCAGAACTGTACTGGGAGAATTTGGGCGCATTGGTAGGAACTATTTCATTTACTTCCTGCAACAAGAAGAAAGATTTTCCAGTGCTTTCTCATAATTAGAAATATTAGGATTTCTCACAGAACTTCCTAAAATTTTACTGGCCATGGCAGTTAGCTACCTGTAACAGTACAGTAAAGACTTTAAGAAGACAATGTGGTCTACAAGGGAAATGTTCAAGGTTCTCTTTTTAAAAAAACACTCTGTGGCACTCCAGTCCCAGTAGAAGCAACTGGTGTACGAGAGCCCCATAGGCCTGAAAATCTAACCTTTTTAGGAAGTCTTTCCAGCCTTCATGAATGTTACCCCTCAGTAGAAGAACATGATTGTTCAAGGGTGGAACAAAACATCTATGTACATGGTGCAGCATGGGCTCAATCTACAGCATGCAGGATTTAGCTTGAATATTAGGAAATATCCCAAATTGTTACAGCAGTATGACAATGGAACCAATGACTTCAGAAGGTGATGGAGTGCTCCAGCGCTGGAGGCCTTCAAGAGAACATTGGACCACGATCTCTCCTATCTGCTTTGACTTGGATTCCTGCCAGGATTACAGGGTTGAATGTGATGGCCGTATAGGCCCCTTCCCCCTCCATTATTCTGGAATGCTAGGATTCTATGACCCAGTTCTATGAACTGCCATTACATGCTAATGAAATTCGAATCATAGAATCATAGAGTTGGAAGAGACCTCAAGGGCCATCTAGTCCAACCCCCTGCCATGCAGGAACCCCCATCACAGTATTTCCGACAGACGGCCATCCAGCCTCTGCTTGAAAACCTCCAAAGAAGGAGACTCCACCACCCTCCTTTGGGGCAGCATATTATTCCACTGCCGAACAGCTCTAACTGTCAGGAAGTTCCTCCTAATGTTCAAATGGAATCTCTTTTCCTGTAGTTTGAAACCATTGCCCCGAGTCCTAGTCTTTGAAGCCATGGAAAACAAACTGGTCCCCTCTTCAATGTGACATCTTTTCAAATATTTAAACATAGCTATCATATCCCCTCTCAGCCTTCTTTCTGAAAGGTTAAACATTCCCAGTTCCCTAAGCTGTTCCTCGTAAGACAGGAAATTATTTTTGTTCCCCCTGTATATTTGTTTCTTTCTGAGACGGAGCGAGGGAAAGAGTGAAGGAGCACACAGACGCCTGCAAGCAAGAAACAGAGAACGGAGAGGAGGCAGGAAGGAGGAAATATAGGCAAATGAATCTGATGACAGAACCTTAAGGCTGTTCTCCTTTCAAGACTATTTCCAGCACGGGAGCCTTAACTTTCTGTTCCAAGAAACAGATGCTTGCATAATTTTTTCCATTCAGTTTTAGCACCCACGAGGTAAACCTGGAAAGGTGACTCAAGGCCCAGCTTACTGATCGATCGCTTTGTTCCTTCAGGATTACAAAAGGCTTTAATTTGCCCATCGCTTCAGTCCACATTTAAAGAGGATCAAACATTTGGAAGAAAAAGTTTTCCTTTGGCCAGGAAAAAAAAATCTCCGAAGGGACCCTGGCTGTCTTCTTGAGAAATCGCAGCATAAGAACATAAGAACATAAGAAGAGCCCTGCTGGATCAGGCCAAAGGCCCATCTAGTCCAGCTTCCTGTATCTCACAGTGGCCCCACCAGATGCGTTTGGGAGCGCATGAGACTAGATCTCTGTCTCCTGATACTACTCCCCTGCATCTGGCCCTTGAAGTACCCCGGTTTTAAGCCTGGAGATTACACATCTCCATCATGGTTTGTAACCTGCGATGGACTTTTCCTCCAGGAAAGCACTCCTTTGAAGGCAACTGAGGAAGAGGCCAAAGGATCAGAGCTGGGATGAGGGGTAGGGAGAAACCACAAGGGCACATGTGGGGTTCCTCCACATACATGTGTGTGGTTCCTCCACACTGTGCACCAGCCACACGCCTTTCATATCGGGCACATGGGAGGACCTCATGTTTCACCATAGTGTGTTACGGAGCTGGGCTTCTACCCCAGGCCATGTGGTCTTTCTTCCACACAAGGCAGAGGTAAGTGAACAGATTCTGTCCAAGATTCCTCAGGAGTAGATGCCAAGGAGTTCAGTGGTTTTCTTCCCCAAATGGAGTACATGGAATCCCAACCTAGATAACTGAAGGACTGCCTCCTTCCATATGGACCTACCTGGCAATTAAAATTGAGCCAGGGGGCCCTCCTGAAAGAGCCATCCCTCAATGAGGTGAAAGGGATGGCTTGTAGGAACAGGGCCTTTTCAGCAGCTGCCTCCAGGCTATGGAATGCCCTCCCGAGTGAGGCCTGCCTGACGCCATTGATAATATTCCTGTTCCAGAAGTTTTTAAACTGATTATCATGGGTCCTGATGGCGATTTTAGTGTAGTATTTTAATGTATTGTATTTATTGTATTTACATGTTTTATTGTTTTAATTTAATTGCAATTTTGATGTTTTAATTGTCTGAATTGTTTATTTTGATTGTGAGCTGCCCAGAGACCTTTGGGTAGTGGGCAGCATACAAGCTAGCTAGCTAGCTAGATAAACCTTTCCATTCCTGATTATCATCCTGGTGGCATCAGCCAAGCATTAGCAGAGTTGAATTGTAAGAGCAGCTTAAAAAGTATAACTCCTCTGGTGACAGACTACAGAGAGAGCTTCTTTCATAGGACATGTTTTCCAGTTCAGAAATGGGACTCAGGAATCCATAACTTAAAAGGGCCCCCTCATTTTCAGGAGGAGTATATGCTGAATCACTTATCCCCAGCCTGAAGTTATTAAAAGAAAAATCCCCCACATATTTATTTTTTCATAGAATCATAGAATAATAGTATCATAGAATCATAGAGTTGGAAGAGACCTCAAGGGCCATCCAGTCCAAACCCCTGCCATGCAAGAACCCCCATCACAGGACTCCTGACAGGTGGCCACCCAGCATCTGCTTAAAAATCTCCTCCAAAGAAGGAGACTCCACCACCCTCCTTTGTGGCAGTATCTTCCACTGCCAGACAGCTCTAACTGTCATGAAGTTCTTCCTAATGTTTGAATGGAATTTCTTTTCCTGTAGTTTGAGACCATCACTCCACGTCCTAGTCTCTGAAGCCATAGAAAACAAGCCAGTCCCTTCTTCAATGTGACATCCTTTCAAATATCTAAACATAGCTATCATATCTGCTCTCAGCGTTCTTTTTGAAAGGCTAAACATTCCCACTTCCCTAAGCCCTTCCTCGTAAGACATTTGTTCCAGACCTTCATCCATCCTGGTTGCCCTCCTGTGAACCCGCTTGAGGTTGTCAACATCCTTTTTAAATGTTAATGATGACATTACCAGAAATTGCTACTAGTGGGAGACAGAGACCATATTGTGTACAGTAATGCTTTGGTGTACGGCGAGCATAATTTGTTCCACAAACATGCTTGTAAACCGAAACACCCTTATATCAAAGCAAATTTCTCCATAAGAAATAATGGAGACTCAGATTATTCATTCTAGATACTGTGCACACAAAATACCAAAACTCACAAAAAAAGTTGGCTAGAATTCCATGTCCACACCATGGTTTAGATTCCTGGCTGCGGAATCTTCTCTGCTTGGGACTAACAGCTGGATTTTATTCTGTATTTTTAATGTGACAATAATAAAGTGCAATTTGTAGCCCTATACACACTTGACTAGCTGACCCATGACTAAAAATGGTTTGGAAAATCAAGAAACAATGTTAAACCAAAATAAAATAAAATATAAATATAAAGAAAAATAAAACAAAGCCCTAACCTTCAATCCCCTTTGAAAATGTTCATGGCTGGTCCTTTCCCCTCTCCTCCCTCTGCTTTGGAGGCTGCTGGAGATGAAACAATCCAGACATTCCCCCGCAATCCAGCAGGGGCAGAGAGAGAGAGAGAGAGAGAGAGAGAGAGAGAGAGAGAGAGAATGAGAGAGCATTGGCTCACTTGTGATCGCATGACCTGCTAAAGTGCTTGTATTGCAAGGCATTGCTCGTTGGTCAAGGCAAAATTTAGAAGAAATGTTTGCTTGTCTTGCAAAATGCTCTTAAGCCAAAGTCAGTCAGTCAGACACCTTTATTGGCATATATAAATAAATAAATAAGTAAAATAGACAATGGACAATAGAGAATAAAATACACAATTGGGAAAGTGTACATGCCCGAACCAGTATCAATTAAAACAGGGAAGGATGAAGGGAATATTGGAGTATTGTAATAGAACGAGAGCAAGAGGGTGTTCCCATGTATCCTTATATTTGTCCAGCCAGAATTGACTGCAGACCATCCAGAATGAACGGACTATATTTGGGGGTGTTGAACAAAAGGCCCGTTAAGTAACTGTGGCCTGCGTCGCTGGATTAACAGATAGATAAATGTGGCAATCTGCCTAGTGTGGGTTTTGTCTAAGCCTGAGAGAAGATTATGCAAAATGATCTCGTCCTGGTGACCAGGGAATCTAGCAAGATGTGGCTCTAGGTGGGAAGCGCGGATGTCCTTATATAGAGGACAGTATAGGATCAAGCCAAAGTAATTGTAAACCAAGGTATTACTGCCTAGCATCCCAATATTTGCTATAATGCACATTTTCCAGCATCTGTGGGGGAGACTGGAACCAAACCCCGATGGATATGGGGTTCCTACTGTGCCACAATCCAGAAAGTAATACAGAAAGTGTTACAGAAGCACCCATTTGCAGTAGGGCCATTCACATGTTGAGGTGTTAAGGCATCAAGTGTTTGAGAAACGGCATGACAGACACAGTTATGTGAACGAGCCGTGGGTATATATAATCTTGCTTTAAAAAATTGAGATGAGAGTGAGTTTTGTTCTACCTAGTGAACAGCCTCAGGCAATGAGGAAGGCAGCTGAGGTTTCACAGAGATAAAAAAGCCAAAGACGTGAACATGTGTGGAATTGGGGGGGTGGGGGTGGGATGGCAGTGATGAGATTTCTAGGCAAACAAACTCCCTGCTGGTAAGTGCTGGCTACCAGAGAAAGTTCCACAGGGATTGCAACAGAAGCCCTCCGGGACCTTCTGTGTTACTCTTTCTCGTTCAGCTCAAGATGGGCACAAACCACCAGTTCGGCAATTCGTACTGGTGCAGCCAATGGCTCAACAAGGAGTTTGTGCTTTGGTCCCTCCTGTTGGGCCATTGGCCAAACCCACATGAACCACTGACCTACCAGATCATGCTCATCTCTCAATGCAGCATCTCTGTTCTAGTCATAGAATCATAGAATCATAGAGTTGGAAGAGACCTCAAGGGCTATCTAGTCCAACCCCCTGCCATGCAGGAACCCACCATCACAGGACTCCTGACAGATGGCCATCCAGCGTCTGCTTAAAAACCTCCAAAGAAGGAGATCCTACCACCCTCCGTAGCAGCATCTTCCACTGCCGGACAGCTCTAACCATCATGAAATTCTTCCTAATATTTAAATTGAATCTCTTTTCCTGTAGTTTGAGACCATCACTCCACGTCCTAGTCTCTGAAGCCATGGAAAACAAACCAGTCCCTTCTTCAATGTGACATCCTTTCAAATATTTAAACATAGCTATCATATCCCATCTCAGTCTTCTTTTTGTAAGGCTAAACATTCCCAGCTCCCTAAGTGGCTCCTTGTAGTCCAGAGGATTGCAGTAGACTGCTTTTGAGGTGTTGAGCTTAGCAGGGCAAGGAAGCTGGAACTGAGCAGCAGATAGACACTCACTGGTGTTACAAAGATCACACTGCTGGTTCGAAGAATGCCTTGTTCTCCTGGGTGTCTTCTCTACTTTCTGAGGAGCCAAGCAAGACTTGGTTGGTCCAGGATCTCGATTCTCTGAATCCCCCGGCTCATTGGAGCACTGATGGGGAACTTGTCCTTTTGGGGAGCAATCCTCAAAACCTCTCAGCCAGCATGGGGGCAGCGGCCACCCCAGCTGTGGAATCCTGGGACACATTGTCTGAAAGGAGAGAAAAGGGAACTTTTCTCAAGATGAGGTTCGTATCCAAGATCTTGGTCTCTCGTGGGGATGGTGAGCAATGTGTCAACTCAGTTAACGGCTCTGCTTCCCTCAAACGAGGCTGCGGTGAATGTTGAATTATTTAAGTCCCAGCGGTGGCCAATTATGCAAATCCCATTATCTGTTTAGGGAAGCTTAACAGCTTGTCACTGTAACACTTTGTATTACCCCCACCGTCAACAGCAACCCACCTGAACCAAGCCCAATGCATTCTCATTGAACGGGCCTTTCAGTTCCCGAATGCATCCGTGTCAGTTGACATGGAAGTTTAAGGGAAGCCTGGCTTATCGGTTCACAACAGGTCTTGTTTTTTTTAATCTCCTACGCATCGTAACACCAAAGAGTTGGCCGTTTGGGCTGGAGGGCAGGTTGACAGCTTGGAAGGCAGGCAGGTGGGGAGAAAATCTCGAGGGGTGGTGGTGCAGATTAGGGAATAAGCGAGAATGTTGTTTCCATTTTACCGTTGGAAAAAAAAACTGTCCCAAACAAGCAGATTTCTTCGATGGTGAGATGGAGAAAATTTGAGAGTAGGGATGGGCAGGAAACTAAAAATGAAATGTTTCGTCGTTTTGTTACGTAACGAAACAAAATGAAACAAAACAAAACGAGGAAGCAGCATTTTGTATTAGACGAACCGAAAAGGTCATTTTCCCATTGAAATGAACCGTTTCATTCCATTGTTTTTGGGCTCCTGACAAGCTGTCATTGTCTGGAGCCCTTTCAACCTGGCCCACTCGATACCAGAGGGACCCTCTGGTACCGACTGGCCTAGGTTTAAAATGCTCCAGCCATTGACAGCTCGGCAGAAGACCTCTGAAAATGCTCAGCAGGAGCCCTTTAAAAACGGCTCCTGGAATCCTGGGCATGAAATCTGGTGCCTCTAGGACCCAGGGGAGCCATTTTGTTTCATTTCATTTCTTTTTGTATCATTTCTTTTTAAAAAAAATCATAAACGAATTGAAACAAAACAGGGGTGAACACAAAACGAAACGAAATGAAACATTATTTTTTCCATTTCATGACATTCCTATTTGAGAGTTAAGTAAGAAACGGAAGTGAACAAAGTGAGAACCCAGCTCAAGACTTGAAGTACGTGACATTTAAAAGGTATTGATAATTTGCTCCAACACATTATTGCTTCCTTTGTGTTCCTGGGGTTGCCACCTTTACCCCTTTAATGTCCCACCTCTTAATAGACTGTATATGTGGCACTCAGGGAAACATGGAGGCACATGGTGGCCATCTGTCCTACTCCCAAACATTCTCTTAATATCAAGACATTCTTTTTGAGCTTTAGTAAGGTTCTTCTTGCTCATAATCTGGAAACTGAATCGTGGTAACTTGCCATGTTATCATGACTCATCCTCTAGATACCTCAACTGGATGACTAAGAATTTTCACAGACATCTTGCTTATGATCTGAGTCTCTCTGCTCAGTCTCTCTGCTATTCTGTGGAGCCAGAAAGAAAACCCTTGCATCCCTAGATGCTCTTGGCCTACAACTCCCATAAATCTTGGCTAACACAGCAGGTGGTGAAGGCTTCTGGAAGTTTTTGCCAAAGGACATCTGGGGATGGTCAGTCAGTCAGTCCTTTGGTTATTTGGTCATTTGGTCATTTATTTATTCAGTCGGCCTTCCTTCCTTCCTTCCTTCCTTCCTTCCTTCCTTCCTTCCTTCCTTCCTTCCTTCCTTCCTAATGAAGAAGAAGAAGAAGAAGAAGAAGAAGAAGAAGAAGAAGAAGAAGAAGAAGAAGAAGAAGAAGAAACCCAGGCAACAGAGGATGGGCAACAGAATGATGATCATTCTGCTCTGTGCTTCATTAAGAGAGGATGGACAGTCATTGGATTGTCTTGTTTTGAACAGCCCTTTAAACACCTGTGAGGGAGGAGGTCAGGGGAAGCTCCACCACAAACTAATTCCAAAGGGATGGGGCCATAACAGAGAAGGCCCTGTTTCTAATTGATGACGTCCTCTATGCTTTTGGTTAATTAGCACATGCAAATCCTCTAAGATGCTTGGTCTTCGCGTGAAGTGAGAATAAAAATATTTTCATCCCTCATTCTGTCCTACGGAAAGGAAAGAACTAATTTAGATGATGGCCGTTATTCATAGCTAACGACTAGGGATCACAAAACAAACACTTTCACAGCCGTTTTGAGGAGGATCAAATGTGGATTAAAAGAGGGGTGCTTATTTCCGGCTTCAGATCACAACACCTTCTTCATTCAGCAGAGGTTGAAGAAAGATGGAGCTATAAGGAAATTGCCCAGGATTTATTTTCTAAATAATGTGTCTCCTGAATTCCTCTGAGTTCATATTTCATGCTCATCATAATAATGGCGATCCGGGCAATACGCACTAAACTAATAGACAAAAATGGCATAATAGAATGAACAAAAGCCAATCAGGCTGACAAAATGTTGTCAGCCAGGATACCAGTGAAATAAAAAAGCCTTATTTTCCAGCACATTATCAAGAGGTGATGGCCTTTTAAGTGGATGTACAACTAGAACAATTGCCTGCCATGTCACGTTGATGAAAACTCATATATATTTTATGTATGTAGTTGTAAGCCTCCAAGCATTTGTGTTTAAATGATGTTTAAATCAGTGATTAATGTTCGGATTTTTTGGTTGGAAAATTAGGCCCTTAAAAATAATGAAATAAAAAGGAAGCCCTGTGTATTTTCAAGAGTCGGAGAGTGTTGAGTGACATCGATCTGCTCTACACAGAGATCATGGCAAACCATGTTTTTTTTTGTTTAAGCTATGTTCAGCATCTTGTCCACAATCTGAGCTTCCAGTTGGTGAACAAACCATGATGGTGAGCTGCTTTCTGCTCAGTTGCCTTCATTGCCTTCATTGGTATAGGGTTGTGGGAAGGTCTCCTATGCTACATCAGAACCATTTAGCCCAATACTGACAACCAAGACTGTCAACAGTATGGTGGGAAATAAAGTTCCTCCCTCATTTTATTTCCTTGATAACTTTCCTAATCCTTGGCCATTGCCTGTCTGACTTGAGGATAACAGGAGTTGTAGTCATAAGAACATAAGAACATAAGAACATAAGAAGAGCCATGCTGGATCAGGCCAAAGGCCCATCTAGTCCAGCTTCCTGTATCTCACAGTGGCCCCACCAGATGCCTCTGGGAGTGCATGAGACTAGATATCTGTCTCCTGATAGCACTCCCCTGCATCTGGCCTTTGAAGGACCCGAGTTTTAAGCCTGGCGATTACACAACAAAACACCTGCAGGGCATCCAAGCCATCTTGGGTTCCTTTGGGAAGAAAGGCAGGGTAGAAGTATTTTAAGTAAATACAGTGGTACCCCAACTTAAGAGGAGCTCGACTGATATGCAATTCGACTTAAGAGCTGGAAAATGTTGGTGTTTTAACTGATGCCTTACAAATTTTAGATATGGTCTGCTCAACTTACAAATATCTTTTTCATTTTATCATTTTTTAACTTATGTTTTCAATTTTTAAGATAGGTACCCCGTCTTAAGAACAGATTAAATTCATAGAATCATAGAGTTGGAAGAGACCTCAACGCCCACCCAGTGCAACTCCCTGCATTGCAGGAACCCCCATCACAGAACTCCCGACATATGGCCATCCAGGGTCTGCTTAAAAACCACCACCACCTTCCATGGCAGCATCTTCCACTGTTGGACAGCTCTAACCGTCAGGAAGTTCCTCCTAATGTTTAAATGGAATCTCTTTTCTCGTAGTTTGAAACCATTGCCCCGAGTCCTAGTCTCTGAAGCCATGGAAAACAAACCTGTTCCCTCTTCAATATGACATCCTTTCAAATATTTAAACATAGCTATCATAACTCTTCTTTTTGTAAGGCTAAATATTCCCAGCTCCCTAAGCCACTTCTCGTGAAACATTTCATCCAGATCTTTAACCATCCAAGTTGCCCTCCTCTGGACCCATTTGGCATCATCTGCAAATTTAACTTCAAGCCATTAATAAAGATATTGAATTGCACCGGACCCTGAACAGAACCTTGGGCCACCCCACTAGTCATGTCTCTCCATGCTGAGGAGAAGCCATTTATGATCACTCCTTGAGTGTGATCAGTGAACCAATTACAAATCCACCTAACAGTAGCATTATCTTTCCACATTCTACTAACTTCTTTGCTAGTATACCATGAGGAACCTTATCGAAGACCTTACTGAAATCAAGATAAGCAATATCCACAGTGTTCCCCTCATCTACCAGGCCTGTAGCTCTATCAAAGAAAGAGATCAAATTAGTCTGGCATGACTGGTTTTTAAGAAACCCATGTTGACTTTTAGTAAAGACATTATTGCTTGTTAAATAATTACAGACCTTCTCTTAATCTGCTCTGGGATCTTTTTAGGAATTGAAATCAAACCGATGGGATGGTAATTATTTGGCTTCTCTATTTTCCCCTTCTTAAAGATGGGGAGAACATTTGCCCTCCTCCAATCTATGGGAAATAAAATAAATAAATAAATAAATAAAGCCACAGTCTCAGTCATAAACAATGGCTTGTTGATTTAGACATCATACTCAGTCGTAGTTTAGTTTCCTTATCTGCTGTTGGGCATGATGTCTGAATTGACCTCTTGTCTGTAGGGAAGTGCAACACACCCACACTCACACACCATGGAAGACCATTTAGAAACAAGCCCATAGAGAAAGAATGAGAGAGAGAGAGAGAGAGAGAGAGAGAGAGAGAGAGAGAGAGAGAGAGAGAGAGAGAGAGAGAGAGAGAGAGAGAGCAGAATGCAGAAGGCTTGTTTTTCAGTGCACTCCCTACAAAGAGAATTTTCTTGGCAACTGAAAATGTCACAGCCTCCAGATTTTCTCTTGCAGTTCATGGCAGACGGGTTTAGACGAGTGGATTTAGTATGCCAAAGAGGCATGCCCTGGATTTTGCTATGAGAAAGCTGCTTTCTCATATCCCAGTCATAATGGACCCCAAATCCCTTTGCCAGTACTGCCAGACACCGGAAGCTTGTGGTTGGTATGTTGTTAGAAAAAACACCCATTTTTGGTGTGCTGAGCAGAATTCAAGACCCGGACGCTATGCAGAACAATATGTGTAGGTCTGTAGGTATGGATCCATTTCTTCCTAGGTCTTCCTATGCCCAGTATTTTTGAGGCATTCCTTCTCTTAGGCCTTAGGGAAATGCTTTCCCTCAAATGCCAACAAACCAGGCTGTATTATTCCTCCCCAAATAGGAGCCAATAAAGGCGGATGGCTCCAATGTTATGGGGAGGAAGTTCCTCAAAGAGTTCCAGCACCCTGGATAGCTCCTTCAAAGTTCAGACCCCAAACCAGAGCAAATTTACCATTCCCTCGGGTTCTGTTGGCATCTCTTACTGTTACTGGAAGGGCTTTTGGAAAGCTAAAAGATCTTAATTGACCATCCCAGCATAACTGGATGAGTTGACGATCTGCTATGACCAGAGAAAAGGTATTTTTGGAGGGTTTTATTTTGTTGAAATTTTCACCCCACCTTTCATGTTAAAAGGACCCAAAGTAGCTTAGATTATTCAAAGTACAATATTTAAAGGTACAATACAAAGTACAAATACAAATATTGTACAAAGTACGTACAGTATTTAACTCATAAGTTTTCTACCAAGTATTGTTGCTTACTCACAGCTGTTGACTGTAGCTAAGCTTAGAGAGAATAGAAGAAGCTAAAGTGGTGTGCCCGGGGGGGAAATCACTGTTTCTCAGATCAAAAAGTCTCAGTGTTTTGAACTTCATGACAGTTGGAGCTGTTCGGCAGTGGGATATGCTGCCATGGAGGGTGGTGGAGTCTCCTTCTTTAGAGATTTTTAAGAAGAGGCTGGATGGTCATCTGTCGGAAATACTGTGATGGAGGTTCCTTCATGGCAGGAGGTTGGACTGGATGGCCCTTGAGGTCTCTTCCAACTCTAGGATTCTATGATTTTATGATTTTATACATTACCCTGGCAGAAGGACATCCTTATGGGAGTCCTTGTGGAATGAACTTCTATGCTTGCCTAGAAGACATGTACTGTAGTACGAAGCATAATTAAGTTGCAGAAACCCAGGATTTAATCAAATTAGATACCAATTCTCTCTCTCTCTCTCTCTCTCTCTCTCTCTGTGTGTGTGTGTGTGTGTGTGTGTGTGTGTGTGTGTTAGGACCAAGGGTAGCAGGAGAGCCAGAGAAGACATCGGCCAAAACACAGACGGTCTAATGTTTACGAAGTGGAGGGAGCTGGTGGTTCTGAAGGTCGCATTGTAATGCTCCGAGTTTTAGTTTGAACTGCGAATGTTAAAGTTACAAGTGAAATGGGAGAGCGAGTGATTGAGTTCTCTGCCTCAGGCAGCGGAGATCTCTTGGGATGGCCCTGACCAAGAGAAGAGGACTCCAGTGGAAGATGAGAGGGCAAACGGAGAGAGCATGAGAGGGAAGCAGGTGAGGCCTTGTCGAGGACCTTCCACTTGACAGTGGGCAGGAGAAGGACTCCGCCACCTTGGTCTTGTTGGCCTTGGAGATGGGATTAAAAATGGATGCAGAAGAAAGAGGGAGATAAGAGAAGGCAGCATCCCACCTCCCTTTGGAACATCTCACAGCCGTCGTTAAAGCAGCCAAGTATTAATTATAAATAAAAAAGAAAGCATGAAGCTTGTCAGAACTGACCCTTGCCCACTTCAGAGTAGATCTGAAACTTTCATTATTGATTACTTCCAAACTTTCTCTCGTATTCACTCTGATTCTGTTCTGCCTTTCAAGGAAGATCAGGGCTGGGGGCCAGTTCCGCAGCCAAAACTGAACGTCCTTTCTTCAGCACTCCTGTGGCAGAGAGAAAAGGTCTGCACACTGGATAGGACCCCCTCCCCTGGTCCATCTATTCTGTCAATTTCCTTGAAGGCGGAAATGATTTCTAGGTGCCGAAAGAGCAGGGGTGGGGTGGGAAGTGAGCGATGAAGGGGAAACTTTCGATCGCTTTCCACCTTTACACGCACATACACACTTACATGCATGTCGATCTCACAGAGGGACCAGGAACACACTGCTAATTTAGTCACAGCTGACATAGGTGGCCATAACCTGAGGCTGAGATCTCAAATGGATTCTCCCATGGAGAACCAGGAGATTCCAGAGTTGTACGGTAATGGCTGCTTAGTCTAACTCCCTGTCAGTAAAGAACACAATGCTGTACCTAACAAGAACCTCTCCGGACCAAGGTAGAGAAAACCTCGTTGGCTATGACCTGGATACACATGTTTTTGAGAACAGCAATTCCTACATTGTCAAGGGAAGTGATAGTGTCATTTTATTCTGCTCTGGTCAGACCCCATCTGGAGTACTGTGTCCAGTTCTGTGCAACTCAATTTAAAAAGGATGTTGACAGTCTTGAGCGGGTCTAGAGGAGGGCCACTGAAATGATTGAGGGTCTGGAAGAAATGTCTTACGAGGAGTAGCTTAGGGAGCTGGGAATGTTTAGCCTTACAAAAAGAAGGCTGAGAGGGGAACAATCGACAATGCTGGTTAGGACCAAATGAAATCAAAATTCTTGTTTTGCTGTGGGAAGGAGAGCTTGAGGCAGCGAGACCAGCAGCACAGAATGGGTTGCTCGAGTCTTTTTACACAGTCAGCCCGTTGCTCTGTGTTTGCACTCCATGTATGTGCTGGGGTTCTCGCATCTGCAGTTCTGCTATTTCTTTTCTCAAATGGAAAATGGACACACACCTTTTGTGCAATGGAAAAGAAAAACCCCACATGGTCCCTGTGCAACCCCCCCCCCAAACCCAGGCTAGGTGATATCTTTGTTCTTTCATCAATTCCCCTCCTTTGTTCCTGTTTTGCGCTGATACATTTTGGAGACCTTGATGAGGGTGGAAGGCTCCCTGCAAACAACCAGCACTCCCCATCTCACTTTCAGCTGGAGAGGAAGAATTTCATGGGAACCTAGCGACACTGTTAGCCACTCATGCTTCAACACTTAAAATGTTGCTGAGTTTTATTAAGTGTTATTATGTTGCATCTGTTTCTCTATTAGTATTGATGTGTTGAATATTGGGTAGGGTGAGCTGTTTCGCCTCTTGTTTTGTTTCATGTTACAAATCACCCAGAATGGCCTTTGGTAAGATGGGTGGCATATAAATTAATTAAATAAATACATTTGCTTGTAAGTTTATAAATAAATTGGTCCTCAACAAAGTGCCGAATATTTGTCAGCTTCCACCTACTTACCACAAGTGTCCCATCTCTCTGTCCTTTGCTTCCTGGGTAGCCAAACTTCAGCAATAGATAGGTAAGGAATAGACCAGGCATGTCCAAACTTCGGCCCTCCAGATGTTTTGGACCACAACTCCCACAGTCCTTTGCCATTGGAAATACAGGCTTGGAATTCTGGGAGGTGTGGTCCAAAACACCAGGAGGGCTAAAGTTTGGACATGCCTGGAATAGACAATAAGTTTCTTTCCTGTAGGGTTTTTTTTTGGGGGGGGGAGGATAGAGATGAGCATCCAGGTTCAAATGAAGAGAGGTTTTCCTAAATTTTGGACAAAACCTCCGACTTTTTCTATAGCTCTGCAGAGGCTCTGCCGGGTCAACAGGGTTGCAGCATTAGACCCTGGTGTAGGAAACTGAAACATAGCACACTGACACAATAATAATAATAATAATAATAATAATAATAATAATAATAATAATAATAATAATAATAATAATAATAATAATAATAATAATAATAATAATATAGTCTCCTACCTGGACTGGTGGTGGAGTGGTCCGGTCGTTCTCGCTGGGCTCCAGATCGAGATTTTTTTTTTAAAAAAAGCCCACAGGCCCTCGTTACAGCTGGTAGGCAGGCCATGTGGTTGGCGCAAAATAAAAATAAAAATAAAAATAAAATAGATAAAATAGATAAAATAGATTTAAAACCCCCGATCCGGCTTGTGGGCCCTGAATGAAACTGGTCACTGAACCAGCCTGTGGGCCAGCAAAAAAATAAAAATAAAATAAAAAAAATAAAAAATAAAAAAAAGCTGTTCGGCCCATGCTGCAGCTGGTAGGCGGGCCACATGGTGAGAAGAAAAAATAAAATAAAATAAAATAAAATAAAAATAAATTTTAAAAAACTGATCCAGCAAAAGTTAAAAACAACAACAACAACAACAACAAAATGATCTGGCACGTGGGCCCAGTACTGGCCCACAAGCACCGGACCCGAATTTCTAAAAATTTTGTTTCATAATTAACGAACTGGACCGGACCGGAAAACAAATCAAACCAAAACGAATCGCCATTTTTTTAGTTCGTGCCCATCTCTACACAGTATACACACAATGAAATTCAGACACCCAGAGACCAGATTGAATACACACACACACACACACACACACACACACACACACACACAATTCCCAAACACTCTCACAACTACCCCCCCCCCAAATCATAAGCATCTACACAACAGGCTGAGTAATACTGTCCAAGTGTTCACTGCTGGTGGTCCTTAAATTCATTGTTAAGTGCAATTATCGCTCTGGGATAAAAACTGTTCAGAAAATGTGTGGTCCGAGTTGTAATTGTTCTGTATTTTCTGCCACAAGACAACAATTCGAAGAAATTATGAGCAGGATGAGAAGAGTCTCTTGGAATGTTGTGTGACTTCCTCCAGCAGCAAGATGTGAAGATGTCATCCAGTCGCGCTGTGTATATGGAGTCCTTAACTCCTTCCTCCCAGACTTCCCCAAACGATGACAGTATAATCATGCAAACGATTTCCTTGAAGGTCACAGCACTCATTCTGATTGGTGGAAGCCAACGTAATCCTCATTACAACACACAGCTTATATTAAGTAGGTTGGTAACCAGCTTTGATTGGACGGGTTAAAGGGTTCCCCCCTCCCTAACGACAACTTGAGAGTCCCTTAAACTAACTAACTAACTAACTAAATGGAAATCAGGTTCCAGGTTGAAGCACAATCATATTTCATTGCCCATGTTTCATGGCTCCTCGCTCTTAAAAAACAAAAGGGAAAAAACCCAACCCCGGTGAAGAGAAAAAAGGTTTTTCCCTCAACTCCTTGCTTGGTGGGTGATTTGTTTTATATTAATGCCTTTCATAACTCATACATCGTGCCGTTAAAAATTAATACTCAATGCTGACATCAACAAATGAAATTTGTATTATTAATGTTTTACATAGGTAAGACTGTATAATCACAGATTCATCACAACATGCTGTTTTAATTAAGAGACTCACTCCTTCTCTAAACAGATTTCGGGGCTTTATTTGGGAGTAATGGGGGGAAATGACAGAGGAGCGGCAGATGATGGATAGAACCTGCGTTGCCTTTGTTTTTTGGAGGGGAGATATAAAATGTCAACTGTGTGAAAGCTGATTCTGCCTGTATGATGGCTTTTTCTGCAGTACCGATAGTGGGGCAGAATATTCTAGCAGATTTCACTTCAGGGTGTTGTGAAATCCTTGCCACCGCACCAGGGTGAGATTACTCTGATTCACCATCAGAGCAAAAAAGGCCTCATTCTTTGATCAACACCAGCAATTGCAAACAAACAAACAAACAAAAACACACAGTGTCGCTTTCCTGGAAAAAAATTATTCTGTGTTTAAATGGTTGCATTGTGCACTAAATTGTAGGTTTGTGCAAAATACACATCTCTCTCTCTCTCTCTCTCTCTCTCTCTCTCTCTCTGGCACACAAAGTACCTGTGGATGAATGAATGAATGAATTAGCTTTATTACAGTCAAAGGCCATCACCAAACAGATAGCACAATACTGAACTGAACAGAAAAAAATCATCTTGCTTGAATAGAAATATAGTCTGCAGATCCTGCAAGGTGCTAGTTCCCCTCTATTTGGCACTGGTTAGGCCTCATCTGAAGTACAGTGGTATCTCAACTTACGAATTCAATCCCTTCCAAATGCATGCTCTTAAGTTGAACTACTCTTAAGTCAGGGTAACTATCTAAAAAATTTGAAAAAATTAGTAAAAAATGAAAAAAAGAAAGAAAGAAAGATTTGTAAGTCAAGCAGGCCATATCTAAAATTTGTAAGGTGGCAATTAAAACGGCAACAGTTTTCTGCTCTTAAGTCGAATTGCTGTAAAGTCGAGCTGCTCTTAAGTCGGGGTGCCACTGTACTGTGCCCAGTTTTGGAGACCATACGTCAAGAAGATGCTGACAAATTGGAAGAAGTTCAGAGGAGGGTGACAAGGATGATTAGGGGGCTGGAAACCAAGCCCCAGGAAGGAAAGACTGAAAGACCTGTTCATGTTTATCCATGAAGAAAGGACACTGAAATGAGATAATGCTTTTGAAATACAGTGGTGCCTCTAATAATGAATTTAATTCATTCCCAGAGGCAATTTGTTATCTGAAAAAAATTGCTATCTGAAACATGGTTTCCCATTGAAATGAATGGGAAACCGATTAATCCATTACAGAGGTCCGGAAAAAGGCAAAAGAGCTGTCCCCTCCCCCCCCCCCCGAGCTCTTTATAAAGTGCACTTTAAAGGACTGCAGTGCTGGAACACAAACCCCCAGAGCAAACCCCCCCCCAACAGTGCAATGCAAACATGGAGAAAAGAAAGCAGGAAGACCACCCCAGCCTTTTCCTGCAAAACTGCAAGGGGCGGAATGTAAACAGACACATACACAAGCAGAAAGACTACTCCAGCATGTTCCCACCAAAAATGCGAAGAAAAGCAATGCAGGGATTAATAAAAGCTAGCTCCCTACCTTTCCGAAAGGTCCAAATTCATCAGCAAAAACAAAATGTCCAGAATGGCTCCAAAACACCATTAAGAAATGCTCTAACTCCTCCCATCCCTCCACAAACTACAGGGGGTGCAATGCATCCTGGGTACACTTTTTTTTGCAAGGCATTTTGAAACATTTGTTAACCGAGGCAGCCCATAGGGAACATTTGTTATCCAAGGCAGCCTTATACCTGGAAATTTCCATTTGTTATCCGAAATATTTGTTATCCGAGGTATGACTGTACGTGAAAGGCTGTCCTACAGAGGCCTGTTCTCCATCAACCCATAGTTGGTCTTGTTCATTATTGTATTTACAGTCTATTGAATTTGTCCATTGTATGTTGTACTGACGACCATTGTTCGGTTGCCTATTGGAAGCCACCCAGAGTTCCTCCGGGAAGATGGGCGGGATATAAGTGCAATAAATAAATAAATAAATAAATAATAGTGTAGGACACGCAACAATGGGCTCCAGTGGAAGAAAGCAGTGGATCATCAGGAAAAAAAAACTTCCTAACTATTAGAGCAGTACAGCAATGGAACCCATTACATTGTGAAGATTCTCAGTCATCCCAGTGAGTTGATCTGGAAGCTGAGTCATGGCAACTGGATGTCTTTTCTTGAAAGATCGAATTTTTTGCTACTCATCCATTACATTGAGAACTGGTGAGTGCTCCAATGTTGGAGGCATTGGAAAGAAACTTAGGCAATCACCTGGCAGGTATCCTTTTTTTATTTTTTTTGCGGCCTTGAGCAGCAATGGCCTTGTTGGTCCCTCCCAATGTCAAGATTCTATGATTTGAGGAAATAAAATACAGTGGACCCTCATATAACAAACGTTTTGTATAACATAGCATCTGTAGAACATAAAAAATTCTGGAGATAGGGGAAATTTGCTTAACAGAATCGCCCATGGGGCAAATCCGTACAATATAAAAATGGTCGCGATTAGGGATTACTCTGTTTTCAATGCATTCCTATGGGAAATTTGTATAAAGGAAAATTTGCTTAACATAATTTCATGTGGAACAAATTAATTCCTTTATACAAGGTACCACTGTACACTTCATGAAAACTATCACACTCTTTTCCAGGTGGGAGAAAAACATTGTTAATTGGCAAGAATGGAGTTTGTAACAATTTGCATGTTTACCCCAAATTAAATACACACAGAGAGACAGACAGACACACAATGATATACAAAATGTGGAAAATATGCCAACAGATCTATTTCAAAATGAATTTTGCAAACAAAAAGACCCTAAAATGTTCCATTTGTCTGCAGGAGAGTTAAGGCTGAAATGCCTCTCAGTCAAAAAAGGAAATCAATGTGATTTTTTTTTTGAGTCAGTGACAGTCCCTCCACCTCCTGAATTTAAAGCACCAACAGTCAGCAGCAGTTCCAGTTCGCCTGGAATAGACTCTGAAATGGGGAAGGCAGGCCACCATCCCCCTCTCTTTCCAGGAGGGCCGTTCCATTTTGATCCTAAACAAACAGAGGGGTTTATGAGCAATGGACGCTGCAACCTAGGCAGTGCTGTGCTATCCAAGTTGGAGGGTAAAAGCACTGGGCTGCGGCTGGGGGCAACAGACGTGCTGGCAGCGTTTGCCTCCAGCACACACAGCCAACTGGAAACATTTGTGAAGGCAAAAGGTGGAGGCTGAAACCCTGAGTTAAGCAGAGGAAATGTTCCAACAGCTACTGATGCGCCAATGCTGCCTTTTATTCCCCCCCTTGATGTTCACAGGGCATGGATGTGTATTCTGCCTCCAGGTCAGACTGTCAGAAACGATGGCTTCCCAAGCCGTCAATTGGGTCACACGGAGGTTGTCGGGAGGCTCACCAGCAGGCAAGGAAAATCAGGTGTACAAAGTAAGGGGGATGAGATGCCAGCTTGCTGCAGCCTCACCCCTTACCGGCAAAAACCCTGACTGACATTTCTTTGAAGCTCACACTGTTGTGTTTCGACAGCTCAGGCCGGCTTTGGGGACCACTTGCAAGCCTTCGCGGTGACAACACAATGATCACAGCCCAGCAAAGCCACAAAACATTACACACTCACAGATATATGCGCCATCAGCAGTTGGACAGCTCCTGAGCCAGGGAGATCAAATCTGTGTTCCTTGGCTTACCCCATAACTAAGCCGCCATTTCTTCAAAACCTGAAGTCAACAGTCAAATGAACATGTAATTTAGTGGTGGGGAGCCTTTGGCCTTCCAGACGTTGTGAACCACAACTCCCACAGGCCTTTATCATTGGCAACACAGACTCAGAATTCTGGGAATTGTGGTCCAAAACAACTGGAGGGCTGAAACTTCCCCACCCCTGATGTAATTCATGGGTGGTAATCAATGTACAGATTGCGGCATGGTGAGCTGATAAGACATAAACATAGATCTAGAGGCATGTTTGATCAGGCAGCCTCTTAGTCGCTTTCTGTCAGTGGCTTCGATCTCCATAGTTTACACACCCCTGATGGCTGTTAAGCATGAGAGAACATGTCAGTTTGTGACCTCAATTAAAAGGTTGACACTGAGGTAGAAGGCACAGTGGTTGATGTCTGAGGCAATGTTATGAGGACGGCTAGGGACTGAATGTTAGCTCCTAAAAGACTAGGGGATGTACTTGTTAATTGAAGGATGCTATGAGGACAGGTTGTTTTCATCTAGAGATAGGCTTGGGCATGTTCAACTCAGAAAGATCCATTTGAACATTGGAATTCATGACAGTTAAGCATTCCGCATGAATAGCTGCTCGAGTGTGGTCTCCTTGTGTTTTAAGCAAGCTGGAGGCATCTGTCAGAAATTTGTGATGGGTTCGCATGGCAAGGTGGACTAGATGGCCTTAGGTCTTCACTCTATGTTTATGATTCCATCAGTTAACCAGCAATGGACTTTTCCTCCAGGAATCTGCCCCATCCCCTTTTGAAGGCATCCAGGCCAGATGCCATCACCACCTCCTATGGCAGGGAGTTCCACAGACTAACAAAATGCTTGGTAAAAAAATATATTTTTGTCTGTTCTCACTCTCCCAACTCTCTATTTGAGTGGATGTTCCCTATTTCTGGTATTTTGTGAGAGGGAGAAGAGCCTCCCTCTATCCACTTTACTCATGCCCTGAGTAAAGTCAACACAAGGAGCTAAACAACCAAGGCTCCTGGAGCAGTGCAACAGTGGGCCCCATGACCTTGGGAGGGGGTGAGCACTCCAGCACCTTCAAGAGAACATTGGACCATCATCTGCTTTGACTTGAGTAGATGGTTGGATTTGATGGGCTTTTAGGTTCCTTGCAACTACTTGATGCTGTGAAACATTTTCCTCCCCCAAAAGCAGCTGATTCCCCAAACCACTGGGGAGTAGCAGATTCATATTGCAGTTTTCCTACCAGCTTCGCCCATTTTTGTGCATTCATCCACCTCTTCTCTGCTGTCCATGATTATGGTTGGATTTGATGGTTTATTCCATAGTTCTATGTGAGCATGGATTGTATGGGCTTTGCACGGAGGAGACTGACATAGTCGTGCACATGGCTTATGTAGCACCAGGGGAACACCCCTGACTGAAGGAATTGGTAAGCTTTGCAAATGTTTGCTCTCCTAGTGTCAAATCCAGAACAGAGCGACGGGAAAGGCAGAGTTCTGAGCTGCTGGGTTGGCTTCCAGTGCTGGCGGCGAGGCCTGTGCTGAGGAACTCCTGAACGGATGGGCTTTCAGAGGAGAGAAACTGCAGATGCCTGGGTTCCTTCTGCGCTGTGCCGTCAATCACCGCTCGTTTCTCCTTTGCTTTTCCTTTGCCCCTGGCAATGCAGAGTCTGTTTGACAGCAGGAAGTATATGATATGATACAGTGAACAGGAAAAGTAGATTTCATTGTCTAACCAGCTCTGGGTGGGTGAGGGACCGAGAGAGGAGTCTGATTCAGAAGGAGGAGAGTCAGAGAACTGAATGGAGTTCTTTATTCGTGGCGGAAAGGAGGGGAAAGGAAAGAGCCACATTCTAGAAGCTTCCTGCTCAACAGTGTCTGGAACTTTGGCCTGGAGGCCGAATATGGCCACCCTTGGACCCCAATGGAGAGTCTCTTTAAAGACCACCCCTATCCCTATGCCATCATCTCATGAACGTCTAGGTCGTGACCATGTGTTCCTTCTTTCTAAGAAGTGCTAATTAGCCCCTTTCTACTTGGCCATTGGAGTGAGGACTTTTCACTAGGGATGGGCACAAAATGGAAAAACAACATTTCATTTTGTTTCATTTCGTGCCCACCCCCGTTTTGTTTCATTTTGTTTCTTACGATTTAAAAAAAATCGTACAAATGAAACGAAATGAAACAAAATGGCTCCCCTGGGTTCTAGAGGCACCATGTTTGGTGCCCGCGAGCCATTTTTAAAGGGCTCCTGCTAAGCTGTTATCAACTGGACCCCTTTAAACCTGGCCCATTTGGCACCAGACAGACCCCCCTGGTGCCGACTTGGCCAGGTTTAAAGGGTCCAGCCCATGACAGCTTTGCAGGAGCCCTCTGAATATGGTGAGGAGGGCAGAGCAATTGAGCGGCACTGCCCTCCCCACCATTTTCAGAGGGCTCCTGCTGAGCTGTCAATGGCTGGACCCCTTTAAACCTGGCCCAACCTTGCTTCAATGCAAAAACGACCATTTTGTTTTGCCTATAATGAAATGCTCCTTCCTTGTTTTGTTTCATTTCATTTTGTTTCATTACATAAACAACAAAACAGCATTTCGTTTTTTGTTTCCTGGCCATCCCAACTTTTCACTTATTGGGCTCACCCCTCAAAAAAGGCGGCCCTTTCCCCTGGCATTAGATTTGGCCCCTGGACTGAGTCCGGTGTCAAGATTTCCCTGGAGAAAAAGGCCTTGTCTGGTTTTCTTCCCATACCAGTTGATCATGCTGGTGAGAAATGGGCCACCTTGAATTTTTATGGGGTGCAATGATGGGCTCAATAAATTTCTATGTGTGCTACGGTCAGCGGGAAGCCATTGAATGACCTACATATCATTTGACATGTGAATGTGTGCGCACACGTTACCTGCCTTCTCACCTCCTCCTCCTCCTCTTTCCCTTCTTCTTCTTCCTTTTCCTCCGCTGAACTAAAGAATATTGTTATGTGCCATCAAGTCGCCTTCAGCTTATAGGGACCCTATAAGTCAGCAATCCTCAGAATGTCATGTCCTTAATACCACTGATCAGCTTTTGAAAACTCAACCCCATGGCTTCCTTTAGGAAGTCAGTCCATCTCGTATTCAGCCTTCCTATTTCCCTGCTGTTTTCAACCTTCTCCTAACAATCCTGCCTTCTCATGATGTTCCCAAAGTCAGACAGGCTGAGATTCAAACTTTTGTTTTGCCTCCAGGGATAGTTCAGGCTTTAAATACCCCAAGACCCACTTATTATAATTCCACATCATATCCAAAATGGAAGATTCTTCATCCCGTCTCCCCCCTCCCTCAGTCCTGCTTCTTGGTTTATCCAGTGTTCCTGGGTGCTCTTTGAAGCACATCCTCTTCTCTGTTCCTTCTTCATTTTTGGCTTCCTTGCTTTGACTCGGACAATTCAACTCGGCCTCTGGTTCAACCCACCCGGCGTCTGCTCTTCACAGGTTGGTAAATGTCTGCTTTCGCCAACAGTTGCAGGCGCCTCACAAACACAGTCTTTCTCCGTGCAGGCCACCCACGTCTTGGGCTGCTGAGTCACCGAATGATGCAGTAGCACAATATTTGAACCAGTTTGGCTCAGCCTGGGGGTGGAGGCTGCAGAAGGGCCATCAATCCACCAGAAAATCATCGCTGAACTCTCTCTACCATGAAAAACGTAGGAGTAGTTTTGGATGATCAATTCTGGATGCTCAAGGAGGGTTTGCTTCTATTCAGTGGGCACACAAGGCATTCTTACCCTGGTCCTTTGTATTCCTCCTTTTTATCGCTGCCTCACCGATACTCATTTTTCTCTCACCTGGAATTCAAGGGCTCCCTGCCACCATAATTACCTCCTTCTCTTTCTTTGCAGGCCCTCAGTTACCTCAGCTTTCAAGCAATGTTTACCTTTATAAGGCGAAATAACCCCTAAACACAAGCATCACCAAAAGGGGACCGTTTATGGACTCTGGATATCTCGCTAAACATTCCTGAAGCAAAAGTTGAAGAAAGAAGAGGAGACAAAGGAAGGCAAGAAAAGAAAAGAGTCTGAGGATTTTTGTAGAGGAAGAATGTATGCCACCGGTTGCCTGAAAAACTTTTCAGTGGGGCCAATGTAGCTGTAAAGATGGCCACCACCGTGGTACCTTGTAGAAAGGAATTACAGCGGCGCCCCGACTTAAGAGCAGCTCGACTTAAGAGAAATTCGACTTAAGAGTGGAAAACTGTTGGCATTTTAACTGCTTCCTTATAAATTTTAGATATGGTCTGCTTGACGTACAATTTTTTTTTCATTTTTTCATTTTTTAACTTATTTTTTCCCATTTTTAAGATAGGTAACCCGACTTAAGAGTAGTTCGACTTAAGAGCATGCACCCAGAATGGATTAAATTCGTAAGTAGAGGCACCACTGTAATTTGTTCCAAATGAAATTCGGTTAACCAAATTTTCCTTTGTACAAATTTCCCATAGGAATCGATTGAAAATGAATTAATCCCTAATTGTGACCATTTTTCTGTTGTATGGATTCACCCCATAAGCAATTCTGTTAAGCGATTTTCCCTATCTCTGGAATTTTTTTCCCTTTAAGTGCAAAAAATTGGCAAATGCCCGAAGAGAAGCGTTGTCTCCGAATTCTGTGAGGTACTAGTCTGATTAGGCCAGCACCGGTTAGGTCAGCACTGGTTAGGCTAGTTGTGGATTCCGACTTCAAGGAAAATGCCGACAAACTGGTGAACATTCAGAAGAAGGTGATTAGGAGACTGGACACCACGTCAAACAAGGAAAAACTGAAAGAAGTGGGTATGTTTACCCTTGAGAGAAGACAGAGGAGGAGACATGGCAACACTTTTCTAGGAGTTGAAATGCTGCCCTTTCAAATCAGGGGCAGGATCTGCCCTTGACCATCTCAGGATGGAGGACAGGCCACAGTGGACTCAACTTAAAGGAAGCCAGATTTCAGCTGGATGTCAGGGGAAACATCCTAAATCAGTGGTGTCCAAATTTTGGGCTTCCAGATGTTTTGGACGACAACTCCCGCAGTCCTTTGGCTTTGGAAATACAGGCTTGGAATTCTCACACCAACATTCGAGTGAAAACGAAAACGCAATTTACAAGGGCAGATGGCAACCATAAGAGAAGTTGAACAAAGAACATAAGAAAAGCCAAAATGGGCTTTTCCTGTGTTCTTATTGTTCTTATCTAGCTACCACATGTGGACAGTATTCTGGATTTAGTCTTCTTCTGCTTCCTCTTTTGTAGGAATGGGGATTGTGTCTGGACTTGGTAAAGAAGCAGCCTTCAAAACTGTTCTCTTTCTAAAGAACTCACCAAAACAGGTGTGAGTCAGCCCAAGGACACCACAAATCTAATTTCAGCAAGTGTTTTGCATGATATGGTAGAAGCAGAGGCACGGAATGGGTTTCTTGTGTCCAGGTGATGGATCATCTTGTTAGTGCTTGCGGTGTCTCTGCACAGAGGAATACAGGCTTCAGCCTTGCACAGATACAGGAAATGCATACAGATTTTGTTTCTTACAGGCTGCAGTAGCTCACAACAAGGAGACATCTCTTGAAGAGGCCGTGATGCTGTGCCAAGACTCAAGACTGGACTAGAACAATGGTCCCCAGCCTTGGGTCCTCAGATATCCTTGGACTAAAACTCCCAGAAACGGCCACTCCTAGGATTCCTGGGAGTTGTGGCCCAAGAACATCTGAGGATCCAACATTGGGATCCACTGAACTAGACTCTTGACTACAGGGAGATTTTCTCACCTTTCTGCTTCTTAGAATCTAAGTGGCGCATTGTTATCATGACCAAAATTGTTCAAGTCCAGAATACTGGCGGGGAAAGTTGAATCCATGGACTTTAACCTTGAGGAATGCTGCGTCCATCTCTACCCCAGGGCTTAGGGGAGACAAGATCAAGCCACTTTCTTGAAAACTGGGCCCCAGTCTAGCTGGTGGCTCCATAACACCATCAATAATTCAACTGCTTCAATAATTCAGCATATAATAATAATTATCCTATAATGCAGTCCTTGAGAGGCACAGCTTCCAAGCCTAAAAGCCACAGTAATTGTTTTATTGCTTCCCATTCTCCAGGCACCCATCACATAACTTTCCCCTTTGGCCTGAGCTTTTCAACTGAGATTCTTGACCTCTCTTCTGATGGGTAGGGTTATGATGATCAAGCGTCTATTTTGGACAGAATGATGGAGCAAGACCAGGGGCAAGAGAGAGGTGATCCAGCATGATGGCGTACTTGTTCACCGCTCAACATCAGCAATGGGGTGATGGTGGAGAAACAGGATCAGGGCCACAGATCAGAAGATAAGAATGGCAACCCTTTCTCTGTAACATTCCTGTTAATGAAATTGGCTCAATGATACTCCTCTTGTGCTATACGCAATGTAACAAAGCTTCTGGGCATTGTCCGAAGGCTGTGTGTTTCATTCCATCCTTGTGTATCCCGTTACATTAGGGAAGGCTTCTTAGAATAAAATTCGCCCCCAATTCGCCCCCAATTCCTCTCTATTCAGGATTGCAGGTGCCCAATTAAGGTGGTAAGAATGTAGGAGCTTCGTGACACAGTGGTTAAATGTCTGTCCTGTAGCTAAAACTGTGCTCATGACCTGGGGTTCAATCCCAGGTAGTAGGCTCATGGTGGACTCAGCCTCCCATCCTTCCGAGGTTGGTAAAATGAGTACCCAGCTTGCTGGTGGGGGGAATGTGTAGCCTGCATACTGGAATTAAACTGCCCAGAGACTACTTGAAGTGGTATGGGGCAGTATATAAGCAGAACATTTTTTGCTTTGGTTACTGCTCCCCCCATCTTTAAAACATATAATTCTGGAAGGCATGGAGTCCTCCATCCTTGAATTAGGCCCTGGCCAAGAAGGGCAACCTTTGTTTTCAGTTCCATCCTTCACCAACATTTCTGTGTTTGGAAATAACCTTGTGAATTGGCGAGGCAACCAGGTAGACAACTGAGTGGGTCACCAGTCACTGCCTTCTATGAGATTATGCTGGTGGAAGCTGCAGGTCCATCACTATAATTGATTCAGTTGATGCTCCACAAAGAAGAGTGGTTCCCCACCTTGGGACCCCAGATGTTCTTGGACTGCAACTCCCAGCAGCCTTCACCACCAGCTGTGCTGGCCAGGATTTATGGATGTGGCATTCAAGAACACCTGGGGACCCACGTTTGGGAGCCACTGATATAAAACTTGGAGGCTCTGCCTTCCAATTCACCCTTCTAAAATCGAATCAGCCTCTCTGATTTATTTATCTACTTCTCTGAAGCGCAAGTGGGAGTTTAGCTCGGTCATCTTGTCCTTGGCCTCAGGCAGTCAGATGTCTGAGGACTGCTCTGTTCCCAATACATTCCTCTCATTCTGCTGAGGTCTGATTCTGCCTTTTCCCTTTCAATGTTGGGGGACAATGGCCAAAGGTGGACAACCATACAATCTTCAGTGCAAGATTATAAGAATAAACATTCAAACTGGACAGGGGCAGTAACTACAGTGTGGTGGTGCTGACCCTACTCCAGGCTGTAGTCCAGACTTTATCTGAGGCACTGACCAAAGTGGGGAGCCATCTCCTCCTCACAGGGTCGGCCCTTTAAAGTTTGGACAAAATCATAATATCAATAATCTCAGAGCTGCACACCTGGAAGGGATCCTGGGGGTCATCAAGACCAGCCCCTTTCAAGGGGGCAGAATGGGGAAATTGAACTCTCGACCTCTGGCTTCACAACCAGAAACCTAAACCTCTGAGTTATTTGGCAACTCAGTGCTGGAGTGGATTAGTTAAAGCTCGCCCTTTGGTCTTGACCAGGCATGTCGAAAGTCAGGCCCGGGGGCCAAATGTGACCCGTTTTTAAATTTTGAGAGGCCCATGGCCTCTTCTCCCCACTAGCTCAGCCTGTCATGCATCCCCGCCAGCTGGCCCCTCCCCATACTGGATGGAGATGTCAGCTTGCAGATTTATGGCTTGCCTGCCCCCCTGCATCCGTCCATCCCCCAGCAACCCAGCCAGGCTACCCCCCCCCTCCATTGCTGCAGCATCGTCCCTGCCTCCTTGCACATCTTAGAGGCTTGCCCAAAGTCTGGTCCGGGGGCCAAATGTGGCTGAATGGTAGGACCCCCACACATTTTCACCTCACCAAATCTGGCCCTCCTTGCAAAAAGTTTGTAAACCCCTGGTCTTGACCCTACAAAGCTCATTCATTCGATAGATCCAGCTAATGGGCATCTACTAATTCTGTGTAATATGTATCCTTCCCTTTTCCTTTTACCCACTCGTCCTGAGTGTACTAGAATCCCTAATTGTGATGCTGCCACTTCACACACACACACACACACACACACACACACACAAATATCAGAGGGCAAAAGAAAATTATCAATGGGGGGAAACGACGACAAAGGAGTGGACAATATGAAAAGAGATGAATGCAATCTCTCCTCTGGATACTGAAATGAAAGCCCCAAAAGGGAAGTTTTCAAACAGTCCTATTTCCAGTCGAATGGCGATCTAATCCTCACAAGTAATTTTCTGTGTCTCCACATTTCCTGCCTCCGCCCTACCTGTGCTTCCTTTCTTCCTCTTTTGAAAGAGAATGACTTTTTATTCTGGGCTTATAATAAAGTGAACCTAATGACACTGTCCCCATGTAAATGTAATTCTTTTCCAGCTGGCATGTGATAGGGAAGGAGTGATAGACCACCATCGAGAAAATAGTTTCTTGCAGGAAGCTTTTGTGCTGAAAAAGAAGGGATATATAAAGAGCAAGGCTTGTTTCTTTTCTTCTCTCTCTCTCTCTCTCTCTCTCTCTCTCTCTCTCTCTCTCTCTCTCTCTCTCTCTCTCTCTCTCTCTCTCTCTCTATATATATATATATATATATATATATATATATATATATATATATATATATTATATATATTTATATATTATATATATATATATATAGGAGGCTTATGGCAACCTTATTTCTGTTTATTTTTTCTCCTTTTTTTCTCTCCCCCCCCTCACCCGCTGCCTTTACTGACGGTTTTTTTATTGACTGGTGCCCTATCGCTGTTCTTCCGCCAGTGTTTTTACTACTCGTTTTAATAATAATTGTATTTTACTGGTCTTTTTTGTAAACCGCCCTGAGCCCTCCAGGAAATGGTGCGGTATATAAGTGCAGGAAATAAATAAATAAATAAATAAATAAATAAATAAATAAATAAATAAATAAATAAATAAGGTGTTGGCTGGAAATGGAGTTTGTGTCGTGTTATTAATTACGCATACAGAGAGTTTAGGGGTACAATCATCTCCTGGTCCCAGGCTACATCTCTCTGTGCATGGGTGTCTCTCTGTGTGCGTGTGTGTGAGAGTGAGTGTGTGGGAGTATCTCTGAGCTGTGCCTGGGACCCAAGGCTTTTTATTGACAAGAGTAAAGAAGTACACAAGGGATGGAGAGAAGCATTGACAATAGGGCAGAGGAAGAGACAGAAGAAGGATGGTCTTTTGGTCGCGTATGCATTCCATTGGTGGGGGGGGGAGCATGCACCCTTATCTAGGAGGAAATGCTGGCTAGTGAGGACTCATTGATAAGGGAGAGAGGAAGGAGCTTCAGGCTGGTCACAGACCAGATGTGCCTGATTATCTGATATCTGGGATTGCCATCTGATTCCCTGGCAATGCCAGGTCCAGGTCAGTTTAACCACACACTGGGTTCCCTGCTTGCTCTCTGGACATGTTTGTCTAGGCCTTAGGCTGCCTCAGTGCTGCCAGGTTATTTCGGGGTTCAGAGCCTATTGGGGTATGGAATCCCCACAAGTTTGGATCAGGATGAAGGAGTATTTCAGCTGCTGGTATGTGCGTGTGTGTTTTAAAAGCAAGATTTCAGAAAGACATACAGAATCCGCTGGGGAAAAAATTATATTGGCATCTATTGCATTGGTGGACATTTTGGCTGAGAATTGTAGCACAGACATTGCCTCTTGGGTGTTGAGTCTTGTAACTGGCGTAGGACCGTACATGCTTACTTCGACGCCATGGCGATTGATGGCTGAGATTTATGATGATGGGCTTGTGCAATAATAATAAATAATAATAACTTTATTTTTATGCCACATTTCTCCCCAAAGGGACCCAATGGTGTGTGCGAGTAAATAGGATCCTTGCCTATATTTGATAAAGAAAGGTCCGGAGTTTTTAATACAGATTTCTCCTTCATGGGGCAGAATCATGGCAGAGCAGTGAGGGAGAGCGTCCAATTATGGCTCATGAAAACTGGATTCAAATACTTGCACGGCCACAGAAAGTCACTGAGGGTTGCCTTGAACATCTCTTTGAATACCTCACATCCCTTGAAAACCATCTTAGTGTTCTGTTAACCTCGATGGCACAAACCAACCCCCGCCCCCAACACACAAGCTCCAGTCACCCTTCTAAAATCCCATCAGCCTCTCTGATTTCATAGAATCATAGAGTTGGAAGAGACCTCAAGGGCCATGCAGGAACCCCCATCAGAGTATCCCCGACAGGTGGCCATCCAGCCTCTGCTTAAAAGCCGCCAAAGAAGGAGATTCCACCACCTTCTTTTATGGCAGCATCTTCCACTGCTGAACAGATCTAACCATCAGGAAGTTCCTCCTAATGTTCAAATGGAATCTCTTTCCCTGCAGTTTGAGACCATTGCCCCGATTCCTAGTCTCTGAAGCCATGGAAAACAAACCTGTTCCCTCTTCAGTATGACATCTGAAACACAGGTCAGAGTTTAGAAGGATGGCTTAGACGTGCCATGGAAAACAAACCTGTTCCCTCTTCAATATGACATCTGAAACACAGGTCGGAGTTTAGAAGGATGGCTTAGACGTGCGTGGAATCTTTTGCTTGTATAAATTCTATCACGATATAATCTCTTGCTACAAAGGCTCATTTGGAACGGAAGGACTGGCCCCTACGGGAGGCCAGCTGGGCTTCGTACCTGATAATCTTTGGATGAGTGGCCAGAAAGGTCATGAGGGCATTGGATTTGAAAACATAGACTCCTAGAATTGGAAGGGGCCTATAAGGCCATCAAGACTAACCCTTGGCACAAGGAAGGGGTACAAATCAATGCAGATCTGACAAATTGTGGTCACAATTTGACATAGTGGAACTGGTGCAGAAGAAAGCAATGAAAATTATTACTGGGATAGGGCACCTCCTCTATGGGGAAAGGCTACAGCATTTGGGGCTCTTTAGTCTGGAAAAAAGGAACCTGAGGGGGGATTTGATTGAAATGTACATAATCATGCAGGACATGAGTAAAGTGGATAGAGGGATGCTCTTCTCCCTCTCACAAAATACCAGAACTAGGGGACATCCACTCAAATTGAGGGCTGGGAGAGTGAGAACAGACAAAAGAATTTTTTTTAACCTAGCATGTTGTTAGTCTGTGCAACTCCCTGCCACAGGATGTAGTAATGGCATCTGGCCTGGATGCCTTCAAAAGGGGACGGGCCAGATTCCTGGAGGAAAAGTCCATCCCAGGTTACAAACCATGATGGAGATGTTTAATCTCCAGGCTTAAAACCAAGGGTTAGATGCAGGGGAGTGGTATCCGGAAACAGAGATCTAGTCTTGTGCACTCCCAGAGGCATTTGGTGGGGCCACTTGTGGGATATACAGGAAGCTGGACTACATGGGCCTTTGGCCTGATCCAGCATGGCTCTTCTTATGTTCTTATAATTTTTTTCTTGATGCATTGGAATCCTTCAGTGTTGGAGCATTCACCCCCTTCTGAGGCCATCGGATCCATTGTCGTACTGCTCTAATACCAAGGCAATCAGTTCTATTGTACTGCTCTAACAGTTAGGAAGTTTTTCCTGGCCTTCAACTGAAATCCAGCTTCCAGTAACGTGAGCCCATGGCTGTGTGTCCTGCACTCTTGAGATGAACAAGGGCGGATCCAGCCCCTCCTCTGTAGGACAGCTTTTCAAGTCTTCCCCCTCAGTCTTCTTTTCTCAAGGCTCAACATCCCCAGTTCTTTCAGTCTTTCTTTCTAGGGCTTGGTTTCCAGCCCTGTGGTCTTCGTTGTTGCTCTCCTATAAACTTGTTCCAATTTGCCTGCATCCTTCTTGAAGTGTGAAATCCAGAATGAGACACAGGACTTGAGATGAGCGCATCAGTGCCTGGTGCACCAAGAAGGAGCAGAAGCACAGTTGAAAAAGGATATTGACAACCTTGAGCGGGTGCAGGGGAGGGTGACCAGGATGGTTGAGGGTCTGGAGGAAATGTCTTATGAGGAACAGCTCAGTAGGAACTGGGAATGTTTAACCTCTCTAAAAGAAGGCTGAGGGGGAATATGATAGCTATGTTTAAATATTTGAAAGGATGTCATATTGAAGAGGAAACATGTTTGTTTTCCATGGCTTCAGAGACTAGGACTCAGGGCAATGGTTTCAAACTACAGGAAAAGAGATTCCATTTGAACATTAGGAAGAACTTCATGACAGTTAGAGCTGTTTGGCAGTGGAAGATGCTGCCACGGAGGGTGGTGGAGTCTCCTTCTTTGGAGGCTTTTAAGCAGAGGCTGGATGGCCATCTGTCAGGAGTCCTGTGAGGGGGGTTCCTGCATGGCAGGGGGTTGGACTAGATGGCCCTTGAGGTCTCTTCCAACTCTATGAATCTATGATTCTATGATTCTATGATTCTTTGCAGCCTCAACTTTTTCCTGTCTTTCCTGGCCTCAGTGCCTCAGTTCCTATGTTGAGTGGAAAATAAATCTTAAGAAAAGGAGGAGTGAAACAGATGAATAAATGTAAAATGAATGGGAGGCAGTCCCCTGTTGAAAGAAAGCAATGCTCGTTTGGTGTCTGTCAATGTCTGGGCTGCCGTGAAATCCTGACATTTGGGGATGGCCGAGCTGTGTGACAGAGAGAAGCAAGAGGCAAATATTCCATCATGGATTTTTAAAATATCATTTTATTATTCTTTTGTAGCTTTAAGTGGCTTCAATCAAACATGCAGGCGAGGCGCTCGATTTCCCCTCGCCTTCCCATCGACTGTTGAGCGGGTCCAATGATTTGGCCTGTCAGCAATCCGAGGAGGAAAAAAATTGCATGAAGAGAAAGCAGAAGACGAAGCCAAAGAGAGAGAGAAGGTATTGGATGGAAATGGGATCCCCTGCACTCACATCTGCACTCACTTCTCAGCCTGATGCTTCAGTATCAGAGGTGGAGCAGGTATGATGGGCTTCAGACACCAGGAATGATGGCCAAGATCCAAATAACAAGTGAGAATTTCTTGGGGCCCATTTCTATACTCCCAGAATCATAGAAGAATGGGGTCGGGAAGAATTTATAAGGTCGTCATGTCCAACCTCCTGCTTAAGGCAGGAATCCAAATTAAAGCTGATGTGATACATGGCTGCCCAATTTTCTCTTGGAGGCCTCCATTGCTGCCTTGCCCCCCCCCAGGTGTTGAGGTAATGGTTTACATTGTTATACTGTTTTAACAGTTGACATTTTTCCAGATGTTCTGCCTAAAGCCAGCTTCTTTTATCCTGAGCCCATTATTACAGTATGTGCCCTGCTCTCTGGGATAAAAGAAGGCTGGGAGGGGGGGATATGGTAGCTATGTTTAAATATTTGAAAGGATGTCATATCGAAGAGGGGACTGGTTTGTTTTCCATGGCTTCAGAGACTAATATGCAGGGCAATGGCCTCAAACTACAGGAAAAGAGATTCCATTTGAACCTTAGGAAGAACTTCCTGACGGTTAGAGCTGTTCGGCAGTGGAATAGGCTGCCACGGAGGGTGGTGGAGTCTCCTTCTTTGGAGGAGGTTTTTAAGCAGAGGCTGGATGGCCCTCTGTCGGGCATCCTGTGATGGGGGTTCCTGCATGGCAGGGGGTTGGTCTTGATGGCCCTTGAGGTCTCTTCCAACTCTATGATTCTATGATTCTATGATCGAGAACAGATCGTGCCCCTTTTCTGTAGGACTGCCTTTCCAGTCTTTGAAAACTGCTATCCCATCTATCCCACCCACCCACCCCGTCTTCTTTTCACAAGTCTCAAGATGATGTTCAGCTTTGTAACTGGTTGACACTAGGGATGAATGAAATCGACCCTCCAGATGTTGTGGAGAAATGGTAATTCTATCAGTCATTTCCAGCCTAGCTAAAACAGAAGGATTCTGGGACACACTGTTTACCAACAACATGGGTGGCTGAAAGCAGACCACTTCTGTGTTATGCTATTCATCCCATGAGGACAGAGCTTGGAAAGTTGCTTTTAAAAAATAATGAACAAGAGTTACCATTTTGGATCACTTGTATTTGCCTCCTGTTAAAGTTAATCGTCTGAAAAAGCCATCTTGACTTGCTATTTATTAAAATTAACTAAAAGTAGATTCCGGGGGGGGGGGGAAGCACCCCATGAGATTACTCACAGCTACTGGACGGTGGGGCAGAGCCCACCCTCTTCCCATCAGCCTCATTGTTCGGCACAACACCCACTTGGAAAGTTGGCTTGAATGGAAAAAGAAACGATGGAGCAGAATCCTATTCTGGGTTTCCAATAGTGCCTCTGCAATGGCATCAATCACAGCAGCGAATGGCTTCCATGAATGAGCGCCCACTCGCATCCCCGGCCATGGACTGATTTTGTTGGCTGGCACATGACCAGGAATGCGAGCGATGGCCTGGCAGTGAATGGCAATCCATTCCCATGGATTAGGTAGTAAAAAAAAGGCATTGCAATAACACTCCCCAACGACTTGTAGCCGATGATGTTGTGCTCCTTGAACCAGGTGAAATTCCACCCCGCCGTTCAGTAATGGCTCACCGCTGTAAATGATAACTTGAATAATTACAGTTGACCTGCAGAATGGTTGAAGCTGTTGCCCATTATTAAATCCATTTGGGGGCCTACTCAGTCTGGAGCTGTCAGGAGAGATGCGGGGCATGCCAACCCAGTTCCCAGTGTGGCCACTCTCCATGGGAGTATTTATTGGCACAATTACTGGACATGACATAGAATCATTGAATCATAGAGTTGGAAGAGACCTCAAGGGCCATCCAGTTCAACCCCCCACCATACAGGAACACCCATCACAGGACTCCCAACAGATGGCCAATTATAGGCCTGTCGCCAATATCCCATTTATGAGCAAGGTCTTGGAGAGGATGGTGGCTGCTCAGCTTCAGGGTCTTCTAGATGACACCAATGCCCTCGATCCTTTTCAGTCGGGCTTCAGGCCGTGCCATAGTACGGAAACGGCATTGGTCGCCCTGCATGATGACCTTTTGAGGGAGTCTGACAGGGGTAATATGTCCCTGCTGGTGCTCCTCGATCTCTCAGCAGCCTTTGATACCGCCGACCACAGTATCCTCCTGGGGAGGCTCTCCAAGTTGGGGATTGGAGGCACTGCTTTGCAGTGGTTCCGTTCCTTCTTGGAGGACCGCCCTGAGCGAGTGCAGCAGGGTGAGATGACCTCCGCTCCTTGGTCCCTCAATTGTGGGATGCCACAGGGGTCGGTCATCTCTCCCATGCTCTTCAACATTTATATGAGGCCGCTGGGAGGGGTCATAAGGGGGTATGGAGCTTCGTGTCACCAATATGCAATGACACCCAGCTCTATATCTCCTTTCCCTCTTCTGTAGTGGATGCCGTCCCGTCCCTTGAGCGCTGCCTGTGTGCCATGCTGGACTGGATGGGGGCTAACAGACTGAGGCTGAACCCGGGCAAGACGGAGATCTTGCGGGGGGGGGGGCTGATGGCTGTGGTTTGGGAAGCTCCCTCGTATTTGGGGGAGTAACTCTCTCTGCGAAGGATGGGGTCCGCAGTTTGGGCGTCCTGTTGGACCCGGCACTCACCATGGAGACCCAGGTGGCATCAGTGGTCTGTACCACTCATTACCATCTGTGGAGGATTGCCCAGCTGTGGGCCTTCCTGAACATTGGGGCGCTGACCACGCTGGTTCATGCGCTCGTAGTCTGGAGATTAGACTACTGTAGCGCTCTCTACGTGGGGCTGCCTATGAGATTAATGTGGAGATTGCAGCTCGTGCAGAATACAGCGGCCAGATTGTTAACAGGGTTAAAAAGGGGCCAACATATTACCCCTTGTCTTGGCCGCTCTGCACTGGCTGCCTATTTGCATTGACCTCAAGGTTTTGGTATTAACATACAAAGCCCTAAACAGTTTGGGCCCTCAGTATTTGACAGAACGGCTCCTCCCAAAAAGAACTGCCAGAATTACTTGGTCAAGCCAGGCGGGCTATCTGCAGGTACTGACCCCGAGGGACGTCCAGAAAACATCAACAAGGAAAAGAGCCTTCTCAGTGGTCGCACCTCATCTGTGGAACGAAGTTCCCCAAGAGATTCGCCTGGTGCCCTCACTACAAGCCTGGCTGAAAACCTGGCTTTATAGGTTGGCCTTTATAGGTTGGCCTTCCCTGAATATTCTGATACGACCAACTTATATAAATAGGACGCTATCATTTTCCCCGCTTTATGAAAATTTTCTATTAGTTATTTTTTTCCATTTGTTCTTATTTTGATTTGTTAAAGCATTTTGATTTTTTGTATTTGTGCTTATTTGTTTTTTTGTTCCTTTTATTGTTATGATTTGATTATTTGGTTTGATTGATTATTTTTTATTTTTTATTTTAAGTTGTTTAATCTGGTTTTATATTTTGTATATGTTTGTAAACTGCCCAGAGTAGCTTTTTTGCTCGATGGTTGCAGTATATAAATAAATAAATAAATAAATAAATAAATAAATAAATAAATAAATAAATCCAGCCTGTGCTTAAAAACCTCCAAAGAAGGAGACTCCACCACCCTCCTTTGGGGCAGCTTATTCCATTGTTGAACAGCTCTGTCATGAAATTCTTCCTAATGTTCAAATGGAATCTCTTTTCCTGTAGTTTGAGACCATTGCCCCGAGTCCTAGTCTCTGAAGCCATGGAAAACAAATCAGTCCCTTCTTCAATGTGACATCCTTTCAAATATTTAAACATAGCTATCATATCCCCTCTCAGTCTTCTTTTTGTAAGGCTAAACATTCCCAGTTCCCTAAGCCGTTCCCCATAAGACATTTCCTCTAGACCCTCAACAATCCTGGTTGCCCTCCTCTGCACACGCTCGAGGTTGTCAACATCCTTTTTAAATTGAGGCACACAGAACTGGACACAGGATTCCAGGTGGGGTCTGACCAGAGCAGAATAGAGTGGTACTATCACCTCCCTTGATCTAGACGTGATGCTTCTTTTGTTTGCAACCAAGAGTCGCATTGGGATTTCCATCCAGATTTGAGTCTTGACGTTCTCCCAGGGAGAGCAAATGCTGATCTAGCATTTCTCCAATGGGTTTTGGATAGGTTGGTTCTTAGGTGACCAAAGCAGCAGAAGGTGCAACAACCACATGAAAATGGATGGGGGACAATGCCTTGTCAGATCTGCCCTCATCTTCTTCAGTGGAGACAATCTCTTGTTTCACTATGGATGGCCAGATTCTTCAAGGTGGGTTGGAAATCTGACATCAATTCTTGTCTCCAGCTATGGAGGCCATTCCCGTGGTCAAAAGCAGCATCGTTTCCAACCAGCATGATTTGCATTCTTAGTAGAGATGGGCACGACTTGAAAAATTTTTTTTTCGAGTTGTCGTTAGTCGGGCCGGTTCCGTTTCGGCTCGTTTCCGTTTTTCACGAAAATTTGCAAAAATTAGTCGGTTCGTTTTTTCGTTTTTTCGTTGTCGTTAGTACTGGTTTGGGGAGGGGGTAGCGGGCTCCTGGAGGGAGCTGCAGGAGTCAGCCAGAGCCACAAGTGACGGACTGGCAGACTCTTTGCACCCACTGTGTCTCACGTACTTGCATGTAGTGCAATGCAAGTAGATCTGGCTTAGGTTAAGAAGGTTAAAGGGCGCAGTTTTGGCTAGTTACGGTGAGGTTCGAAAAAGATGCAATTGGGTGCACCTAGCGGGCCTCTCTGAACCCACTAGGGCAGTGTAGTGTAAGGTAGAAGGGTTTCAGGGTTCGGGCCTACTGTGAGAGGTCCTAAGAAGCCGCTTGGCACTCCCAAAGTCTCTGCTTTAAGGTGGCCTTATGTGGCCTTCCGATATTTGGTGGAAATTTTGCATGTCAACTCCAGGTCAGCCCTATCAATTTGCAAGATGTTGCCAGTTGTAAAAATTAATATAAAATAAAATTAGACAGATCTTTTTTTGCTTATAGAATATTTATCCTTGCTACGTAAAATTATTATCATTTAAAATTGCCAATTTTCATCTTTATTGTGGTGTCTTTGTTGGGGTTTTGTGTAAACGATTTCAAAAATTTTTGCGGTGTGCATTTGGATCCCCCCAACGACATGAAAATAGAAATAAACCTCCAGCCTAGGTACATCCAGCCTAAAAACCTCCAATGAGGGAATGGCTCCAAAACTTTGCATGGTCACCTATCCAGGCAACCTCTGTCGAAATCCAATGTTAAAAGAAATTATACTTAAAAGAAATTCACGAGTAGACTTTTTAGTCCATGAAAAAAACCTCGCTGCTCATGTGAAAACTTTCAAGCATTTAAAATAGCTATATTCTCTCATTTTCTGTGGTGCTTGGTGGGGTTTTGCGCACGATTTCAAAAACTTATTAGCGGTCGCCATTTTGCATCCCCGCGCCCGCATGGCAAATGGATGCGCCCTCCAGTGCTAGACCTTTTAAGCAGGCGCACAGAAAGCAAACCAAGGAGACGAGGGGGGGGAACCACCGCCCCACCAAATAAACACCTTCCCTTGATCTAGAGTGCCTCTTAGACAAGTTTTCGCTATGTTTAGCCCGGAATCTGAGTTTTTTTTTAACTTTCAAAACTTTTTTTCTGTGCCTGATGCATTCGCCGGTTTGATAGTAGGTATCTGAGGCCAAAGACAGAAATGGTTGTCCGTCGACTCGAAAATGGTGGGGATGTTGTCCGTTCCCTGATTTCCGTGAGTAACGATACGTTAACAGAAAGAAACGGAATTAAGCCGGTGAATCGTGCCATACTCTATTTCAGTATGAAGGGGCATCCCGTGGTGAGAGGCTGGAGGTTTCAACACCTGCGTTCTTATAAGCGTGTCAATCTCCCAAGCTGGGATTTGGGCAGAACCCTTGATTTAGATCTTTCAGAATTAACCCAAACGGAGGAATTAATAAATCATCCGAGCTAAATGATTTATGGGGAAATTAAGGCCACCCGCATCAATTTATCATAAGCTGGCACAAGTGTTGATGGATCAGCCCTGGCTGCGGGTTTTCCTGGCGACAGCGTCACTCCGCAGCCTGGGTCTGGGATTTTTGGCCTCATCAGTTTCATCTTGTTTATTCCCTGCTGCCTTGACTAAAATCTTGGTTATAAAAGCCCCAATATTCCATCAACCCCCTGCTTAGGAGCTGCAGTCCAACACAACAAGAAGGTGGAGGGTTAGGTTCAGATGAAATCCAAAATCCCTTAGATTTCCACACATGATGAAAGAGACTCCTTGAATGTGTGTTCCTGGCAATGGATGCTGTACCTTACATAAAGTGATACAAGCCTAGCACAGAAAAATCAAGCTGGTCCTTCCTGCAAGAGAGAACACAGAAAGTTGTGTTAGGGGATTCATGTTCCACACCACGGCTGCTGACCTGTGAAGTCCTTCACGGTTCTGTCCTGTCTCCTATGTTACTTAACATTTATGAAACCACTAGCCAAGAGTATCAGGAGTTTTGGGGTTAAGTGTCACCACTATGCCAATGACACCCAACTCTGCCTCTTGACACCTCTGAATTCTAAGAAAGCTGCTATTTCGACTTTACATGAGTGTTTAGCTGCAATAATGAGCTGGATGAGGATGAAAAAACTGAAACTAAATGCAGACAAGATCGAGGTGCTTCGGGTCAGTCGAAAGGGACAGCAAGGGATAGGGAGGGATGCAACCTGCACTGGATGGGGTCACCCCCATTGAAAAAAGAGGTGTGCAGTTTGGGGGTGCTCCTGGACTCATCCTTGAGCCTAGATGCCCAGTTCACTGCAGTGGCCAGGAGCACATTTGCACAATTCAAGCTAGTATACCAGTTATGCCCATTTCTTGAGAAACCTGCTCTGGCTATGGTGACACATTCCCTAGTGACGTCCTGGCTAGACTACTGTAATGCGCTTTATGTGGGACTACTGATGAAAATCACAGGAAATGTCAATGGGTCCAAATTGCAGCAGCCAGATTGCTGACTGGGTGGGTTACAGGGATCACATCACACCCTTATTACAGCAGCGCCACTGGCTACCAATCAGCTATTGGACACAATTAAAAGTGCTGACCTTAACTTACAAAGCATTATACAACCTGAGTCCTAGCTACCTCAAAGATCGAATCTCACAATATGAACCTGCTTGGATGTTAAGGTCATCAGGAGAGGCCTTTCTCTCCGTTCCACCACCATTACAGGTATGACTCGTTGGAACACATGAAAGGGCTTTCTCTGTTGCTGCTCCCAGACTCTGGAACTCCCTCCCACTGGAGGCCAGGACTGCCCTATCTCTGCTGTCTTTCCAAAAACAGACAAAAACCTTTCTCTTAAGGCAAGCTTTCCCTGAATGATGGACTACCTCTTATGTGCCTTTATATGAACTTACCATACATGACTACACAGACTTTGTGGTTATAATCACTTATAACTTTGTGTTTATACCTCTCCTTGTATGACTGCGTTGACACTATGTTCTCAACGATAGTTTCCATCCCTCATAACTTTTAGATGGTCTACCATATATGATTACATTGTCTGACTTCATAAATATACCTATGTTTTCAGTTCCCCTGCAGTGGAGGAATGGATGTAATGTTCCTCTTTTCCTAATACTGTTAAGATGCCCCTCAATTCCCTGTTCTCAAACTTGAATATGCCTTTAAAATGTATTGGACTGTATATGGTCCCTCATTACTGTAAGCTGCCTTGGGTCCTTTTCTAAGGAGAAAGGTGGGGTAAAAATAATGGAAAGGAAGGAAGGAAGGAAGGAAGGAAGGAAGGAAGGAAGGAAGAAAGAAAGAAAGAAAGAAAGAAAGAAAGAAAGAAAGAAAGAAAGAAAGAAAGAAAGAAAGAAAGAAAGAAAGAAAGAGGGACATATTACAATTATTATTATGCTAAAGGCGGACAGCCATCTAGATAGTTCAGTGGTTTAGGTCTCTGGTTGTTTGGAGGTCAATTCCCCCATTGTGTCTCCTGGGAGAAGAGCCAGATTGGGTAAGCCTCAGAGTCTCAGGATGTGCCTAGAAGGAGGGAATGGGAAACCACCTCTGGGTGTTCTCATCCTGGAAAATTCCCAAAAGGGTTGCCATAGGTCAGAATTGACTCGATGGCACACAATCAATTGCGAGCACACTGTGTATTTTAGTCTAAACTTTACTGCGGTTGAAGCCCTCAAATAATCTCAGAACCTTGGCGAATGCTTTTAAAGTTATTTATTTATTTGTTACATTTATATACCACCCCATCTTCTGAGACGGAACTCGGGGCGGTGTACAATAAAAGAAGCCACAACAGACAAGCATAAAATCACGGCGTCAATAAAAATAGGAGGGTACTATACCCTCTTCAGAGATGGCATGGGCGGCCGCAGAAAGAGAGAAAGAGAGAGGGGGGGGAAAAGGAAAAAATTAAACAGAAAGGTCGCCATATGCCTCCTTAAATAGATGGGTTTTCAAGGCTTTTTTAAAAGCGGGCAGGGACGGTGCAAGGCGCAGCTCACTCGGAAGTTGGTTCCACAGTGCAGGGCCCACCACAGAGAAGGCGCGGTTACGCGTGAGTGACTTCCGCACCTCCCTGGGTGTGGCCTGCGCCATTCTCGTGGGTCTGGTTCCAGTCGATCTCTGGGAGATACGCTCCGACAGGTACTCTGGTTCTGGATGAATCCCGCAGCAAATCCTTGGCAGGCAGAACGGTTGCTCAAGAAGGCAGAGGGTGTTTTCAGCGTGATCGGTGCCCTTCCTGAGCTGAGAAGGAAGCAGGCTCTGCAAAGAAGGAGAGGCTCTCTGCTCATGTTCAGAGGCAGCCTTTGGGTTTTTGAACACATGGCTTCAAAGGAAAAGGAGCCAAGCTGCCCACTTTCCCTGGAAACAATTCTGAAAGGCAGCCTGAACGGAAGAGTCAAAAACAGCCAAACGCCCTCCCTTCTCTGGGGCTCCCAACCATCTGTTTATGCTCAGGAAGCAGCCATTTTGAACAACTCTTGGAAAGCGTTCAAACAAGGTCGACACCATTAGTGACTGTATCACCTGCAAGGGGATGGGCGACGGAGAGCAGGAACAAACATTGTCTAGGTGATCAGCTTCTTTTCAGGAAACCTGGAGAAGACAGAATGCTAATGATTACTTTTAGAAAATTCAAATTACTGTTCGCCAAAGAAAAATGGCTGGCAGGATCCATCGGCTGCTTGTAGCAATTCCACGGAAATTGTTTTGCAATTACCTGCGGGAGGTCAGAAAGCAATTAATGTGGATCTTGCTCTCTTCCGTATGCAGGCTGTACAATTTGCCATGGATGAAAGCAATCTTCTAGTGGAATGCAGAATTGGCCACAATCATCCCTTGGAAAGGAGCCACATGTTCTTTGACAGTAAAGGCCAGCTGTGATGCCATATACCAAGGGTTTGGCCCAGTGTCTCCAGGTCCATGGGGGCAGGGAATCTGTTCCTGGTTTTATACTGTACTGCATTGGAGTTGCCAAAGGCATCTAATCTATGTCCTGTGTTGATACTCTGTGTGTGTGTGTGTGTGTGTGTGTGTGTTCAGAAGCACCAAAAGGTAGGCCAAACGGCACAAAAGGAGACACAAACAACCCATTCAAGGCTTCCATCTGGTAGACTGCATGTTTATCCAGTCAATGGATATTCTCAGTCTTGGGAAGCCGAGTCTTTTTCCTTAGGACTTTTGTCATTCAGCCACCTGATGAGAGAACATCTGGGAGAGCAGAAAGAAAACCCACAGAGACCATTTGGGGAAAAAATCCTTCTTTTAAAGAAAAGGGAGGGAGGGAACCCATAAGGCAGACCTCATGTTCCATAATAATCTGTCCTCCGGCTCGGAATCTCGGCACTGCCTTTATCAAAGAGGCAATTTTGTTCATTTGGGGTTTCTGCCACGTCTCCTGGATAAGCCCCCTAAAAGCAACCGCAATAAACATTCTCTATTCTCTCTCCTGCAGCTGCACAGACAGAATGAGAGAGAGAGAGAGAGAGAGAGAGAGAGAGAGAGAGAGAGAGAGAGAGAGAGAGAGAGAGATGTCAGACTTATTAATGTGCTTTCTTTGTCAAAGCAGCTTTTAGCTTCTTATCGGCCCACGTCCCTTAACGGAGAGACACGAACTGAATTTGAAAAAGTCCACGGAGGTCGGCAATGGAGAAACCAATGTCTTAAAGGGGCAGGGACCATTGCTCGGGGACAAAGCAAATGACAAACACTGAGCAGTGATGTCCCATCAGGAGCGGAGTGTGCCAGGAGCAGAAGCTGGACTACAGATGGTCTGTGGCAGAAATTTGCACGCAAGGCAAGTGGTGGTGGTGGTGGGGTGCCCAGGTGTCCCCATACCAATTTAGGCAAATCCATCTCAAAAACGTGTCCCTCCTTCCTCTTCTCATTCCCCTCTCGACAGATGTCAGAGATTGTTGCTGCAGCTGTTGTGACTTTGGACGCCACACCTCAGAAGACCAGTTGCACCCGAACTTTCTCCAGAGCTGTTCAACATGTCCTTCCTCCTCCAGTTGAACAATCAACTGCCACAACCTGCGGTTTTCGTTTCTCCTGATCAGATCCAACCCTTCTACCATCTTGCACCAACAAGGTGTATTCCTAAAGCCACGTGAACATTTTTGACATCTTCTCCAGTGGCACACCACAGCACATAGCAGCGATTTGCTGCTCGTGAGGACCCCCTTCCTGTTTGCCCATTCAGATGCACCACAGGGCATGAGTAAAGTAGATAGAGGGACACTCTTCTCCCTCTCACAAAGTACCAAAACTAGGGGACATACACTCAAACTGAAGGTTGGGAGAGTGAGAACAGACAAAAGAAAATATTTTTTTAACCCAGCATGTTGTTAGTCTGTGGAAATCCATGCCACAGGACATGGTGATCGCATCTGCCCCTGATGCCTTCAAAAGGGGATTGGACAGATTCCTGGAGAAGTCCATCACAGGTTACAAATCATGGTGGAGATGTGTCATCTCCAGGCTTAAAACGGGGGTACTTCAAGGGCCAGATGCAGGGGAGTGGTATCAGGACACAGAGATCAAGTCTCGTGCGACCCCAAACGCATCTGGTGGGGCCACTGTGAGATACAGGAAGCTGGACTAGATGGGTCTTCGGCCTGATCCAGCAGGGCTCTTCTTAGGTTCTTATGTTCACAGGCCTGGAGCCACAGATTCAATGGGATTTATGTACATGTTGACTCAACATTCAGCAGTTGTCTGTCGGGTGTCCTGTGATAGGGGTTCCTGCATGGCAGGAGGTTGGACTAGATGGCCCTTGAGGTCTCTTCCAGCTCTATGATTCTATAATTCTATGATTCTAGAAGCAACTGGACTGAGGGCAATGGAGGCCATTCATCTTAGCCGACTTTTCCCCTTAAGCTTTTTTTCAATATTTTGACATGTTTTCTCCACCTTTTGATGTGCCCTCTAGGTTTGCTTCTATCTTTGCAAATTGAGCAAGCATTTCTAGAAACATTTCTTTTGCTACAGTCAGGAGGGAATAGGTAGAAAAGGAAATATTGATTTCCCCCCAAGACCCTACAGGGGGTGCTGTAGGTTTTTCCATCTTCCTTTTCTCTGTCCTCTGCCTCTCTCTTTCCAAACAGAGATGTCTGATCTCATCTACTTATTTATATTTCCCCAGAGTGGCTCTGACTGTATTTCAATATAAGTGCAACATTGTTAATTGAAATCAGTAATTTCAGCGCTCATTAATAACAAATCTCTAGGAAGAAATAACACCACCGCAGTTAATGATCAGCATTAAAAAAAGGGTTGAGCCGTTAGAGCATGCGTTTGATCACTAGGTTCATTTTATAGTTGATTAGAGTGAGTTAAACTTTGGCCTCCTGCGCCATAGCGCTATATTTTTAATATGTTGGGTTGGCAACCGGGGACGTTCTCAGAATTTCACAGGTGTTCCAGCGGGAAGTTGGCCAATGTCAGTGGGTGCCCAAGTGGCTCTCAGCCACGTGGAAGCAGCCAGTGGAACCAGGGAACAGGAAACAGTCCTTCAAAGTGGGAAAAGTCAATCTGAGAAGGTCTCTTGGCCACTGCTGTCCTTCAACCAGGGGTGAATTTCACACAACTCAGACTCATCCAAAGCTGCCAACTACTCCCTCCAGAATGGAAAGGCCATGAGAGGACCAACAAAGGGAAGGTGGAGAAAATCAAAACAACAGAAGGGTCCAGGCTGAGGACGTTGAATGTTGTGGTTAAATGGTCCTCAACTCGTTTTTGGATTTATGGTGACCATATGAATGAGCAACCTCCAAAATATCCTGTTGTTCCACAGCTCTGCTCAGCTTTTGAGAACTCAAGGGTGTGGTTTCCTTATTGAGGTAACCCTTTTTTTATGGTGGCTCCAGGCCTTCATGGAAGAGGGAACTCAGATGGTGGTTTAGGGTGTGTGTGTTTCTGTTCAGTACCCTGGCTGTGCGCCTGTGGAGACCCTCAAGGATCTGTTTTGCGTCCTGTGTTATTTAACATCTAAATCAGGGGTCCTCAACCTAAGGCCCTGGGGCCAGATGCGCCCCCCCCCCCGAGTCTTGAATCTGGCTCCTGGGACCAATTGCAGACCTCGCCCCACCTACCCCCTGCTTCACAAGCAAGCCAGCCTCTGCAACTACTTCTATTGCAGAAGCAGTTCAAAGCGGTAGGCTATGTCGCTTCCCCCACTCCCTCCACCCACTGCCCAGATGACTGGCACGCTGCTAGTGGGGCAGTTCAAAGTGGGACGGCCACAGCAAGGTCCCCTGCTCCCCCCATCTGCCGTCCAGATGGTCAGGGCACCAGCTGCAACTGAGTGGGGCAATTTAAAACAGGAGGGCTGTGGCAAGCTATCCCACTCCCTCCATGGCTCCTCCAACCTTGTGTGGCCACCGCCTGCGTTATTGTGGTTGTGAGGAAGGAAGGGGGCAGGCAGAGGAAGTGCCAGCCAGCCTTCCGAGCCGGAGCAGCCACGGCAGTGGACTGACAGAGGGATGGACGGCAGGTGATCAAGGGGAAACGGAGATGCACTGATCATGGGCTGATCATGGGGGGCTCCGCCCACTTGCCCCTTCCTCCTCCCTTTTTTCTCATGTCAGTCTTTTTTTTTGAGGGGGGACTGTAGTCCGGCCCCCAGTGGTGTCTGGGTGGTGGTGGGATAGCCCGCCATTTGAAAACTTTGAGGACCCCTGATCTAAATGAAACTTCTGGAAGAGGTTTTTCTATTGTTTTGGGGTTTGGTGTGAGATCTGTGCCAATGACATCCAACTCAGCCTCACCTTGCTGTCTCAATCTGAGGAAGGAAGCTGTTTCAGTTCTAGATCAGCATCTGAGTAATGGACTGGATGAGGGCGAATAAACTGAAACTTAATCCTGCCCTTAATTCTGGACAGCACACATCAAGAAGGAGGCTGACAAATTGGAACAAGTTCAGCGGAGGGCAACGAGGATGATTAGGGGGCTGGAGACCAAGCCCTAGGGAAAAAAGACTGAAAGAACTGGGCAAGTTTAGCCTTGGGAAAAGAAGGCTGAAGGGAGAGAAGAGAGCTCTTTCCAAAGACTCAAAAGGCTGTCCTGCTCTTGACCATCCCAGAAGTTTCAGAGAGGGTAGCCATGTTGTGATGTATGGAACTGAGAGCTGGACTATAAAGAAGGCTGATTGCCGCAGAATCGATGCTTTTGAGCTGTGGTGCTGGAGGAGAGTCTTGAGAGTCCCCTGGACTGCAAGGAGTTCAAACCTATCCATCCTGAAAGAAATCAACCCCGAATGTTCACTGGAAGGACAGATTTTGAAGCTGAGGCTCCAGGACTTTGGCCACCTCATGAGGAGAGAGGACTCCTTGGAAAAGTCCCTGATATTGGGAAAGATTGAAGGCAAAAGGGAAAAAGGACGGCAGAGAATGAGATGGTTGGACGGTGCCATCGATGCAACCAACATGGATTTGACCAAACTCCGGGAAGCAGTGGAAGAGAGGAAGGCCTGTCGACCTCTGGTCCATGATGGGGTCACGAAGAGTCGGACACGACTGAACAACAACAACAAGCCATGTTAGTCCTTTCAAGAGTTGCAGGCAAAAAAATCAAAGAAAAACAAAACAAAACAAAAGACACAGAACATGTGACACCTTAAAGACTAACTTTCATATTTTAATGTCACGTTTCGTGGACACGTCCACTTCTTCAGACGTAGAGCAACAGAAGTGAGTGTCTGATACAAAATAATGAGCCATTAGTCCCACCATCCCAGAGTGTAGGACAAGCGACAGTGGGCTCAAGTTAAAGGGAAGCTGGGTTTCAGCTCTCAGGAAAAACTTCCTAACTGTTAGAGCAGTATGACAACAGAACTGAATACATTGAACTTGTTTGCCAGCTGTGTGAGAGGTCTGATCTGGCCATGGTGACGCATGCCTCAGTTCCACCCCTGGTGGATTACTAGAACATACTCTATCCTGCCGATGGAAAGTGTCCGGAAACTTCAGGGGTCCAAAAGGCAGCAGCCAGATTGCTGGCTGGGGCTCGAGTTAGGGATCACATAAACACCCTGTTACAGCAGGAGCTCCAATGGCTGCTGATCGGCTTCTGGGCTGAATTCCAAGGTCATAGAATCATAGAATCATAGAATCATAGAGTTGGAAGAGACCTCAAGGGCCATCTACTCCAACCCCCCTGTCATGCAGGAACCCCATCACAATATTTCAGAAAGATGGCCATCCAGCCTCTGCTTAAAAACCCCCAAAGAAGGAGACTCCACCACCCTCCTTTGTGGCAGCATATTCCACTGCCAAACAGCTCTAACGATCACGATTCACGAAGTTCTTCCTAATGTTCAAATGGAATCTCTTTTCCTGTAGTTTAAGACCATTGCCCCGTGTCTAGTCTCTGAACCCATGGAAAACAAACCTGTTCCCTTGTCAATATGACATCCTTTCAAATATTTAAACATAGCTATCATATCCCCCACGTAGCTATCATATGTAACCTTTTTTAAATGACTTGGTTCCAAGCTATCTCAAAGACCATGGGCCTGCTCGGGTGTTAATTGCAAGAAAATTAGGACGATGGGACACAGAGTAGTTTTCTAACTTGTGGCATTAACTGCACATTCCGGCTTTGCATTAGACTCTTATCTAAGGTGAGAGGGGCGTGGTGGCTCAGCGGACTAAGGCTCCGAAAACTGTTGACTTCAAAGTCAGCAGCTCGGCGGTTTGAATCCCGGGTGCCACGCAGTGGAGCGAGCTCCCGCTGTTCACCCCAGCTCTTGCCAACCTAGCAGTTCGAAGGCATGTAAAATGCAAGTAGATAAATAGGTACCACCGTAAAAGGCGGGAAGGTAAAAGCAGTGTTTCCTTGCAGCCATGCCGGCCACATGGCCATGGACTTGCACAACACTGGCTCTTCGGCTTGAATACAGAGATGAGCACCGCCCCTAGAGTCGGACACGACTAGCATGCATGTGCGGGAGGAACCTTTTTTTTTTTTACCTTATCTAAGGTATGTGGAATATAGTCACACAACAATTCTCTTAGAGCAGAGAGCTACAGCTACTATTGGTCAGTTACAAGCACGTGACATCTGGAAGCTTCTGGGAAGAAGAAGAAGAAAGAAGAAGCCGTTATAATCGCTTGGCACAGCTTCTTAGTAATCTTCATGATGCCTGATTTATTTAGTTAGTGTTAGGTCTATTTAGATAAGACAGGATGGCTACGTGCAATAGATTAGAAAGGATAACCAAGTATTTCATTGTTTTCCAGGGAAATAAGTCCATATCTTGGGTGTGATGAGAATTTTGGTCTTTTTTTGAGTCTTTTTACAAATATAACTTTCATTTGTAACTTAGCATAGAAACAAAGCTCCATTGTAATATATTTTTCCTTTGCTTGAATCATTTAAAGAACCCAGCGGAACCTATTGTTGTTTTTGAGAGTTTTTGTTTATTCTGGGAAAGTTTTGCTTAAGAGAGACAGAGCAACTTCCCTGACTGGAGTCTAAACTGCTTCCCCTGGACTATAAAAACAGCATAGGTTTCGGAGGGGCCTTCCTCCCGGTCCCGCCACCCTCCCAGTTGTGTTTGGTGGGGACTCAGGAGAGGGCCTTCTCTGTAGTTGCTCCCAGACTTTGGAACTCCCTCCCACTGGAGGGCAGGCTGGCCCCAAATTTGCTGTCCTTTCGCAAGCAGGCAATGACCTTCCTCTTCAAGCAAGCTTTCTGACCAGCTGGCTGAGTGGGATTTTTAAATGGATTTTTATGCCTTACTGCTTTGAACGTGTTCTTAGTATTTTTAAACAATATTGAAAATTTCCCTTCTTCTGGGATGGGTGGGGCATAATTACCTCCACCCCCATATTTCCTCGGTGAAGAGCCAGCCTAGGTGGCCTATGTAGAAACTGCTTTAAAAAAAAGACTCACCAGAAGTCAGAATTGACTTGACAGCATATTAATTTACAGGTGTAATGAATAAACGAACAAGCGTTATTGCTTAAAAATAAGTCATCACAATAGATCACCAGGAACACAAGCACACTTCAAGTATAATATGTGCAAGATGTAATATTTTTTCACTTTGGAGATATGTTTATGGATGCATATTTCACCCTGAAATTATATTCAGAAACATGTACTGCATGCATATTTTTGTGCAGATCAACTGAATTCCCAAATAATCATAGAGATGTGCTGGAAATGAAATTTGAAGGGACATCATGAAAAATTAGGAATTTGAAAAGTTAGGGTGTATTTTAATGGCTTGCCCAATCAATGGGAAACAGACCATAGACTGGAGACAAATTGTCCTTTAAACTCAAGTCATTCCAACGAAATAAAAATAATTTGGGCAATTCTACTTGAGAAACTCAGAACTGGCAATTGGTTGTGTGCATGTTGATAAAAGTCCAGGACAGAGCAAATATTCCTCTACAGTGGTACCTTGTATAAAGGAATTCATTCGTTCCAAATGAAATTCTGTTAAGCAACTTTTCCTTTGTACACATTTCCCATAGGAATGCATTAAAAGCGGATTAATTGCGATAATCTGTTGTACAGATTCACCCCATAGGCAACTCTGTTAAGCAATTTCCCCCTATCTCTGGAGTTTTTTTTCCTTTAAGCAGATTTTCAGTTAAACAAACCACTTGTTATACGAGCGTCCACTGTTCTCAGTTTTCCATGGGAGGAAAGTTTGCAAACTTGCACAAGACATTTCCCCACGCTTATTCCCCAATTTGGGTGAATATGGTTGAGGCTGTTGAAATTGCACTGCCAAGTTCCTGCAAGGATCAGCCCAGCAGGAGATAAGATTTCATAGAAACATAGAATCATTGGAGATCACCTAGTCCTAGTGCAACCCTCTCCCCAAGGCAGATGCCCTCATACAATCCCGGCTGTCCAATCTTTTCTTGAAAACAAAACAGGCCAGCGCAGCTGGTGCTCAGAACCTAGTCCCACCCTCCGGAACAAAATCAACCACTGTCGTGCCTTGATGTAATTCATGCTGGGCAAAATTCCAACCATGAAGCAGTCTCCAATATGTCATCTTTCCCTCTCCCTGGCACTGGCCAATCCGGATCTGTGCAAGGACATGCATCATCCTGCCTCCCTGTCTGATTGGCCAGTGCCAAGGAGAGAGAAAGCTGCTTCCTGGTTGGAATTTCACTCAGGGCAAACTACAGCAAGGTTGATTTTGTTCTGAAGGGTGGGACTGGATTCGAGTGCCAGTCATCTTCCAAAATGAAACACCCATCTCTAGTTTTCACCCATTGCTTCTTGTCATACCCTCAGGTGCAATTGAGAACAAACCCATGCCCTCTTCCCTGTGGCATCCCTTCAGGTATTGGAAGACGGATATCCTGTCTCCTCTCAGTCTTCTCTTGGTTAGTCTAAACATTCCTAGTTTTTTTAGTCATTCTTCATATGCTTTATCCTCCAGTCCCTTTATCCTCAATTTTGTTGAACGGTCATTGAGGTGGATCCAACTTTCTTGGACCTTGTGGATGGATGGCCTTCAAAAGGTTCTACCATTTAAGAGATCCTAGTTTTTCAGTGGAAAAAAAGAGGGAAAATAAGAGACTCCTTGTTCACAGGTTTCAATATTTGCCAGCAAATGTCAAGAACCCTTCTAAGAACCACAACAAACTACTGGTTTTGAGTGCCTCTAATACAAAATAATGAGCCATTTTTTTCTGCTCTTCCTTATAGAGATGCTCCAAATACAGTGAAGTGGCACAAAGCCACAGAACACATCAGCTCATCAGTCGGACACATTCAGGGTGATCTTGGCTAACTCCCCTGCCAGGGAAGGCACAAGGGGTTTCACAACCTAAACCCAGACTCCACATCCAGCTGCCCCAGCTCACTGTCCTGTATCAGAAGATACTTAAAAATCTAAGATCAGTTGTGATCCTGTACCCAGGATCTGGTACAGCTGGCAAGAGATGGGCACCAAAAAATAAAATAAAAAGTGAAATGCTATTTTGTTGTTTTGTTACATAATGAATCGATTCGCTGATGGATAGAGCTGTTCGGCAGTGGAAGATGCTGCCCAAAAGGAGGGTGGTGGAGTCTCCTTCTTTGGAGGTTTTTAAGCAGAGGCTGGATGGCCATCTGTTGGGAGTCCTGTGATGGGGGCTCCTGCATGGCAGGGGGTTGGACTGGATGGCCCTTGAGGTCTCTTCCAACACTATGATTCTACGATTCTATGTTTGTTTGTTGTTTTGCTACAAAATGGTAGACGCGTTTCATGATGTAACAAAACAAACCACCATTTTTTTGGGAAAAAATGAAACAATTCATCCTAGAGGCACAAAATTGGTGGGTAGCTTCCTTGGACTCTTCCCTTTGAGCCCTCCAAACCTCTCCTTAAGCACTTTTCCAATTTCAAATGGATTCATGGGGGGCCACTTTGGAGTTGAATAACGTGGCCCCCTAAACCCCAAACTTCTCCAAATTTGGGGGGCTTACAGAGAAAAGCTTGAGAAAGCTTTGCTTTAACTTCCATGCTGCTAGATGCCTGGGATCACTATTTTCGAGTACACAACTTCCCAATTACAAATGATTTTCCCCCGGGGGACCCACTTTTGGGTTGAATAACTTGCCACCTTGAACCCCAAACCTCTCCAGATTTGGAGGGCTTAAAGAGAAGAGTCGAAGGAAGCTATCCACCAAATTTGGTGCCATAACAAAGAAATGAAACAAAATGAAACTGATTTTGTCCCCATCTCTACTGCTGGCTCATAATATAGTCAAGGCAAGGGCTCAGGCACTCCCCTCCTCCTCTCTCTTTTTCCGGCATGAGTGTCAAGAAGAAAAAGGCTGGTGTAATTCCCCGTGGTCAAGAGGAAGTCAATTAATTCTTAGCAGTGGCAAATGCAAAAACAGAACAAACGGTAGAATGAGAATGGGGGGGGGGGAGAGAGAGAGAAATCCCACAAACAAAGCTGGTTTCCAGGATGCTGAGAGAGAAGAAGTGGGTGCCTTTGTAATTGACCGGAAAGAAGGAAGAAAGAGGTACGCTTGAGCAGATACTGGGATGCATACGGAATCTCAAGAGACAACAAGTCAACACTTATCACCAGAACCCAACCTGTAGTGGAGAGTCTTCTGCCAACATTTCTTTATGGGAGGAAGGAAAGGAAGAAATGAATAACAGATACTCAACGGGCGCATGGCCAAGTTTAAAAAAGAAGAGAGAAATCATTAGCGTGGCCCAGTTAAGAAGTTCTCTACTAAAGTGTCTATCAAGCTCCTTTGTCACAAATGGATTTATTGGATGGGATGAAAGGGAACGAGTCCAGAGTAAACAGGATTACAAAACCCTGCCCTTGTTCTGCCAAAAGGGTTCTGGTTACTGGAAGAAGCTGATGGAAATAATTGAAGAAGTCTCTTTTAGAAAAATCACAGTGCGCCGGATCTATTGATGTCTACAAGGGCAAACTCGGAGACGGGAAAGATGTCTTTTTTGTTTATTTTTATTTCATTTCTATTTGTTTATTACATTTCAACAAAGAAATTGCAAGACACACAACCTTTGGAATGCTAAAATACTTGGGTCCTGTGATGAGAACTAAAAACAACAACAAACACAGATTACTACAGCAGATCATCTAAGCTAAAATGCAAGAAAGTGAAGACCTTATTACCTGAAGAACAGGGATTAAGCATTTTAAAATTTATTTTATTTTTCTGAACAATAGAAAACAACCCATAAATCTCCAATTTCACCATTTTAACTGCTTTATAGACATTTTCCAAACACCAGTGTGCGGCTCACGTTGGACAATAGGCCTAAACTTGGAAAGCTTTTTTCCCCTCTCATCAGAAAGCTTGGACAGAGCTTGGACATAAGAAGAGCCATGTTGGATCAGGCTAAAGGCCCATCTGGTCCAGCTTCCTGTATCTCACAGTGGCTTCCTGTATCTCCATCATGGTTTGTAACCTGTGATGGACTTTTCCTCCAGGAATCTGTCCAATCCCCTTTTGAAGGCATCCAGGCCAGATGCCATCACCACCTCCTGTGGCAGGGGGTTCCACAGACTAACAACATGCTGGATAAAAAATATTTTCTTTTGTCTGCTCTCACTCTCCCAACCCTCATAAGAAAAGCCATTCTGGATCAGGCCAAAGGCCCATCTAGTCCAGCTTCCTGTATCTCACAGTGGCCCCATCAAAAGCGTCTGGGAGCACACAAAACTAGATATCTATCTCCTGATAATACTCCCCTGCATCTGGCCCTTGAAGTACCCTGGTTTTAATCCTGGAGATTACACATCTCCATCATGGTTTGCAACCTGTGATGGACTTTTCCTCCAGGAATCTGTCCAATCCCCTTTGGAAGGCATCCAGGCCAGATGCCATCACCACATCCTGTGGCAGGGAGTTCCACAGACTAACAACATGCTGGATAAAAAAATATTTTCTTTTGTCTGCTCTCAATCTCCCAGCCCTCAATTTGAGTGTATGTCCCCTAGTTCTGGTATTTTGTGAGAGCGAGAAGAGCTTCCCTCTATCCACTTGACTCATGCCCTGCATTATTTTGTATGTCTCAATCATATCCCCCCTCAGGCGCCTTTTTTCCAGACTAAAGAGCCCCAAATGTTTTAGCCTTTCCTCATAAGGGAGGTCCCCCAGCCCAGGAATCATTTTAGCCACTCTCTTCTGCACCTTTCCCAGTGTCTTTTTTGAGATGCGGTGACCAGAATTGTACACAGTACTCCAGGTGCGGCCTTACTATTATCTTGTACAATGGCATTATAATGATTAGAATCACTGATTAATTGAGTTGGAAGGGGCCTACAAGATCATTGAGTCCAACACCCTAATTGTTGCAGGAATCCGAATCAAAGGAGATCTACAGATGGCTGTCCAGCTTTCTCTTGAATGCCTCCAGTGTTGGAGCTTTTACCACCTCCCAAGGTCATTGGTTCCATTGCCATACTGCTTTAACAGTTAAGAAGCTTTTCCTGATATTCCACCTAAATCCAGCTTCCAGTAACTTGAGCCCATTATTATGTGCCCTGCACTCTGGGATAATCAAGAACAGATCCTGCCCTTCCCTTGTAGGACAGCCTTTCAAGAACAATTTCATTTGGAACAAATTAATTCCTTTATACGAGGTACCATTGTATTTGGAAAGTGCTGTATCAGGGCTGTTCAACTATGAACAGGTCGAGGTCTACTTTTTCCGGCTCAAAGTGCCTGAGGGTACTACACTAAAACCTCTACTTACGAATTTTATCCATTCCGAGCACATGATCATAAGTTTAAAAAAAAATGTAAGTAGAGCAGTGGTTTCCCACAGGAATGCATTGAAAATCAAATAATCCATTCTGGAGCAAACAGATTTCAGTGCCATGGCCTGTGAACTGCCCTGCTCGGCTGAGATAGTGGGCTGGCAGACCCAGAACTTTGCTGGGGCGATGGTGGTCCTTGGGATGGGGGAGGGAGGGAGGGGTGGAGAACATATCCCTTCACTTTTTTATTGATGGCCGGTGGGCTACTTTTGAACCGTTCGTGGGCTACCGGTAGCCCGCAGTCTACCTGTTGTGCAGGCCTGTGCTATATCATGTCTTCCCCTGGGTCTCCTTCTCTCAAGGCTAAACAGGCCCAGTTCTTTCAGTCTTTCTCTCCTGCCCGGTTTCCCTGAAAATAAGACATCCCCTGAAAATAAGACCTACTTACAGTTTTGCCCCACACTGAAATATAAGGCATCCCCCGAAAATAAGGCCTCCCCATAATAAGATAACAATAAATGTGTACCGTATTTTTCTTCATGGAAAAATAAGACATCCCCTGAAAATAAGACCTAGCGCATCTTTGGGAGCAAAAATTAAAATAAGACACTGTCTTATTTTCGGGGAAACACGGTAGTTCCCTGATCATCCCTGTTGCCCTCCTCTGAACTTGCTCCAGTTGGTTAGCATCCTTCCTAAAGGATAAGGCGGTGGAGCCAGAGGTTGGGGGAGTCTGCTTGGGAATACCCGGAAGCCAATAGTGAGCTGCTGTGTGAGACAGAATGCTGGACTCGATGGGCTGTGGGCTGTCCCAGCAAGGCTGTTCTTATGTTCTTGTAATTCCCACAGTGTGCCTCTTCCGACAAAGGCCATCCTGAGTGGCCTTGGGGAATCTGCACAGTCCCAGGGGATCTTCCCAGAAGGGAACGGTGAACTACTCCAGAGCATTCTCTACCTGGAAAACCAGGAAAACCCCAGGTAGAGCATTCACTACCTGGCAAACCCATTGATGGCACCTGATTATTGTTAAATAGAAGGTGCTGCCATTTTATTGAAGAGTTGCCTAGCTGGAAAGCCGTTTTCCTCTAAAGTGCTTCTCAAAGCTCTGGGTCAAGGTGACCAGGGTGAGAAAATATTCATCGCCTTGTTATGTCCCACTTTCTTTAAATGTTAGGCAGAATTCTAATCAGTCAAACACGGTTTTGATTAAAAAATGTGTCAACGGAGACAGAACTGCCTTCTAAACAAAATGAGCCTAGGAGTATTTAATTCCCCCCCCCTTCTCATTTGGAGAGATTAAATGTTTCCAAAACTCACCCGCGTTCTAATCCATATCTTCATGCATTGAAAGCATTCCCCCCACCCCCTGTTTTGTTTGATGCAAACAAAATAGTCAGCCCAGTATGGAATCGACACCCCTGGTGGAACACACACACACACACACACACACACACACACACACACACCAGGTCATAATAATACAACTACTGAACAGGGAGATTTTAAAAAAATGAGGAGGAAAAATGAGAATGTTCAAATAATTGCAAGAGGAAACAGAAAGCAATCTTGGACTGATTTCTATTTTCTAAGTGCCCGAGGGGGAGAGAAGGAGGACCATTTCATGCCGATAACGTTGTTTGATAAAAGCGCAATACAGACTGAGGGGAGAGGGGGGGAATGGCAGACTCAATAGAAAGCAAAGCAAAGCATGTTGTCTTTCCAACATCAATTCGGAGGGGTTGCACAGCCAGGGACCGCTTGTTGTGTGTGTGAAGGGATGGCCAGCACTTCGTGAACGATCAAACAAGGATCTCCTGGACGCAATTGCTTTTGATTCAGGAGCAGTCAGATTTGAGCCTAGAAGGAGGCGGCAGTGCCATCATCAGAGCCACAGAAGCTTCTGCTTGAACCCTTGGAGGCTGGGGTGGGCGGGTGTTGGTGACCCCATTTTCTGAAGGCACATCTTCAAGACGGGATGTCTCTAAAAGAGCCATTGCAAATGTATCTGCACTGCACAGTTATCATCACTGTTGGACGATGCATTGTCTCTCCTGCCCTTGCCACTTGGAAACTGGAAATCTGCACTTGAGTGAGGCATTTGGAAGTCTTTCGTGGACTCCCAGGAGTTACTCACTAGAGTTACCAGCAAAGGTTGCTAAGAAGGTCCAAAGTCCAGGCCCCAGGAAACATCCATGGCAGTTATGGTGGCATGAGCTAGGGATGGGGATTTAGGTTTTCTTCTGGACTACAAACCCCATAATTCTCAATTCCGTGACTTCTACTCCCCCCCCCATGCTGAAATAACCATGCAAGACAAAGGTTTGGATATAAACTTGGGCCACACTTTATTCGCTTTGCAACGTCATGTCAACCAACAGAAATTCAACTGGGGGCCTCCTGTAGTGCGGCTTTATTGGAACCCCAGGGTCACCCCTTCAACAGGCAACATAGTAGGGCGAGTCACAACCCTGAGTCTGCCCTGTCCTGGGACAGGGCAAACCCAGCTGGCAAATCCCATTACCCCTTCCCGGGTCCGCCAGGCCCACTATTTGCACCTGCTGACCCGGTACCCCCCCCCGAGCGCATCATTTCCCCTGGCGCTTTAATCTCTGGATCCGCAACACGGCGAGGTTGGATGGGCCTGAAGAGAATTTGGGATCTGACTCACTGGCTGTCTCACCCCTCTCCGCACTACCGCCCATGTGGCCAATGCAACAAACCCTATCAGTTCCCCACTGCCTGGCACCAGGGTGGGATAGGCGAAAATTCCCCGTACACAAGGCCAATCAGTGTCTAGGTCAAAAATTCCTCTCTGCCCCCCCCCCCCATGGCGACCAGTCGGACTCGCACGAGTGCCCATAAAGTGGCGAGTGGGCGAGGAAACCTGGCCAGGAAAGAGGCAGGAGACCAGGTGGAGCCCTTATGACAGAGCTCCTTTTCGTCTCGCCTCAAGCAACCCCAGGAAGGTCCTTGCATCCATTCGGGGGGGGGGGGGGCAAAGCGGCACCGCAATGCAATGTTACAGTCACCTCAGAAACATCCAAGGCAGGGCTGTCCAACTTTGAACAGGCCGAGGTCTACTTTTTCTGGCCCAAAGTGCCTAAGGGCCACTACACTAATACCTCTACTTACGAATTTTATCAAATCCAAGCACATGCTCATAATTTTTACAAAAAGGAAGTACAGCAGCGGTTTCCCATAGGAATTAGAGATGGGCACGACTCAGCGAAATTTTCATTTTCGTTTTCGTTTTTTCATTTCGTTTCACAACGAAAACGAAAACGAAAATTTTTCAAAAACCAAAACGGAAACGGAAACGAAACAACCAATTTTGCTGTGTTTTTCGTTTTCGTTGCGGCAAATCCATTGAACTGAAAAGAATGCTAACGAAACAGCAATTTTTTGTTTTTGTTTTCGTTTTTTCGTTTCGTTACGAACCAAAAACGAAACAAAAAAATTTTCAGAAACAAAACGAAAACGAACCGAAACGGATCCCCAAACGACCAAACAAAAAACGAAACACAATTTTTTTGAGTCGTGCCCATCTCTAATAGGAATGCACTGATATCTGTTTCCTCCGGAATGGATTAATTGATTTTCAATGCATTCCTATGGGAAGGCTGACCATGCATATGCTTCCCTTGCACCTGCTTGATCATCTGGCCGGCAGGGGGGAGAAGGGGACCACCCCATGGCCCTTGAACTGCCCTGCTCGGCTGAGACAGTGGGCTGGCAGACCCAGAACTTTGCTGAGGCAGTGGTGGTCCTTGAGATGGGGGGAGGGAGGGGTGGAGAACTTATCCCCTCACTTTTTTATTGGTGGCCGGCGGGCTACTTTTGAACCCTTCAGCCTGCAGTCTACCTGTTGAGCAGGCCTGATCTAAGGCAATGAGATGTTACAGTCACCTTATGAGCATCTCATTGAGGCTCATCTGGATGAAAGGTCTAAATTAGAAGGCTTTCAGTCCTAGCAAAGCCTAGCTCTCTCCAAACGTCTTATTTCTGCCTTGGTGCTAGTGGGGAGCTTTCTTTCTCAGCTTGGCCGAACTAAGTCCTCTTTCTAGTTTATCTTCTCCCTCATGCATCACATCCAGGTCTTGGCAAGGTGCCGGTCAAGTAGACAGACCTCCCAGTGTGGAGATTTATGGTGTCTGTAGCCCAGACCCACCCCCCAAATACTAGCCCTAATATGAATTTGGTACACCTGTGTAGGCGGAATTGGCTTTCTCTTTTACACTCTGTCACATAAAAAAAAAAAACAAACAGACACATCCAATGGCCCGAGATGCTCCTTGGATTTATTTTGGGAATAGAGTATGGCTAATTGGAGAGCTCCTATAGATAAAGTTCAGATAAAAGCCAGAGCAGATGCAATCTCTCTATGAAGGCCTTGACCAAAACAAAAGAAGCTTCCCTGGAGATTTTCAGTTCTTTTCCCCATCTCTCTTTCAACCTTGTCCCCATTTATCTCCCCTTCTCTCACTCCCCACTGCTAGTTATCCCCTGATGTGCAACATCACAGTGTATCGTAGTAGGGAAGAACACTCTGTCCTTCTTCCTATTAACTAGACTCCCTGCAAGGTTTTGAGCTTAATCTTCACTTTAAAGATATTCTGATCAGCTTTGGATATCTTCCTCTCATTATCTATTAGTTCTACTTTGCATCCCCCCGCCTTTTTCATTTGACCCACTCTTGTTTCATTTCTCTTTTTCTTTCCATTCCCACCTTTTCCCTGGGGAGAAGCGGATCTCAGGAATACGCACAGAATTGGATTTCAGTCTGGATACAAACTTTCCCCAGTGTCTGTGGATCAGATTCCTGTTGCACAAAATTCATAGGAAACCTAGGTCAGTTTCACATGTCACTGGTGCTCTGTGGAAAGATATATATGTGGAAGTATATATATAAACTAAAGCCTTTGATAGGTTGTTTGTGACTTTTGTTAACAAGCCAGTTCTACTACAGTGGTTTCCCCGCCCATTCGCGGTTCATATGCTGCGGTCCTGCTATATCCGGGGACCGCAGTACAGTATATGATAAAAGGCCCCCTGGGGTAAGGGGGTAAAGGCCTGTTTCAGGCCTCCCTTACTTATGCCAGGACTGGTCCTTCCCCAAATGGGCCTGCAAGGGCCTTCCCGGGCCTTCTGGAGGCCTCAAAAGGGCTTCCCTGCGAACCGGAAGAAGTCACTTCCAGGTCACCGAAAATCATTTCGGAGGCCTCCAAGGGCCTTTCTAAGCCTGTTGGAGGCCTCAGAAATGATTTTGGTGACCCAGAAGTGACTTCTGGTTTACTGTAAATCACTTCCAGTTCACAGGTAGGCCCTTGTGGGGGGCTCCAAAAGGCCCGGGAAGGCCCGGTCGCAGGCCCATTTGGGACAGCACCAGGCTGGGGCTAAGTACAAGATCCCCCAGCTAGGCGTCCAAGGCCTGACCCAACTTGCATCCACATATCACAGATTTTCAATTATCGCAGGTTGGTCCCTAACCACCTCGATGGACACGGGGTCACTGTACACCTACGTGTACACACCTTTTGCTTCTCATTGGGAAAGGACATTTGTTTCATGCATTGTCTTCTTCTTTTTCTTAGTGTTTGTCCCACTTGGTGGTGTTGTCTGCTATTCTTGTTTTTTTTGTTCCTAATCCCCCATAAAATTGCCACATGGTTTGTTGGGCTAGGATTGGGGAGTGGAACCCAGCGCAGGCTTTATTTCTTAACGTATGTTATGTGATACCTCAGATGATCAGAAAGGTTTTGCTTAGTGATCCGTTGCACTGCGTTTTGTGTACAATGGGCGTCCCTCAGATGGTCCAGTCGTGACTGTTTGTTTGTTGTGCTCATTTAGACCAATTTGACCTCTACGCTGGATCTGTATCTTTTGTTATGCCCCTCTGTCTGACTTTGGATGTCCACAGTTGACTTAAAGGATTTCATTTTACTACCATTTGGCGACCCGATCTTTGTTCAGTCATTGTGACTTTTCATACATGTTATCGATCCGATGAGCCTTTTGCAGGTTTGCACATTCCATTGTCACTGATTGGTGTGAAGCTGTATTTTGACCGGATGTCGTCATTGGGCACACGATCCTTTCGCAGGAGGCTGGAGGTCCATTGTAGCATCTTTGTCTCCATGACACCAAGGTGTCGTTTGACTTCTTTAGTCACTGGCCAGCATTCTGCACCATAGAGCGTGACAGGTTGTACAATGGTGCGATAGATCTTTGACTTCAAATGGTTGCTGATCTTTTTCTCACACATGACGCTTGATGTCGTACGCCATTTTAGCCTTTTGCTTCATGCATATTTTCTTTATAAAGTATGAATTTTTTGAAAAAGAGAGAGAGAGAAGAAGAACTGAAGAATTCTTGGTCTCACTTGAAAATGCTGCAGATCTTTAAAATTGTTTATTTAGAGCAGTCCAGAGGAGTTGATCTCTCTCTCTCTCTCATTCCATTGGTATAGCCCAGTAGTGGTGAACCTTCAACACTCCAGATGTTTTAGAACACATCTCCCACAGTCCTTTGTCACTGGCAATCTAGGATCAAAATTCTGGGAGTTATGGTCCAAAACATCTGGAGTGCCGAAGATTCTGCCACCACTAGTATAGCCTAAATTGACAAATATGAGGAATTTGGCAAGCAAATCTCCTATTCTTAGTTCTTCTTAAGGTCTTCACCTTCTTCCGGGCTGAAGACTACCCTGAATCTGTCCCACCTTGTGTGAGGGCCTTTTCACACGACCCCTAACATCCGCTGGTCCCTTAAATTCGGACCAGAGATCTTGGGGGTTCGTTTCTGTTCCTGCATCCCCACCCCTCAGCACTTCCTGCTTCTGTCGGCGTGAGGGGGGGGGAGGCAAAAAAGGACAAAAGAAGCCTTTACTAACCTGCCCCTGCGGTCAAACTTGCCACGAGCCCCGTTACTTCCTGCTTCCGTCTCAAGGAACTCTTAAAGGGGTGGGAGGCAAAAAAACAACAGACAAGCCAGGAGAGCCCGGCACTCTTTTCCGCATCTAATTTTTTATCACCTCCAAAGAGAAGGTACAAGGAAAGTGCGCTGGGTCGCGCTAAAGTGGGCGGGGTTGCACTTAATTTCTAAGCTCCGGAGCTGGGAGCCATTTGCAGCGCAGCTTAGGGGTCGTGTATAAACGCCCTGAGTCAAACGGCAACTGCCACTGCCACCACAAGAACAACAGAAAAAGAGCCCTCTGGTAGGAGTGGGAAGGGAGAAGAGGTTGTGCAGGCATGACTTCACACGCCCGGTGTGAGTAATACTGAGCGTATGATGAGAGATGGTGTGGATGTCAGCTTCACAGTTCATCAGCAACTTAGAGGTGTGTTAGAAATGACAGCACATTTTCAAGGAGGAGAGGACACCGTACATGAAAAAAGGAAGAGAGCAAATTTTAGAAGAAGGCAACCTTGCTCTTCAAAGGTGGGTGGCTCTGATGCTCAGGAGAGCTAGACGGGACCATCAGCAACATGGCTTGAGTGTGACTTTCTCCAGGAAAATTTGACTTATGGTGAAGCTTTTCAGGGGTCTCCAGGTAGGGATGGTGGTTTCTTCTCTCCTTCAAGGGGTGCTCTGGGACTGTGCAGATTGCCCAGGGCCACCCAGGATGGCTCTACTTGCAAAAAGTACAGTGGCAAATAGAACGCCTATCTATGTCAAAGGAATGGTAAAATCCAGCAGAATAGAGATTGATGGTGGGTCTGACTCCACCATAGAATCACTGTGGGTTAAACTCCCAGGTCCAAGGAGCGACGAGATAGTGGGGGTGTGCTATCGTCCACCAGATCAAAAACTTGAAGGGGACCTTGAAATGAGGAGACAAATTATGGAGGTGTCTAAGTGGGACAGGATAGTAATCATGGGGGACTTCAATAATCCCCACATTGACTGGGCCAATGCGAGCTTGGGGCAAGAAAGAGAAATCAGGTTTCTCGACGTGCTGAATGACTATGCCTTAGAGCAACTTGTCATGGAGCCCACCCGAGAACAGGCAACTCTGGATCTAATACTGTGTGATTACGATATGCAAATGTGTCTATTTGGCATGAGTAATGCCGGTTGCAAAATTAAACTTCCCTGGGCTGGGATTAGAGGGTGGCCCTTCCAAAGGTAGTTGCTGGAGCTGTGAGACAAGATTATTCAGAATCTTATTTATAGTGTTTTTTTTAAAAAAATAAATCATGATTATTTGTTCTCAGAAAGAGGGGGGGGGAATGGGGGCAATATCCTGTCAGAAGAATGGAAGATGCCATTTCTTTGGCACACCTGTAGATTTCTCTGTCTAACCTTCCCAGCCGCACAGACATGGTATTAACATCCCAGCTTGCATCACAAGCTTTGCTGGGAACATCAATTTGTTTGCCTTATTTAAAATCGCTGTCAAGCGAACACAATATGGGCCCCGCTAGGGAGTCACTACCTCTTTTTCTTCCATTCTTGTTTATGCTCAAACCACCAATGGAAATAATTCTCTCTCTCTCTTCCCCCTCCCTGCACTACAACTTCTTTCTTTGCCCTGATAAGAATCCAATCACGAATGTTGATTGAACTGTTCTGAGTGGCGCACTCGCGTTTACACGGGCTGGCCAACCTGAATTGTTTAATCTGCAGTTACTTTGGAGGCGCCGGGCGGAGTGTTTTGATACATCAAGAGATCACGCCAAACTCCTGGAGGTTGTTGATTTCTTTTAATGAGATGTACTTGATGTTCTAGTTCAACTTATCTCAAGATTGCTGCCCATAAATAGTGCGCAATGGAAATTGTTAGGCAAAAATCAATCTGTTTGCAAACAGAAAGTCAAAGAATTTTAAAAACAAAGGGAAAGGAATTATTCTTGGCTTAAAAGAGGTGGGGGGGGATGCATCTCCAATGGTTGGTGGGGTCCATCTGCAGAAGGGAAAACCCAACCTCAGATACTCGCCTGTGAAAAGGTCCTCAGTGTGTACTTTCCTGTTTCTGGAATGTTAGTGCCAGGAAAGATTTAGTTAAGGAAAAGATCACGGAAGATTGAATCCTAGAATCCTAGAACCATAGGGTTGGAAGGGACCAAGAAGGCCCATTGCTCAAGACAGGACTCCAGATCAAAGCAGATCTGATAAATGGTGGTCCAATTTTCTCTTGCATGCCTCTTCCTTTCTTCAGGACAGCTTTAGGCCCCCTATCCTACACGCCCTTTTAAATGCAGATTAAATTTGTAGATAAACCGTGTCCAAAAATGCCGTCCCCATGGCCACCGGGCTTTTTGAAAAAAAAAAGAAAGAAAAAAACACCCAGTAAGGCCCCCCTTAAGCGAGGTTGCCAAGACTTACCGGAGAGGTAGGGAATTTTTTGCCTCGCTTAAAAAATCCACCTTTTAAAGAGGCAGACATTGTGGGACCCTGTAGATGATCCGGTTTTCTTTCTTCTGTTTTTCTCACAGCACCGACTGGCTGTTCCTGGGGCTGATCCCCCCATACCCTCCTAGTGACAGGAAGCTGGATCTGGCGCTGTTTGTTTTAACTTCCGCAAGCCCTAGTGCCAGCCAGCTGGTCCTTTTTTAATCCTTGCACCACCTGCTGGCAATGGGGCTGAACTGCGCTTATATAAAACCCCTTTGTATGTGGGAACTGCTATCTCACATCTTCAGTCATGTGATGGGAGGAAGAGGAAAAGCTGTACCTTCAGAAGATCAGGTGAGATAGCAGCCTTAGATAATTGGCTAGCTGCCACAGGCAGGGCTGTTTTACCAGAGGAACAGCATGGGAAATCAATGTCGAGAACCCTGGATCTAGAAACACCTGGAAAGGGTTATTGTACAGTAACTCATCATCGACTATATGGCACGTAATTAATTCCCGGTGAGGAGCGGCGTGGTTATTCAGCGGCTCGTTTTCAAAACGTGCTTCTATTTGCCTTGAAGTTTTCTAAAAATGCCTGCTGCATGTAATTCTGCCTTCAGAGGCGATCTGGCCTTTGTGTTTTTATTACATTTCAGTCTTTTTAAATTCAACATCATCTTTCGGAGAAATGTGGATGCTTTGTTGCCACCGCCTCCCTTCATTTTACTCTGTTCCGTGTGCATTCATTAGTTTAAGAAATCTGGTTTGATAAGGAGACTGTCCTGCAGTTAATCACATGTGTGGACCTCTCTTGTAGATTCTAAAGCCCTGAATCTTGTGTGTGTGTGTGTGTGTGTGTGTGTGTGGCACTTGCTTCCGCGCTGTGATGGGGGAGCTGCAGCCTTTTCCTCCGAATCTTTCCTTCCAGTAAAATGTCATTAGCATCACTTTGCGAAATGAAATGGAATTAAAGTCGGAATCACAGCTGGTGCACTGAGCGCCACCAACAAATTGGCTTCTGCCTTGGAGAGAGAGGGAGAAGTCATCCTTCTGAGTCATCCGAAAGCGGTGCTGAGGAGCACCTTTCGAGGTGGGTTGAAAACGTTCATGAAGCAGCGCTGTAGATTCGTATGTTTGGTGCACCTTCTGCTTCTCCCTCATGGACCCATTGGACAAAAAGTTTCACCATCTCTCTGCAGCTGGGCAAATGCACTATCAATAGCATCCTGTCCTAGAAGGTGCTCTCCAACAAAGGAGCTTCAGCCTGGTTGACACCATGCCACAGCTATGACGACTACGCTGTCCCGAGAATATGGCTTTGGCTTGGGTCTCTGCTGTTTTGCCTCACCCCCAGAGCTTTGTGGAACATCACCTGGTTGAATTTATCTGGAGAGGCACCGGAAAAGAACATCCCAGCATTAAAGCTTAAAAGGGCAGTGGTGGAACCCCAGGTGCTCAAAGGTTATAATCTATGGCACTTAAATCCGGTACCTTCTCAACTTAGTAAGCTTAAGGTGGCATGCAAATTTCTCCTTCTTTCTATTATAACCTAACAACTGTTGGCGTTCGCAATCTCACATGCTTTCTGCAGTTTGTTTGGGTGGCTGGGGCCTTTCTGGGCTGGGGTGACTGTCAATCTTTCCAGCCCCAACCAATCATATATTCCTGCCTTGAAGTTCAGAAAGATAACCCACCTCCTGTCTGAGAGTTCTGTTTCCCTCTCTTTTGTCTGTTGAAGTCAGTTAGCAGGGTGCTCATTTGTTTGTTAGCTTGCTATTTGATATTTCCAATTGTAAGTAATCAAACATTTCCCCGTCACCTACCAATGGCTCAGAGTGAGCTACTGAGACTGTAAGTGCCAGTTAGTGAGAAAGTTGGGGACTCTCTGAGGAACCTGAAGCTGCTCTCCTCTGTAGACTTTGTACTTCTGTGGTGTATCAAAGGGAGAGTTTATTTATTTGTGGTGCAGTGGTTAAATGTCTGTACTGCAGGTAAAATTGTGCTCACGACCTGGGGTTCAATCCCAGGTAGCAGGCTCAAGGTTGACTCAGCCTTCCATCCTTCTGAGGTCGATAAAATGAGTACCCAGCTTGCTGGGGTGGTGGTGGTGGTGGTGGAATGTGTAGCCTGCATACTATAATTAAAAACTGTAAACCACCCAGAGATCACTTGAAGTGGTATGGGGCGGTATATAAGCAGACCACGTTGCTTTATTTATTTATTTTGAATATTTTTACCCTGCCTTTCTCCTTGGAAAAGCTGCAACCAGAAATCCAAAACTGTGTAGCAACAACGGCAACTCTACAAGGTATGTCAAGCTGAGACAAACCGGGAAAGAGATGCCTGAATGTAGCCCTTCAGTCTTATGGCTCAGGATGGATTAGAAATCTAGATGCCTCAATTTCTATTCTTGCCATCTAACCACTGCACCACACTGCCTGTGGTTTAACAGATTTAGTTGTGTTTTTCCTGGCCACAGTGTAGGAGTTTATATATATATCCTAAATCAGCCATGATACCTGTACACGTAGCATTAGGTTTTCCTTTGACACATGTATTCCCCACCTCTCTCAGACAAACACATGCATGGCAAACATCAATATTAGCACATAATTAATGCAAGGTCTTATCTAAGACAGACTGGAGAGGGCCCGAGTGTTTTCAGAATCAATGTTCCACCTGAATTACAAACCCTACAAATTGAATCTGACAAAGGGGCGGACAAATCTAATGGGGGAAAAAAGGAGGGGGTGGGCAGAATATATCTTAATTAGGTAATCAAACTAATTGTGAATTCTTCTCCCTCCCTCATCTTTAGATCACACTCCCCTTGGCCTGAATGGAGGCCCTGTTCATTGTTTTTTTTCCCTACAGAAGGGAAAGAGACAATGTAAACACCAGTAGGGTGTAGTGCAGGCATGTCCAAACTTCGGCCCTCCAGATGTTTTGGACCACAACTCCCACAGTTCTTTGTCACTGGCAATCTAAGCTTAGAATTCTGGGAGTTGTGGTCCAAAACATCAGGAGGGCTGAAATTTGGACATGCCTATAGTGGAAGACGTGCTGGACTAAGAATCTGGTACCTGGATTTAAATCTCTGTCCAGCCAGGGAAACTCCTCTTGATGGCTGTGGGAAATGCCACTGTGAGGCTTCCCACAACTGTGTGACTTGATGGCACACAGCATCCATGTATTTTTTTTAAAAATGTACATCCTATGTCAGCAATAAGGGGCCCAAATGTGTTTGAAGGATGTAGCACCCAACAGGCAGCTTGACTGTCTACCCTAACAGTGAAAGGCAACAAAAAGGATTGGGGGCATGGCAAGGTCTAGGAATGTAGAATGTCAAACTCTTATTTTTCTGCCACCAACTGTGAGAAAGAAGTGCAGCTGGAGGTTTGCCACCTGCTGTGGTAACTTTGGAAGAAGATAAGGGAGGGCATGAAAGAGTTAGAAGAACCAGAGAGGAATAAAGAGGGTGCAAAGGAAAAGGATAAAAAAGATCCAAAGAATGATGGAGAGTTGAGTGAGATAGGTTGCTGGGGCCATGAGAAGTTGGAAGAAGAGTTATTTGAGGTGGTGAAGGAAGACCCAGTGCTGTTCAATATCTTTATTAATGACTTGGAGGAAGGAATAGAGAGTGTGCTAATTAAATTTGCAGATGGTAACAAATTGGGAGGGGTTGCTAATTCCCTAGAGGATAGGATGAAAATCCAAAAGGACCTTGACAGATTAGAATGCTGGGCCAAAGCTAACAAAATGGATTTCAACAGAGGGAAATCTGGGTGCTACATCTAGGTAAAAAGAATGAATTGCACAGATATAGGATGGGGGACATTGGCTGGAGAATAGTACCTGTGAAAGGAATCTGGGAGTCTTGGTGACCACAAATTAAACATGAGTCAGCAGTGTGATGTGGCGGCCAGGAAAGCCAATGCGATTCTTGGTTGCATCAACAGAACCATAGTGTCTAGATCAAGGGAAGTGATAGTACCACTCTATTCTGCTCTGGTCAGACCCCACCTGGAGTACTGTGTCCAGTTCTGTGCACCTCAATTTAGAAAGGATGTTGACAACTTTGAATGGGTCCAGAGGAGGGCAACCACAATGTTTAAAGGTCTGGACAAAATGTCTTATGAGGAACGGCTTAGGGAGCTGGGAATGTTTAGCCTTACAAAAGAAGGCTGAGATGGGATATGATAGCCATGTTTAAATATTTGAAAGGATGTCACATTGAAGAGGGAACAGGTTTGTTTTCCATGGCTTCAGAGGCTAGGACTCGGGGCAGTGGTTTCAAACTACAGGAAAAGAGATTCCATTTGAACATTAGGAAGAACTTCCTGATTATTAGAGCTGTTAGGCAGTGGAATATGCTGCCACAGAGGGTAGTGGAGTCCTTTGGAGGTTTTTAAGCAGAGGCTGGAAGGGCATATGTCAGGAGTCCTGTGATGGGGCTTCCTGCATGGCAAGGGGTTGGACTGAATGCCCCTTGATAGAGATGGGCACGACTCAAAAAAATGGTGTTTCGTTTGTCGTTTGGTCGTTTAGGGGTCCGTTTCAGTTCGTTTTTTTTTTTCGTGACTTTTTTTGCAAAAAAATTCATTTTCGTTTCGTTAGGTAATGAAATGAAAAAACGAAAATGAAAACGAAAAATTGCTGTTTCGTTAGCATTCTTTTTAGTTTAATGCATCTGCTGCAACGAAAACGAAAAATACGGCAAATTTGGTCATTTCGTTTTCGTTTTCATTTTGTTTTTTTAAAAAATTTCATTTCGTTTTCATTGCGTAATGAAATGAAAAAACGAAAATGAAAAATCGCTCGTTTCGTGCCCATCTCTACCCCTTGAGGTATCTTCCAACTCTGTGGTTCTATGATTCTATGAAGGTTTTCTATAGTTGTGGGTAGGAAGGCCACTTCAAATGAGACTGTCCAATGGAACTGTATGTCTGGGACACATTTGTTGCCTTGGGACAAATCAATAAATTGTCTCAACCATCCCATCATAGGCTCATCATTTCTTCAGGGGCGGTAGCAGCAAACTTACATTTACATTTTGGTAGCCTGCTTTTGTTGTTGAATGAATGTCTTTGTGTGTTTAATATGCAAATATACCATTTTTGTCTGCAGATTCCCGTTGACGAAAGAGTTTTCTGGGTATGTTAGAATGGCACATGCTTTAGCATCACAGGTACCCCTTTTGTAGAAGCTGTACTTGTTGAGATATATTGATGGATTGTTGGGCGATTGGTGTATTATTTGGTATTATGTGCTGCAGTCTGATTAAAGGAGGAGTCGTAGACACAACAGGTATATGAAAAATATACCTTATCTATATATTCTAAGGGGAAAAGGTAAACGGGTTGACCTATGAAAATAATAAACACTCATTAAGTAAGGAGCTATGCACATATATATACTGCCTTGCTTGTTATAAATACAAAAGAATAAAATACAACCTTAAATAGCAACAAGTCAAAAGTAATTCTGCAACTCTCTCTGTGCCTCTGGAACAACATCAGCGTCAGGCAGGCCAGGGCATGGCCGAGGAGTGTGTGTGTTTGAGGCTAGAACCATTACTTAAGTAGTAAGGTCTTAAAGAGACATACAAACTGCTGAGTCATACTGAGGTTTACTTTTGCCATATGTTTGGATGTAGGCCTTGCTATGTCAACAGTACTTGCTATTGGATGTACAGTAGCCTCCCATCTGCTTATCAGCATCAGCTGATTCACTTTCCTACAATCTGAAAATTTTAAACGAAAAATCCCCCAACTTATGCATTTTTGATGATGAAGTTACCTAAACAGGCCACTAGATGCAGCCAAAGACTGTGCTATGTGTAGCATTTACTAGAGAAACAGTTTTTCATGCTGTGATTACCAGTCCTGGCCATGAGGTGGAGCTATACACCATGCTATGTATGGTTTGTTGTTATTAAAATAGTGTTGTGTTTTGCCATCCTCGTTGATATCGGGGTCCTACTGTCTTTCCTTCCATTGGGCACATGGAAAACTTAGAAATTTGTGGGTCTCTCACTGCAGATTGCCTGAATGTCTTGCCTTCGAGCCTCGTAGGTTGTGGTTCTACAAGCCCTCAGAGAGCAATTTCTCACCTTTTCCTCTTGTTAGGAAATGGTGGAAGACTCAAATTAACAGAAACCTCCTGTATCACCTCCTGTACCCCTTTTGTGTGGCTGCCATGAATCCAGTTCTGTGGTGCCCAGTTAGAGAACTGAAACTATGCTTCCTAGAGTCCAAACATGAACTTCGCTTTGTGGCTAGCAGAAAGACCTGCTCTCTAAGGCCTGGTGGGTTTCCTTTCAATTTCCCCAAATTTGCTGTGCTGCTAACGATTCTGGTTTACCTCGGAGGCCGCTGCTGGGCAGAATTAATTAATATTTTTTTAAAAAATAATCTTTGATTGTGCTGCTGCTAAAAAAAGTTTAAAAATTTCATGAAGCCACGCATCCTGGAATACATGCAGAGTTCAAAAACAATGAGAATATTCAACTGGATTAAGCAGTCTTCTCTTGGGGAAAGGCTTTGTTAAATGATAATCTGGGAGAAGCAGGCTGATACTCTTCTGCCCCCTAGAACAGTGATGGTGAACCTTTTAGAGACAGAGTGCCCAAACTACGGTTCAAAACCTACTAATTTTTTTTTTTTGCAAAGTGCCAATTTAACCTGGATATAGGTGGCTGTGAAGGGGCGATGCCAGATGCCCACAGAAAGGGCTCCAAGTGCCACCTTTGGCACCCATGCCATAGGTTCACCAACACTGCCCTAGAATATCACCAAGTTTGGATTACAGAACTCAAAAAGAAGGGTGACATGTTCAGAGTTTTCAGACTACAAAGCCCAGCATTCTCCGTTCCGGGATTCCTGCCTGAGAGACACATCCCTTGAAGATGCCTAAGTGTTAGCTCACCTTGGAGAAAAGGCCTTAACTGGAAAGCTTTGAGGCTTTGCTAAGCCTAGTTCAGCCTCAAAGCCTTCCAACTCAGGCCTTTCTCCCTGGCGAGTCACGTTAAGGTGTCTGTAAGATGGAAAAACACAGAGACGTAGACATTGGAACTGTTCACAGGCTTAGAAGTTACACTCCCTTTTCATCCCCAAAGGCAAGGGAACAAGGGAACGGGTTTGGAAAATGCAAGAACTACACTCCTGTCTAACTATATAAGATATAATTTTAATATCTTACAGTGCCCCATTTGCACCCAAGCCCCTTTTCTGGCTTTCTAGAATATATTTTAAATCGCCTGCAAGAATGTGGCACATCTGTGCAAACCCGTCACCTCCCCGGCACTCCAGATGTTCTGCCGAGCACCACTGGTGCACACTTCCCCCCTTAAGCATTTGTTGTAAACACCCAAAGCTGTTTGTTTGTTTTAATGTTCCATTGCATCTCATTTCCCGGGGAAGGTGAACAAGCACCGCTTGCCTCCTTCTTGCCAGGAGATTTGTCTCTTTCTCCCTCCGTCAATTTTTAGGTGATTAGAATGCAAGTGGAATCGTGTACAAGCCTCTTTTATCGCACTTCTGCCTCCCTTTGCAAGTTCCCCGGAGAAATACATTGCTACTTATAGTGAGAATTCGCTCCACCACCAAGATCCTAACCTAAGGGGGGAGGGGAGGTAAATGCCAGAAACAATCTTCCTGGTGCCCACATCTTCCAGCTGCTTTCCCTGGTTTTGGGGGTGGGTGGGTGGGTGGGAATGGGGGGGGGGTCACAAAACAACTCCCAAACCCTTGCCTTGTAGGGAAAATATGGATAAATTTTAAGACATGCCAGCTGTAGGGCCTCCGACAGTTACAGGGAGAAGGCAACTGTCTTTCCACAACTTCACTGTTGAGGGTTCAAATCCCATCATCTTTGACCATTGGTTGATAGTCTCAACCAGTGGTTCCCAACTTTGGGTTCCCATGATGTTCTTGGACTACATCTCCCAGAAGCCTTCACTGCCAGCAGTGCTGGCCAGGGGTTCTTCCTGATTGTAGTCCAAGAACATCTGGGGATCCAAGGTTGGGAACCACTGGTCTAGGCTATAAATCCTATCACCCACAACCATTAAATGGCGCATCCCTGTCCATCTGTCCATCCCTCCCTCTCTTCCTCCATTGATTCTATCTATCTATCTATCTATCTATCTATCTATCTATCTATCTATCTATCTATCTATCTATCTATCTATCTATCTATCATCTATCTAATGATGCCACCTGTTGCTCAAGATCTTGGAGGATGGTATATCTTGATGGAAACTTCACTATGACTTCATGACAAGATGGTACTTAAGGTGGGAAAAGAAAGTAAAAGCCATAAGCAATGCAAAGCCAAGCCCGGTGAAGCCCCACTTCTTCCTATTTTGGTCGTCACATATCAAAGTTCAGACAACTAAAGGAGATGAACGGACCAGTGAATGAATCTTATCACTCCCATGAACATGGGTGGTTTTGCTTTCCAAAGGACTGAGGTCTCTTCTGCCGAGGCCTGTGTCAGAGGGTTCTGGGTGAAAACAAAGCGATGGGAAAAACGGTCGTTCTTGACCTTGCAGACCCCTGGTAATCTTTCACGGCTTACCTCCTTGCTGAAAACACAATTGTTGACCTAAGTCCTCCTGATGGAGTTTTGGAACTGCATGGAGGTTTGTAACAGGGATCTCTTGTTCGCCTTTCTACTCCACATCGGTTCTAACATTCGTGTGCAGAAAAGCCGAAGAGGAAGGTGAGATGTGAAATATCAATTTAAAAACTAATTTTAAGAAGCCAAGTGCGTGCTGCTGTTACATCGGGAGGGCTTCAACTGCAGCTCCCAGGTTATTAAAAACAAGACACTCCAGCCCTTAGGCTTGAAATAAAAGAATGCCTGGATTTTGAGCGTTACTACCCAGGGTTAATCACCACTTTGGGGCTGGAGGCAGCATTATTTCCCCAAGCCTCAGCCCCCCCCTGCCCTTCATCATCAATGGGGTGCACGCTGGACAAGACACCGAGTCACAGTTCAAAGGCCAAGCTAAAGCCCTCAGCAGTTTGGCATCTCAGAATGCCTTCTCCCAACATGAATTGCCCATCCTACCCACACATCCCGGGATGGACATCTGAGGGCCTCGACACCAAGGAAAGAGGGCAAAAACATGGAACCAGGAACCAGGCCTGGTGTGAGCGACTACCTGAAATCCGCCTGGCAGCCTTCAGGAAAACTATCAAACCCTTCCTTTTTTACATCGATCAGCTTCTCACCATGTGCCATCTGAGAGGACCAACCTACTGTTTTTAATTGCTGCCTGTTTTGAAATGTCCTACTAAATTAATTTTAATTTCCACTTTGGTGGTGGTGGTGGTGGTGGTGGTTACGGCCACTGTTGTAAACTGCCCAGATGGACCATTGGTCAGACGGATTGCATCAAAATCCAATAAATAAATAAAATTGGATGCTCATGAAATTCGAGTGGGATCTGGGTGTTTTTGCATTGCCTCACCACGATTGTGAAGAGGAAACATCACGCTCTCTATTCTCTTTCAGGAAAAAAGGCCCGGCAGTACAGAAGCGAGACACCGGCTCCGGATTGAACGCGGGCTGTTGTTTGAATAATGCATGCAATCTACAATGGGAACCTAAATTATTCATTGCAAACTTCACCCGCACCCCTCCACGCACTCAAAGACGTCCAATGCCACATATACAACAAAAATTCTATTGGGTGAAACTTGCATATTTGCCCCTTGTATGCACACCCACTTCCAAAACTGTGCGTTTCAGAAATGGAGAACGGGGTGGGGGAAATTCCCAATTCATTTGCCCCAAATGGATTGAGAGCTTTGGGTCTGGGATGTTTCGGAGGCAGCCCTCGTAGATGCCACCTGCTTCAATGCACAACTCCCTTTGCTATCTGGAGGGCTCCATGGAGGCACAAAATGGGATATTTGGCGGGTATATTAAACGGAGGCGCGAAAGCAACCAGTATCACACTTACCCGGCACGCAAATGGAGGGCAAATCTCTTGGCAGAGATAGCTGTTTGGGGAAGTAAGCAGTCCGTTTCAGAAACTAGGATAGGTTTAAAAGGAGATTAGACAACTTTATGGATTATAAGACTCTCAGTGGCTGCTACTCATGATGGATATACGTTATCTTCAATATTAGAGGAAGCATGCCTCTGAAAGGAAGTCACTTAGGGGGACATGAGTTCAAGAGTATTGTAACACTCTTGTCGTGTTTGTAAAATGCTCATAGGCAGTAGAGGCTGGTGAATTCCTTAAGGGTGGTGTGTTAAATCCTCTCTCCTCTTCATTCAGGATTCACAGGAGCTGTCCAAGGTACTGAAACCTTAGGGAGCACTCAGTGCTCTGTATAGCTCTTGTAAGGTCTAGATAAAAATATGGAGTGGATTCACTATTCTGCTGACTTTGGAGCCACTATCTTTTCATAGATCCTAGGGATCAAGGTGGACTGGGTGTCAACCCATGGGGTCTGAACCATCTTGGATCTTCCTCTGCTCCTCATAGGAGAGAATAAATAAAGATACATCTTAGCCAATAAAAATATGAAGAAATCCATGATGAAAATGGTTGCTCTGCATTCAAGCAATGGGAAAAAAAGAACAAAGTGTAAGAAAATGAACACCAACAAGAGATGGTGAGGATGGGAATCGTTGCCAGTTCAGAGTTGGCAGCCCAATTATGTTCTGTCTTGCAGGCACTCAGCAGGCTCAAAGAAAGTGTGTGTGTAGTGTTAATCTCTTGCGAACTCCTTCAGATCAGTGGAATAGGTAACAAAATCATATGGCATTCCAGCTCCGGAGTTCAAACAAAATGTTCCATTAATTCTAGCCACTGCAGCTCATATTGTGTTGCTGAATATTAGTTTAAAAAGTGAAGAGGGGACCAAATAAGGGGGAGAAAGCAGCAACTGAGGGAAGATTTAAAAGACTGAGGGGAAAGCTTTTCAGGTTTCTCTCCATCTTACTTGACCTTCTCTGAGTGACTGGAGCTTCTTCTCTGAAGTAGAACTGATGCATTAAAGGAGAGTCATCATTTATGTTTCCAATTTGGTACAGTGGGCTCAGAACAGCCACTTGGAATTAAGTCCATACTCATGGATGAAACAGACATAGGGAGGAGAACATGTGCAAGGATCCAGCCCTGGGAAATCAGTTGGGTTATACGAGTCTTTCGGATAGCTCAATGTATTGGCTTTGGCTGTAGAACCAGAGGTGGGGAGTTCAGTTCACCATTGGGCCAGCCTCCTGGGAGAAGAACCAGCCTGTGTAGCCAAAGGCAAGCTGCTGAGTCCCGGAAGAGGATGGTCAACTACTGTTGAGCATGCTCAACCTAGAAAACTCTGGTGAAGGTCGCCATACATCAGCATGGACTTGCTGGCATACAGTTATTTTTTATTTGCAAAGATCTGGGCAGATCTATTTGGTCTTCTCCATTCTCACCCATTGAGTCTTGGCAACAATCTCTTTCTGTCCTCCATTGTCCATTTCAAATGGGATTTTTTAATATCTTTCCCACAAGTTCCTTAAAACGAGGTCCTCCCTAGTCTTGAGACAACGGGAAGATCCCCGGAGGAACGTGGTGATGTGCTAAAATGCCACAATTGTTCTGTAGCACTTAGTTAATGTTCTATCTCACCAACCTGACCACGTTGGTCTTGTCTGGTTTCATAAGGTAAACAGGGTGTGGTGTGGTTAGTTTTGGGGTGGGAGACCACCAGGTAACACCAGAGATCTTCAGATACTGCTAGGATACTTTGATGATCAGTCAGATTTGACAAGACTGGTCTAATAGGACCAAGGCAGCTTCCTATGGAATTTTAGCCAGAATCCTATTGAAAATTGATGTCAGGTTAAGAGTACTTGCACAAAATGGAGCAACAGATGGGCACGTATTACTAACAATCCATCACTTGCATTGGCCTCGTCTTTCGCCCGTTGCATGACTTGACCAGGAATTTGAGCTGCAACTTCTTCATTAGCAGCAATTCACCAGTTGGATTTGTGGAATCACAGTCAAGCCACTGTATATCTCCAGTAAGATGGTGACCGTTTCCCCATGTTGCATCAGTGCAAAAGAACATCTGTGCCAGATAAATGGAAATTACAGTACAGTGGTACCTTGGATAAAGGAATTAATTCGTTCCAAATGAAATTATGTTAAGCAAATTTTCCTTTATACAAATTTCCCACAGGAATGCATTGGAAACAGATTGATCCCATTTTTATGTTCTACAGATTCGCCCCATAGTCGATTATGTTAAGCAAATTTCCCCTATCTCTGGAATTTTTATGTTGTACAAATTTTATGTTATACAAACCGTTTGTTATACAAGGGTCCACTGTATAAGAGAGAGAGAGAGAGAGAGAGAGAGAAGTTATATATATAGCTTCTCTGTCTTCTCTTTTTCTTTGTGTGTGTGTGTGTGTGTGTGTGTGTGTGTGTCTGTGTCTGTGTGTCTGTGTGTCTGTGTGCATGTCTGTGCGTGTCTGTGTGTGTCTCTGTGTGTGTGTGTGTCTGTGCGTATCTGTGTGAAATATCTTCACATGGATAATCAGACAATCCTGTTGTGCCTTGGCCCAGGCAAAATAGGATGAAATCTCAAAAGCAGGAATAATAACAAAAAAAATGCAATCAAATCATAAGATATAAGATAGCCTGGAACCAGATAAAACCAGGATTTTATCCCCCACCTGCTGCTCCGAATACCTTTGGCATGGGATTATTAGAGATAATCTTGATGCATAATCATGGCATAAAAGTTTTACATTTTCATCATAATCCTGTCCCCAAGCTCTCGGAGTGAAGTTGCTGTGCTTTACACCAAACAGATGTTGCGTTCAGACTCCACGGAGATGCCCTCACTGTTGAAGTGGATGGAAAGGATGCCCTTTTTTTAAATGGAAAGTTTCATAAGTTCTTTGCCACAGTTTGGTACCAGTGCCAATGGAACTGAACAGATGAGGGCAAGAAAGGAGCATCTTCTTCATCAAACCGTAGAGCTCAAAGGGACCCCATGGACTATTGAGTCCAGCCCCTGTTGAACCCTCAACCTCTGGCTCTGCAGTCAGAGACCTGAACCCCTCTGCTTCACAAACTACCAAGAGGAGTTCAGAGAAGGCACCAAACATTTGTCATTGTGCCTCGCTTCTATAACGCCTGCTCTCTTTGCTAAAGGCCAGTCCTAAGCTTTGTACATAGAATCCTAGAATCATAGAGTTGGAAGAGACCTCAAGGGCCATCTGGTCCAACCCCCTGCCATGCTGGAACCCCCGGCACAGGATTCCTGACAGATGGCGATCTAGCCTCTGCTTAAAAACCTCCAAAGAAGGGGACTCCACCACCCTCCATTGTGGCAGCAAATTCCACTGCCAGACAGCTCTAACTGTCATGTAGTTCTTCCTAATGTTCAAATGGAATCTCTTTTCCTGCAGTTTTAAACCATTGCCCAGAGTCCTTGTCTCTGAAGCCATGGGAAACAAGCCAGTCCTCTCTTCGATATGACATCCTTTCAGATATTTAAACATGGCCACCATATCCCCTCTCAGCCTTCTTTTTGAAAGGCTAAACATTCCCAGCTCCCTAAGCCATTCCTCATAAGACATTTCTTCCAGACCTTTAACCACCCTAGTGGCCCTCTTCTGGACCCACTCAAGGTTGTCAACATCCTTTTTAAATTGAAGTGCACAGTCCAAATTTCCTTGAGGGCCTAGCAAAGCTGAGAGATAGACTTCTGTAGGAGAGTTGGCTGTCCTCAGGCCATCATGGTCCTTAAACAATAACATCACTGGTGAGCAGTTTACCTAAAGGACTGACCTCTCCCTTATGAGTCATTCAACACCAGGAGGCCATCAGCCTAGGTTCGCAAGAGACTAGGTTGGGAAGGGTGCAAGACAGGACCTTTTCAGTGGTGTCACCCTTGATTGTAGAACTCTCTAGGGGAGTTTAGTAGGATCTGCCCTCACCGAATGCCCAAACAGAAGCCAGAGACTGCATCATTTTTGTGAGGTCTTTCCATAAAAAATTTGAAAAGCGTTTTTTAAAAGCACCTGGTGTCCAGGATGGAGTCTTCTGGAATTGCCTTGCATCAACATTTCTCTAGACAGGGAGAATGATCTCAAGGGATCTAGATATGGAGAACCTTTGACTCCATCCAGTTGAGTGATGCCAATAATCTTGGCTCTTGGATTTTACCTTTTGGCCCTGGTATCACAGAGAATGGGGTGCTCCTGACCTAACAATTCCAAGACACTACATGTTTTTTTCAAGACACTACACAGGCTAGAAACATTTTTTAAAAGTGAAGTTCAGTATATCTAGAATCCCCTTGCCGTGATGTCTCTGGTTAGTGCTGTGAATGATGCAGACAGAATATGTACAACTTTGCCTGTGGTGGCATCACACAAACAGGTGGCATTTAAGAGAAAAAGATACAGCGAGATTTTTTTTAAAATCAACTATTACCTAAATGTCCTTCTAAAAACAGGCTACTTCTCTCCCATCCCCATTATTTTCTTAGAAAGGTCCTGAGAAGCAAATGGAATCACCAACGACCTCTAAGGTCATTCTCTCATGCAAATATCTTCTAAGGAATTGCTTAATTGACTAACATTAAAGCTAAAAACAAACATTAAGGAGCAACGCAAAAATAAAATAAAATAAAAATAACAGTCTTAATAACTTTGACTCCTCAACAGTTATGGAATGTGCAGATCTGAACCTGGCAGTGTCGTTCCCCAAAGGACGACCTTTATTTGCTTGATTGCATCTCTTCCGTTAATTCTTCTCTAATTACTGTGTTCTTCTTATTAGACCCTAATTATATCCACTATTTTCATTATAAAGTGTAATGGCTCCCGTAGAACCACGTCAATTGCCTCGGCAAGATTACCCCAGGTCTTGTTCAGTTCATTAAACTCGGAATGAGTAGTAGCAGGCATTATCTCATTTAGAAAAAAAAATGCTAACTTCGGAAGGGACTGTACCACCCAGATACAACTTTCTCCCACAACGAAGATATGGATGATTGAGATAGAGATATCCTGCACTTGTGAAGGTGGAAAAGGCCAGGATTAGGGGCAGGTTTAAATGTTGGAATTTCATCACTCCCATCAGCACTCCTGACCTGGAGAAAAAGACACTTATTTGGGCTCCATTTCATTGGTTTGATGATAGCCTTCTTAATTCTTCCTGGGCTGCCTTCCAGAATGAGGTGTTCTACTGGGACAGGAGTCTTCCTGCCTTGACATCCACTCCCCCTTTGCCACACCTTCTAAAGATGCTAGGGAATTCCACTGAAATGGTGGTGCTTCTCATCAAAGCAGACTGTTAAGGGGTTGGTTAACTGCTGAGAGATTTCTCCTCTCCAGCCTGAGATGGAGACGAGCGCATCTTCCTCACAACTTTGAGGTTTATGTGACTTGCACAAAATGCATTTGTGCAAAATTTGCCTTCTTGTGAAGCAAAGATGTTCTTGGACTACAGCCCCCAGAAATCCTGGCTAGCACAGCTATAAGTGAGGGCTTCTGGGAGTTTTAGTCCAAGAGCGCCTGGGGATCCAAAGTTGGGGTTCAAGGGTTTAAAAAGTCACAACTGTGCAATTTGTTTCTTGGTTTAGCTCGTTGGCTTGGGCCCCTGTTAGTGGAGCCAGAGGTTGGGGGTTCGATTTGTGCCTTCTTGACAGGGCCTGGTCTCAGTGCTCCAGAGCGTCCCTTTCAGCGCTGCAGTTCTAAGATTCTAAGTTTATTATATGTGATGCGCCTCTTTGAGTGAGAATCGTGGGATGTGCAGCATTATGACCTTCACCAAAATGGCTGAATCCAACAAAATAAGATTGCATCCCTCCCCAAAATACCCCCGCCAGTCTCCTGCTCTTTTGGATATATAAAATAGTGCTCTCAATACAAATATTGCCTGGGAGTGAGCTGAATTGAATGGCCTCTCCCGAGACCAAGAGAGAAGACACAAATCTCTGTGTGAACATTATCCGTGGCAAAGAAGGTAGGGAGGGAGGGAGGAAGGAAGGAAGGAAGGAAGGAAGGAAGGAAGGAAGGAAGGAAGGAAAGAAGGAAGGAAGAAGAGTTTTTGATTTGTTTTAAATAATTGTTGAACTCCAGACCCTGTAAAAAAGGTACAGTGGGGAATTGAACACCCAACCTCTGGGTTTGTAACCAGAGACCAAACCACTGAGGGCCTTTTCACACGACCCCTAAGATCTGCTGGTCCCTTAAATTCGGACCAGAGATCTTGGGGGTTCGTTTCTGTTCCTGCATCCCCACCCCTCAGCACTTCCTGCTCCTGTCGGCGTGAGGGGAGGGAGGGAAAAAAGGACAAAAGAAGCCTTTACTAACCTGCCGGTGCCGGTCGAAGTTGCCACGAGCCCCGTTACTTCCTGGTTCCGTCTCAAGGGGCTCTTAAAGGGGCGGGAGGCAAAAAAACAACAGACAAGCCAGGAGAGCCCAGCACTCTTATCTGCATCAAAAAATTTTCACCTCCAGAGACAAGGTACAAGAAAAGTGCGCTGGGTCACGCTAAAGTGGGCGGGGCCACACTTAATTGTCTGCAAACTCCGGAGCTGGTGGGGAAACATTTCTAAGCTCCGGAGCTGGGAGCCATTTGCAGCGCAGCTTAGGGGTCGTGTATAAACGCCCTGAGATATCCAGCAGTTTTCTCACTCTTTTAGCTGCATTTGTGTTTATGTGCATGTTTTAATTTAATGTTTCGTCTGGTTAGATCCCCCCTCCAATGCCTGCTGAAACTGTTTTCTGCAGCTTCCCACCCTTCCCCAGGTTGCATCTTCGGTTTTGATCTCCCTTGCTGAGATGCTCTTGGCAGTGCTTGGGATGAGAGCAGAAGTCAGATGGGAAAGTTTAAACCTCCATTGCTGACCTTTTCGCTGGGACATTTGTGCTTTCACAAAGATGGAGGAGCAGGGCCTGTTTTTGCTTTCTAGTGCGCCCGATTCCCTGTAATGAAGAGAGGGTGGGGAGAGCACATAGGATCGGAAAAGGATACGGCACGTGAGGTGTGATTCAAAAGTGACTTTCTCCCCTGTGAGAGAAGCAAACACAGAGCGATCCAAGCGGTCTCAAAATTATGCGAAGGAGCTTATGAAAAATGGATACACCTTGCCCAAAAGAAAGATGCTTTTAAAAAGGAAAAAGGGGAAAGCGGATGCCTTGAAAACAGGGGATTTTAGGGGGAAATGTACATGAGGAGAAAATGGAAATATGTCTCTTAAATGTCTTCAGAGCCTCCCTTTTTTCAGCCCCTCGCAGCCTGCAGAGCCGGGTTTGTTTATTAGAAGATAAGATAGTGAAAAATGTATTTTGCAGGAAGAAAATAGTAAAGCTGGTTCCAAGGCAGATAAGAAGCTAAATTTCTATTTTATGCTCAATTGAATGATTCGGTTACATTATCTGAGGAGCAGCAGCTGAAATAAAAACCTTCAGAAACGGAGCTCTCAGAGGACAGGAGAGGAGGCTGAGGCTGAGGGACATTTGGGAGGCCCCCCGCCCCCCATGGAGGTGAAGATGGCTGGGCTGATACCGGGAAAGCCTTAGAGAAAGTAAGTTTAGGAGCAGAAGGAGGCAACCCAAACTGTGAGGCAGGGGTTGGGACCTTTTTTTTAATTTAAATTGTCATTGTTAAGGGCCATCACATCACCCCCGAGTTACAGTGACCCTACAAAACAAGCGATCTCCAAAAAGTCGTCTTCACCTGCCTTGTGCAGCACGTGTAGACTCAAACCTGCGTTTCTTTTCGGGAGTCTATCCACCTCGTATTAGGGCTTCCTCTTTCCCTGCTGCCTTCCACCTTTCCCAACAGGATGGTCTTTTCCAAAGTATCCTGCCTTTCCATGATGGGCCGCCTTGGAGTCGACGTTTTTGCCTTCATAGGTAATTAATTAGTTGATAATGAACCATCTAAGAGTTTATTCAAGCCATCGAAAACATTCATTGGAACACATGCCATAGACATAGGCTGTTGGATCATCTGGTAAACCACCCAGAGTGGCCTCATTGCCAGATGGGTGGTATAGAAATCAATCAATCAACCAACCAATCAATCAATCAATCAATCAAACAAACAAACAAATGTCATCTTGTCCTGTGTCATCATCCCTACTGAACGTCACAGTCCCTAGCACTCTGGGTCACCACCCTCCCCGGGAGGCCCACAAAACCTCCACCCAGAATCACGCTTTCCCGGTGGTGGATCCAACACTGTGGAACCACCTTCCGAGTGAAATCAGGACTGTGAGGTCCCTCCTGGCATTTAAGAAGCTTTTAAAAACTTGGCTTTATACTGCTGCATTCGGCGATCAGGGAGGTTGATTTATTTTATAGTAGGTGTTTGAGCTTTGTTTTTTTTGGGGGGGGTTCCTCCCGCCATCTTGCCTTAGAAATGCTTTTCTACTTTTAGTTTTATAAATCTGGTTCTGCTGATTGTCTGTTGGGTTTGTTTTATCTTATATTGTGGAACCGATGATGATGATGATGATGATGATGATGATGATGATGATGATGATGATGATGATGATGATTAACCACACAGCTATCTATCTGTGCTGGATTTTTATTACCAATCACTAGTTGAAGGCTTCCCAAGTGTTTAGGACTCAGTGATGTATCGGTGAATTATGTGAACAGATCCCAGTAAGGTGGCTTTCTGCATCTGACTGATGGTGACTTTGCCAACTCCAATTTCTTCTAAATACTTGCTTAGCTCTCTAGGCACTGCACCTATCAAGATTTAAGCAAAAAATATAATACTTAAATGTGTTTGACACAGAGCAGTGCAGCAGTAGCGTGCAGATAAAATGTCAGTATTGATATAAAGTATTGCAGAGTTAGGTTAACGGAAGACAATGACAATGGGTAGAGTAAAACTCATATATTCATATATACATCAAAATTATATACACAGCATAACATCCAAGCAATATATACAAACAACAGAGTGTGGGGTTCTGTCTCTCACCATAGACAGACCCACCTAACATATGGCAAGCTAGTGCTTTTATACAGTTCAGCACCCATCAGATATGAGTCATCACTAATTACAATCTGATGCAATCTGATGTAACCATTATGTTATAAATTCTTCCACCTGTGCTTCATCACGTAACATGCCTGTGATTACTTATCTCTTACACTTGTGGATTAACATCATGAGACTGCAGAATCTAACTGCCTCCATTTTACAACTCTCTTTCCACTATCTGTTAAATATACATAACATATATTTTATCAACTTTTACATATCTTGACAGCACCCAGTGTGCCGATCACCACTGGGACCACCTGTATGGTTTATGCCAGAGTATCTGAAGTTTAGTTTTCAGAATATTATATTGGGTAATTTTTTCAAGTTGTTTCTAGGTGACTGTACTATCTCCTGGTACTTTTTTCTTCTCCACAATCACAATATCCAGGGTATTATGGTCCAAAACCCTGTCTATCTGTATTTGGAAGTCTCAAAGTAATTTTGCATGCTCATTTTCAATTATTTTTTCAGGCTTATGATCCCACCAGTTCTTTGCTAGGGACAGAAGATAGTTCTGACACAAATTCCATTGGACCATTTGAGCAACTACATTATGTTTGTAATCAGTCTGAGCAATTTTTTTGCAACAACTCAATATACGGTCGATAGTTTCATCTTTCTATTATTATTATTATTATTATTATTATTATTATTATTATTATTATTATTATTATTATTATTATTATTATTATTATTATTTCTATATTGCCGTATGCCTTTTCTTGTTAACTGCCCTGAGTTACCAGCTGGGGAAATCTGGCAGTATATAAATACAAAAATAAATAAATAAATAAAATGGTGGCACCTCTACGTACCTACAAGTAGAATCATTTCCAGGATGCCCCTTGAAGTCCATAGCATTCCATGGTCATCCGTTTGAGCACTGATCATGTCTGACTCTTCCTGGCATCCAAAATCAAATCCAACTGTGTGTTGAGAGCGACATGGTAGCATTGGTTAGTTTTCAGTTTGGAGTCGATATTGTTGTCCCTTGGAGTCTCGCTCATATCCTTAAGCTGCCTCATGTCATCAGGGGAGGGTATTGGGGTCACAATCAAAGCAACACCCCTCATTCTACAATGGAATTGTGGTCCACGCTGTCAAAGGCAATGGCTTCTGTTTTGGGGGTGCTGAGAATCCACTGGTTGTCCCATTTACAGGACCTCTCCAAGGTGCTGAATCCAAAAAAAGGCCTTGCTATTTATGTTACAGTCGTGACTGACTCTTCGTGACCCCATGTCCATGGAGTTTTCTTGGCAGGAAGACTGGAGTGGTTTGCCAGTTCCTACTCCAGGCACCTACAGAACCTGCTATTCCCTGGGGGTCTCCCATCCAAGTATTAACCAGGGCTGACCCTGCTTAGCTTCCGAAATCAGGCGAAATCAGATGTGCTTATTGGGGCATCTAGGCAGCAATGATCTGCATAGTGCAGATTAAGATCTGGCATGGATTCTGATAGCAGCTCAACTCTGAGCAAAAAATCAGGGAGTGTCATGGGTTTCATTAAGAATATTGTACAAACAACCATTGAAGGACACCCCCTTTGGTTTCTTTCTAGGGCACGTCTCTTTGATTGAAAGGCTAAGGCACACTTTCTAATGACTTCAGAGCCCTTGATACAGGTCCTTGATGGAAAGGCAGCAGCCTTAATACTCCTCCTCGGGCTTTGCTTGTATGATGTAGGAGCGCTAAGTAAATATTTACCCTTTATTCACAACAGCCCTCTCTGATATAATTAAGAAAAATAAAGTTTTGATCCCCGCCGGCTGGATTTTCAGCAAAACCTCCCTTAAATGAGGTGAGTAGATCCCCTAGGAAGGGAGAAGATTGGAAATTAAAGCATCCATTTGCAGGCAAGTGACTTGCTGATAAGTGTCAGACCCCCTGGGGTGCCACAAGACTGAGAAGTGCTTCCTCCAAGGCCCAATTTACACCTTAGCACATGGTGCGGCTGGCAGGGCAAAAACGTTTTTGCGCCGATAGTGGCAATCAGCAAAAGATCGAGGCTTGTGTGGCCACCTGGAGCGTGTAGGTCAGCAACTATGTTCTGCTGGGTCCAGTCCGCTCTTTCCTTTCCCATCTTCCTGTTCTCACAGTGGTCAATGTGTTGCCTAGGCCAGTGGTTCTCAACCTGTGGGTCTCCAGATGTTCTTGGGCTGCAACTCCCAGGAATTCAGGCCAGCACAGAGACTGGCAAAGGCTTCTGGGAGTTGCAGTCCAAGAACATCTGGTTGGGATGCACTGGTTGAAGTCCTCTTTCAGGTGATGAATGGACCTGCACTGTCCATCTGGTGTTTTCCCCAAACTGATCTACTGGGAGATCCCAGGAGCTGTTATTTGAAATAAGACAAAGACGATGAAGAAGAAGAACAATGGGAGATGACAATGGAACCAATGACCTCAAGAGGTGGCGAGTGCTCCAACACAGGAGGCATTCAAGATAAATTTGGACAACCACCCTGGCAGGTATCCTTTGATTTGTATTCCTGCATGGAGCAAGGGGTTGGAGTTGATGGCCTTGTTGGTGCCTTCCAATTTCACTATTCTAGGATTCTGTGAAGAGGAGATAAATCAAATGGCTGGGGATTCAGAACACGCCACCACTTCTGCTGTTTGAGGTATTTATGGTTCTTAAATGCCTACTGATGCGAGGGCCTCCAGCTATTTCTTCAGATGAATTTGGCTTCCCAGCTTTTCCCTGTACAATTGTTTATTTATTTATTTATTTATTTATTTATTTATTTATTTATTTATTTATTTATTTTTATACCCCCCGTCTTCCCAAAGGAACTCCAGGCTGTTTATAACAATCACAGAAAAAAATATTAAAAGATAAAATAAAATATTTAAAAAACCAAGAACACTTAAACCAATTTAAAGGAAAAAAATAATGTTTGGCAAGGTAGAAGAATAGAGCAAAACGAAACAAAACACAACAAAACAAAAACAAAAACCTAATGGTTGCCCAATGCCTCTCTGAGAAGCAGGGTCTTAAGAGCTTTTCTAAAGGCATGTGCCAGGCGAATCTCACTCGGCAGTTTGTTCCAAAGTGAAGGGGCACCCACAGAGAAGGCCTGGTTTTGAGTGATCGATTTCCAGGCCTCCCTGGGCATGGCCATCTGAAGTGAGGGTGCCTGCGACATTCTGATGGGTCGGGCCTCGGTTGACCTCTGGAAGATCTACTCTGCCAGGTACTCAGATCCCAAGCCGTGGAGGGTTTTGTAAGTCAAAACTATACAGCCAATGTTAAGTTCTGCAAAAGTAACACAAGGTGAGGAAGGGGGCACCTGGGCATAAAGCAAAGCAAAGCAAAGTGTTCTGCTTATAGACCACCCCAGTAGCCTCTGGGTGGCTTACGGTTTTTTAATTACAGTGTGCAGGCTACACGTACCCCCCCAGCAAGCTGGGTACTCATTTTACCAACCCTGGAAGGATGGAAGGCTGAGTCAACCCTGAGCCTGCTACCTGGGATTGAACCCCTAGTTGTGAGCACACTTTTACCTGCAGGACAGGCATTTAAGCACTGTGCCACAGGGCTCCTCGTGGGGCCTCTTTCTCAGCAGACATGGAAAGAATTAGCTGGATTCCTTATATTTTGGGTAGTGATGGAACACCCAGCTGGCCTTTTATTGGGTGGAGAGGAAAGCCAAGATAATATTCTAGATATGAGATATTAACAGCGGAGATGCTGATGTTCAAGTCTGCCAGAGTGAGTTAAAAAACAGGCCCTAATGTTTGCTTGGCTCTGCTGCTTCCCTAGACAAAATAATCTATACACACCCACCGTCTCAACCCGGCTTTGCCAAGGGGAAAATATGGGAGTGAATGAAAACACATTTAATTGCAATGGTCTGTGACATTTTAATGGTATTAATGCGCTCCCTGCAACCTACCCGTGAAGTATATTCTGCCTGATCAAGGTCAGCAGCTCTTTGTTAAGTGTCCAGAAATCCGATGTAAATAAAGAGCTTTCCAGGGAAGACGGATGGATCCTCTAGTCCTTCCTTAGCCGTTGGATTTGAGACTGCAGGAGGCATCGGCTCTCTTCAAGGTACTGAGCAAGGTTCTTTTGAATTAACAGCTGATTTAGCTACCATTAACCTTGGACAAAACTCAAAAGATCTCCCGAGTTCCTAAAGAGAATGGAGATTATTATTGTTTTCAAGACTGGTGAGGTATAAAATTACATCCTTGATGGGTAGTGGTTAGGATGTGTGCTCTCTCCCTCTATTTATTGATGATTAACATTATTTATTAATAAGAAGGCTGGAATCCCAAGATGGCCACCTGATATGGCACCAGCGCCATGAAAGAATGCTCGAGTGCAAGGTAGACATTTCAAGAAAAGCAGATTGGCTTTGCTGGTTAAGGAGATTTCCGCTCGGGGTTTTGATCCACCCGATAGTGTCAATCAACGGCTCCTCTGCTCATCTGAATTTGACATGGTCCTGATCAAAATGCAACACTCGAGGCAAGTAAAACTATCCTTTTAAAAAGGTGGTGTAAATGATATCAAAATCCTCCAGCCTAATTTTTTTACTGGGACGCAGGACAACACGTCACAATTAACACAATCACAGTAGCAGGCAAACACATGTCCTGGGTGTGATCTCCCCTGTAGGCTTTGAAAAGGGCTAAATGAAGATTGGCATACTTCCTCCTTCGTGTGTCTAGACAGAGGCAGTCTCACATGACTTCTCTGTAATATGAACCTACCCGACAATTAAGATCTAGCCAGGGAGCCCTCCTGAAAGAGCCATCCCCCAAGGAGGTGAAAGGGATGGCTTGTAGGAACAGGGCCTTTTCGGCAGCTGCCCCCAAGCTATGGAATGCCCTCCCAAGTGGGACCGGCCTGGCGTCAGCGTTGATAACATTCCGGCGCCAGGTTAAAACATTCCTGTATCAGAAGTTTTTAAACTGATTATTGTGGGTCCTGATGGCAATTTTAGTGTAGTATTTTAATACATTGTATTTATTGTATTTAAATGTTTTTATTGTTTTAATTTTATTGCCATTTTTATGTTTTAATTGTCTGAATTGTTTATTTTGATTGTGAGCTGCCCAGAGACCTTTGGGTAGTGGGCGGCATACAAGCTATATAAATAAGTAAGTAAGTAAGTAAGTAAGTAAGTAAGTAAGTAAGTAAGTAAGTAAATAAACAAACAAATAAATAAATAAATAAATACCTCAAGGGGGCTTTTGCGATTGAGAGAAAATCAGCATGGCTTCTGTAAGGGTAAATCTTGTCTGACAAACCTGTTAGAATTTTTTGAAAAGGTCAACAGGCACATGGATTTGGGTGAACCGGTGGATATAGTCTATCTGGATTTTCAAAAGGCTTTTGACACAGTCCCTCACCAAAGGCTGCTGAGAAAATTGCACAGTCAGGGGATAAGAGGGCAGGTCCTCTTATGGATTGAGAACTGGTTGAGATCCCGGAAACAAAGAGTAGGTGCCAATGGGAAATTTTCACAATGGAGAGAGGTGAAAAGCGGTGTGCCCCAGGGCTCTGTCCTGGGACCGGTGCTTTTCAATCTGTTCATAAATGACCTGGAGACAGGGATAAACAGTGAGGTGGCCAAGTTTGCTGATGACACAAAACTTTTCCGTGTGGTAAAAACCAGAGAAGATTGTGAAGAGCTCCAGAAGGATCTCTCCAAACTGGGGGAATGGGCTGAGAAATGGCAAATGCGTTTTAATGTAACCAAATGTAAAGTAATGCATATTGGGGCAAAAAATCCAAACTTCATCTATCAACTCATGGGCTCTGAGTTATCCGTGACGGATCAGGAAAGAGATCTTGGTGTGTTGGTGGACAGCTCCATGAAGGTGTCTCCCCAATGTGTGGCAGCGGTGAAGAAGGCCAATTCCATGCTAGGGATTATCAAAAAGGGGATTGAAAATAAAACAGCGAACATTATAATGCCTTTATACAAAACAATAGTAAGGCCCCACCTGGAGTATTGTGTACAATTCTGGTCACCGCATCTCAAGAAAGACATAGTTGAACTGGAAAAGGTGCAGAAGAGAGCGACTAAAATGATTACTGGCCTGGGACACCTCCCTTATGAAGAAAGGCTAAAACATTTGGGGCTCTTTAGTCTGGAAAAAAGGCGCCTGAGGGGGGATATGATTGAGACATACAAAATAATGCACTGTATGAGTAAAGTGGATAGAGGGAAGCTCTTCTCTCTCTCCCAAAATGCCAGAACTAGGGGACATACACTCAAATTGAGGGCTGGGAGAGTAAGAAGTGACAAAAGAAAATATTTTTTCACCCAGCGCGTTGTAAGTCTATGGAACTCCCTGCCACAGGATGTGGTGATGGCATTTGGCCTGGATGTCTTCAAAAGGGGATTGGACAGATTCCTGGAGGAAAAATCCATCACAGGTTACAAACCATGATGGAGATGTATAATCTCCAGGCTTTAAACCAGGGTACTTCAAGGGCCAGATGCAGGGGAGTGGTATCAGGAGACAGATATCTAGTCTCATGCGCTCCCAAACGCATCTTGTGGAGCCGCTGTGAGATACAGGAAGCTGGACTAGATGGGCCTTTGGCCTGATCCAGCATGGCTCTTCTTATGTTCTTATGTTCTTATATGTAAGTCTAGGGATCTTTCCTCTTGCACTATCTCTGAAATTGTTCTCTGAAGCCATAACTGTAATGTTCTGTAATTTACTTGACAATGGGTTTCCAGAGCAGCTTTCTGTGTCTAATAAGACTGGGTGAAAATACATTTTTTAATTATTTTGGACCAAGGAATTGGCAAAAACATCAACCATCTTCAGGAGAAAAGTTCTCCCACCGTTTCTTAGCAGTGGGTTCATCATTATTAGCAGCTGCCGTAGCTGATCCCTCCTGCCCATCAAGGCACCCCTTCTCTCAACACTATTTCCAGCTGCAGCAGGAAAGTGGGTTGGCCATCCAAAGAATTCTGAATCTCATCAAAGGAGCCTGAGAAAAACAGAGGGAGGGTGATCGAAGATTCTTTTACGGATGACCTGGAGCGAACCCTCTGTTGACAATGACTGCAGAGTATAATGAGAATCATCCTTAGAGGGCCTCTCTGTACAGTTCAGTGTGTCATAAATGTTTCAGTTTTGACACTGAAACCCCCTGCCCTTCCCCTGAGATCAGCAGAAACTCCACAATACAGAATTGTATTGGCTTCTTCTTCTTCTTCTTCTTCTTCTTCTTCTTCTTCTTCTTCTTCTTCTTCTTCTTCTTCTTCTTCTTCTTCTTCTTCTTCTTCTTCTTCTTCTTCTGGTCTCCCTCACCAGAACAACTTAGAAGTGGAGAAGGCCACCTAAGAAGTTGTGTTGGGTCAACTGAAAAGTGAAAGAAAAACCAGAATACCTCTGAGTCCTGTTCGTACATTCTTAAAAAAAAAATATCCCAATCAAACCAGTTTATTTGAAAGCAGGAACAGGGAGATCATTCTTAAAGCTAGAGAACCACTGGGTTAAACATGGGGATTAAGGGTCAGATTTGATGACCTCTAAAAGCCCTCCCTCCTCCTTGATTACAGATAGACTAGAAGCCTGTTTCAAGTAGACGCGTACTTATTAGGTACTTTATTCCTATACATTTTTGTATGAACTTCATTTTAATACCAGTCCCCTTTCAACCCCACAGTTGGAAAAACCCAGCTAATGGGCACCCCCATTGTCCTCTCCCTTCTGAACATGTTCTGTGGATGCATGGAAGACTCTGCACTCTGGCATCCTCACCTTTCATCACTGCGACATCTACACAACTATACAGAATTATAGGCACCCTTCCCATGAATGCCGGAGATGATAATGGGAGCATCTACTATCTTTCTTGGAAACCTCCTCAGACCGCCTTTGACGGCAGGTCATTTGGTAGGTAACAGTGACAACTAATGGGAATGTACTGGCTCCCTAGCAGCTATTAGAAGGTGATATATACTACAAACTACAAAGCAAAGCAAAGTGTTCTGCTTCTATACCGCACCATACCACTTCAAGTAGTCTCTGGGTGGTTTACAGTTGTAATTACAGTATGCAGGCTACACATTGCCCCCCACCCCCAGCAAGCTGGGTACTCATTTCACAACCTCAGAAGGATGGAAGGCTGAGTCAACCTTGAGCCGGCTACCTGGGATTGAACCCCAGGTCGTGAGCACAGTTTTACCTGCAGGTCAGGCCTTTAACCACTGCGTCATGAGGGAAATTTCCAGGCGAAGGCTGGACATCTCTCTCTCTCTCTCTCTCTCTCTCTCTCTCTCTGTGTGTGTGTGTGTGTGTGTGTATGTGTGTGTGTGTGTGTGTGTGTAGTGGTTGTGTAACTTCCCTCACCCGATCGGGCATGGGAAAAGGCAGGATTTGTAACCTTTTTTTTTGCTGCCCCAAGCACCTATCAGCTGTAGCACAGCCAGCTGAGGTTGCTTGAAAAAAATGAATGAAATGAAAATATTTGTTTCATTTTGTTTAATTTTCCCTTGAGGGGGCGGTTTGTTATTCGTTTTGTTACATAATGAAACAAATAACAAGTAATGAAACGAATAAAAAGTGCATTTCGTGCTCATATCTATTGACAACATGAAAAAAACAACAATAATCATAACACAATAGAACTAAAACATGCACATAGAAAAGCCACCTCAGAATAGGACATTTTAAAATGCTGCACATGGTCTGTAAGGCTTAGTTTGGAGGAGGAAGAAGGAGGAGGAGGAGGAGGAGGAGGAGGAGGAGGAGGAAAGAAGCGGAAGGAGGAGGAGGAGGAGGTGAGAGGTCTCATTCAGGGGGTTGCTCTAAGGGCCTTTTCACACGACCCCTAAGATCCGCTGGCCACTTAAATTCGGACCAGAGATCTTAGGGGTTTGTCGCTGTTCCTGTGTCCCCACCCCTCCGCACTTCCTGGCTGCTGGCTGCATGAGGGGAGGGAGAAAAAGAGAAAGAAAAGCATGCCGCTCACCTCCGTTCTGCCTCTCGCTCTTTCCGGCAACATTCCAGTCTCTTAAGTAGTTCTTAAAGGGGCGGGAGCCAAAAAACAACAAACAGAAGCAAGGAGAGCCGGGCAGTCACTACGTTATATCCACATCAGGAATTTTCACCTCCAGAGAGCAGGTACCTGAAAAGTGCACTGGGACGCGCTTAGGTGGGTGTGGTCACACTTAATTTCCTGTAAACTCCGGAGCTGGTGGGGAAACATTTTTAAGCTCCGGAGCTGGGAGCCATTTGCCCTGGAGTTTAGGGGTCGTGTATAAACGCCCTAAGTCTGAGGCAACTTGGCAGCACATAAATGACCAACGGGTCAGTGAACTTCCCTTCGTCCTGGAGCCTTGAATTTCAGGACTGGACACCCTGAAGGCCAAGAGAAAAGGGTCCTTCTGTGGCTCCCTCCCTCTCTACCTTTTCTTTTCCTGCCCGACGTCTCCAGAAGGAATCCTTTAATCCGAGAAGACAGCAGCTGCCCTGAATTTTAAAACAAAAATGAACTTCCAAAATGGCAACATTGGCGGCAGAGACAGCAAGCCAGGCTTGGTCTTTTTGAGCTGAGGAAGAGGCAGAGTTCAACCTCCAAGAAGTATATTCCTCCCCCCCCCCGGCCGCCCCGGTCGCTCAAATACAGGCACACAAAACTGAAGGTATCACTGCATCCATTCTCTTGGCAATACCTTGAAAAGGGCAAGATATCAGAATGGGAGACAATGAGAAGAGAAACGATCTAAGGAGGGAGTCTGGTGGCATTCTTCTAATGAGAAAAGGTTATTCTAAAGTAGAAAAGAAAGAAGCTTGCATAAGAGAGGGCCATATCCTTTTCAGCATGCATGGATCTAGGGCGGTGCTGACCTTCTGCCCGAGTTTCTTAGAGGGGAAGAATTGGGAAATTCTAATTTTTGGACTGATGTGGGAATGAGGGAGCTTGGTCGTATATCATCCCGGATCAGGTTTGCTTGGCTACTGGTCTCCTTCCATGCCGGGTTCAAGATTCTGGTACTCACAGATACAGCAGGACTCCCATATCTGCAGTATCACTATCCAGGATTTAACTTATCCCTGGGGTGGAAATATTAAAAACAGTAAACGAAAATTATCTGGGGGGCAGGGAATTATTTCCACATGTATTACCTGAACTGGCCACTAAGGGCACCAGAGACTATGCTATGAATTCTCTCTCTCTCTCTCTCTCTCTCTCTCTCTCTCTCTCTGTGTGTGTGTGTGTGTGTGTGTGTGTGTGTGTGTGTGTGTGTGTGTGTGTGTGTGTGTGTGTGTGTGAGAGAGAGAGAGAGAGAGAGAGAGAGAGAGAGAGAGAGAATACATAGTATGGTCTCTGCCACCATCTAGTGGCCAGTTCTGATAATTCATGCAAAAATAATTTTTCTGACTTTTCTTTTACCATGCTCTAGTCCAGCGTTTTTCAACCGCTGTTCCGCGGCACAGTACTGTGCCGCGAGATGTTGGCTGGTGTGCCGTGGCAAAATTCTCCCTACGCCAGCAAGGCAGCGGTGCGGCGCCGGCGAGCCGGAGGAAGGCGGGGCGTTCAGAAAGAAGCCGGCTGCCGCAAGGCTTCCTTAGGTCATGTAGTTCCTCCCGGAGGTCTGAGACGCGGTCCTGGGGAGGAGAGAGGACTACCTTTCCCGGCGTGCTTTGCACGCCGGCGAGGAAAGGCTGGCTGTGGGCAGAGAAGGAGAAAAAAAAAGGAGGAGGAGGAGGAGGAGGAGACTGGAGAGCGAGAGAGTGAGAGAGAGCCGGGAGACCCGCGAGGGTGGGCGCGCGACCCTGCCGAGCCAGGTAGGAGCGCACGTGCGCACCCCTTTTTTAAGGGTGGGGAGCGGGCGGCTGTTAACAATGGTCATTTTTTTGTGGGGGGGGAAATAAAGGGGAGGACGTGGGAGGCTGAGGAGGGGATTCCTAGGACCTAGGGAGGAGACGGGGATGGGGGGTCCCTTCTGGACCCTGTGGCTGCCTGGCTGGAAGGAGGTGGGGGGCAAGTAGCAAGAGGCAAGAATTACTTCAATTTTCAATGTTACTTGTCTGCTTTGCACTTGGCATACACATCAACAACATAATTTAACATAGTGGAAACATATTAAGAAGCCTGACCAGAGGTGATGGAACTGAACAAGAGCATGCTTGCTAACTAAAATTCACCATCTAGTCCTGAACGTGTCTTCAGCAGTTATTTCAAATATATAAATGGTGCAGTTTCAGGGCAAACTAGTGCAGGATGGAATTAAATCAAATGCATTTAAAATCATAATTTATTTATTTTTAAAAAATCATATTTTTCATGATTTAAACAAAAATCTATTTTTAAAAATTTAAAACATGATTTAAATCAATTTGAATTCTTTTTTTTTAAAATTGGTTTTATCCACTCTAGATATAGCAGATTGCATGACATCCTATGGTGGTGTGCCTCGTGATTTTTTTCATGAAACAAGTGTGCCTTTGCCCAAAAAAGGTTGAAAAACACTGCTCTAGTCTATATGGTATTATTATCCATGGCTTTCAGTATCTGGGATCGGGGGCATGGTGAGGAACTTGGGATCCATTCTTTGCTGATATATGGGTCCTATGCTAAAGCCCTAAATACTCTGGGACCTCCTTACTTGTCAGAACATTTTCTAGCTAGTTTGGTTTTCTGTCCCTACAGACCTCACTCCAGTGGGTATCAACAATATGGGAAGCCTGGGAAAAGCGGGCTTTCTCAGCAGTGGCATTGGGTTTGTGGAATTCTCTTCCACAAGAGGGTCAGCAGTCACCCTTCCTCCACCTCTGTAAAAAATCTCCCAGGAGCATAATTGTTTGGGGAATTTTGGGAGGAGTTCTCCCCAATTAATTAGGATGGAGAGGAAGAAGGAGAGGGGCATTGCACCATGTGTCCTGAAAACCCTCATTTGCCCACATCTTGGTTTGTTTGTTTATTCTCACATTTTAGAAATCCCCCTTTCTGTACTGATGCCAGATAATTGGAAGAACAAACACATCCACTCGGGGTTTTAGCCCAAATTTTGATGGGGGTAAGCCAAGGGTCAGAGCCCTAATTGATCTACAGAATGCCTTTGATCCCTTAGAGTGGACCTCCCTGCTTCCTTTTTAAAGCAGACCTTAAAGGTGACAAGGAAGCAAACCCTGTCTGGGAACAGGCAGGTGTTGTTGTCCTTCAAAGGTCCATCGCACCACATTTGCACTAAAAAAATCCTGATGAATTCATGACCTTATGAATGTTGGCCCTGCTTCTCTGACTTTAATTAGACTGCCAAATGTAAGCCAGGGTTCCACTCTGCAGGAGTCTCCTTTAGATACTGAAGAAACAGAAGAAGTCTGAGAATTCTGGCAAGATGCACAAACCAGGTTACTCTATTTAAAGCAAGTCCCAGAGGAGCCAGGTTTTAGATTGCACTTTGAAGACACAAATTAGAAAGGCCCTCCTCATCTTGTGAGAGCAAAAATTAGCAAGAATTAGGAGAAAGAATATTTGTTTTCTTTACTTACGGTTGGGAGCAGGTCCAAGAGCAAACTTACAAACACGACTGCCTTCAGTGACAATTACAGTTCCCACCTTCTACCTTGAGGTGGGTCCAAATGCATGCTGAAGATTCCCCAGCCTTTCCCGAACCACAAAGAGCTCTTAAGCGATGCTCCAGCAGCTTTCCCTGTAGATTAGTCAGAGGAACGATTAGAAAATGGCTGTGCGGCAGAGCACAGCAGCTGACAAGCCCCCATTAGATTCTGCTGTCGATGTAGAAGAGCAGAGGCCTGGTAAACAGCGAGCACTTATCTCTCTAGCTCAGCATTGAGACGATTTCCATAATCAGCTCCCTTGCACGGCAAGGGCCAGAGGCGTCTCCAAGCGTTGGGAGATGCGGGCTGCATTCTCCATGTCTGATGTTTGTAAAAGGGGGACAGCAATTTTTGTTAACAAAAGAAGGGAATGTGAGAACAAGATGTCTACAGAGGCTCGGGTGATGGTGGTGGTGGAGGAGGCTTGCCTTCTACACTGTTGGCAGCAGGATTTGGAAGGGCCAAAGGGAGATTTAGGTGGAAAAAAGCCTGGGGAAAGACACCTGCTGATGTCTAAAAGAAGCTACAAGTTGCTTTGTCCTCTTTCAGACTGGCATGGATGTTGATATGTGACATGAATGATCATTTTTCAGTTAGTAGGGAAAGTGTGCTTAAAGAGGCAGAGTAGAGATGGGCACGAAATGGAAAATTTGTGTTTAGTTTCATTTCATCTCATCCCCCCACTTTTTTTGTTTCATTTGATAAAAAAAATTCAAAAAAATTGTACACAAAATAAAATGCTAATGAAATCGTTCATTTAGAGGCCTGGAAAGTGGCCCACAGGCCAGCTGATCAGCACTGGGTGGGTGGGGGGAGGTGTTCAGGGCTGGCTTCCATTGAGAAACAACATGTAACACTCAGCAAGCGCTGAAGGCTTGATGGCTCAGAAAGATGCCTGCAGCCCATCCAGTGCTTGAGAGTCTGAATTAAAAGTGCAGGCAGATCTCAGAATGAACGCAGTGTGACAAACTGGGTTTTACAGATTTGCAGATGAAGCGTCAACTTTGTACAAACCATTATTTCCCCCTAAAGCGAAAGCTATGCAAAGGTAATGTGGGAATGCCTCCACATATTCCCCAGGAGGAGAAAGCCATCGTTTTATAACCTGACATGTGAGGATGAAAGAAGGAATAATTTACTTCCTTAGGCTGCTTTCAAACGACCCCTAAACTCCGCTGCAAAACACTTGCAGATCTGGAGCATAAAATTGTTTTCCCACCAGCAGTGGACTTTAAAAAAAAAGTACGCCCATGCCCACTTAAGTGCGCCCCAGCACACTTTACAAGTACCTGGTCTCTGGAGGTAAAAAAATTCCGATGCGGATTGTAAAGCTGTGGATGCCGGGCTCTCCTCGCCTTCTGTTTTTGTTGTCCCCACCACCCCTTTAACAGACAGGAATCCCTACGGGACTGCTCTGATGGCAGACGGAGTTGAGCGGAGGTGGGCCTGCATTTTTTCGTCCTTTTTTCCTCCCTCCCCTCACCGCAGACAGAAGCAACAAGGGTGCGGAAGGGTGGGAACACAGGAAGAGGAACAAAAACCACATGATATCTGGCTGGGGAGATCTGAATTTAAGCTACTTTTTAAAAAAAGTACGCCCATGCCCACTTAAGTGCGCCCCAGCACATTTTACAAGTACCTGGTCTCCGGAGGTAAAAAAAATTCCAATGCGGATTGTAAAGCTGTGGATGCCAGGCTCTCCTCGCCTTCTGTTTGTTTTTGTTGTCCCTGCTGCCCCTTTAACAGACAGGAATTCCTACGGGGCTGCTCCGATGGCAGACGGAGGTGAGTAGAGGTGAGCCTGCATTTTTTTCTTCCTTTTTTCCTCCCTCCCCTCACCGCAGACAGAAGCAACAAAGGTGCGGAAGGGTGGGAACACAGGAAGAGGAACAAAACCCACATGATATCTGGCTGGGGAGATCTGAATTTAAGCTACCAGCGGATCTTAGGAGTCATTTGAAAGCAGCCTTAGATTCTTCATTACATAAGGTGGATGATCCCCCAAAGACAGGCTTAAGATCAAATCAGTGTCACACAGCTGGAAACATATATTTGGGGCTTTAAATTTCTGTTTTTGGAAGGTGGGCCATTGTGTGGGATCATCTTTTTGCCACATTCTCTTCTTTCCTGGCCTTTCCCCTGAGCTGCCTTCAGTGTATATTTATTCTTGGACTGAAATTTCAGTGTCTAAAGATCCCTTGATTGTAATCATAGGCTTTTAAGTGGCAGAAAATGGTTCCGAGAAAGATGATAAAGGTGGGTGACGGGCGCCTTGTTTACATGTCTGGTGTTTGTTGTGTATTGACTCTCATGGAGCAGAATGGCTGTAGATGGACTGGCTGGTGTGGCTCTCAAATATGATAATTGGGCACCAGTCTCGTATTTGCAGGGAGGTTTGTTTCCATTTAGCAAGCAAATAGGAATTCCACTGCTTCTATTTGCAGCCTTGTTCCTCCGAGGGAAATGAGACGTCTCTCAATCTTGTGTTTTCTTGTGCCTCTCCATCTGCATCAGAGTATGAGGGAGGTTGCTGTGTTTGCATAGATTTGAGCAATGAGAAACCTGGGACGGGTTATTTGTGGGAGGGGGGGTTAGGTGGTGGTAGTGTTATCTATCAAACATGTGCTTTGCATTGTGAAGGGAAGAAAAAACATGCTTGTGAAGATTCTCAGTCATCCAGGTGAAGTTACCTGGAAGTTGAGTCATGGCAACTGTTTGAAGTAAGACAAGGATTCCCCCCCCCCCCCCAGGTTCCCACAAGTTGGAAAAGAAGTCCAGTTGCCATGACTGAACATCCAGATAAATGCAGATGTTTTGAACAACTTGTGGGAACCTGAGTGAGGAGGGAAAAATCCTTGTCTTACTTCAAACTATGAAATTGTTTTTGTCCCATAAATGGAGGAGAAGAAAGGGTCCTGTTGACATTCTTCACATCCTGATGATGTGTTGCCATATGAGCTCTCTTTAGACCTGGTTGAGTGAAACTCTTGATTCTGTCCGTTTTCCGGATTCACACATTCAGCATAAGCCCATGTGCCATACAAACAGGGCTATAAAGACTGAATGAATCGCATGAATCTACCCTTCTTCCCTTCGCCAAGGGAAGCCTGCTAAAAACAGTAAGACTGAGCACCAGGGTTGGACCTCCATTGCATGGTGGCCATTACTGGGCCTCCTTTCATTAGGAAGAAGCTCTATAAGAAATTGCGACCATTACCAGAGTCCATTAAATGGCATGCAATTGGGGGGAGGAATCGCCGTTTGATTTAGTTGGGCAACACAGTGCTATTGGCAGGATAATCACATAAAAGTGACACCATTTATGGTTGAGCTGTTTGATTTTATGTCACCGTGTTTCAATTTCACCGATTTTTATGATCCTATATGGGCCTAATGTATGCATTAACTGGCATAAAGGTTAGATAGATTGTTTTAGCATTCCAGCATCAAAATCCGCCCCAGTGCACTGCATTCAGAGAACTGCCATCAGAATGCAAAGCGCAGGTTTGCTCATTTAAAACTGTGAGGGGTATTTCGCTTTCTTCTCAATTACTAGTACGATGGGATCTGTGGAAGGAAAATCAGCCCATCCTACTCCCCACTCAGTACCCCAAAGAACAGGTAAGAGAGTGTTAAGAAACACACTTCCCCCACCCAAAGGTACATTTGAAAACCAATCATTTGGAACCCAGCTGGTTCCTATCCTATCTCCTATCCTTTGGAACCCAGATGGTTTCCAGCCCGTAAAATAAAAATTGAATCAAAACTCCTCAAAAGCTTTCCATTACAGAGTCCCCCCAAAGGCAGGGGAGGCTGTGTGGAGTATGACATTCCTGGTTTATAAGTTTAGGAAAGGACTACAGTGTCAAAAATCCCTGTGGGCAGTATTGTTGGTGACACCGAGGAGATGTACAGTGGACCCTCGTATAACAAACGGTTTGTTTAACAGAAAATCCTCTTAAAGGAAAAAAAATTCCGGAGATAGGGGAAAATTACTTAATAGAATTGCCTATGGGGCAAATCCGTACAACAGAAAAATGATCACAATTAGGGACTAGAGATGGGCACGACTTAGCGGTATTCCCGTTTCCGTTTCCGTTACTCGGTTCCGTTACTCTACGGAAACGGTAACGGGAATTACTCCGCCAGACTTCGAGCTCGAAACGACGAACGAACAATTTTGGTCTGATTTGTCGTGCTCGTTCCTTGCATCGCGCGATCGCGCGATGCCACGCGGCACAGAAAAAAAGTTTTTAAAAGTTAAAAAAAACCCGGTTCCCGGCCAAAAAGCAGGCGGAAAAATGCCTGCCGTGCCTCAGGACACCTACCAGAGGGGTTGTTTCTGGAGGTCCCCGGCCTCCCCCCCCCATCCTGGGCTGCTCTGGTGGGACTCACCCGCAGGCTCACAGCCAGCAGCCAGCAAAAAGCCCAGTCTCGCCGGCTGCCGGCCGCCGCAGCCAATTAAAGCGCGCAAGCAAGCGGCACGGACGGCACAGGAAAAAACTTTTAAACTCTCCCCCGTCCCCCCATCCATTCCCGGGCCAAAAAAGCAGGCGGAAAAATGCCTGCTTGACTAAGGGCGCAGGGCACCTACCGGAGGGGTGGTTTCTGGAGGGGGGGTCCCGCCTCCCCCCCGTCCTGGGCAGCCGGACTCGAGTCGCCACTCGCCATGCCATGCGGTGCGGGCGGGGGATCCAAAATGGGGCGGCGAACGCAATATTGTTTTTGAAATCGTGGTCCAAAAACACACAAGCACAACAGAAACACACGAAAATTTATAAACTGCCAGATTTTTCACAGTAGCAGTGGGTTTTTTCTTGCAACAAAATGTCTCTCCTCTCCTCCTCTGTCCTCCATTGATTTTATTTTATTTTATTTTTTTTACACCTGCGCAATGATGGGCTGGCCGAGTGGCCAGCCATGTGGGAGTGGACGACCATGCAAATTTTTGGAGCCATCCCACCAATCGCATGGCCACTTGGCCGGAGACTTCTGGGATGTGCCAAAAGCCCCCTAAAACCTGCCCTAGCCCCCTAACCCTAAGCCTAACCCTTGACTCCGTCCATACCCATACATCACAGACTGTCCTCTTAGTGGGTCAGAGAGGCACCCAGAGGTGCAACCCACTAGCCCACCGTAACCTTACCCGTCACTAGCCTAACCCTAGCACTAACCCACCTTAACCCTAAGCCAGATCTACTTGCTTGCATTGCACTCTACACGCAGCAAGTACAATTCCCTTCTGTGTGAGACATGGCGGTGCGAGAGCCTTCCTTGTGTAGGGAAGGCATGATGCTATCAGTCGCTCTCACTGGTCTCACTGTCTGCACAACTGGTATGCAATATCCATATGGCTATTGCATACCATTTTGCAGCAGCAGCAGGTGAAGAGGGGAGACCCCCATGTTGAGGGGTCTCTTCGAGCCTGCTTCCCCTTCCTAGTGGGAGGATAGGAGGCACCCACGGGTGCCTCCAGGAGCCCACTTTCCCTTTAGAGCGGGCCAGAGGAGGCACCCACCACAGAGGTGCCTCCAGGAGCCCGCTCCCCCCCCAAAACCAGTACTAACGAAAACGAAAAAACGAAAAAACGAACCGACTAATTTTTGCGAATTTTCGCGAAAAACGGAAACGAGCCGAAACGGAACCGGCCCGACTAACGACAACTCGAAAAAAATATTTTTCAAGTCGTGCCCATCTCTATTAGGGACTAATCTGTTTTCAATGCATTCCTATGGGAAATGTGTATAAAGGAAAATTTGCTTAACAGAATTTCATTTGGAATGAATTAATTCCTTTATACAAGGTACCACTGTATTTTAAAAAGCCACTTTCCCAAGGTCTGTTGTGATCCTCCTGCAGGTGTTGCGATGTTGTAGTTGTGTTTCTGAGGGAACTAGGTGTATAGTCATTTCTAATGCAAAATATTTCATGTTTCCCCCTCCACTCCTCAAACCGCTGCTGATGGTCAATTTTTTGACATCTCTCACATGCCCTACAACCTTCTTACCTAGTCTGAATCTTACAGGACGTTGCAAGATTTCCTTCCCAAATTGGCGTCTATTTGCATATTCACACCCTCCCCGCAAACTACAGTTTTAGAACATAAGAACATAAGAAGAGCCATGCTGGATCAGGCCAAAGGCCTTCTCACTCATCTCTGCCATGTTCGCCACGCAGCTGGGGTGGGCTGAGCCAGCAGTGGGGCAATCACATCGCCACGGCGGTGCAAGGAGGAGGAGGAGGAGGAGGCTCAGATTCATCAAATCCAGCCCCTGACAAGGAGGCCTAGTGGGAGAATCGTCAAGTCAATTCTGGCTTGTGGCGACCCTTTTTGAGGTTGTTTTGGATAATTTGTTTACCCCCAATAACAGACGGCACTTTGTAGAGAAACTCAAAGGTTTATTTTTCGAAGCTGCAGCAATGGAGAGAAACGCCATCCAAAGTTCGGTCTCTGGTGTTGAATTTCGAAACACTGTATTTATTCCCAATGCAGGGGTCCCTCTCTCCCCCTCTGGACCAATCCCAGGCCACAGAAGGCTCACAATCTATCATGACACGACAACACAACACCCCCCCCCAAAAAAATAAGCACATACATTATATATTATAACACGGCCATGCCCCCATTAATTACTTCTTTATACACTTTGAATTAAACCATCCTGAGATTAAATATTAGCTTCCATTTTCTGGTCATTACATAACCCCAACCCACTTATAAATTTTAACTAGCTCCTTATCTATGACAAGGTTTTCTAGGTCAAGAATACACATTGTGTTTTTCCCCTTCCCTTGTTACCCTGAGACTACACAGCTTTCCCACAATGACACAGGCTGGCTCTTCTCATGAAAAGCACTGTGGAGGAATCGAACTCGCAGCTTCTGGGTCTACAGACCGAGACCTAAACCCCTGAGCTCTCCAGCCAAGGACAACCCTAGGATCCAATTTCCCCCAAATCTTATCTTGAAGGCAGTGTGTAACTCAACACCTTTAGGGCTCTTTTTGTCTCTCTCTCTCTCTCTCTCTCTCTGTGTGTCTGTCTGCCAATATCCTGATTCGGCCATGGTGTCTAGATTTGGCGGTGGCGGTGAAATAGAAGACATTGATCAGCTGTTAGGTGCTAATGGATGCCGACAGCGAGCAGAAGATTACTGCCGACTTGCTTGTTTCGATTCCCCTATAGACAGATGTTGCTTCTGGAAGTTTAAAAAAAGATCAAGGAAAAAAAGCAGATGTCGGCCAACTTGAAAGCTGTATCGTAGTTTAAAAGTCTAAGAGCATTAAGGCCATGGGAAGATTATGGCCCTTCTCGACCCTATAATCTAAAGATTGTATGACCCTTCTTGACCCTATAATCTAAGCGCGGGCCTTTTCTGGACCTCCAGCTGCTGGGAGACTGCACGTCTTCTCGACCCAGTTAGGATATGCACTTATTATAAGGGAAGATGAAACTTTCAGGTTGCGGAGCTGCACATGGCTTCAGCCTGATGCTCAAGAGTAGAGATGGGCACGAAACGCCAAAATGGCATTTCATTCTGTAATTCATTCCCCCACCCCGTTTCGTTTTTTAAACTGGCCAACCACATGACCTGCCTACCTCCGGTAGCATGGGCCACTTGACTTTTAAAAGAGGCTGGCGGCGGCAGCAGCAGGCAGCGGAGCACCACCAGTCAGGTAGGAGACACTGGCAGGGAACGAAAAGTGAACTGGAATGAAATGGAAGTTTCCATTTCATTTCGTTTCATTTTTCTTACGAGGGGGCAGTTCGTTATTCATTTTGTTATGTAATGAAATTAATAACAAATAACAAAACGAATCAAAAGTTTGTTTCATACCCATCTCTACTCAAGAGTCACCCATGTGACTGGCCTGCTTGCCTGTAAGCTTATCAATATACCCATGTTCTTCTCCTCAATGTTGAGGATGGTGGTGGATTCCTTCGGTAGGCCTCTCTTCCTTCGTGGAAATGAAGGTTTGCATCCCGAAAATGCCTCCCCTCCCCATGCCAAGTTGTGCCACGCTTCAAACTTTCTCACTTGCCTCAAAGCAGGATAACGACTTCTTTGATAATCAGAAAGCACCAGATGGGTGTTTTGTGTCTTTCTTAGTAATCAGGCATTCTTTCTCTGCTTAGGCCTTTTGTGCAGATTATATACTTAAGAACATAAGAACATAAGAACAGCCTTGCTGGAAAGAGGCTGCAGCCCATCCAGTCCAGCATTCTGTCTCACACACTGGCTTACCATTTGCTTCAGGGTATTCCCAAGCAGATGTCGTCACCTGGTTATGATTCCCTTCAAATGGCATTGAGAGATATCCTGCCTCTCTCTCCAACCTGGAGGTTGTCCTTAGGCATCCATAATGATAGCCACTGATACCCTTGTTCTCCATGAACTTGTCCAATCCTTCCTTAAAGCTGTCAAGGCTGACAGCCGTCACCCCACAGGACATTAATAGTTCTTGCTACCATTTGAACAGATGAGAACATGTCAAGTCAGTCAATCTATTAATCTACCTGCCTACAGATGTTTAGTGTCTATTAGAGATGGGGACGAGGCACCAAAATGGTTTGTCATGATTTTTCAAGGTCGAGGAACCTCGAGCCATGAATCTTTCATCCATGAATGGATGAACTGACAAATAGTCCCTAAGGAAAACCAGGGCACCTTTTGCAAGGAATGTCAACGGTGGCTTCTTTTGGACCTAAATGAAGGCACAGCTGCCATCTTACAAAAGGGCAGCTAGTTTCCCTTTGGCCTGATGGGAAACTGGGCAGCTATCATTTCCAAGGTGGCCATGATGTCCTAGAGACCAGGAACAGCTGCAGCAAAGTTAGGGAGAACCTGGAGAGGTGCTTTGGGGGGCACCCCCCCTTTTTAGACAGCCACGGTTTGGCAAATCAAACAAAAAGAAAAAAAAACCTGACAAATAGTGATGAATAAAAGGGGAAAATATTTGTATTTGTCAGGATGTCCAAACCCAACGAATATGAAGGGACAAATATTAACCGAACTGGTGATATTTGTCAAATATTGCAATTCATTTTTTTTTAAATTTTCAGGAGAGGCGTATGCATCTCCTGAAAACAGATTATATATGGACTGTTGCATGCGTGGCTAAATTTTGTTATTGTTTTTGTTTTTTAAACTCATGCAAGGACACATCCAGCATCTCCTTGCAGAAGAGGACACTCTTTAGACCAGACCAGTCCATCACCAAGTCCTGGAGATCCTAAATGAAAGAGCTAGCAGGACTCTCCTGGTTCTGATGAGGACACCAGCGATGGCCTTGCATGTGGCCAATGTTCAGACTTTGGTCCTCCAGATGTTCTGGAGGTCAAAGAAACCCCACCCAGCATTCAGGGAGCCTTTGAACTGAAACCTCTCATTGAAAGGTCCCTAAAAGGCATAGTGAAGCTCTAGGCGGGTTCAAGGTCCAACACTCTAACTCAATTCTTCTCCATTGGGTCAAGAATGGCATTCCAAATCTGGAATGTCATTTTCATTTCAGGACACACACACATGTATTAGAAAACACCCTTTTGGGGAGCCACCATTCTTTTTTCTTTCTGTCTTTCTCAATCTAAAGGTATTGATCTTCTCTTCCATGGAGAGAATTCTCCTTGAGAAGGGACCAATTCCACCCCCCCATCAACAACTCAGAACTTTGTCCAATTCATTTCTCCCAAAACCTGGCACTCTTTCCTGTTCAGAACCAAAGTGCATACAGATATTTACATGAGATAGAAACAACCCATCCAGTGCTTGCACTCTTGAAAAGTCAGTGGAGCAAAGGAGCAGCAACCCTCATTCTGTTTCACTTGCATTCTTGGCCCCAAAGCATAACTTATCCGGGTTTGCTCAATGTGCAAAGTAAAACATTCTCATTCTTGCAAAGGCACAACATGTCTCACCTTTTTGAGGGTGTAGAAAATGATTGTGTTGTACCTTCTCATCCACCATGACAGAGGGACAACCTGATGGATAGTTGCATCTTTATTCCACTCTGGTGTTAGGATGTCAGCCTCACCCAACATGAAGGCATAAGAACATAAGTAGAGGCAAGCTTGATCAGGCCAAAGGCCCATCTAGTCCAGCTTCCTGTATCTCACAGCAGCCCCATCAAATGCCTCTGGGAGCGCACAAGACTAGATATCTGTCCCCTGATATCACTCCCCTGCATCTGGCCCTTGAAGTACCCCGGATTTAAGCCTGGAGATGACACATCTCCATCATGGTTTGTCACCTGTGATGGACTTTTCCTCCAGCAATCTGTCCAATCCCCTTTTGAAGGCATCCAGGCCAGATGCCATCACCACATCCTGTGGCAGGGAGTTCCACAGACTAACAACATGCTGGGTAAAAAAAAATTTCTTTTGGATGTCCCCTAGTCCTGGTATTTTGTGAGAGGGAAAAGGGCGTCCCTCTATCTACTTGACTCATACCCTGCATTATTTTGTACGTCTCAATCATATCCCCCTTGACACATTTTTTCCAGACTAAAGAGCCCCAAATGTTTTTAGCCTTTCCTCATAAGGGAGGTCCCCCAGCCTAGTAATCATTTTAGTCGCACCTTTTCCAGTTCCACTATGCCTTTTTGGAGATGCGGTAACCAGAATTGTACACAATACTCCAGGTGCGGCCTTATTATTGTTTTGTACAATGGCATTATAATGTTTGATTTTCAATCCCCTTTTTGATAATCCCTACTAGCATGGAATTGGCCTTCTTCACTGCTGCCACACACTGGGTAGACACCTCCATTGAGCTGTCTACCAACACACCAAGTTCTATTTCCTGATCCATCACCGATAGCTCAGAGCCCATGAGTTGATAGATAAAGTTTTGATTTTTTTTGTTCCAGTATGCATTATTTTACATTTTCCTACATTGAACACATTTGCCATTTCCTACATTGAACACATGAGCGTGGTGGCTCAGTGAACTAAGGCTTCCGAAAACTGTCGGCAGCAAAGTCGGCAGCTTGGCGGTTCGAATCCCGGGTGCCACGCGGCGGAGCAAGCTCCTGCTGTTCACCCCAGCTCCTGCCAACCTAGCAGTTTGAAAGCATGTAAAATGCAAGTAGATAAAGAGGTACCACCGTAAAAAAGCAGGAAGGTAAAGCAGTGTTTCCTTGCAGCCATGCTGGCCACGTGGCCATGGACTTGCACAACACTGGCTCTTCGGCTTGAATACGGAGATGAGCACCGCCCCTAGAGTCAGACACAACTAGCATGCATGTGCAGGGGAAACCTTTACCTTTTTTTTTTTTTTTTTACATTGAACACATTTGCCATTTTGCAGCCCATTCTTCCACTTTGGAGAGATCCTTTTGGAGCTAGAATCATAGAATCATAGATTCATAGATTCATAGAATCATGGAATCTTAGAGTTGGAAGAGACCTCAAGGGCCATCTAGTCCAACCCCCTGCCATGCAGGAACCCCATCACAATATTTCTGACAGATGGCCATCCAGCCTCTGCTTAAACACCTCCTCCAAAGAAGGAGACTCCACCACCCTCCTTTGGGGCAGCCTCTTCTACTGCCCAACAGCTCTAATTGTCATGAAGGTCTTCCTAATGTTCAAATGGAATCTCTTTTCCTGTAGTTTGAAACCATCGTCCTGAGTCCTAGTCTCTGAAACCATGGAAAACAAACCTGTTCCCTCTTCAGTATGACATCCTTCACAATCTTCTCTGGTTTTTACCACACTAACCTGTGTCTTCATAGTACATTGCCGGTTGGAACAAGAAGTGGGGACTGTCTCAGACAGGCATACCTAGATAGGTCTAAAGATCTGTAGGACGTCAAGGCCAGCTTTACAGGTCTAGATGGATGAAAGGTCCCACTCGGTCCAAGGCAGCTTTGCATGCTCCTGAAATATCTGCCACGAGGTGCCTCTGGTTGGGAGTTTCAATGTGATCATTATTTCACAGTCTGTTTTTGCAGGTGCCAAAGAAGAGTACAGCCAGTCTAATAATAATGATGCTTCTATCTCCCGGCCCTGAGGTCATGCGGATATCACGCAAGGCACAGCGAGTTGTTATCCCCGACAAGCTCAAGGCCTCTCGGTCCCTCACATTGGGTTGATGAGCAGTGGGAAGGAGCAGGAGCATTCTGCTTCCAACACCGCCAAGATCCACACCAGCCACCTGCTCCATCCAAGGTGGTCAAGAGGAAGCTTGCACTTGGCGAGGCCGGGGGAAAAGTTTTGGAATTCCGCCATGCCAACACATGGGCTGACTCCATTGTCCACAGCCAAGCTCTTTCCTTCCCTGCAAAGCTACAGAATTGAACTTAATTTACCAACTGTGTGTCGGGCAGGAAGGGGGCCATCATATCGGCCTTGCTTCCAACAGCTCAATCAGTGATGAGCTTCAGCGCTGACACAGGGTATTTGGGGGTGGAAAAACAACAGATCTTCTCTTTCGCTTCCTCTAACTGGATTTCCATGGGTAAATTTTTATGGTTTAAATCACGGCTCTCTTTTTCATTTCCAGGGAAGGAAAGATGACATTTCCGGTGTGACACTTCACTGCTTTTTCGGGTCAGCTTGTTAACTCATCCAGTGTCTGCCTTTGAACATTTTCTGTGGGCCACCAGAACTAGCTGACGTTAGTGTTTTAATCATGTTGATTGGGCAAATTACTTTCTCCAAACTATCCTAATGGACTTGGGGGTGGTGGAGAATGAATATCAGTGGGTTGGAACACAACTGCACAAGTAATGTTTTGTGTGGATTCTGTCTTGTGACTACACTCAGATGCAACCTGGCTAACAATTGCGCAACCAAGGCGTGACTGAACCCATGACAGATAGTCCAAAAATATATACACCCCTTGGACAGTTGTGTGCAATGTAAATATCTATGTGCAATAAAAAATGTTCTGCTTATATACCGCCCCATACCACTTCAAGTGGTCTCTGGGTGGTTTACAAATTTAATTACAGTGTGCAGGCTACACATTCTCCCCCCCCCCCAAAAGCAGCAAGCTGGGTACTCATTTTACGGACCTCGGAAGGATGGAAGGCTGTGTTAACCATGAGCCTGCTACCTGGTATTGAACCCCAAGTCATGGCCCCAGTGTCTGGAATGGAGATTTCACGCTCTGAGAGTTGTGGGTTCAGAGTGTAGTCTCCCACATTTTTCACCTTTTCATTCCACAAACAAGGAAGGACTCAGAAGAAGAGGAGAGTCAGGAGTCCCGGAGCCAAAACTCTGCTCATGACCAAGATTCAAATCAGTGTCACCGGCTTGAGCTTCATTCAACTTTTCATCCTTCCAAGGTAATTGAGCACCCAGCTTGTTTTGGTCTGTGCACAATGCATAATTTATTTATTTATTATTTTATTTATTTATTTATACAACTTATATGCCGCCCACTACCCAAAGGTCTCTGGGTGGCTTACAATTAAAATGAACAGTTAAAACAGTTAAAACGTTAAAAAGGCAATGGACAATTAAAACAATAAAAACATTTAAGCACAAAACACTAAAATTGCCACCAGGACCCACAATCTATGTTATGTCAATTAAAAAACCTCAGAAACAGGATTCATAATTCATAATTGAATTGTGAACTGTCCAGAAAGTGCTTTAAGCACACTCTCCTTTTTAAATATTTGTCCCTGGTGTATAGTTGAAGGACATGCAATTGTCCTGCTGTTGTGGAGTTGCGATTCTCATCAGTCTTAAATGTTAATGGTTAGAAGAGACAGAGAGACAGGCAAGGGGGCAGCAGGCCAAGTGGGAGGATGGAAGGCAGAATTGCCTCTGTCAGTTGGTTGCCCCTGTTTACCTCAGCGTTGCCTTTAACTTCGCCCACCGCTGGAAGGAAGCCTCTGACAATTTATCCCCAAAGGACTTGAGGGCTTGACAAGAGGAAAAGCAAGGTCTCCCACCTTGTGTTTACAGCTTGGCAGATTGTGTCACCACAGAGAAACTACTTCTGGCAGCTTCTCGGTTACAAACGGGAGCAAGTTCAGAGCAGGGCGACACATCAAGGGACTGGAAACCAAGCCCTGGGAAGCAAGGTTGAAAGGACTGGGCATGTTTAGCCTTGGGGAAAAGGAGGCTGAAGGGAGATGTAAGATAGCGCTTTTCAAATATTGACAGGGGAGGAGGCAGGATCTGTTCCCAGACATCCCAGAACACAAGTCGTGGAAGAAGTTAGGCTCAAGCTACAGGAAAGCAGATTTCAGCTGAAGACCAGGAAGCATTTCTTAACTGTTTGAGATGTACAACAACAGAACGACAACAGAAGTTATACTGGGAGGTGGTCAGTGCTCCCAACACTGGGAACATTCAAGGGACTTAGGCTGCTTTAACACAACCCCTAAAATCCAATGCAAAGGGCTCCCAGATGTGAAGCTTAAAATTGTTTCCCCACCAACTGCGGACTTTAAAAAAAATATGACCACACCCACCTAAGTGCACCCCAGCACATTTTACAAGTACCTGGTATCTGGAGGTAAAACTTTTCCGATGCGGATTGTAAAGCTGTGGATGCCGGGCTCTCCTCGCCTTCTGTTTGTTTTGTTGTCCCCACTGCCCCTTTAACAGACAGGAATCCATATGGGGCTGCTCCGATGGCAGACGGAGGTGAGCCTGCATTTTTTCTCCCTTTTTTCTCCCTCCCTTCACCGCAGACAGAAGCAACAAAGGTGCGGAAGGGTGGGAACACAGGAAGCAGAACAAAACCCCACGATCTCTGGTCTGAATTTAAGTTGCCAGCGGATTTTAGAGGTTGTGTAAAAGCACCCTTAGACAACCATCTGTTGGATCTGTTTTGACTTGGTTCCCTGCCTTGAGCATGGGGTTGGACTCAATGTTGACACCCACCCACCCCTTCCAACTCATTCATTCTATGATTCAATGAAAGGTCAGTGTGTGGGCCCACCCAATGCTCCTACCATGGAGAAGTTGGGACATTGTTCAACGATCTTCTTAATTTCTTGGATACATTTGCCATTCATTTCTGTTTACACCCTTCTGAAAAACTCTTAGGTCTTTGGAGCCTCTCCCAGTGGGAATGGTCCCACAACATCACCAATATGATTGTTTGACCCTCCCTTTTATTAACTCAGCATTGGACAGGAGGGGTTACAACCCTGCATTCCAGCTACTAAGGATGGAGTGGGAGTTTCCAATTTTTAATACTTATCAGTTTTCTGGTTTCCATCCCCTTCCTCCTCCCCCTCCCCAACACACACACACACACACACACACACACACACACACACACACACACACACACACACACACACACACACACACACACACACACACACACACCTTTTCGTAATTACGTTAAATTAGGGAAGCAGATGGTGGTGGAATGTTGTCAAACACTTCGGACAGGGAACAAATTACCAACCTCATTATGTAAATAATTAAAATTTATATTTACACCTGATCATCCAAGCAAGGGTGAAAACACCAATTTCAGGGCTGGTAACGATCCTTGGCAAGGTGTCAACCTGGAGTGGCATCTCTCATTACATCTCACTTTTAGATGTTGCTGCCAATGCCAGCCATGGTGAGAGGTACCCAACACTCATGTTGGAGGCAACTGGCCAAATTGGACTGAGTCAAGGGTTAGATCCAAGGTTCTCCATCCACTTCAGAAGAGAGCATTTGGGGGAAAGAAAATGTCTCATCCAACCATTGTTTGAAACTTCAAAATCATCATGGGCTTTGCTGTCAGTGTTGATTGTGCTACCGGAGGTCCTATCTAGTGGCAGGCACCCATCACTGAGCTCAAGAAGTGGAAGAGGAAGTGTGCTATAATGATTCTTTCTTTTGGTCTAGACATGGGCCAATTGGCATATGGGAATACCAATCAATCAGGCTTTATTGTTAAACCATAAGTCATCACAACAACATTGTTTACCTCTGGTCTACTAAGAACTTTAACTAAGATAGATAGATAGATAGATAGATAGATAGATAGATAGATAGATAGATAGATAGATAGATAGATAGATAGATAGATAGATAGATAGATAGGTTGTGTGGGTGGGTGGGTGGGTGGGTGATATGTGAATACAATTTTCAGGACAGCTAAGATCTACCCCTCTGTCCTAACTTCCTTTTCAGTGTCACATAGATTTGGGCTGAAGACCTGTTCCCCTGCGTGTACCACATGTACAATCTGGAGATATAAGCTCACAAATGGTGTTTGCTATCAGACAGAGCATTTGTATATTCTGCATTTGTGAATCCTTCACCTTGCCTGGCTCCTGGAGACACTGGAAGCAATGTCCCTTATGACTTTTTCCTTCCCTGTATATGTTTCTTGCCTGCCTTTGCACAGAAATCTCTGGGATTTGAAGCTCTCATTCATCCTTCTCTTAGTCCTGCTCCAGTCTTCCCTGCTTCCCATTTTCCATGCTCGAAACACAGGCAATTCCATGTGAAGTCAGTTGAGTTCAGCTCCAGAGATGCACAAGACTGGAAAGAACTAAGAACATAAGATGTCTTCACCTGCTTTTGATTCCCTGCAAATGACATTGAGAGATATCCTGCCTCTCTCTCCAAACCAGAGGTTGTTCTTAGGCATCCATCATGATAGCCATTGGTACCCTTGTTCTCCATGAACTTGTCTAATCCTTTCTTCAAGCTGTCAAGGCTGGCAGCTGTCACCACTTCTTCTGGCAGGGAGTTCCACAGGCCAGGGATCCTCTGGGTAAAAAAATACTTACTTTCATTTGAGATAAAGCACTCAAAAATTTCATGGAGTGCCCCCTAGTTCTAGTGTTGTGCAATAGGGAACACAGTTTTTCCTTATCTACTTTGTCCACACCATGTATTATTTCATTAATTTCAATCTTAGGTGCTGTCGTTCAAGGGTGAAGAGTCCCAGCCGTTGCAGTCTCAGATGGTAAGGAAGGAATACAAAATATTGTTTAACATTTGTTGCTGTGTTTTTTAAAAACAAAAATAACAACGACAGAAGAAAGGAGAACAATGGAATTGGCATGGAAAGATGCTATTCTGTCGCTTGGATCTAAAAGATGCTGTTTTCCCCCCAACTCCTCCAAATTCACTTGCAATAAATATGCCTCGGTTGTTTTCTCTACACCGAGAACTCATGTTGAGAAAAATGCTCAAACTAGAGTCCACCGAAGCAATGTTTTCCTTGCTCGGATGCCAAGACAACAAGAAAGCTTTGTTTTATGCATGTGGTTGCTTATTCATACACGCCACCGAACAACACACGGAATATCTCATAGATCTTGTTTCTAGCACAGCTAAGGCTGGTTGGGCACTTTAAGAGAAACAAATGTACAGTGGTACCTTGTATAAAGGAATTAATTCGTTCCAAATGAAATTATGTTAAACAAATTTTCCTTTATACAAATTTCCCATAGGAATGCATTGAAAACAGAGAAATTCCATTTTTATGTTGTACAGATTCACCCCATAGGCGATTATGTTAAGCAAATTTCCCCTACCTCCGGAATTTTTTGTTGTACAAATTTTATGTTATATAAGCTGTTTGTTATACAAGGCTCCACTGTATTCTGGCCCAGGTGGAACCAGGAGCTAATTTCTTCCTGTCTGGGTAGCTGCATGAGTTGGAAGTTTGTTTCACTGCTGTACCTCTTAGGAGGAGAGCCAGCCAGGGTGGCCTTGGGCAAGCTGCACAGTGGTCCCAACCAACCAACCAACCAACCAACCAGCCAACCAGCCAGCCAGCCAGCCAGAGAGTTCAATTTGACGCTGGCTCTGCAGCTAGGGAAACCAACCCCTGAGCTCTCCAGCAGTTTATATTGATTTGCTGAGCCTTGTGGCCCAGGGGTTAAGCAGCTGTACTGCAGCTATAACTGTCCTCATGACTTGGGGTTCAATCCCAGCTAGCAGGCTCAAGGTTCACCTACCCTTCCATCCTTTCCAAGTACATAAAAAGAGGAGCCAGCTTGCTGGGGTGGGTGTTAAGTGGGGCTATGTATAGCCAGCATAAAAAGGTAAAGGTAAACCCCCCACACACACACATGCATGCTAGTCGTGTACAACTCTAGGGGCAGTGCTTATCTCTGTATTCAAGCCAAAGAGCCAGTGTTGTGCAAGTCCATGGCCACGTGGCTGGCATGGCTGCAAGGAAACACTGTTAGCCAGCATAATTACTTGTAAAGTGCCCAGAGAGTGCTTTAAACATTATGGGGGAAGTATATAAGCAGCACGCTTTCCTTTTTTTTTTTTTTTGCTTTGCTTTGACCCTCCCTCACAACTTTCCTGCCTGCCTGCCTAGGCACAGCAATCTCTGTAATTTTAATATAGGGAAGATTATAACCTAACAAAGCTCATCTCTTCCTCTAGGACTTCAGGAAGTGCTACCCAAACTAGAGGCATGTCTGAAGCTGAGAAGCAACCATGCAAGCCCTTGCAACCTGCCCATACCCTTGGGAATAAATCCCTCGGCCTGTTGATGTTCATCTTAAAACTTTCCTGTGAACCTTCCTACCTGGCTGAGAAGCTCAGCCGATTAGGTCTCTGGCGGCAGAGCCATTGGAGACTTGGATCCCCCTGTGGTGGCTTCTGGGAGTGAAGAGCCAGCCTGGGTGGCCTTGGGCAAGCTGCACAGTCCCAGGGATACCCCCCTCCCCCAAAGAAAGGAAGGGTGAAATAATTCTTGGTACTCTGTGCTGAAAGGGTCACAGTGAGGAAAGGCTAAAACATTTGGGGCTCTTTAGTATGGAAAAAAGGCACCTGAGTGGGGATATGATTGAGACATACAAAATAATGCAGGGCATGAGTCAAGTGGATAGAGGGACGCTCTTCTCCCTCTCACAAAATACCAGAACTAGGGGACATCCACTCAAATTGAGGGCTGGGAGAGTGAGAACAGACAAAAGAAAATGTTTTTAATCCAGTGCATTGTTATGTGTGCCTCCCTGCCACAGGAGGTGGTGATGGCATCTGGCCTGGATGCCTTCCAAAGGGGATTGGACAGATTACTGGAGGAGAACTCCATCCCAGGTGACAAACCATGAGGGAGATGTGTCATCTCCAGGCTTAAAACTAGGGTACTTCAAGGGCCAGAGGCAGGAGGGAGTGGTATCAGGAGACAGATGTCTAGTCTTGTGCGCTCCCAGACACATCTGGTGGGGCTACTGTGAGATCCAGGAAGCTAGAATAGATGGGCCTTTGGCCTGATCCAGCATGGCTGTTATGTTCTTATGAACTCATATTGATGCCACATAGCAATTACTATTATTTCACCTTCTTAGCCTTCTGAATATCAATACACACAACTTTGCAGTTATCGCTAAATGCTTTCTCTATGTCTTTGAAGCAAGTCTTGTCCTCCTCCTCCTCCTTCTTTTTTTGGGAAAATCATATTTCTTTTCCTCCACCTCGCCTCGTGTTTGTTTGGTGCTGCTGAGGTCAGAGACAAACAGCTTGTCCAAAATCCTTTTTAATCAAAAAGAGGCTTTTCCTTCCGTTTGACAGATAGCGGCCAAAGGAGCTTTCTTCTGGAGAGATAAAAAAGGAAAGAGAGAAATAAAACAGCGGCAGTGACTAAAACAGCTCTCAGCTTTTGTTCATCACCTCTTCCTCCCTATAAAAGGATGTGATCACTTATCAGGAATGGAAAGAGTGTGGCAGTTAATTTAGAATCGTGGGTACCAAGTGTACACAAGTGGTTACAGCACCAGTGTGCTGTATTGGATAGAGCAGTGATGGTGAACCTTTTAGAGAGCCAGTACCCAAACTGCGATTCAAAATCCACTATTTTTTCACAAAGTGCCAATACAGCAATTTGACCTGAATCCAGGTGGCTGTGAAGGAGTGATGTCGGGTGCCCACAGAAAGGGCTTCGAGGGCCACCTTTGGCACCCATGCTGTAGGATTGCCAACACTGAACTAGACTATCGACGGGCAAGCACCATTTGAAAGCCATCAGGAAAGGCGGTCACAAAAAGCTTTGGTCAAGATCATGATCTCAAGGAAGCTGTACTTTTCTTTTCTCTGCAAGCCTGCTGACCTCATGATTCTGATACGAGTAGACCTACCGGTTTTCAGTCTTTGGTACCCCAGACATATCTGCTTCCAGGGTGGGAGAGGGAAGTATCTGCATTTCAGTTCCCAAAAGGGGTTTCTTTTTTTGAAATGGACATGAAAAGAAAGAAATAAGTAAAGGTTGAGAACCATCTCTGCTCACCCGTGCCATAGGTTCAGTAACACTTCCTTCCTTCCTTCCTTCCTTCCTTCCTTCCTTCCTTCCTTCCTTCCTTCCTTCCTTCCTTCCTTCCTTCCTTCCTTCCTTCCTTCTACCACCTTTCTCCTTAAAAGGACCCAGATCTCTTGCAGAAAAACTCCCCGCAGCCTTCAGTTCATAGAATCATAGAATCATAGAGTTGGAAGAGACCTCAAGGGTCATCTAGTCCATCTAGTCTAGATCTTTGATGGTCCCCCTTCTTCTAGATCAGTGGGGTTTCGGCCTTGGTTCTCCAGATGTATTTGGACAGAAACTTCCAGAATCCTACAGTTCTTTGTTGATCGCCTTCGAGAGCAATGGTTCTCCACCTTGGGTGACCCAGGCGTTCTTGAACTCAAACTCCCAGAAGCCTTCATCACTCCCTGTGCTGGCGGGGATTTCTGGGATCTGTAGTCGAAGAACATCTGGCAAGACAAGGCTGGGAAGCACTGGGGTAGAGTGGCACTCAGGACATCTCAAATCCCTGCTCAGCTCTGAAAACCCAGTAGAACCATTCTTTAATTATTTCATATATGATTTAATGACACAGAGCAACATATCACATACTAGATCTTCCACAGCCAGGCTGGAGCATCAGAGAAAACACTTGATCACTGGAAACAGGATAATAAATCCTTCTCAAGCAGCTCTGTTCAAGACTCCTTTTGAATCCTTGGGATGTAAATGGCAAAATTAATCTTGCTCTGCATCTTGTTAATGAATGTCAGCTTGTATATATGATTTCTGTCAGTACAAGCACCAACCAGCAATATGAAAGAGGTATCTGAGATGCTCCAGCTAGTCTGAGGCCCTGATTTTGTGGGGAAATCTTGAGATCTTTTGTATGAGCAGGAAATGAATCCAAAGTGGGGAAAAGATAAAATAACGCCAGAGGAAAGAGTTGCACAGAGAGGTGGGCTTGAAAGAGAAACCAGATGGTTCAGTTCGTTCTGTTTCATGCCCCCTCAGTTTGGTTTTTTTCAGTTCATATGAATTTTTATAACAAAAATTCGTACGAACTGAACCGAACTGAAGTGGTTCGGCTTACCTGGATGCCGCCACCAGCGGAGATCCCAGCGGCGGCCCAGAAGGCCCCGGCAGCGGCCGTGCTGGACAGCGGGGCGGGGGCCTCACTGGGCAGCAGTAGGCCTCACTGCCACCTCCAGAACCCCAGCAGTGGCTGCACCCTCTAGTGGCCGCACCAGGTGGCAGGTGCGCACCAGGTGTCAGGTAAGAGACACCGGTGGGGTGGGGGAAATGAAAAACAAGCAGAATGAAATGGATCATTTTGTTTCATTTTCCTTAGAGGAGGCTGTTCATTATTCGTTTCATGCCCACCTCTAGTTGCACGTAATATAAGGGCTGTTGCCCCATTGTGTGGATTAGGAGCCTTGTGGTGCGGTGTTTAAATGCCTGTAGTGCAGCTAAAACTGTGCTCATGACCTGGGATTGAATCTCAGGTAGCAGGCTCCTGGTTGACTCAGTCTTCCATCCTTCTGAGGTCGGTAAAATGAGTATTCAGCTTGATTGGGGGAGGCAATGTGTAGCCTGTATAATTAATCTGTAAACTGCCCACAGAGTACGTGACGTGTTATAGGGTGGTATATAAGTAGAACATTTTGTTGTGTGGATTAGGACTGTGAGGAAGTTTGTGCTGGTACTGATGTATCTTAAAAGGTTTACCTGACACACAGCTTCTGACACTCTTCCAGATTGGATCCCCAAATTCTCCAGTACCCTAGGCACCCCCCACCCCCACAAACACACACCCTGATGTTTGACACGTTTCCTGTGAGCTCTGGTAGGGAAATGGCTACCTCACTTGCTCAGCCCATTAGCACGGATGCCAACAGGTTTGTGTTAAATCATTAAGGCAAGTTAATTTGTTGATCTTAAATGTGAAGACACACTTAATTAAAGGGCTGAGTCGTTAGTTAATTTGTTAAATAATAAAATCATAAAATATTGCTTGGAACTGCTGACACTGACAGTAATGAGTTAACGCAACAAGGAACATTAAAATGGAGGCATTTGCTCGGCAGAGACTGCTGGCCGCAATGTGAACTCTTTGGGTATTTATTGCGAATCACTATCCATGGTGCATGCCAGCACCTCGGATAGCTCCACGCATAGACTTTCTAGGGAGAACTGCAGAGCTGGGATGGACTGCAGGCATTATTAAGTCCAGCGCCTGTCCAGGAGGCACCCATTGGGAATCAAACCAGACACATGAAGCACAACGCCACTGCTGATTTATGCTTGTGCAACAGAGGAGAGGATGGAAATCCAAAAGGACCTTGGACAGGTTAGAGGGCTGGGCCAAAGCTAACGGAATGGATTTCAACAGAGGGAAATGTAGGGTGCTACATCTAGGAAAAAAGAATGAATTGCACAGATATAGGATGGGGGATACTTGGCTGGAAAATAGTACCTGTGAAAGGGATCTGGGAGTCTTGGAGGACCACAAATTGAACATGAGTCAGCAGTGTGATGCGGTGGCCAGGAAGGACAATGAGATTCTTGGTTGCATCAACAGAACCATCGTGTCTAGATCAAGGGAAGTGATAGTACCACTCTATTCTGCTCTGGTCAGACCCCACCTGGTGTCCAGTTCTGTGTGCCTCAATTTAAAAAGGATGTTGACAATCTTGAGCGGGTCCAGAGGAGGGCGACCAAGATGATTGAGGGTCTGGAAGAAATGTCTTACAAGGAGTGGCTTAGGGAGCTGGGAATGTTTAGCCTTACAAAAAGAAGGCTGAGAGGGGATATGAAAGTATTGTTTAAATATTTGAAGGGATGTCACACTGAAGAAGGGACTGGTTTGTTTTCCATGGCTTCAGAGATTGGACCTGGAGTGATGATCTCAAACTACAGGAAAAGAGATTCAATTTAAACATTAGGAAGAACTTCATGACAGGTAGAGCTGTTCGGCAGTGGAATATGCTGCCACAAAGAAGGGTGGTAGAGTCTCCTTCTTTGGAGGTTTTTAAGCAGAGGCTGGATGGCCATTTGTCTGCAGTACTGTTATGGGGGGTTCCTGCATGGCAGGAGGTTGGACTGTGCACTTCAATTTAAAAAGGATGTTGGCAACCTTGAGTGGGTCCAGAAGAGGGCCACTAGGATGGTTAAAGGTCTGGAAGAAATGTCTTATGAGGAATGGCTTAGGGAGCTGAGAATGTTTAGCCTTTCAAAAAGAAGGCTGAGAGGGGATATGGTGGCCATGTTTAAATATCTGAAAGGATGTCATATTGGAGAGGGAACAGGTTTGTTTTCCATGGCTTCAGAGACTAGGACTCGGGGCAATGGTCTCAAACTACAGGAAAATAGATTCCATTTGAACATTAGGAAGGACTTCCTAATGGTTAGAGCTGTTCAGCAGTGGAATATGCTGCCACGGAGGATGGTGGAGTCTCCTTCTTTGGAGGTTTTTAAGCAGAGGCTGGATGGCCATCTGCTACGTGTACTGCGATGGGAGTTCCTACATGGCAGGGGGTTGGACTAGATGGCCCTGGAGATCTCTTCCAACTCTATGATTCTATGATTCTATAGAAATCCTCATAAGCACATTGCTGCTTTTTTTGAGATGCAGGTTGCCTCCCTGGTCTTGTGCCCAATTGTGTGAGCAGGCGCATGGCTGGACATGCAACCCAAACGAACTTATCAAGTGGCAATATACTGCCAAGTTTTACATGGATGCCCAACTGTAAACTGGCAACAGGACTCCCAACCCTGCATTGCAACATTAATATGATTAATTTCATCTAGATCCTTTCCAATATTTATGGCATTCTGGAAAGAGAAAAATATAAGGCGGCCACTGGGAATAGTTGTAGAGATCCACTATGCTGTTCACTTCCTCTGCTGCAGGGGAAACTCACGTAAAGAGATTTCAGTCCAAGAGGCACAATCCAAGAATGCAGCTTTAAGTACCAAAAGAAATGCCAGCCCAAGGAATGATTAACCAGACAAATGCAGTGAAAACAAGCAAATTATTCAGCCAAAGCAACTTTAAACCCCAGGCGGAGTGATAGCACAGACAGAACCATTATTCCCACACCTGGAATCCATATGGATGAGTGACACATCCCGGGAATAATCCTTCCTGGTTTAGTGACTTCTCTTGTTAAGCCATTGCTCAAAGTTTGCAAAAGTGCACACCGACTTCATTGAAGCACTCAAATTATATACAATCGTTCTTCTGCCTTACGTGTGCAAGTCAGGTTGCTTTCTTCTTTTGTTCTTTCATTCTTTCATTCTTTTCTCTTATTTTTTACACTTTAAGTGCTGTCTAAACCAGCACTTAATCACAGCAACTTTGTTTGTCATTTATTCATTTAATGTGTTAGTAACCGTGGGGGGTGGGATGAGGTAATGGATGGGAATACCCATAATACCCTGCTGTTTTGCTACCAAAATATAATTATTTATTAGTTTTATTTAAGGGGCGTGGTAGCTCAGTGGGCTAGAGCGCTGAAAACGGTTGGCTGCAAAGTCAGCAGCTCAGCGGTTCGAATCCTGGGTGCCAAGCAGCGGAGTGAGCTCCTGCTGATAACCCCAGATCCTGCCAACCTAGCAGTTCGAAAGAATTTCAAGCAGACAAATAGGTGCTGCCGTAAAAAGTGGGAAGATAAAACAGTGTTTCCTTGCAGCTATGCGGGCCATGTGGCTATGGACCTGAACAACACTGGCTCTTTCGGCTTGAATATGGAGATGATCACCGTCCCTAGAGTCAGACATAACTAGCATGAATGTGCAGGGGGAAACTTTACCTTTACCAAGTTTTATTTAATTGTGATCTTTATTTAGGTATGATCTTCATCTTGTCTGGAAAAAGACCTACCCTAGTTCTAAATATTTCTACCTTTTTGGCCTCCCCTCTAGATTTTAAAGGGTTAATCTGATATCCTTTCCCGCAATATGGAATACACACATCAAAATTCTTCTTTGCCGAAAACAACACCAACACAAAATCCTCAAATACTGCATGACAGCATTGTTCTCTTTCCATTCGGAACCAGGGCACAGGAATTTTCCAGTGGTCCTTTAAAATGCATGTGCACATGTTTTCCCCTAAATATTCTATGGAGGATTGTATGTGCATAGTTTCCTACACATTTCATCTCCATCGGTTCTTATATCTCCTTAGAACATCAAGGACACTAGTGCCAGGGAAGATAGCAAAGAATTCAGTCACAATCTATTCATGTGCAAAACTGTTGCATCAAAATCTTTGTACCATACTTGCCCATTGCTCTTTCCTGCCTGCAAAGTACAGTGTCGACCTGTGGCACAGCTTTCTTGCCTGAAAACCACACCACGGGCCCATGCAACAACTTTCCAGCTTGCAAACGGGACATGCTGACATTTAAACATCCTCTTCTCTCCAATAAGTGATTGAAGATTATTTATTTATTTATTTTTGCATTTCTAGACTGCACCGATTTCCAAAAAGGACTCTGGGCAGTTTACGCAAGCCAAATAAAACAGCAATTAAAGAAGCAGACGATAAAAACATGGAAAAACAAGAATAAACTATCTGGCAAGAGACAAAGTGAAAACAATTGGTGGAAAAAACAATACCACAATTAGAGGGAGCAGCACAACATAACATTACATTACAGATCGCCGTATGCTGTTCTAAAAAGCCAGGTTTTAAAGCTTTTAAAAAGGCATTCAGGGACTCAAGTTGGCGAATCTCGGAAGACAGTTGGTTCCAGTTGACCGGAGCGGCCAATGAGAAGGCCCGATTATGTGTAGAAACCTTATGGGTCTCTTGAGGTGTGGCCACCCAGAGCGAGAGTGCCAAAGATGTTCTGGTGGGACAGACTGTCACTGACCTTTGGGAAATTTGCTCTGCCAGATACTCAGGTCCCAAACATAAGATAAGAGCAGAAGACATGTGTCCACATGGTAGAGAACCACAAAGGCCTCCTCAGTCTTCACCCAGATTTAGATCCACGCAATCTCTTTTCGCCATCGTAGTCTGTCAGGTTCATTTATTTATAGACACTCGGTGCCATCAAGTTGTTTTTAAATTCAATATTATCTCCCATAGGCGGTATCATCAACAGCCCTCCTCTGACCTTGCAAATGGAAGGCTGTGGCTTCCTTCCCGGAGTCAGTATCTTTATTTCAATGGTCTGATGTGGATCTTGGGCCTCCAGAGGTCATCCAGCTCTTTTGGTGTAATGATATATATTTATTTCACTCTGTTCACAGCTTATGTAAGTCGTGTTAGCTTTCTGTGCCACACTCAATTAAACAGAGAGAAACATATCAAATACAAATGAATGATAGGTGGGGATTGTTCTGTATTTCTCTACTGTATTCCTGAGCCCACAACAACAAAACCACATTTTATTAATTCGTTTCTGACACAGCTTCTGCACACCATCTGGCAAGTTCCCGATTACCCTACCTCCACCATTGAACAAATGTAATTTATATTTCTTTGCACCTTCCCTGGAGAGATTCATCTTATGCTGTAATGATAGTGTGAAACTGGAGTGGAGATCTTGTATGAAACTTTATTATTGTTACAATAAAGTTGCTTTCCCTTTGCTAATTTCCACTCCCAGCATGTGGCCGGGCTTTCGTAAAATCTGAGACTGAGGAAATGTTAACTCCATGTGTAGCTGTAATGGATAAGTTGGCTCTTGGCAAAGTTTGTACCAGGCCCTTTTTTTCTCTGCACACGTTTGAGGACACTTGTTTTGGTTCAATTTATGTGAAGACTTTTTCCAAACTTGCAGATTTCTTCATGTTTGGAAATAGTTTGGGAGCAAATAAACAGAGGAATGAATGAATGAATGAATGAATGAACATGGCTGATGTCAAAATGGAAAGTTTCCTTCATCCAAACCCAAGATTCCTGTGTACCTAAAAGTCTTAGTTCAGTCAATCAAGTATTATGGCAGTATTAAGTTGGCCATGATGTTCTCTCTCTCACACACACACAAACACACACACACACACACACACAGAGAGAAAGAGAGAGAGAGAGAGAGAGAGAGAGAGAGAGAGAGTCTATTAAGGTGTGGTTTACGTATGTTCATATTTCTTCTTACTCAACAAAACTATTCAAGATACATAGTGATTATGCTATGATGGCATTGAGTCCATATGCGGTCTCCTCAAAGGGGTGCGTGTGTGTGTGTGTGTGCGTGCATGACTTAATATAGAATTTCACAGTCCTGAAACAGGAAAGGACTGTGCCACACCTCTTTCCCACTCAAATATGACCTTGAAGAACCTACTAATTTGTACTGTACCTGCATTATGCAGCTTTATTTATTTATTTTAGAGTATTTTTACCCAACTTTTCTCCTTGGAAAAGGACCCAAGGAGACTTAGAGTAATGATGGAAAATATACAGTCCAGTACAATTAAGACATATTCATGTATTGAGAACAGGGAATTGAGGGACATCTTACAGCATTAAAAGACATTACATTAGAGCAACAAGAGAACATGATCAGTTAAAGAGAAAGAGTAAAATGTCCATGTAAAAGTTATGAGGGATGGAAATTAACATTGAAAACATAGCATCAATGCAATCACACAAGGTTATAAGTGGCTATAAACACAAAGTCTATGTGTTCATATAGATTCATATAAAAGACACATAATAGGTAGTTCATCATTCAGGGAAAGCTTGCCTGAAGAAACAGGTCTTTGCCTGTTTCTGGAAAGATGGCAGAGATGGGGCAGTCCTGGCCTCCAGTGGGAGGGAGTTCCAGAGTCTTTGTGCAGCAGCTGAGAAGACCCTTTCATGTGTTCCCACGAGACATACATGTGAGGTGGCGTGATGGAGAGAAAGGACTCTTCTGATGACCTTAATACCCAAGCCAGTTCATACTGTGAGATTCGATCTTTGAGGTAGCTAGAACCCAGGTTGTATAGTGCTTTGGAGGTTAAGGTCAGCACCTTGAATTGTACCCAATAGCCAGTAAAAAAGGTAAAGTTTCCCCCCGCACATGCATGCTTGTCATGTCCGACTCTAGGGACAAGAGCCATATTCAAGCTGAAGAGCCATTGTTGTGCAAGTCTGTGGCCATGGGGCTGGCATGGCTGCAAGGAAACACTGTTTTACATTCCCGTTTTTTTTATGTTGGTACCTATTTATCTACTTGCATTTACGTGCCTTTGAACTGCTAGGTTGGCAGGAGCTGGGGTCATCAGTGGGAGCTCGCTCCACTGTGTGGCACACGGGATTCGAACCGCCGAGCTGCCGACTTTTCAGCTGACTTTGCTCTAGCCCACTGAACCACCACACCCCAAGTTATCCAGTGAAGCTGCTTTAATGGGGTGTAATGTACTGTTCCCAGCCCCAGTCAGCAATTTTGTGACTGTTTGATTCTTTTTCAACGGTCATGGCTTCACTTTATAGATGATGGGTTTTGTAGTACAGCCAGGGACTTTGAATGAGGGCTGATTTCCAAGAGCCCTAATCAAACAAGTGCCAGGATTTTTTAGACCCGAAACACTCTCCAACAGACATTACTCTCCCATACAGACTAATAGTCGTCTCTTACGACTAGGCCTTGTTTGAACTGAAGGCACTGTAGGGCAGGGAACCAGCAGCAACCAAGACAAAACAGACTGGGACACGATTGTACAGCCTGTTTTCCCACTAAACGCCTTCTAGCTGGATTGATCTGGGACCTTACAATGACCAAGGAATGTCTATTTTTTTCTTAATTTGCTGAAAGAAACAACATGAAAATCAAGGTAAATTCCATCATGAAGTACCTCAGGAGTTCAAATACTCTTCAACCAAACATCAGAAGGTTGTTGTTGTTGTTGTTGTTGTTGTTGTTGTTGTTGTTGTTGTTGTTGTCGTCGTCGTCGTCGTCGTCGTCGTCGTCGTCATTGTCATCAACAACAACACTAACACCAACTTAAAAGTTTTTATGCTTGTGGAAGGACCTCCCCCCCCCGTCTCTCTCTCTCTCTCTCTCTCTCTCTCTCTCTCTCTCTCTCTCTCTCTCTCCCTCTCTCTATCACCTCTCTTTGACTTCTTTTCTGCTTTGTTTTTAAGCTTCCACTTAGTGGATGCATAATGTGCAGCACAGCATTCAAAACCGATGCTGTTATCTGATTTGGAGTTTAATGTCTAAAAGTCTTCAAGCTGCTTTATCTAAAGATCCTGCTTGTATAATTGTGTACTTAGAATTCAGCAGCTGTGTAACAGGAGGTGAAAAAAAATGAGAGAGGCAACTCCATTTCCGACCAGGAATTCTAGGAGAAGAGACTTCTAATACAGGGGATCCCCAGATGTCCTTCCTTGGAATACAATTCCCGAGAATTCCCCGGCCACCACAGCTCATGCTGAAAGGCTTCTGGGAGCTTCAGTCCAAGAACTTTTGGGGACACAAAATCTCATTATTGTCTTAAAACAAGCATGGGGAAAACCAGAGGGACTTGGCAGCAAGGAAGTGGACCCGTATTGCTTGGGGGGGTTGCAGAGAAGAAAAAGGGGGCAGGATCTGTTCTTGATTGTCCCCAAATGCGGGACACACAAAGAGCTCAAGTTACAGAAAGCCAGAATTTGGTTGAATATCAGGAGAAACTTCATCAAAGCTGTTAGAGCAGTACAACAATGGAACCAATGACCTCAAGAGGTGGTGCTGAGCGCTCCAACACTCGGGGGACTGAAGGGAAATATATCTCCCTTTGTGTGATTGCATTGACACTATGTTTTCAATGCTAGCTTCCATCCCTCATAATTTTTAGATATACTGTACATGCTTACATGGCATTTTTACTCTTCTCTCTAACTGCTTGTGTTGTCTTGAAGCTTTAATGTTGCCTTTTAATGCTGTAAGATGCCCCTCAATCTCCTGTTCTCAAACTTGAATATGTCTTAATTGTACTGGACTGTATACTGCCTCTGTAAATATGATTTATTTCCTCCTTCATTATCTCTCACTTGGAGTTAATTACTGGCATTGTACCAACAACCTTTAAAATTAGCTTTTTACCATTATAGTAATGGGCTCTGGAATGCAAATATACACTTTCTCAAAAGTAACTATGATAGTTACATTTGGTAGCTTTCATAGTAATGAATCACGATAGCACATTGTAGGAACCACAATTGTTGCTTGAAATCCCAATAATATCCAAATTTCATAAACTGTCAGAAATCAGATTAAGTGATGTTTTGAACAGTTTTATCTAGTTTTTGGTCCCCACAGTATTATTAAGTGGCTGATTGACAAGAGCAAATGCCTGCTCCTTTATCCTCTTTTCTTTTTCTAAAGTGTTGCTGTTGGCTTTTTAGAACATAAGAACATAAGAAGAGCCCTGCTGGATCAGGCCAAAGGCCCATCTAGTCCAGCTTCCTGTATCTCACCATGGCCCCACCAGATGCGTCTGGGAGCGCACGAGGCTAGAAATCTGTCTCCTGATACCACTCCCCTGCATCTGGCCCTTGAAGGACCCCGGTTTTAAGCCTGGAGATTACACATCTCCATCATGGTTTGTCACCTGTGATGGGCTTTCCCCCCAGGAATCTGTCCAATCCCCTTTTGAAGGTATCCAGGCCAGATGCCATCACCACCTTCTGTGGCAGGGAGTTCCACAGACTAACAACGCGGCAGAGCAACTGCACTGACTCTGAGTTATTGTGGTCTTGCAAGAGGAATGGAAGCTACCACCAACGTGGAGAAATGTGCCTTCATCCCAGCTGGGCTGGTCCCAAAAGCAAGCTATCCATGCAGCCTGAGTTTGCAGACCAAGGGCACCCAGAATCTGGGTCAAAACACAAAGCAGAGGTAAGGTCAACACAGTCCTTCCATAAAGCTAAGTAAGCAGAAGATCCAAAGCCCGGGAGATTCCAGAGGGTATCAAGCCAGCCTGGTTGCAAAAGAGAACAAAACAGGGAGCGTCCACAAGAATAGTCAACCGATCCAAGATTCAGAGACAGTGAAGGCAGTCCATAGCAAAGTTCAGGATATGGAATGGACAAGGCGTGGCAGAGGAAAAGACACCAAGACGAGTAGTTGGAGACCCACGTAGATATCAGCTGAAGGATTTGCCCTGCAGGTTTCCTCAAAGAGGGACCTTTCCATAAAGGAGACACCTTACTTTTTTTAGGAGAAGGGGCCCTTTTTCAAAGGAAGAAAAAGAAGAGAGAGAAAGAGAAGCAATTTTCCAAGAGGGTGGGATGTGGGGAGAGAAGCGATTTCTTCTGAGCAATTTCAGCTCTGCGTCCCTCTCGGTTTCAGATTGATCTTGCTGTGGAGCGAAGATCAACTCAGGACTTGCCATCACAGTTCTGTAAGAGCTGTGCCAAGCTTTGGGAGCTGGGTAAGAAACCAATTATATTGTATATCTAAAAAAAAAAAATCTCCTTAGTCTTCTCTCCCCAGGGCTCTCACCTCCAAAAGGAAATCACTTTGCACAATCTATACGCTGAACTTTCCACTACTTCTGGGAAAGCAGAACAGAAGACATAACAGAGGAGCTCACACAGAAGAGAATGATGTTTCACGTTGGTCTTCTACATAACTTTAGAGTCCAAGATGAGCATGCAGTGGATTTTGGTTTTTTACTCGGGTTTTCAGTGGTGGGAATGAAATCCCTGGATCAAAGACCAACCTGAAGGTGTCCATCACAGGTTACAAACCATGATGCAGTTGTGTAATCTCCAGGCTTAGAACCAGGGTACTTCAAGGGCCAGTTGCAGGGAAGACAGAGATCTCGTGTTGTGCACTCCCAGACACATTTGGTGGGGCCACTGTGAGATGCAGGAAGCTGGACTAGATGGGCCTTTGGCCTGATCCAGCAGGGCTCTTCTTATGTTCTATGAGAGGCTACCTTCTGATTGACTGGAGGTAGTTTTGCTATTAACCCCAACTACACTGGATTTATTCATGCGTTAAGAAGAAAGCTAGGCAATACTGTTGGCACACCATTACGGGCAGGACTTCCTTGTGTTCCTTGCAGTCAAGGGCTGCTTGGCTTGCCTCTTGGATCCTGCCTGTTCACTTGCTTTTCCTTTTTATTGGTCACTACATGGCCAACATGGACTTCATATGCAAATGTGAGTGTCTAAGCAGCTCAGGAACATAAAATCATAGAATAACTGAGTTGGAAGGGGTCTATACGGTCATTGAGTCCAACCCCCGGCCCAAGGCAAGAGTCCAACAGCAGGGAGCCCACTGAAGGAGAACCAACATGGTGTCCTCTTGGGAATGCAAACCAGTAGCTAAGGTCCAGGTGGGATGAAGAACTGTGAAGAGTACGACCACCAATTTTGTGCCACTACAGCTCACAGGGAGGGCACAGGATCCCTAAAAGGGGTGGAGGCTGGCAACTCTGTTTTCATGGCAGATATGACCGCATCACCCCAGTTCTGGCTCGCTTGCATTGGTTGTCTGTTGTGTCCCAAATAAGGTTCAAGGTAATGGTTTTGATTTACAAAACCCTCCATGGCATGGGACCTGAATACCTGGCAGAGCGCATCTTCCAAAGGTCAACTGAGTGTCACACGCGCTCTCACCTCAGGTGGCCACGCCCAGGGAGGCCAGGAAATCGGTAACCCGAAACCGGGCCTTCTCTGTGGCTGGCCCCTCACTTTGGAACCATCTGCCAAGTGAGTTGTGCCTTGCACAGTCCCTGACTGCCTTCAAAAAAGCTTTAAAGATGTTGCTTTTCTGAGAGGCATTTGGAGACCTTTAGTTTTTGTTTTTGTTTTTGCTACTTTGTTCTGCCATCTTGCTGAGTATTCTATCCCTTTTGCCAGTTTTGTTGCTTTGTGTATCTGACATTTGTATTCATTGTTGTTGTTAACTGCCCTAAGCTTCCTGCAAATGGCTCCAGCTCGGATGCTTGAATGTTTCCCCCGCAGCTCGATTTGCCGACATTTGAGTGGACCCCCCATACCAGCAGCACACCAGGCCTTTCTTGTACCTTACTCTCCTGGAGTTTTTAAAATATTTTGTTGCATGATGACACCGTCCGGCTCTCACTCGCTTGTCATCCTTTTTTTTTGCCTCATCCCGCCCCTTTCAGGAGAGTCCCCTCTCAGAAGGAACCAAAGTACGGAGCTCAGCTTCAAAATCTGTCACCACCAGTAGAAACATTCTGGTCTTTTTTTCTTTCCGAATGAGGATAGTGTTTGATTCGTGGCGTCCAGGGGAACCTCCAAGATCTCGTCCTTAGGCACCACAGTCTCAAAAGCCATGATTTAAAAATCTAAATGGTGGATAAAAAATTATAAATAAATAAATAAATAAATAATGGAAGTGATGAACCTGGTCTTGGGTTTCTTTAGAGCAGCAGTTCCCAACTTTGGGTGACCAGATGTCCTTGGACTACAACTCCCACAATCCCTTGCCAGCACCGCTAGTGGTGAAGGTCTCTAGGAGTTGTCGTCCAAGGATACCTGTGGGGACCCAAGGCTGGGGACCATTGCTTTAGAGAAATCATCACAGGTGCTGAACGTTCTTACCCAAAGGATGTTGAGCACTGGGTTATGGAGGCTCCTTGAGATACTGACCCTAGAACCAGCTGTTTGTTTTCCTTCCCACCTCTCCCTTGTTGTCAGCACCACACCTTCTGCAGTCCTCAAGGGTCTCTTCCTCGCCTCTTCCTCTGGGCAGCAATTAAGGTCCCTTCATTGCAATTTGGTGGCTCTCTGTCGCAATCAGGCAATTCACCCTTTTGCATTAACTGAAAGGCATTTAAGTGCCGCTTAGGCTGTGATCTTTTGCCTGGCAACAAAGGTCGCCTGACTGTTGAATTGTCTGGTCCACATGATTCTCAATGGTTCTTGATTAGCGGCTGGAAGCCAGGCAAGCCGGCTGCTGAATATGTATTCAAGGGCCCCAGAATGGGGGCAATCTTTTAACCTTTGTCCCTGATAAATATTCGAAAAGGCTTGAAGCTTGTTAATAAATATTTTATTCTGCCTTTTTCCGAACAACGGATGGAGCTCCAAAAAGATCACGGCCTTAACTTGGAAAGGTAACTTTGAAGGAGCAAGAAATGGCACAGCATGGAGCGTGGCCTTTGTAGTCAAGGGCTGAAATCCTGTTTGCTCAGCCATTCCACGTAAGGCCGATGAGGTCGTCAGCTGTGGTGATATTTAAGTTTGCAAACAAAGTCCTTAAAATACACACACACACACACACACACACACACACACACACACACACACACACACACACACACACCAAGGTCTGAAGGCTATATCATTTGGGGCTCATCTGAAGGAATACGTCCGTTTCTTTTACAAACACATGGAGGAGAATGACATGAATCGGTAGGATCAAGTGACTGCAGAGAAGGACTTCTCATTCAGTTTATTTTAAACTGGTGATTTTTTGGGGGGAGGGATGCGGAAATTGGAATGTATTAGTGGGATCTTTGGAGAAAGCACCCCTCATCCCATTATGTGCCAGAGCCCTCATGGGTGTTTAAAGGCTTCCGATGTGGAGGGCCTTGAGTATTCTAGTTGGGAGGTCAATACCCCCCATGGAAAGATGGTGATTGGTGAAGAAGACCACCCTTCACCAGCTGCAAAGGAAGGCAAGCAGCAAAGCAGAGAGGGTCTACTCTAGCTGAAGGTATTAACTGGAGTCAGGTCCTTTGCTCTTAAAAGGACATACTACCAGCAGAAGCATTAGCTGGCCATCAAGAGCTCCACCTGGTGGAAAGATGGGAAGCCAATTTATCAAGCAGAAAAAAATAAAATGTCCGTGTTGTGTTTAAAAATCTATCCTTGTGATCCCCCTGTTAGACAGGGCAGGGCAAGAGATGGGCAGTTGCCCCTGACAGACACTGAGCTTGGATCTTCACCGATGCTGGTCAAACATGAGAGTTAGAGCTGTTCGGGAGTGGAATATGCTGCCCCCAAAGAGGGTGGTGGAGTCTCCTTCTTTGGAGGTTTTTAAGCAGAGGCTGGATGGCCATCTGTCGAAAATATTGTGATGGGGTTCCTGCATGGCAGGGGGTTGGACTAGATGGCCCTTGAGGTCTCTTCCAACTCTATGATTCTATGATTCTAACAAGCATCAAGCAATCACCGAAGGAGCTCTGTGGTGAGCAACCTCATGGGACTACAACCACCAATTGTTGTACCTGTGTGGATGTTTTTTAGACTGTCAGATCCATCCTAGCCTTCAAACCAGAGCTCCCCCTCTTGGCAAAGGCTTCCTACCCTGCAAACCAGAGCTCCCAATCTCAGCAAAGACTTCCTAGCCTTCAAACCAGAGCTCCTGCTCTAAGGAAAGATTCTTAGCTTGCAAACCAGGACTCCTTTCAGTGAAAAACCCTCCGAGGTAAGTTCCTACTTGGGGCTCTTATTTTCCAACACTATCTCTTGCTTCATTTTGGATTCTCTTCCTTATCAGAGGGCTTTCACTGTATAAAATATTCAGAATGGGTTTACCGTTGTCTTCTTCTATGCAGTTGTCATCAAGAATTGGTTAGCAGTATCTCTGCCCTCATCCACATGAAAGATTGATTGACTGATGGATTGATTGACTGATTGATGAGATATTCTGCCACTATCAGTTTCATCTTGTGTTGCTGAACAACAAGTTTCTTTCAAGAACTTATTGAAAATTAGATGTTTAAGTGCATCAGAATGCTCTTTTACTGTCAATACAACTTGGAGGGGTATTGGGGGAAGCAATACAACTTGGAGGGGCATGGGGGAAGCATGTAGACCACCAGTCATGCATTTTATTTTCAAATATTAAATATTTTATTCACTGCCAATAATACATTCTTTCTCACAAATGTATTGGGAGCTGAGACATACAAAATAATGCATGGGATGAGCAAAGTGGATAGAGGGAAGCTCTTCTCCCTCTCACAAAATACCAGAACTAGGGGACATACACTCAAATTGAGGGTTGGGAGAGTGAGAAGAGACAAGAGAAAATATTTTTTCACCCAGCGTGTTGTTAGTCTGTGGAACTCCCTGCCACAGGAGGTGGTGATGGCATCTGGCGTGGATGCCTTCAAAAGGGGATTGGACAGATTCCTGGAGGAAAAGTCCATCATAGGTTACAAACTATGATGGAGATGTGTGTAATCTCCAGGCTTAAATCCAGGGTCCTTCAAGGGCCAGATGCAGGGGAGTGGGATCAGGAGACAGAGATCTAGTCTTGTGCGCTCCCAGAGGCACTTTTTTTTGCTGCAAGTGCTACCGCTGATCAGGGCTTTTTTTTTTTTAAATAAGTAGCTTGATCCCCTGCTCAGCACTTTTTAATTTTTATTTATTTATTTATTTATTTATTTATTTATTTATTTATTTATTTATTTATTTGCTGCTAGCGTCCAGGTGAGCTGTAGCTCGGGACCCCTGCTTGGTGCTTTTTTGTTGTTATTGCTGGGGGAGCCATCCTGGTGCCTCCCCCCCCCCCGGCCGCCGGTGCCACCAACGGGCTCCTGGGAGGATGCTCCTGTCCTGAGGCCACAGGGGAAAGGCAGGCATTTTTTTGGGGGGGGGGGGCAAAATGGAATGGAACAAAACAGAAATTTCTGTTTCATTTTGTTTTGTTTTTCTTCCTGAGTGGGGTTTCTTATTCATTTCATTAGGGAACAAATCGAATCATGAATAACAAAATGAATAAAAAATTCATTTCATACCCATCTCTAATCTCCAGGCTTAAAACCAGGGTCCTTCAAGGGCCAGATGCAGGGGAGTGGTATCAGGAGACAGATATCTAGTCTCATGTGCTCCTAGATGCATCTGGTGGGGCCACTGTGAGATACAGGAAGCTGGACTAGATGGGCCTTTGGCCTGATCCAGCAGGGCTCTTCTTCTGTAGTAATCATTCAGCCCCTGATCCCTTCCAGGAGGTCTCTCTTTCTCTCTGCCCCCACCCTCCCTGTGGCTCCTGCCCCAGGCAGACAATTCAGCCCTAAAGGCATGGTGTGAAGTTTTAATCCCAAACAAACATTTTTTTAAAAACCCAGCGCGTTGTTAGTCTGTGGACCTCCCTGCCACAGGATGTGGTGATGGCATCTGGCCTGGATGCCTTCAAAAGGGGATTGGACAGATTCCTGGAGGAAACGTCCATCACAGGTTGCAAACCATGATGGAGATGTGTAATCTCCAGGCCTAAAACCGGGGTACCTCAAGGGCCAGAGGAAGGGGAGTGGTATCAGGAGACAGAGATCTAGTCTCATGCGCTCCCAAACGCATCTGGTGGGGCCACTGTGAGATACAGGAAGCTGGACTAGATGGGCCTTTGGCCTAATCCAGCAGGGCTCTTCTTAGGTTCTTAGGTTCTTATGAGTTCTCAGCTCAGAGGGATGGGGGAGAAAGCCCATGATTGAGAGCCTACTGAAAGCAGCCCCTGGACAATTTACAATTTCTGCTTGCCATGATGGATGGGAGGGACCTGCGGAGGGGGAGCAGCCCCATCCTGGGACACCCATCGGGTATTTTGATAAAGAACTATTTTGAAATGGCGAAGATACTTCGCTTGGAAAATTAGCTGCTCAGCAGGGCCACATTAAAATTAATTTAATGGAGTGTAAATTAATATGCTTGACATTTCCCCTCCCGATTCTTTTTTTTTTACCCCCTTCCTTTGGCTGCTGACCAATAGAAAATTCAGCATTTAACCCCACAGGAGGATGGGACATTAAAATATTGAAACGAGACTGCTTCTCAAGTCCCTCCCTGTAGCTGTTTCTGGGTGTGCCAGCTGTGAGCTTTACATTTAAGTCTGTTTAAATATTTAACCATCGCACTTGAAATGCCGTGCTGGCTGAGAGTTTTGCAGGTAAAGACAAACAAGCAGGTCTGAGGGCAAATCAAGCCAGAATTATCTCAGGAGCCAAAAAGGTTTAGGCTGAAGCTGCCCTACTTTGGCCACCCGATGAGAAGGCAAAATGCTCTGGAAACGGCAAACATGCTGGGATAAATTTAAGGCAGCAGGGAAAGAGGAAGACCAAATGTAAGAAGGACGAACTCCCTAAAGGAAGCCACAGGATTCTGTATTCATAGGGTCACCAAAAGTCGTAGGCTTAGGACCTGGTGGTACATACTAGCAATAACAAAACATTTAACATCATTGTTAGGAGTTCACCTGTGATTAATAGAGATGGGCACGACTTGAAAAATTTTTTTTTCGAGTTGTCGTTAGTCGGGCCGGTCCCGTTTCGGGTCGTTTCCGGTTTTCGCGAAAATTCGCAAAAATTAGTCGGTTCGTTTTTTCGTTTTTTCGTTGTCGTTAGTACTGTTTTTTTTGGGGGGGGAGCAGGCTCCTGGAGGCACCTCTGTGGGGTGGGTGCCTCCTCTGGCCCGCTATAAAGGGAAAGTGGGCTCCTGGAGGCACCCGTGGGTGCCTCCTATCCTCCCACTAGGAAGGGGAAGCAGGCTCGAAGAGACCCCTCTACATGGGGGTCTCCCTTCCTCACCTGCTGCTGCTGCCAAATGCTATGCAATAGCCATATGGATATTGCATAACATAATGTGCAGACGTGAGACCAGTGTGAGAGTCATAGGGTCATACCTTCCCTGCACAAGGCTCCCGCACCACCATGTCTCACACAGAAGGGAAGTGTACTTGCTGCGTGTAGTGCAATGCAAGCAAGTAGATCTGGCTTTAAGGTGGCTTAGTGCAAGAGCTAGGGTTAGGCTAGTGACGGGTAAGGTTACGGTGGGCTAGTGGGTTGCACCTCTGGGTGCCTCTCTGACCCACTAAGAAGACAGTCTGTGACGTATGGGTACGGAGTCAAGGGTTAGGGTTAGGGCTAGGGCAGGTTTTAGGGGACTTTTTGGCACATCCCAGAAGTCTCCATGGCCAAGTGGCCATGCGACTGGTGGGATGGCTCCAAAAATTTGCATGGTTGTCCACTCCCACATGGCTGGCCACTTGGCCAGCCCATCATTGCGCAGGTGTAAATAAAATAAAATAAAATAAAATCAATGGAGGACAGAGGAGGAGAGGAGAGACATTTTGTTGCAAGAAAAAACCCACTGCTACTGTGAAAAAACTGGCAGTTTATAAATTTTCGCGTGTTTCTGTTGTGCTTGTGTGTTTTTGGACCACGATTTCAAAAACAATATTGCGTTCGCCGCCCCATTTTGGATTCCCCCGCCCGCACCGCATGGCATGGCGATGGCGACTCGCGAGTCCGGCTGCCCAGGACGGGGGGGAGGCGGGACCCCCCCCTCCAGAAACCACCCCTCCGGTAGGTGCCCTGCGCCCTTAGTCAAGCAGGCATTTTTCCGCCTGCTTTTTTGGCCCGGGAATGGGTGGGGGAGAGTTTAAAAGTTTTTTCCTGTGCCGTCCGTGCCGCTTGCTTGCGCTTTAATTGCGGCGGCCGGCGGCCGGCGAGACTGGGCTTTTTGCTGGCTGCCTGCGAGCCTGCGGCGAGTCCCACCAGAGCAGCCCAGGACGGGGGATGAGGGGGGAGGCCGGGGACCTCCAGAAACAACCCCTCTGGTAGGTGCCCTGAGGCACGGCAGGCATTTTCCCGCCTGCTTTTTGGCCGGGAACTGGGTTTTTTTAACTTTTAAAAACTTTTTTTCTGTGCCGCGTGTGGCATCGCGCGATCTCGCGATGCAAGGAACGAGCACGACAAATCAGACCAAAATTGTTCGTTCGTCGGTTCGAGCTCGAAGTCTGGGGGAGTAATTCCCGTTACCGTTTCCGTAGAGTAACGGAACCGAGTAACGGAAACGGAAACGGGAATACCGCTAAGTCGTGCCCATCTCTAGTGATTAACTCTTTAAGAAGCAATTCCTTCCAAAGAGCTTCAGAGCTTAGAGGGTGAACCGGAACATGTATGAAGGATCGCCTCTTAAATTTACAGTGGAAGTTAAGAACGGAGAGAGTTTATAGCCCAGATTTCCCAAACAGTGGGTTGAAGTATTTATAGCCAAAACAGGGTCGACACAGCAAAATATCTGGTATGTTGATAAATATTACGCAGCCGTTCATTATTAGCTGTTCATTTTCTCCTTCTTCTCTCTTTCAGGGGAGGGTCTTTAATTTCTCTCTCTCTTTCCTTCCTTCCCTGAGAAAAATAATAATAAAAAAATAATAATTTAATTGTCACTGTAAAATGGCTCATCGTAGCAGCGGATTAAATTGCCACAAAAAAGCCATTAGAGAAATTCATTGCCCCCCATAAATGTAAAGTGTTGTGCAGCGGCACTATAAATAATGCCACTCATTCCAGGAAGGGGAGGCGTGAGGAATAAATTCACACAACCAGAACAGAAGTGGACATTCAGGTGATGGCAACTTTCCCCCTACCAATCCAGGCCACTGCTGGCAACTCATGCTGGACCCAGAGCAGAGACAAATTTAAGGTTTAATCATGGTCACCGGGATAAATCACCCGTGGCTGTATTGTACCATATTGATAACACTCAAAGATGACATGACTGTCCAGCTTAATAACTTCCGATGGTGCTCAAGGAAGTCAGTGTATTTCACATTTCACTAGACTCAAGAGGCATTTAAGAGCTGACCACCGTTAATGCGTGTGATAAGCAGAGGAAATCAATTTTTAAGAAATCAAGGAACGGCATCCAGTCTGAGACAGATGCAGTCAGTTGAGCAACAGGGGAAGCCGATGGTTTTGTGTTGGGTATGGTGAAGGTGGGCAGCTCCTTTAAAGTTTCTGTGAAGACCCCCGAGGGGTCCACTGCCCCACAGACATCCGAGCTGCCCAACTCCACAGCAGAGCTGCCTTCCCCTGAAGGATCACTGGAAAAGGAGTCCTCAAACACTTTAATTATGGGCCTCTGGAGCAGAATTTGGAGGAGGGGAACCCATTTATTCTCAATTGAAAAAATAGGTTACAGGCAATACCTTTATATGCCACTATAAAAATAAAAAATAAAAAAGGAACATTGCAAGCTTTCGAGTGCAGTAGGTCACCCTTCTTCAAAGCAGGTCCCAGAAGTTCAGACATGGTAAAACATGGGCTTTACCAGGAGTTTACTTTTAAAGTCCTTTGTTAGATGGTGTTCTTAAAGTCCGTGGCTAGGTGATGTTGCAGCCAGGGCTAGAGTCTTGTTGGAGTCAATATGGGCAGTTGGAAAAAGCTGCTTCTTAACTCACACCCCCATTCTTCAAGCAAAGGAACATGGGTCATATATCACCCCTACTCCTTAACCCAGCTCCATTTGGTACCACGAGAAACACAAATCCCCTTAGGTGGAGATGGGGGGAGAGAAAAGGGTTGATACAAGAGACCCATGTGCTTCATTCAGGGATTGGGGTAAAAAGAAATTTTTGTAAGACCACTAGGTTTGCCAGTTGTAACCAGATTGAATTAAAGTTATATTACATAGTTGTAAAATAAATTGGTGCAAAAATAAAAGCAGGGCATGTAATTAACAATGTTAAATAACATCCACTCTATTTTTCTCAAACTGTCTTGTTCCAGCCAGTCAGATACATCTTTGGAGTTTTGGAAATTCGGAAAGGTGTACTTTTGTTGTACGATCGTTGTTGTAGGGCCATGTTAATAAACTGGACTGAACAGTCAGGTGCATCTTCTTCTACAATTTTGGGGCATTTTGGATGAAGACTCAAAGGTCCTGGGTTCAAAATCCTGTGTTGGCCTTGAAGCTTTGTTGGTGACAACGAACTTCCTCTCAAGACTTACCTCCTCATCGAGCCACCGTGAAGATAAAGTGGTCGGGGAGGGAACTATTGAGGCTTCCTTGAGGTCACCGGTAAGTTCTTGGTTCTCCCAGAAGGACCCTTGAGCTCAACGGTGGAACTAACGAAAGAAATAAAAGCAGACGGAAGCAAGCTGTGGCACCTTTCCTAGAAATGCTGAGTAGATAATCAAGATGTAATCACTATTGTGACTTGCAGTTGGACTTAACTTTTCCTCCTCTCTGTTGTTAAGGGAAAACACTTTAGGAGCAAAAAGCAAGGGAAGAAAGATTTTAACGGTGCAGATGGAGCTAGTTAGAATACGATCTAGTTGATAGGTGAGAGGTGGCCCAACAGGGGCCTAGTAGGGGCGGGGGTGGGGAGAGGCACTTCCTAACAAGTTAATTGTCTTAGACAGCAACATCTGTGGCAAACATATTGAATGGATAAACAATACAGCTGTTAGAGATTTCCTGTGAATAAGGAAGCCGGGTGCCCATATGCAATGCATTACCTGTGCTTAATTGGATCAGATCTGCAGCATATTGGAGGGGGTGGGAAGAAGAACCATCAGCAAAGATCTTCAGTCAGTTTGGTGAGTCCCAGATTCTTCCAACAGGTTACTTTCTGCTTTGGTGAACCCATTGATCCCTACCACTCGGGGGTCTTGTTAAACATAAGATGTGGTCCAGTGATGATGTCTTGCAGGAATCCAGAGTGAAAACTCCCTTTGGTGCATCCACCAAGGGCTTCCTGTGTAGAACTTGGCAGAACTGGCATGCCAGGTTGACCTGAGGTTGGGCCAAGGGACAGCTGAGGACAAAAGAAAACTGGCAACCTTGACCCTGCACCCGAAAGGCTATGGGAAAATATTTTAAGGCCAGATCCTTCCACATGAGCACCTCTATCAACTCAAACTGTGATTAGTCATCCTATGAAGAGCTAAGTTATAGACTGCTACCGCAACTTCCGCGAGTAGCCGCTTCTTATTTTGGATTGCCTTTTCTCCTCCCGTGGTCACGTGGTTGTCGAAGGTCCCGGTCCCACACAATGCCCCTTGAAGCGAGGTTTCTGTGACTCACTGAAGAGGTAGGGAAATTTTTGCCTCGCTTTGAAAATCCAGCTTTTAAGGACCATGCAGATGATCCAGGTTTCTTTTTCTTTCTTTTTTTCATAGCACCGACTGGCTGTTCCTGGGGCCGATGGGCTATGGTTTTTTTAATTGCTTTTCACCTTTGGAGAAAAAGGAAGCTCTATCCGGTCCTACAATTTTTAATTTCACCCAGCCAAGTGGTCCGTTTTTTTAAAATGCTAGCACCACCTGCTGGCCAAGGGGGCTGAACTGCACTTTTAAAAAAACAGCTTTTGACGTGTGAATTCCTGTCCCACTTACTCAATCACGTGATGGGACGAAGAGGAAAAGCTGGACCTTCAGAAGATCAGGATTGAAACCCAGGTGTGACCACGGCTATAGTGGTTCTGGTGTTCGCACTTCAGCAGGTAGCTAGCAATCAGCTTTCTAGTCCTCACTTTATTGAACCGCTTTAAAGCTTGGTTTTAAAGAACCAAGAAAAGGAAACTAAGTGACAACAAGCTGAAACTTTTGCATAACGAAGTTGGTAAATATCCTGGCATGGTGGTAGGATTCTTTTTGCTGTGTTTTCTGAAAGCAAAAATGATAAGAACAGGGGCAAGGGGGGGGGAGTGACTTAGTATGTCCACAAATTCAACCAAATCGCTTAAAAGGGATACACAGGAAGAAATGTAAAAAACAAACAAACCACCACCTCCAGTGGCCATCACAAGAAAAAGCGCCACAGCAGACAAAAATGGGTGTGGCCAAGGGGTTTCTTCAGATACATCATTTTAAAAAGCGGACAGTGATTTTTAAGGTGCCTTGCTTTTAAGGAAAAGGCATTTTAAATCATTTTAAATCAGAAGGGCAGTAGCGGTCATAGTGAATTTGTGTAGCAAGCAGGGCCTTCTTGGCGACAGCACCTCAGTTGTGGCAAGGCTCGTTTCGTTGCCATATGGATTACTTGGAAGGTAACTGAAGGAATGCCTTCAGTTTCTTTCCTGAAGGAATGCCAGAAAATAGATCTTTCTTGGAAAGCTTCTACCACCACAATGAACTTTCTAGAAGATACAATTTAATTATGGAAAACAAACCCCAAGATGCTCTGAATAAATACAAAGATATGGGCAACCCCACTGCTGTTGGCAATGCTGCTAAATCAGTGGGACAAGGAGAGTCTTTTGAGGCTCAGACTTCACATTCTTCTGCCTTTGATCATTGGGCTACCTCTTAATGAAGGAATCCACCCGGCAGAGGTTGGTGGCTCCAGTAGCTGCGAGGTGGCCAATCTTCTCTGTCCTCCAAGTCCCGCAAGGAGCTCTTCAAGGTGCTGAAATGCATTCTGAGATGAAAGTCCAACAATGTGGAAAGTGCGGACTGAAACCTGGAACAGAGACTCCTCCCCTCCTGACATTGGAGCCACCAGCTTCCCCTGTGCATCTTGCTTCTACCGCAAAGATAGTCCTTCCTAAACCTCTGTTTGATACTGACTGGAAAATCGTGGCCAGTTCTGAGTCTGAAGGCAGAAGAGAAGGTGGTAATGATTAGATGCAATGGCAAAGTGCTTTGAAGAAGGAAGGACTCTATGTATGGTCCCCTCCTGGTGTGACAGCCAATTATGCCTCAGCCTAACCAATCCTGCCCTCACAGCATTTAACAAACACAGCAGGGGCTAACCTTCAAGAGTCGTCAACCTCCCTCTCACAGATATGAGATTTTAAAAAAAAAGCTTCCTCTTTAACGAGTTGGAAACCAAGGACAGGTCTTGGGAAAAAAATCATAAATTCTTTTCTTTTATATTTATCCCTGTTCCGAATAATGGGATGACATGTTAGCCCTGCAAAGGCCTGCAAAAAGTACTTTTCTAACTAGAAGATCAAATAGACCCCCTACGAACACAGTTGTTGAATCAGAAAAGTGGACAGCAAAAGTGAAACAATATTTGACTGCAGAGCAGGGGGCTACAATTTTAATTTCTGTCAGAGGCCCAAGGGCCCATGAATGTGCCCCCAACCCCACCCACAGAAAGAATATATCTGGAAAGAGAAAAATGAAAAGAACGCAAAAGTAAAACATTGGTCTGCATAGAATTTGAACACATGGATATATTCATAGAGGGGCAGTTTTTGAAATCAAAATCGTTATGGACATTTCAAGAGAAGTAGCATGAGGGAGGGGATATGATTGAGACGTACAAAATAATGCAGGGCATGAGTAAAGTGGAGAGAGGGACGCTCTTCTCCCTCTCACAAAATTCCAGAACTAGGGGACATCCACTCAAACTGAGGGTTGGGAGAATGAGAACAGACAAAAGAAAATATTTTTTACCCAGCGTGTTGTTAGTCTGTGGAACTCCCTGCCACAGGATGTGGTGATGGCATCTGGCCTGGATGCCTTCAAAAGGGAATTGGACAGATTCCTGGAGGAAAAGTCCATCACAGGTTACACACCATGACAGAGATGTGTAATCTCCAGGCTTAAAACCAGGGTAATTCAAGGGCCAGATGCAGGGGAGTGGTATCAGGAGACTGATGTCTTGTGCGCTCCCAGATAGATTTGGTGGGGCCACTGTGAGATAAAGGAAGCTAGACTAGATGGACCTTTGGCCTGATCCAGCACGGTTCTTCTTATGTTCGTATGTCTCAACCTTGGTTGCCTGCTCTAGGTTTAAAGGAGAATGGGGAGACTTCCGGTTCCAGCTACCCCGTGATGAGAGAATTTGATAAGTGTTCCAGCTTATCAAATTGAATTCCTCCAGATAAAGATACCCTAATAAGGGTAAATTTCCTTGGAGTGGAACCAAAAAAGAGGCAGCAATTGTGGACCATGAAGGGAGTAGTGGCGAATTTTGTGGAAGCAGAAAAAGGTGTCATCTCCCACTGGGGGAAGACCTTCACTATTGCGAAGGTGGAGCTGTTGGTGCCGGTCATTAAAAGCTGTAAATATTTGGTGTGTCATGAGTAGAATGCTTCTATCTCTTTCTGTGCAAAGCTTTTCCCTGGTATCTGGAAAATCTTTCCTTCAAACAAGCACTAAATCCCCCTTTTGAGGAAGTGGCTTTTAGGGGGAAAAAGAAAGAAAAGGAAAGAGAGAAAAGAGAAAAGGGTGAATATTTTTGAAAGACAAGTGCAGAAGAAGTGACTGTTTTCGCGTGATTTCACAAACTTGACTTTCTGCCTATTGTTTCCTTCTTGTGGAAAAATATTTTATGCCTTTGCTGCTCTTTATATGTGGTGGATTTAAAGACAAGATTTAAAGGAAACTACCTTATGTCTCTGTGTTTTCTATATGTTGAATTTAAAGACCCAAATGTAAGAGCAGCATTGGGAAAGTTGTTTTCTCAAAAAACATCATCTGACCTTGGAGTAACCACATGTTTTGAAAATAATGCTTGAAGACTGTTCCTTGCTGCTTTGGCTTCAATTTAGTCTAATAATTCTCCTCTGTACTAGTTTTGTTTGGAAAGCAGAACACATGCAATATTAACTCCTTGTGAGCTATAAAACACAATGGATTGGGAAAACATCTCAGAAGAAGATTTTGCCAACATAATCCCATCTGGTTTGCAAAAAATTATAGCTATCTACACAGACTCAACCTCTGAAGATACAAAGATTTTCAATTCTGATAAAGTCACAGAGGCAAAACAGATAATTCAAGATGGAGTGGTTGATAATACTGGATCCCTAAGAAAAACTGAAATTAGTTCTGATTAGGAGATTGAGCTAAAACAAACAGCTGATCTTAATCTACAGACAAACACAACAAGATTGATACAGGGTAAATCTATGGATATGCCAAATTCACAAAATATGATAAATGCATCTACTGAAATCAGCTCAAATCAGCATGGAGACAAATATGAAAAGAATGCTGCAGCTAAACCCTTAGAGGTGCCAATCCCATGGAATATCATAAGTGCATCTGTCTTAATATGGGTGCCAAAAAGAGGAAAAACTGGGACTTTTTTTAGTAACAAAGTGGCTATCAAGATTTCTATCAAGATAATTCAACTCATAAAGATAAGAGATTTGACAAGGGGGAAACAACCTGTGAAGATAAGAGACTTGGCAGGAAAAACTGAAAAAAAAAAAGAATGTCTGGCTTAGTGAATTTATTACATAAAAATGTCTTTTGTATTTTGCTTGCCTAAGGCCACTAGTTAATTGGTATGACATGGGGAATGGGAAATGGGAAATAGAAATGTGAAGACAAACATGATATATAAATAAATGTTAATCTGTTAGATTTTTAAAAGAATGAGTAAATATGGTAAATATACCGTGGATTATATATAGAATATATATAGTTAGCCAAATCTATCCTATATTGCTTAGTACTGAAGAGCTGAAGAGAGAGTTTGAATATATTGTCGAGATTAGATAGGCTATAGTCTTTGTATTAAAAATAGAAAACAAAACAAAAAACCCATCTTGTTTCCAGTGTGCAAAGAACAATAACAACGGCCTCCCAAATCAAGGGTGTCCATCCACATCATTCCCTTTCCTTCATTTCACATGGAGCAGGGCAGGGCCTACACAGGTCACTTTTTCACAGCTGATGGAGTGAACCGAGACTCCTCCTGAAATACTTCTTTTTTTTGGGGGGGGGGGAATTGTAAGGTATCAATCCCAATTTAAAAGGTAGCGGTGGTGGATTAGATAGAGCCTATCTGACCGGAAGGATTTTCACCCAAGATTCTAATTTCCTTGTGCAGAGTTCCTGGCCTTGTAGAAATGTGACTGTACTTCTTGATAGATTCTTTTAGTGTTCACTGCAGCGGTTGTGATGACAAAGCTTAGATCACCGGCTAATGACTTCTACCCTGCACGATTCTTTCCTGGTTTCTACCCCCCCCCCCACACACACACTTTACCTGTTCCCTCGATGCACATATAATTTTTTGGAGATGTGTGAAATCCATTGGATGCTATTTTGGAAGTTTGGAGCATTTTCACTTATCCTCAGAGGACAGCCGGGTGATGACAGGAGCTGCTGATTGAGGAGGCCCTGCCAAGCACTCCTACTGTGGAGGAAATTGCTTAGAAGGGGGGGCATTACACCAGTAGCTAGTAGAGATGGGCACCAAACGAAAAATGAAACACTGTTTTGTCATTTTGTTAAGAAATAAAAAAAAATTAGAAACTGATGAAGTGAACTGAACCTCTTTTTTTGTTCGGGAAACAAAACAGGGAAGCTTCCTCAAGGTCTTTCCTGTAAGCCCTCCAAATTTGGAGAGATTTTTGGGTTCCGGGGGGCCTAATTATTAAATTCTAAATTGGGTCCCCCCAGCAGTAATTGGAAAAGTGTATGCATGCACCGTGCTGGAAATACGTCAATTTAATACTTCCCCTTGCTTAACTCTTTATTGCTGGTGCATGCTGAACAGTAGTTTTGCAATTAGCTAGCAAGACCCTCTTTGCAGTTGAATAACTCTGCCCCCTGAACCCCAAACTTCTCTAAATTTGGGGGGCTTATAGGGAAGAATCCAAAGAAGCTACCCTCAAAATTCGGTGCCTCTAGGACCCAGGAGAGCCATTATATAGAGTAACGAATCATTTCATTTCATTTCATTTCCTTCTGAAAATTCTTTTAAAAATCCGTTAATAATGGAACGAAAGGAATGAGACAAAATGAAACACTATATTTTATTTGATGCCCATCTCCAGTAGCTAGACATCAGCTGGTTGGCATTTACAACCAACCAACATGACTACAGTACAATTTGCAGAGAAGATTGTTGACTCTGACCTCCGTAGAGTAATGAATCCACTCTAGATTTAAGTCAGATGCTACAAGAACAACCCAAGGGGCTCGTCCTGATCCCACAAGGAACCTTTTTAAAAGTCCTATACTGCTATTGGGACTTCTAGTTATTCAGAAGTAGAGATGGGCATGAAATGAACTTTTAATTCATTTTGTTATACTACCTAACCCTAACCCTAACCCTAACCCTAACGAAACAAATAATGAACCAACTCATCAAAGAAAAATGAAAGAAAACAAAACTGATATTTCTGTTTCGTTCGCTTCATTTTTCGTTACCCCATCCTACCATGTCACCACTGCTGGAAAGTCCTCCTAAAACTCTGGGGAAGCTAGCCAAATAATAATAATCCAAGCGCCGACCCGGCCCCAGGGGCTGCATGGTTGGCACTCTAAAATTAAAAAAATAAATAAAAAAATAAAACAAGTGCTGACCTGGCCCCAGGGGCTGCATGGTTGGTGCAGGAAAAATAAATTAAAAATTAAAAAACCCAATGCACAGGGAATCTAGCAGGGAAGTTACACCCCCCCCCCCGCCACCGCTGCCGCCGATAAGTTGGACTCGAACCAGTTCGGCTCATTTCGGGTTCGTATGAATTTTTTTTTAAAAAAATTCGTATGAACCCTAACCAAACCAAGGGTGGGCCCAAAACAGAATGAACTGAACTATCGGTTTTCTGTTTCGTGTCCACCTCTATTCAGAAGTATACAAGGCAGCTGTTGTGCTCAGGTCCTGGTTATGGACCTGGACAGCTGTTGGCTAAAGCTCAATTGACTCTTGTCTGATGCTGCAGAAAAGGCAAATGCTAATTTAGACCGCATTAACCAAAGTATAGTCTCCAGATCCTGCGAGGTACTAGTTTCCTTTTATTCTGCATTGTTTAGGCCTCACCTGGAGTATTACATCCGGTTTTGGACACTGCACTCCGAGAAGGAGGATGACAAACTGGAACAAGTTCAGACAGGGGCAAGAAAAGGGGACTGGAAACCAAGTCTTAAAAGGAAAGACAGAAAGGACTGGGCCTGTTTAGTCTTGGGAAAAGGAGACCGAGGGGAGCTAGGAGAGCACTTGGCAAATCCTTGAAAGGCAGTCCTGCAGAGGAGGGGCAGGATCTCCAAGACATCCAACAATGGCCTCAAAGAAAGCCAGATTTCGGTTGAAGGTCAGGCAGAATTTCCTAACTGTTAGAGCGGTGCAACAATGGAAGCAACGACCTTGAGAGGTGTTGAGTACTCCAACACTGGAGGCGTCCAAGAGAAATTTAGGCAACCAGCTGGCAGGTAGCCTTTGATTTTGGATGTCTGTCTTTGATTGATTGATTGATTGATTGATTGATTGATTGATTGATTGATTGATTGAGAGACAGAGAGAGAGAGAGAGAGAGGGAGGGAGGGAGAGTTTGTTTGTGTGTGTGTGTATGTGGGCCCCTTTCATCTTCATTATTTTGTCCTGGTTGTTCTTATGTTTAGATTGCACTTGTCAAGTATGTAAAGTGATAAATTGTATGTATTAACAGATAGGAAGAGAATTGTAAATGAAGCGTTAGATTGGTATGATGTTAATTCACAAGTGTAGAGATAAGTATCAGGATGTTATGTGATGAACACAGGGGAAGAATTATAGCATCATATTGTATCAATTGCTCATTGTAATTTGTGATCACATCTGATGGGACTGACTGTATAAGCATACTTCATTTAGTGGATGTTTGTGAGATAGATCCACACTTGTTGTCTGTGTAAATTGCTGGTTGTATGCTAATTTTTGTTATATGAATATATTTTTTTTACCATTGTCATGTCTTTATACCTCTATGCAGTACTTTATATCAATACTGTACTGACATTTTATCTGCACGCTACTGCTGCACTGCTCTGTGTCAAGCACAAGTAAATATTATATTTGTTGCTTAATTGCTGATAGATCTATCCTCTTTGCCTACTTCTTCCCACTTTCTCACGCTAGCTTTTGCTCGACTGGCCAGCCAGTCTGATGTTTACTCCGCTCTGCTCCATCTTCCCTCCCCTTTATTTGTCTTCTGCCTTGAACTTTCCCTTCTCTTTCCAAGGTCTTCCCAGGAGCCGGCGTGCTGTGTTCTGACACATTTTTGGTCAACCCCCATCTCCTTGCGTGTTCATCAGTCAATCCGAAGCCTTTTTCTGCAGCCGGTGGGAAGCCTCTAACCTTCACGTGTTTGATTTTGAATAATGCAAATATTAACAAGGAAAGAGCTTTTTCTTAAGGGAGAAGGGAAAAAAGCACACACACACCAGAGAATGGCTTGCCAAAGGCCCACCTGGGCCAACGGGAACAGTGTTCCAAGCCCAGACAAGGGTGAAATTACTGCAGCCGTGATATCAGCTTGACTGGAATGCTTTGTTTCTCCCCATGCTTTCCTCGGTTTGTATGCATATGCCATAAATATTTCTGTTTTTGAAAGAGCGGCATGCTGTTTACCCTCGGCACGCTGAAGCTGAAATGCCTGGCCTACCTTCGCTAGCTCATTACAATCTGCCCACTTCCCCATCCCACGGCTTTATTCTGAAGCACCAGGAAAACAATTATTGGAAGACTACAGGGAGGTTCATTAGCAGATCACTTGACTGAGTTGCGGCGAATAAAGGCAGCTAGGATTTGAAAGAGTACCCCCACCAAACCACCAGCTGTTGTAGAAACCGGAGAAACGAATTCACTTGCTACCACAATCTAGTTTGGGTTTACTGACGGATCATTTTTGAAACCCAAAGCCCCAAATTCTTCTTGGTCTAAATCCTGTTGTTTAGTCGCATAAACTACACCAGAGAAGGCCTGCTGGATTAACGAGGATTTAATGAGTCAACTCCTCCAAAGGTTCCATTGATCCATGTGGACCTCCGCCGACTGTGATCCATTATGTCACAGTGAGCGTGGCCCCATTTGAATCAAAAGAGCGTTAAAAAGAGTTGGCTCACCACATCCTTCCTGATTTGGCAACCTTACTAGTATGATTTATTACACTACACAACAGGATTCTGGCCGTAGTGTTCCTAGTCATGCATATTCCTGGTGCATCTCTTGACCACTTCAGAAGACAAGATCCAGAATGTGATTGATTTTCACTTCCATCCAGCACTGCCCTTGCCTTCATCTTCGCTATGGAAAATCAAAACATAACATTATTTAATGGAGGGAGTCTATCTTGAAGAACCCTTGCTGGGAAATATGAGTAGGGGAGAACTTTTGATTGCATGTCCACGCTGTTGGTTTCCCAGAGACTTCAGGCTGTCCATTATCCAGGACAAGTGATGAGAAATGACTTTGATCTGATCCTCTTCTAATGTTCTTATCATCAAGACTTCCCTTAAAGGATGCCTCCTTAACCTAAAGCATTAAGGCACTGTTTTAAGCTTCTGGGGGAGATATAGGAAGAAGTATTTGTATTTCTGGGGACATAAGCCACAATGCTGCACTATATGGCGCCAGAGTATCAGCCTACAGTGGCTGAGGACATGGCCCTTGATACTGTACAGTATCAGGGGCAAGTGGTCGGATGGTGAGTCTCAAATGTTCTTGGACAAAAATTCTCATATGCCTTCGTCCCTTGCTGTGCTGCCTAGGAATTCAGGGATTTGAAGTCCAAGATCATCTGGAAATCCAAGGTTGGGAACCCCTGGTCTAGGTGTAGCTATGCATTGAGTAGACACATTGAAATCAACAAGTTAGTGTCCACTTAAAAGCTCTGATAATTAAACACAGAAGGAACCAAGTATGTATGAAACTTCAGGAATAGGCGGCTGTATCGGTCTATGCTAGCATGTCAGGCCAAAAAAACAAAAAAACAAAAAAAAACCCCACAAAAAAACAGAAGAAGAAAAGTGAAGAAAGGGAATACTGTAGCATATTTATAGACTAATGGCTCTATTTTAATATGAGCTTTGGCGGCTCACTTCTACTTCCTCTGATACAAGAGTAAGATTATATTATTTATACATTTATAAATAGTTTGTTTTCAGGGCATCAAGTGTGAAATGTAACACAATAAACAACTTGTGCCCGGGGGGGAAAGTGTTTCTTTATTTTTGGCTATATATAACTGTACAAATAGTTGTCATTCCTATACCTGAGGAAGTTGACTTGGTCCATGCAAGCGCATATTAAAATAGAGCAATTGGTGCTTTAAGTCCCATGATGGTTTTGCCTTTAATATTTTTTTGTTTTTCTTTTGGCCAAATGTGAAGATGTTTTTTTTTCCTTGACAGGAAGGGAAGTTATGTTTGGCTTATAAGTAGAGATGGGCACGAAATGAACTTTTTTCATTTCCGTTATTCGTTATTCGTTCCGTTACGGAACGGAACGAATGACGGAGCCTGTAGCAATTTGGCAATGAACCGAACAGAACCAGAACAAATTTCTTCGGTTATGTTTGGTTCGTTCTTCCCCGATGGTGACGACAGCCCGGCTGTCATTGCCGGTGGGGAGGACTGTCAGAGAGAGCCCCATTCTTGCCTCACAAGCGGAGGCGGGACCGGGGCTCCCTCTCCAGCGATCTCCTCCACCCCGGGTGACGGCCGGCACAGCTGTTATCCCAGGCGGAGGAGATCAGCGGAGCCTGGGCCATGGTCTCCCCTCCGCCCGGGTGGAGGAGGATCTTCCCCAGGCGGGTCATGACAGTGCCTGGAGCTGTCATGACCCGCGCGAGGAAGCCGAGTCCCCCCCTTTGGCCCTCTTCGTGCATGCAGAGGGACGAAGGGGGGTGTCAAAGGGATCTTCCCCATGGGAGTCTGTTGTGACAAACGACGCCCAAATGTCTTTTTTAAAGACCTACGTGCCTGTGGGTGAAGGTATCACTCGCTATGGGGGACAATTGATGATGGTCGACTATCGGATCATCCCAACCATGGCCTCCTGGCAGCCTCCGCGGAAGGACGGCGAGGCGTGGCCGCAGCCCTGGAGCGGCACAGAGGGGCTTGGGCGAGGACGGGGCAGGTAGCATGTTGTAAGGGTGGGGCAGGAGGATGGATGCAGCCGCCGAGGCCAAAGAGACACATGGATTGAGTGGGTCTGGCGGGGAGGAATGGGCTTGGAAGGCGGCGGGGCGGCTAGAAGGGGTCGGCGGTCCCGTGCAGGAACTCCATGGGCATGTGTGCCGTCTCCGTCTCTTGCTCACCCCTGCCAACAGGCTCCCAGAGAGAAGCCCATCCGAGGCAAGGCGGCCGCCCAGGGCAGGAGGCGTCGGCGTGGTTGGCGGTGTCAGAGGAGGGAGGGGAGCCGCGCACTCCCAGACCACGCTGCACCCTCGGAGCAAGCCCACTGCTGCCTGAGGCATCTCTTAGCCAGGTAGCATCTCTAGGAGGGAAGGCAGGGCGGGCGAAGCGCTCCGGACACCGAGGGAAGGAGGCGGGCCCGTGAGCGAGAGCACTCACTCCCATCCCAGGGGCACGGGATGCCGGAGGCGACGGGGGAGGCGGGAGGGACCCGTTGCCACCGCCGCAGCCCCATCCCCATCCCCATCCCCATCCGCCGCCCCCTCCTCCCCTCCCCTCCAGCCCTCTGGCCAACGCGCAGGCAGACAGGCAGCCGTGAGGGAGGAAGAGCGACCCAAGCTGCCTCGCTCCATGCCGGACCTTCTTCCTCAGCCTGCCCGCCTGTCCCACCCGCGACTCAGCACTTCCTCGTCTCTCCTCCCTCTCCGGCCACCCATCATGATAGCACCTGCCGCTGTCATGACCCGCGCGGGGAAGCCAAGTCCCCCTTTCGCCCCCCTGCACTCAGAGGGGCAATGGGGGGGTCAAAGAGATGGCGCTTGGCCCTGGGAGATCTCCCTGCGGCTAGGGGAGGGCTCTCCCAGGAGGCTTGCTGCTGGCAAAGAACGGAAGCGGGCCCCAGGGCCCCGAATAACGGAAACGAACACCATTTTGGCATTTTGTGCACATCTCTACTTATAAGTAAGAAAGAAATCACAATTCAGTTTTCACAGGAGGACTTCTAATTCGGATACCTGCTCAAAATGAGGAGAGGGAGAATATTCTGCATTTATCACTACTACTACTGCTGCTGCTGCTGCTGCTACTCCTCCTCCTCCTCCTCCTACTCCTACTCCTACTACTAGACAGGGGTGTTTCATTTCAGAGGGGGACTTGTTCCAAAGCAAAACACACCAGCACAGCTGGCTCTCGGAACTCATTCCCACCCTCTGGAACAAAATCAACCACTGGTTTACCTTGCTTTACCTTGCACTGGGTGAAATTCCAACCAGGAAGCAATCTCCGATGAGTCATCTTTCCCTCTCCCTGAGGCTGGCCAATCAGGAGCTGTGCAAGGACATTATTTATTTATTTATTTATTTATTTATTTATTTATTTATTTATTTATTTATTTATACAGCTTATATACCGCCCGTCTTCCTTGTGGAACTCCGGGCGGTTTACAACAAATTTATAGCACAGCAAAATTACAAACAACAAAATAAATATTAATAGACTAATAAAGCAGAGAAGAACAACAACAACAGATGGCGGGACTAAAAAAACAAAAAAAAAAACTCACCATCCCACCTCCCTGTCTGATTGGCCAGCGCCAGTGAGAAGGAAAGATTATGCATCAGAGGCTTCTTCCTTGTTGAAAATTCACCCATTGCAAACTACAGCAAGATAAGACCATGTTTGATTTTGTTCTGGATGGTGAGACTGAATTCCAAGTGCCAGCTGTGCTGTTATGTTTTGTTTCAGAACCAGACCCTTTTGAAATGAAACACCCATCTCTAACTACTACTACTACTACTACTACTACTACTACTACTACTACTACTACTACTACTACTACTACTACTACTAGTAGTAGTAGTAGTAGTAGTAGTAGTAGTAGTAGTAGTAGTAGTAGTAGTAAATTAGTGAATGAAATTGTAACCCCACCCATCTAGTGCCTAAGCCACTACTCTGAGCGGCTTACAATCAAAATGACATAAGTATAATAATGATCATAATAATGATCTTCATCATCATACTACAGAGCTGGAAGGTGTCCTATGGACCATTGAGTTCTGGCCTTGGAAGAATTATGAAGGCAGGAACTGTTGTTTCCAAAAAGAGAGCGGAAGCTCAGAAGAGACATGATTCCTCAATCTATGAATAATGCCAATCTTTGATTTCATACTCTGATGAAATCTTTGTTTTCCGCCTGTAGTTAGTAGTCATGTCCCAGGGGTATCTGTGCGTGCACTCAAAAAGCGCTGGCTTCATTTATTTAAGAAGAATTCTGAAATGTCTCACTTCTGAAGGCTAATTGGGGAATCTTGATGTATTTGCAATTGGAAGCCATCTGCTCCACCATAAATACACCCTCGCAACGATGGATTTCCACCCTATTGCGGCGTTTTAATTTTAACTACATCTGCAATGACAGACTCCGTGCAGAAATTCATCAGAACTTGAGTTTCCAAGGTCCGCCATCTGAATTTCAAAGATTTCCATGTTGGGGTTCTTTTGAAGATGACCCCCTCAGGGCTAGCTGTCAAAAGGCAGGTGGGTTAAAAAAATGGCGGCCAGATGACATGAGGAGAGTTCTCCGATTTTAGGTCCCACGTATTCTTGCGCTTATCTCCTGCGGAGGTTTGCTCGGGTAAAGGGAGAAGTCTCCCTCCTGGTTTCCTTCTCTATCTCGACTCCTTCAGCTTCCCCCTTCCCTCTCGTCTCCTCAGTTTCTTGTCTCCCTAGAATGCTAAAAACACCGTCCGCAATGCTCTCCAACGTGAGTTTTCTTCTTCTTCTTCTTTTTCCCTGTTGAAGTCATTCCGAAAATGGAAATAAGGCCACCCTCTTGCACACAAACAATGTTTTTGCCCTGGCTGTGCGGTATGAATATTTATGAAGACGCTTAATGGAGAGCCCTGGCCAAAGGTAGCAGCTGACAGAGGCTGCACTCTGTGCCAGGGCTCCAGTGGCTTTTAGCATCCGGGCTGAGCTGGACGGTGGATGTGAGCCAGATGTTGGTTTGAGAGGAAAGTGCACTGCAGTTTGGAACCGGGCCCAGTGCCCCCAGTTCTGGGCCCGTGGTGGGTCAACCGGGATAATCCAGGGCTTCTGCTGCAGCACGGGGTTTTCCTCAGCTGTCGAGCTTGTATTTCTTGTGTTTTGATTTCCAGTTGGGAAGTGCTGTTTGAGTTTTCTTTTTTAAAGGGGGGGGGGGGGAAACAACTCCAAATCCCAGAATTCCGCAGGCAGAACTCTGGGAGTTCCAGCCCGTGAGCACACACCCGGTTATCAACAGGCACACTCTTGTAGAGCATGGGTCCCTCAAACAATAACCAGTTATTTATTGATCAACGAGATGTTTGGATATTAGTCTCCCTTCTCAGAGATCTGAGTGTCAGGGAGAAGGATTTTCTCTAGTTATGCTTCACAGAAGAAAGATAAGAGCCTTGCCAAGGGTACGAGTCACTCTGAATACAGTAACACCTTGGTTTAAGAGTAACTTGGCTTAAGAGCATTTTGAAAGACAAGCAAAGATTTATTCTAAATTTTGCCTTGATCAACAAGCAATGTCTTGCAATACAAGCACTGGGGCAGGTCACAACACAAGTGAGCCAGTGGCGGCTTTCTCTCCCTCCCTCCCCCTGCTGGATTGTGGGTGTTTGGAATGTTCCAGCTTCCAAAGCAGAGGGAGGAGAGAGGAAAGGAGGCCTCCCTTGCACCAGCCAGGAAAGTGCTGCTCAGAGACCACTTGTGGTAGTGGGGTGGCATTTTTTTTTGGTAAATAAATAAATAATATTTTTATTTAATTTGCTTTCAACATTCTTTCTTATTTTTTTGTCAAACCATTTCTAGTCAAGGGGCAGCTAGTCAAGTGTGAATAGGGCTACAAATTGCATTTTATTATTGTTAAATTATTTTATTTATTTATTTTAGAGTATTTTTACCCTGTTTTTCTCCTTGGACAAAGGACCCACAGTGGCTTACAGGATGAGGAGTAATGTACAGTCCAGTACAATTACGACATGTTCAAGTATTGAGAACAAGGAATTGAGGGACATCTCACAGCATTAATAGACAATATTACATTAAAGCTACAAGAGAACACGAGCAGTTAAAGGGGAGTAAATTTCCATGTAAAGTTATGAGTGATGGAAACTAACATTGAAAACATTGTGTCAATGCAAACCCATAAGGTTATAGTAGTAATATAAGCAATATATAGTAGTAATATAAAAGATGTTGCTAACATTTCGGCGCCAGGTAAAAACCTTCCTGTTCCAAAAGTTTCTTAACTAATGACTGTGGGTCCTGATGGCAATTTTAGTGGTGTTTTTAATGTATCGTATTTATTGCATTTACATGTTTTTATTATTCCAATTTTATTGTATTTTGATGTTTTAATTGTCCATTTTGATTGTGAGCAGCCCAGAGACCTTTGGGTAGTGGGCGGCATACAAGCTATATAAATAAATAAATAAATAAATAAATAAATAAATAAATAAATAAATAAATAAATAAATAAATAAAAAACACAAAGTCTATGTGATCCTGTACATTTATATAAAACATGCATCATGGGTAGTCCATCATTCAGGGAACGCTTGCCTGAAGAGAAAGGTCTTTGCCTGTTTCCAGAAATATAGCAGAGATGGGGCAGTCCTGGCCTTCAGTGGGAGGGAGTTCCAGAGTCTTTGTGCAGCAGCTGAGAAGACCCTTTCATGTATTCCCATGTGTGAGGGTGGCCGGATGGAAAGAAATTCCTGTTCTGATGATCATATTTCCAAGCCAATTCAGACTGTGAGATTTGATCTTTGAGGTAGCTAGGACCCAGGTTGTATAGTACTTTGTAGGTCAAGGTCAGCACCTTGAATTGTGCCCGATGGAGTAAAATCCAGTTGTTAGTCCCAAACAACACAGATTCCTCCACCAGGTACATAAACGATGGTGTGGACATGGACATCTAGCCGACTTCTTTTGTGATTTTTGGCAATTTGTATGTACAGTATGTGGTCTATGGTACACCAGAATGAATCATCTGAGCTTCCGTTATTTCTTATGGGGAAATTTGCTTTGACAAAAGAGTGTGTTAGTTTGTAAGTATGTTTCTGGAATGGATTATGCTCATAAACCAAGGTATTACTGTAGAGTATATCTAAAATTGTTAGAATGAAAATTGAGGATTAGAGATGGGCACGACTTAGCGGTATTCCCGTTTCTGTTTCCGTTACTCGTATCCGTTACTCTACGGAAACGGTAACGGGAATTACTCCGCCAGACTTCGAGCTCGAACCGACGAACGAACAATTTGGTCTGATTTGTCGTGCTCGTTACTTGCATCGCGGCGATCGCGCAATGCCAAGCGGCACAGAAAAAAAGTTTTTAAAAGTTAAAAAAAAACCCGATTCCCGGCCCTAAAAGTAGGCGAAAACTGTCTGAGGGCACCTACCAGGCCAGAAGGGTGTTTTATTTGGGGGGGGGGGTTCCCCGCCCCCCTCTCCTTGGCTATTGCTACTGCTGCGCTGCTGGTACCAGGCTGGGAGGGCGCATCCATTTGCCATGCAGTGCGGGGGATCCAAAATGGCGACCGCAATATTTTTTTTGAAATCGTTGCCCAAAACCCCACCAAAGCACCACAGAAACATGTGAAAATTAGCTATTTTAAATGCTTGAATTTTTACAGTAGCAGCAGTGGGTTTTTCTTGCAAAAAAAAAGTCTCCGTTTATTTTATTTTATTTTATTTTATTTTATTTTATTTTTTTACACCTGCGCATTCGCAATGATGGGCTCGCCCATGGGAGTGGACCATGCAAAGTTTTGGGGCCATTCCACCAATCGCATGGCCAGGTTTTGCTGACTGTACCAGGCTGGGAGGGCGCATCCATTTGCCATGCAGTGCGGGGGATCCAAAATGGTGACCGCAATATTTTTTTTGAAATCATTGCCCAAAACCCCACCAAAGCACCACAGAAACATGCGAAAATTAGCTATTTTAAATGCTTGAATTTTTACAGTAGCAGCAGTGGGTTTTTCTTGCAAAAAAAAGTCTCCATTGATTTTATTTTATTTTATTTTATTTTATTTTTTTACACCTGGGAGTGGACCATGCAAATTTTCCACCAATCGCATGGCTACTTGGCCAGGTTGACCACAGAGACTTCTGGGATGTGCCAATCGGGCATAAACAGCCCACTAATCGTAGCCCAAACCCGAACCCGAACCCTAAGCCTAACCCATACGCCAGTACACTGTCCTTCTAAGTGGGTCAGAGAGGCCCCCAGAGGTACACCCCAATACTCACCCTAACCTCACCCGTAACTAGCCTAACCCTAGCCCTTGCGCTAACCCGTCTTAACCCTAAGCCAGATCTACTTGCATTGCATTACATGCAAGTACGTGAGACACAGCGGGTGCAAAGAGTCTGCCAGTCCGTCACTTGTGGCTCTGGCTGACTCCTGCAGCTCCCTCCAGGAGCCTGCTACCCCCCCCCAAACCAGTACTAACGACAACGAAAAAACGAAAAAACGAACCAACTAATTTTTGCGAAATTTCACGAAAAACTGAAACGAGCCGAAACGGACTGCCTCCGACACACGACAACTCGAAAACGTCATTTTCCCTAGTCGTGCCCATCTCTATTGAGGATTGTCGTATAAACAGAAGTAAACTTAGGAGACAACCGTATGGGGGTGTTTTGGGTTTTGTTGTTGTTCAGTCGTTCAGTCGTGTCCGACTCTTCGTGATCCCATGGACCAGAGCTCGCTAGGCCTTCCTGTCTTCCACTGCCTCCCGGAGTTTTGTCAAATTCATATTGGTTGCATCGATGACACCGTCCAACCATCTCATTCTCTGCCATCCTCTTTTCCTTTTGCCTTCAATCTTTCCCAACATCAGGGAATGTTGGAGTACTCTCTTCTCATGAGGTGGCCAAAGTACTGGAGCCTCAGCTTCAAAATCTGTCCTTCCAGTGAATATTCGGGGTTGATTTCTTTCAGGATGGATAGGTTTGATCTCCTTGCAGTCCAGGGGACTCTCAAGACTCTCCTCCAGCACCACAGCTCAAAAGCATTGATTCTGCGGCGATCAGCCTTCTTTATAGTCCAGCTCTCACTTCCATACATCACTACTGGAAAAACCATAGCTTTGACTATCCTGACCTTAGTTGGCAAAGTGATGTCTCTGCTCTTTAGGATGCTACATAGGTTTGCCATTGCTTTCCTCCCAAGAAGCAGGCACCTTTTAATGTCGTTGCTGCAGTCGCCATCTGCAGTGATCAAGGAGCCCAAGAAAATAAACTCTGTAATTGCCTCCATTTCTTCCCCTTCTATTTGCCAGGAGGTGATGGGACCGGTGGCCGTGATCTTAGTTTTTTTGATGTTGAGCTTCAGCCCATTTTTTCACTCTCCTCTTTCACCCTCATTAAGAGGTTCTTTAATTCCTCCTCACTTCCTGCTATCAGAGTCGCATCATCCCCGTGTCTGAGGTTGTTGATATTTCTTCCAGCAATCTTAATTCCGGCTTGTGATTCATCCAGACCTGCCTTTCTCATGATGTACTCTGCATATAAATTAGATACACAAGGTGACAGTATACAGCCTTGTCGTACTCCTTTCCCAATTTTAAACCAGTCGGTTGTTCCATATCCAGTTCTGATGGTTGCTGCTTGTCCCACATATAGATTTCTTAGGAGACTGATAAGGTGGTCAGGCACTGCCATTCGTTTAATAACTTGCCATAGTTTGTTATGGTCCACACAGACAAAGGCTTTGGTATAGTCAATGAAGCAGAAGTAGATGTTTTTCTGGAACTCTCTGGCTTTCTCCATAATCCAGTGCATGTTGGCGATTTGATCTGTAGTTCCTCTGCCCCTTCGAAATCCAGCTTTGCACTTCTGGAAGTTCCCTGTCCACATACTGCTGAACCCTGCCTTGTAGAATTTTGAGCATAACCTTGCTAGCATGTGAAATGAGTGCAATTGTGTGATGGTTAGAGCATTCTTTGGTGTTTCCTTTCTTTGGGATTGAGATGTAGACCAATCTTTTCCAGTCCTCTGGCTATTGCTGGGTTTTCCAAATTTGCATGCAGCACCTTTACAGCATCCTCTTTTAAAATTTTAAAGAGTTAAGTTGGAATGCCGTCACCTCCACTGGCCTTGTTGTTTGCAGTGCTTTCTAAGGCCCACTTGACTTCACTTTCCAGGATGTCTGGCTCCAGGTCAGCAATTACGCTATCTTGGTTATCAGGGACATCCAGATCTTTCTGATATAATTCTTCTGTATATTCTTGCCATCACTTCTTGATCTCTTCTGCTTCAGTTAGGTCCCTACCATTTTTGTCCTTTATCATATCCATCTTTGCATGAAATGCCCCTTTAATATCTCCAATTTTCTTGAATAGATCTCTGGTTTTTCCTTTTCTGTTGTTTTCCTCTATTTCTTTGCACTGTTCATTCAAGAAGGTCGCCCTGTCTCTCCTTGCTATTCTTTGGAAGTCTGCATTCAGTTTTCTGTATCTTTCCTTTTCTCCCTTGCATTTTGCGTCCCTTCTCTCCTCCGCTATTTGTAGGGCCTCATTGGACAACCACTTTGCTTTCTTGCATTTTCTTTTCTTTGGAATAGTTTTCATTGCAGCCTCCTGTACAATGTTAAAAGCCTGCATCCATAGTTCTTCAGGTGTTCTGTCCACCAAATCTAGTTCCTTGAATCTATTCTTCACTTCCACTGTGTATTCATACGGGATTTGACTTAGATTATACCTGACTGGCCCAGTGGTCTTCCCTACTTTCTTCAGTTTAAGTCTGAATTTTGAAATAAGAAGCTGATGATCTGAGCCACAGTCAGCACCAGGTCTTGTTTTTGCTGACTGTATAGAGCTCCTCCATCTTTGGCTGCAGAGAACATAATCTGATTCCGGTATTGTTCATCTGGTGATGTCCATGTCTAGAGTCACCTTTTGTGTTGTTGGAAAAGAGTGTTTGCAATGACCAGCTTGTTCTCTTGAGAAAACTCAATTAGCCTTTGCCCTGCTTCATTTGGAACTCCAAGGCCAAACTTGCCAGTTATTCCTTTTATCACTTGAGTCCCTACTTTAGCATTCCAATCCCCTATGATGAGAAGAACATCTTTCTTTGGTGTCAGTTCTAGAAGTTCTTGTAAGTCTTCATAAAATTGGTCAATCTCAGACTCTTCAGCACCGGTAGTTAGTGCATAAGCTTGGATTACTGTGATGTTGAAAGGGCTGCCTTGGAATCGTACCGAGATCATTCTATCATTTTTTAGGTTGTATCCCAGCACTGCTTTTCTCACTCTATTGTTGACTATGAGGGCTACTCCATTTCTTCTATGGGAGTCTTGCCCACAGTAGTAGATGTGCTAGTCATCTGAACTGAATCCACCCATTCCTGTCCATTTAAGTTCGCTGATGCCCAAGATGTCAATGTTTATTCTTGCCATCTCACATTTGACCACATCCAGCTTACCCTGGTTCATAGTTCTCACATTCCAGGTTCCTATGCAGTATATTTCTTTGCAGCATTGGACTTTCCTTTCTCTTCCAAGCACGTCTGCAGCTGAGTGTACTTTCAGCTTTCGGGCACACTGCTACTTTTGTGTCTCAGTTGTTCAGTGAGGCTACAAAATAAAACAGGCTGAACTGTGCTTTCATCATTGTAAGGCTATTTACACTAGTGACAATGAGGCCTGCAATAAGTCTTCCTGGGGTAGGAACTGGCAAGCCACCCCAGTATCCCTGCCAAGAAAATTCCATGGACAGAAACAAAAGCCAAAAATATATGGGTAATGATAATCAAAGGCCACCAAGGCAAGTCAAAATTAAAGCACAAGATCCATGTTGTCCATGCTGTGAGCCAATGGTACCCATCCTTGGATCCCCAGATGTTCTAGAATTGCAATTCGAGGACATCACTGGTGGAGAACTCTGCTAAGAATTGTAGTCCAAGAACACCTGGGTCACCCAAGTCTGGGAGCCACTGCTGTAGAGCATCGAGGACTACCATTCCCAGGAAGCATTGCAGCAGCTTCCTCCTGAGAAGCACAGGGGCAGGAAGCCCCACCCATTTCTCCAGCTGAGTGAAATGACTAGAGGGGTGTTGGCTAAAGCTTCCAGAATTCTCAGAGGATTATGGGATTTGGAGTACAAAAATAAACCTTTGACAGATTAGAGTGCTGGGCTGAAGCAAATAGAATGAGTTTCAACAGAGAGAAATGTAGGGTGCTGCATCTAGGCATTAAAATGAACTGCATAGATATAGACTGCAATAAACTTGACTTGACTTGATATAGGATGGGAGACACCTAGCTGAAGAATAGTACATGTGAAAGGGATCTGGGAGTCTTGGTGGACCACAAATTGAACATGAGTCAGCAGTGTGATGCGACGGCCAGGAAAGCCAATTTGCTGCTTTGTTGCATCAACAGAAGCATAGTGTCTAGATCAGTGGTTCTCAACCTGTGGGTCCCCAGATGTTCCTAGACTGCCACTCCCAGAAGCCTTCACCACTTGCTGCGCTGGAAGGGATTTCTGGGAGTTGCAGTCTAGGAACACCTGGGGACCCACAGGTTTATTTATTTAGTGGTTGAGAACCACTGGTCTAGATCAAGGGAAGTAATAGTACCACTCTATTCTGCTCAGGTCAGATTCCACTTGGAGTATTGTGTCCAGTTCTGTGCGCCTCGATTTAAAAAGGATGTTGACATCCTCGAGCGGGTACAGAGGAGGGTGACCAGGATGGTTGAAGGTCTGGAGGAAATGTCTTACAAGTAGTGGCTTAGAAAGCTGGGAATGTTTTGCCTTACAAAAAGAAGGCATAGAGGGGATATGATAGCTATGTTTAAATATTTGAAAGTAGAGATGGGCACGACTTAGCGGTATTCCCGTTTCCGTTTCTGTTACTCGGTTCCGTTACTCTACGGAAACGGTAACGAGAATTACTCCGCCAGACTTCGAGCTCGAACCGACGAACGAACAATTTTGGTCTGATTTGTCGTGCTCGTTCCTTGCATCGCGCGATCACACGATGCCACGCGGCACAGAAAAAAAGTTTTTAAAAGTTAAAAAAACCCGGTTCCTGGCCAAAAAGCAGGCGGAAAAATGCCTGCTGTGCCTCAGGGCACCTACCAGAGGGGTTGTTTCTGGAGGTCCCCGGCCTCCCCCCCCATCCCCCGTCCTGGGCTGCTCTGGTGGGACTCGCCGCAGGCTCGCAGCCAGCAGCCAGCAAAAAGCCCAGTCTCGCCGGCCGCCGGCCGCCGCACCCTGCAATTAAAGCACAAGCAAGCGGCACGGACGGCACAGGAAAAAACTTTTAAACTCTCCCCCGTCCCCCCACCCATTCCCGGGCCAAAAAAGCAGGCGGAAAAATGCCTGCTTGACTAAGGGCGCAGGGCACCTACCGGAGGGGTGGTTTCTGGAGGGGGGGGGTCCCGCCTCCCCCCCGTCCTGGGCAGCCGGACTCAAGTCGCCATGCCATGCGGTGCGGGCGGGGGATCCAAAATGGGGCGGCGAACGCAATATTGTTTTTGAAATCGTGGTCCAAAAACACAAGCACAACAGAAACACGCGAAAATTTATAAACTGCCAGTTTTTTCACAGTAGCAGTGGGTTTTTTCTTGCAACAAAATGTCTCTCTTCTCCTCCTCTGTCCTCCATTGATTTTATTTTATTTTATTTTATTTACACCTGCGCAATGATGGGCTGGCCGAGTGGCCAGCCATGTGGGAGTGGACGATCATGCAAATTTTTGGAGCCATCCCACCAATCGCATGGCCACTTGGCCATGGAGACTTCTGGGATGTGCCAAAAAGCCCCCTAAAACCTGCCCTAGCCCCCTAACCCTAACCCTAACCCTTGACTCCGTACCCATACGTCACAGACTGTCTTCTTAGTGGGTCAGAGAGGCACCCAGAGGTGCAACCCACTAGCCCACCGTAACCTTACCCGTCACTAGCCTAACCCTAGCCCTAACCCTAACCCACCTTAACCCTAAGCCAGATGTACTTGCATTGCACTACACGCAAGTACAATTCCCTTCTGTGTGTGACATGGTGGTGCGAGAGCCTTAGTTAGGCATCTCCTATGGCTCTGAGTTCAGCCATCCACTAGTCTTCACAGTCACTGTCTGCACATTTGGTATGCAATATCCATATGGCTATTGCATCCCATTTTGCAGCAGCAGCAGGTCAGGGAGACCTCCATGTTGAGGGGTCTCTTGGAGCCTGCTTCCCCTTCCTAGTGGGTGAGGATAGGAGGCACCCACGGGTGCCTCCAGGAGCCCACTTTCCCTTTATAGCGGGCCAGAGGAGGCACCCACCCCACAGAGGTGCCTCCAGGAGCCCGCTACCCCCCAAAAAACCAGTACTAACGACAACGAAAAAACAAAAAAATGAACCGACTAATTTTTGTGAATTTTTGCGAAAAATGGAAACGACCCGAAACGGAACCGGCCCGACTAACGACAACTCGAAAAAATTTTTTTTCAAGTCGCGCCCATCTCTATTTGAATGGATGTCACATTGAAGAGGGAACAGGCTTGTTTTCCATGGCTTCAGAGACTAGGACTCGTGGCAATGGTTTCAAACTACAGGAAAAGAGATTCCATGTGAACATTAGGAAGAACTTCCTGATGGTTAGAGCTGTCCGGCAGTGGAATATGCTGCCGCAAAGGAGGGTGGTGGAGTCTCCTTCTTTCGAAGTTTTAAAGCAGGGACTGGATGGCCATCTGTCGAGGGTACTGTGATGAGGGTTCCTGCATGGCAGGGGGTTGGACTGGATGGTCCTTGAGGTCTGTCCTAACTTTATGATTCTATGACAACCTGAATGGCATGTCTACGTTGCCCATGGGATTGTAAACGTGCCCCTGGTTTGTAAAACTGATGGCCGAGACTTTGTAGTTCTGAAGGAACCTTGCCAACTCTTTCTGCCAATCTCTAAGGTTCACCACTACTTTACACCTACTCAAAATGGGCACATTTCTGGATGGGAAGACAGAAGAGATGGAGATGTAACCCGTATAGATTCTTGGAGGGGAGATGAGGGGAGAAAAGGATGAAAAATAGAGAGCAAGGAAGATGAAGCACTTGGCTTGAGAATGACTTTTATTGATTTGTGGCCCCATCTAGGAGTCCATGTCCGACAAGATGACAGTCTTTTGGATTCTAATCTGATTTGATAAGTGGAGGGATGCATTGGTTTTTTTATGGCCCTGGTAAACATAAAAATTGATTTCTGAAGACTAATCATCATCTGAAGTTGAACCTGATCCAAGACTCCATTAAAAAAAAATCTTTTTTTTAAAAAAGTAAAAACTGAACAGGGGATAGAGTGGATGTGAAAGAAGTCGAGGGAGAGAAGAGAAAACAATGACCCCCTGGGGGGGATCAGACTTACCATTTGGAGGAAGGGCTTGTTTGTTGGATTGGATTCATTGGTCCGGCTGCCTCCTTCACGGCTGGAGACCTGAAAACTGGGCAGAGATTTGGATAGTGGGATTTCATACCCTCCATGGGTTGTTTTTGCAAGTTCCTTTTGTGTCCCCTGGTGAAGTTCTGCTACACAGGCTCCTCAACCTGCATACTGAAGAGGCCTTGTCAGCTACAGGATCTGGGCCACTATCTCCACCAAGCCGTGTTCCGGGATTTCCAACAATCACCCACCGGAGTTGTACAAATGCTGATATATAAACCCTTGTTTCTCCAGATGAAGTCATAGAATCATAGAGTTGGAAGAGACCTCAAGGGCCATCCAGTCAACATTCAATTGAGCTCCTTTCAGCAGTTCAGCGTTACTAAGAAACCCATAATTCCTTTCCTTGGCATGACTACAAATCCCATCATCCCCAAAATACCAGTGATTCAAGGGGACAATGGGTTGTGATTTAAAATATCCAGAGGCCATTAGAGGGAGGGAAAGGAATGCAGACAGATCAAGCCTAATGAGTCTATTTTTAACTTTAATCGTGACATTAAAAGGCCATATGTTAGAATTGACAACAGCACATCATCATCACCATCATCACCACCACCACCACCACCACCACCACCACCATTATTATTATTATTATTATTATTATTATTATTATTATTATTATTATTATTATTATTATTATTATTATTATTATTATTATTATTATGTTTTTGTGCAGGCTGTAACAACAGTTGACTCAGCTTATGTAACATCCCTGGCAGTTAATTAGCTTTGTTTGAATTTTTCCTTCCTTTTCCTGTTTTTGAAGGATCATTTAGTTTGAATTATGATTTAAGCAACCACAGGGCTTTCTTTAAATAATAATAAAATCCTTTTTTAAAAAAGAATCCAATAATTTAAAAAGAACCACACCAACAGCATGAGAGGTTTCCCCGACATAGGAAGCAAGTCATACTTTATAATGTAAATAATAAATAATAAAAAGACAATTGCTGACAGCGTTAATTCCTATTTTTTTCCCCTTACCACAGCAGAGCTAATAAAAGAGAATGGAAATCTCAGCTAAAATATTTGGGCATAATTAGTGATGAGATACTTAATTGTGCTTGTTTGGTACAAAAAAGTAATGAAAGCACTAAAAAAAGGTGGAAGAGTAATGCCACCTTCCCAACAGATATGCCAATGCTTTTAATTTCTTCTCTTGCATGTCAATAACAACACATGGGAAGTTGTGTTTGTGTGTGTGTTTTAAAAGTAATTGGTTGCAGATACAGAACTGAGCACTCACCATAGTGTGCATTTTTAAAAAGTAACTTTTTAGTGTAACTACTGGAATGTAACTAAATAGTTACTTCTAGTTACTTTAGCGTTTTAAAAGAAGCAGCCATTAGGAGAAAAACATTTAAAAAATTGCATGCCAGGCAGGAGGAGTAGGAAGTCAGGTAGGCCAGTGGCTGGCGGGGGAACAAGAGTTCCTCCCCCCCCCCCAAGGACAAGGTGCAGAACTTCATTCCTGGTTATGATTATTTATATTCTGCTAACTGCCTTGTTTACAGAGAATAGCACAAATGCAAATCAATATGAAGATGTGCTGGAGCCACTGGAGTGTGCCTCTGTAACAAGCTTCTTGGGATTGGTTTCCGTAATGTAGTGTTAACAGAGCTACACATGGCTACACACACTTTTTGTATCCATGCGAGAAGGAGTGTGTCGGAGGAGAAAGGGAGGGAGGAAAGGAATCGGTAGAGAAGTCTCATTATGCGGACACAAGCCGTGTCCTTGGGTGTTGAAAAAGACAAATCAAGATGGAAAGAGATAGATGAAACCTGACTCAATCGTAAATCATGGTTGGAGAAGTGCATAGAAGGCCGTTAGAGTAGACCCACTGATGCCCTGACATGGGCCAACATCAGAGCTTCCCACCTTGAGGTCCCGAAATGTCCTTGGACTACAGGTCCCAGAACTCCTGGCCAGCACAGCTAGAGGTAAAGGCTTCTGGGAGTTTGAGTCCAAGAACATCTAGGGACCCAAGACTGGGAACCACTGATGTAAACCACCCCACGGTTGAATCCATGGATCTACTCTAACCTGAACAGTGGGACAAGATGGTGGTCCACATTCTTTCTGTCCTGGAGACTTGATTTGCAAATTCTGAAAAACAAAATAAAGCAGCATGAACTGTTGTTGTTGTTGTTATTGTTGTTGTTGTTGTTGTTGTTGATGATGATGATGATGATGATGATGATGATGATGTTGATATGCGCTGTCAAGTTGCTTCCAATTTAAGTCGACACGATGAATGAGTGATCTCCAGTATGTCCTTTCCTCAAGAGCCTTGCTGACCTCTTGGAAATGCACGCCTATGGTTTCCTTTTGGGGAGACAATCCATCTCGTATTAGGTCTTCCTCTTTTTCCTGCTCCCTTCAGCAAGATGGTGTTTTCCAGACAATCGTGCCTTCTCGGGATGTGCCCAAGGTAGCACAGCCTCCATTTCAACATTGATTTTGCCTCCAGGAATAGTTCCAGCTTGATTTTTCTCTAGGATCCATTGGTTCAACTTTCTGGAAGTCCAGGGTATTGCCTGCCTCTGCAGAGGGCCATATCAGAACTGTTCCTGGCACAGAAAGGAACTGTGTGCCACCTACAGGCCCTACAGATGTAGGGATGTGGTGAGCAGCATCTCAGGTGATAAGGACTCTCCTTCAACCCTACCACGTTCCCAGCCTAGAGTAAACTTAATTCCTTCAGAACCTGATTAAGTAAACAGGCCCTCTTCCCAAATCAGGTCCATTGTCTTCAGTTTAGGTCTAAGTAGCAAGCTGATTTTCCTACGAGATCTCTCAGCGTACATCTCCTCAAGCGCTCATGGAATTTCAATCACTTTTCCATTTGCAACACTTCATTTGCAAATACCTTATTAAAACAGATCCATGCTAGTTTATGGTAATTAAAAGCCATAAATATCAGCACACACAATGCTGTGGACTTTGAATAGCTGATGGATCAATAATACCTTACTGGAGTAGTTGGATCATAAATCCTGATAAATCTCCGCAAAGATAATACCAAATCTCTCCCTCCCCATTTGCTGTTATTTCCTCTTTTCCTTTCCCCTTTCTCTTATAAATTTAGTGATTCCAAGACTTGGGTGCCAGGGGCATTATTGGGGGGGGGGGCAGAAGGGTACATCTGCCCTGGGCGCAGCAATCTGGGGGTGCCTGGAGGGGGTGGTGGAGGAGGAAGCCCTGCACCCTCCCACCAGCAGTCCTCAGGCTTGGTCCGTTGCAGCTGCCTCCTCTGCCGCTGCGTGCCAGGTGAGTGGCGAAGCAGGCAGGCATGCAGGCGTGCGACTACGGTGCCCTCCTCCTTGCCCCCCAACTCTTCCTTCCCTTGTTCTACTGCACATGTGCGTGCACACACACACAATGCCCACCTGTGCGCTCACCCGCCCCATGCCTGCAGGATTGCCCCCCCCCTTATTGGGTGGATGCAATGGGGTTGGGGAGGGCTGGAGGGGCACAAAAACAACGTTGTCCCCAGGCACCCAAAAACCTTGCTATGCCGCTGTTGGGTCTGTAGCTGTTCTTGGACTACAACTCCCAGAAATCCTGGCCAGCAGAGCGAATGGTCAAAGCTGTTGCGAGTTTTAATCCCAAGACATCTGGAGGCCTAAGGTTGGGAACTAGGGATGGGCATTTCGTTTCGGAACCAGTAGGTTACGAAATGAACCATGCGAGCCCAGGTGGTCCTCAGAACCGGCTGATGCATGCAGATCCAACTGCTTTACCTTTCTCTGTCTCCCACAGGGTTAAAATCCAATGAGGAAGCACGCTGCAATGTCATCTTTCCTGCTTCGTGCTGCTGGCCAATCAGAGAAGGAGGCGGGATGGTGCCTGTCCCTGCTCAGTTCCTGATTGGCCAGCTTCACAGATCTAGCACAGATGAGTTCGCAGCATGCTTCCTCGTTGGATTTTAACCCTGCACGAAACAGTGAAAGGTAAAGCAAATGGATTTGTGTATATCAGCCGGTTCCGAGGACCACCTGGGCTCCCGTGGTTCATTTCGTAACCTACTGGCTCTGAAATGAAATGCCAATCCCTATTGGGAAACACTTTCGTAATGAAATCCATGGGCCCTGGTTATAACGTTTGCAAAGCATATTCTATCACAACAAGATCTTGGCTTCACCTGACAAGGCCATGACCCAATGGGAACAAACACATTGTTTACTGGAAGAGAACTTTCAATGATATATTGGTCCTCCAAGTACATCTACATCTTTACGACATGACTTCATGTGATGTGATGGCATTACAGAGTGGGATGGTGGAATGTAACCCCATGCACGATGCATCTCCAGGCAGTTTTTAGGGTAAGACAGCTTTGTGCAGTGTAGTGCACAGATTCCTAGCTGTGGGTAACCCTTGGGCTGCCATTTGCAATAGCCTTGGACCCCAGCCACTCATTGGGGGTGTGGCGCTGGTAAAACCACTCCTTAAATATCTCACCTTGAAAGCCCCATCAGTGCGGCTATCAATTGGTTCCATCACTGACGGCTTTGTATCCTGCCTGTTGTTACTGTTGTTTTGAAAATCAGAATAAGAATGAAAATAAGATTAAAGGCCTTTTTAAAGTCCGCCCAACTCTTGTTTCTGGTTTTGGTTTTGAAACTCGGCAATCAAAAGACTGTTTAATAATATTAAAATGTGTTTTATCTCTTAACAGACACTTCAGAATTTTTCCGTTTGAAGAATGTGCCTATTTAAAGATAAGGTAGTGCTTTGGAAAGTGAGAAGTGTGTTGGAATATTATGAAAAGGGTGGAAGCAAGGTAAGTTCCTACACACTGTACTTGTTCTGGAGGCGAAGTTCATTCAGATCAATGAAAGTTGGGAGTTCGCAACTATCAGAGCCTCCAAGGCAATCCTTAAGAGCAACCGCTATTTTAACCGCTATTTTGTTACATTGTTTGATTGTCTGTTGTGAACTGCCCGGAGTTCCTTCGGGAAGACGGGCGGTATATAAGCTCAATAAATAAATAAATAAATAAACCACAGAAGTCATGGAACCCAGGTGCTACATAGCCCATCAGGTCTGCCCATCTGCTGAAAGAAAGAAAGTTGCAAGGGTGATCCTGGCCAATCAGGGTTAGCCAGCTGGATCCTGCTAGCCCATCAGGGATAGTTACAGGGCTCGTCCTAGCCAATTAGGGATGGGAAAGCAGATACAGCCAATTCAATCTATTTGCTACCTTTATTGGCAAGAGGATGCTGTATGTCAGTAATGGTGAACCTTTTAGAGACCGAGTGCCCAGACTGCGATTCAAAACCCACTATTTTTTTGCAAAGTGCCAATACAGCTATTTAACCTGAATCCAGGTGGCTGTGAAGGGACCATGTCAGGTGTCCACAGAAAGGTTTCCGAGGGCCACCTTTGGCACCCATGCCATAGGTTCGCCAACACTGCTGTATGGAAATTAAACGAAACGCCTTGACAGGGCTGTACCCAAAAGCAGAATGAAAGTGTGTCAGAAGCGTTTAAAAAAGGGAATGTTTCCAGAGGATTAAGAACCGATCTTTTCTCCTTCTGGTCCCGAAACCATCGATTCTAGACTTCCAGGAGGGGCTGCGTCACTCGGCAGACCTGGGGTGGTCTTGGTATCTCAGCTGTGCGAAGCCCTCCTCTTCGTGTCTCTGGGACTGTCGGCCTTCATTAGCTTGTGCTAACAGACGGAGAGGGAGGATGTTGTGAACCCAGATCAAACGGTGCCGTTTTGCTCTCATCTGCCATTGACTTCATGTGGTTATGTAATTCATTTGTCTGGGAATGCAATAACAAGTAGGCCAATGCAGGCAAGAGCTCTATTCTGCACACACAGACACACAGACACACACACACACACACACCTCCCATTATGAATGCGTGCATTTTCAGCATTTTCATTGTTCTTGGTTGAGCCGAATTAATCCAAAAGGCTGTTTCTTATAGACCCCTCTCCCTCCCTCCCTTTCTCTCATCGCCTCACCGAGAATGAAGGCCACTTTCCAGAATGTTCCATGGCGGTTCCACGCCATCTTGTTGGTGGGGCCAGGGCACCATCTTGGCATCATCAGTGCCCCAATGGGATTCTAAGTTAGGAGCCCTGCGGAAGATTCAAAATGGTACCCAGGCTAGCATCTCGAACCAGCCAAGGAGAACCAGACCACCCCACGAGATAGTGGCAAACAGCTTGCCTTCAGACCCAAGACCCTATGCTGCAGACAGTTAGGGGAGGTAGGGCCAATATTGCCCCTGGATATTGGCCTGGATGTCCACTCCAGGTTTTGGTCTAACCTTTATGAGAGTGATCCAAGGGCTGAACCCCATCCTCCAAATAGGTCCAGGACCTTGGAGGGCTCATGTAAAGTTTGGGATTGAAACTAGAGTCCATCCATTCCTTTTGGTGCCACCGCCTCCATGCTGATTACAGGCAAGGCACAGGCTCCTCCTCCAAAGAGATTCATAACCTTGGAGAGCTCACACCCAGTTCGGAGTAAAACCCATTGTACACCTGCAGCCATCGGTGCCACCAGCTTTCCCACTGATTAGAGACAAAGTGCTGGCTTCCAGTTGAACCGACCCATCGCCTTCCTCCCCCACAAACTGAGAATGCGGCAGCAGTACTCTCTCAAATTAATTGGAGTTATTTTAATTATAATTTTCATCTTTCATACACAAAACTCCCTCACATGCCCGTACACCAGCTGTCCAGAGAAAGAGCTGTAGGTTTCTTTCCACTTAAGATTAATTAAAGTCAGCAAGTCATTCAGCGATCACCAGTTGGCCATTCCCGGTGCCGAGGGGCTGAGAGATTACATTTCCAGGAAATGACAGCTTACAGACCCAACCGTATGGTAGCCCAATAAAAATCCTAATATTCTTCACCTCCTGACATGCTGCTGGTTTTGTCACTTTCTTCCCTCTTGCAGTTGTAACATATGATTTATTTGCTTCTCTCACCCCCCCCTTTTGGTAACCTCCCTTTAATCACGGAATATTTTGCAAGGCAAGACATGGTAGACCGGGGGAGAAGAGATTTCACCAGGAAATAATAAGCATAAGGGGAAATGAGAAGCTTCAGGTAGAAGAGTGTGCCTTGCTGATAAAACAAGAGGCAAAGATTAGGTATACACTTGCATTTAGAGATGGGCATGACTCAGCGAAATTTTCCTTTTCGTTTTCATTTTTTCATTTCGTTTCGTAACGAAAATGAAAACTTTTCAAAAACCAAAACGAAAACGGAAACGAAACAACCAATTTTGCCATGTTCTTCGTTTTTGTTGTGGCAAATCCATTGAACTGAAAAGAATGCTAACGAAACAGCAATTTTTCGTTTTCGTTTTCATTTTTTTGTTTCGTTACAAACCAAAAACGAAACGAAAAATTTTTCAAAAACAAAACGAAAAACGAAAACGAACCGAAACGGATCCCCAAACGACCAAACGAAAAATGAAACACAATTTTTTTGAGTCGTGCCCATCTCTACTTGCATTACGTTGACTAAGGCTAAGAGATGAAATTATTTAAAACATCAGAGAGAGAGAGATTTTGACCAAATACTAGCAGGAATACTTTTTTCTAAGGCCCACCAAGGAACAAGACGCAAAATCAAAATGATGCTCCAGGCCCGGCTCATGCATTAGCAAGGAAAAAGGTTGACGTTTTGGGCCTCAGGACATTTAGTTATTTTGTCTACCACAGTGGTTCACAACCTGAAGTCCCCAGATGCTTTTGGACTACAACTCCCAGATGCCTTCACCACTAAGCCATGCCAGCTAGGATCCTGGGAGCTGTAGCCAGAGGACATCTAGTATCCCACATTTGGGAGCCACTGGTCTACATGGTTCAGATACTGCCAGGGCTAGGGATTCCCATCACCCTCCAGCTAGCATTCTGGGATTTGTAGTCCAAAATGTCATACATTTTCTGGGATACTAATTCCCAATAATTTCCCTCACACACACACACACACACACCCGCCCCCGCCCCCGATATGAAGAGACTGGCTGTCTTCTTTTCTTCCTAGAGGCAAAGAGTAGGGGAATCCCACCCCAGTTTTAATGGGATGTTATGGTCTGCCATGTTGTTTCTCACATACTCTGCTAGGATTTCTTCGTTCATACAGACCAGCACCAGTGCCAACCTTGTCTGAGTTTCCAGAGGGAAGCAGGGATTTAAAACCCAGAAACCCGAGTCCTCCTCTGGCACTCTACCCACTCTACCCACTCCACCACACTGCCTCTCACATTGTGTATGAAAGATGAAAACAATTAAAATAACTCAAATTTCCCCCTTTTTCTGGGACTCGAGGAGGGAGGGGAATCCAAGGCACTGCCTCAAAACCAAAACATCTTGAACTCAGCTGTGCCATTCTCTTCACTCTCTCTACCTCAATGAAATTATTTTCAGCTCCTCTGCTTGCCAGAGTGAAAATGGGAACAAGCAGGGTGCTGCTTCTGGTGCGTGCTCAGAACGGAGGTGCCCCACTTTGCTTGGAGTCCCTGCTGGGGGAGTTATCAAGTTCCTTGCCGTTGCCAGGAAGTCATTCTCTCCACCATGTCCATCTCGCTCGGGTTGTGTATTAACACTTCCACTCTTTACCCAACCAGCTTTTCGCTTTATCTTTTACCCTCACCTGAAACTGCCAGGAAACCAACTGGATTGAGTTGATCTTTTTTCTTTTTTCTTTTTAAATTTCCTCCTGTCTTTGAAAGATGAAAAACTATTTTGTGAGTCTCTCTCTCTCTCTCTCTCTCTCTCTCTCTCTCTCTCTCTCTCTCTTTCTGTGTGTGTGTGTGTGTGTGCGTGTGTGTGTGTGTGTGTGTGTGTGTGTGTGTGTGTGTGTGTGTGTGTGTGTGTGTGTGTGAGAGAGAGAGAGAGAGAGAGAGAGAGAGAGAGAGAGAGAGAGAGGTAGAGGTTTTTTTTTAAAAAAAACACAACAACACACATGCAATAAACCAGATTTTTAAACAATGCTCCAGAGAGACGCTCGGACAAAGACAGCAGCTGATCAGACGGGACGTCCGGAAAGACCCTCTGGGGACTTATTAGACCATTGTCAAGGAGCATGTGGGGCAGAAGCATTTGCTTAGGCAAGATTGTGTGTGGGATCCCACTGGGAGTACTACTGGCTCCATACCAGTCTCAAACAAATAAGAGGAAGTACTTTTTTCACCCAGAGGATCACTGGTCTCCGGAACTCCCTGCCAGAAGAAGTGGTGGCAGCTGTCTGCCTTGACAGCTTTAAGAAAGGACTAGACAATTTCATGGAGAACAAGGGTATGCATGGCTATCATGATGGATGCCTAAGGACAACCTCCGGGTTGGAGAGATAAGCAGGATATCTCTCCATGACATTTGCAGGGAATCATTAAGCAGGTGAAGACATCTACTTGGGAATGTGTGTGTGTTGTGTCGTTACAGTCGTGACTGACTCTTCGTGACCCCATGTCCATGGAGTTTTCTTGGCAAGGAATACTGGAGTGGCTTGCCAGTTCCTGCTCCAGGCGCTTACAGCACCTGGTATTCCGTGGTGGTCTCCCATCCAAGTACTAACCAGGGCCGACCCTGCTTAGGTTCCGAAATCAGGCGAGATTAGAGGTGCTTATACCCTGAAGCAAATGGTGAGCCACTGTGTGAGACAGAATGCTGGACTGGATGGGCTGTGGCCTGTCCTGGCAAAGCTGTTCTTATGTGCTTATGTTCTTATCTCAGGCCTGTCCAAACATCAGTCCTCCTGATGTTTTGGACCACACCTCCCATAATTCCAAGCCTGCATTTCCAATGGCAAAGGACTGTGGGAGTTTTGGTCCAAAACATCTGGAGGGCCAAAGTTTGGACATTCCCGTCTTATCTGAAAGGAATTGCCGCTCACCTGGTTTCCATGTCTAATTCAGGTAGTAGTCACTGGCATAGCTGGGGAGTCTGGTCTCCAGACAGGTTGCAAGGTGATCTCTGGAATAAATCATTTTGGATTGCAGGTGGGATCTCAAATGCTGGAAGGCTTCTCTATACCCAATGAAACAACAAATGGCAAAAAAGAGATTCCCCCCCCCCATTTGGATGGGAAGACCTTGATTTGGTTGTTTTTGTCATACAGTCGTGACCGACTCTTAGTGATTCCATGTCCATGGAGTTTTCTTGGCAGGAATACTGGCAGTGGCTTGCCAGTTCCTACTCCAGGCGCGTACAGCACCTGCTATTTCCTGGTGGTCCCCCATCCAAGTACTTCCCAGGCCCAGCCCTGCTTAGCTTCCAAAATCAGTCGAGATCGGATGTGCTCAGGGAATCTCAGAAATGCTTGAGGGAAAACCGAACAGCCCCCAAAGCTGTTGTGACGTAAAGCTTAGTGGAGAGCATGGTTCACTGGATGTATCAGATGCTCAGTGGAGGGAAAATGTATGTGTTCTCTCAGTGCATTGTGGCTGCAAAAAAGGCCAATGCAATTTTGGGATGCATTGACTGATTCGAGTCTTCAAAACTCATGAGGTGCTAGTTCCCCTCTATTCACCATTGGTGAGGCCTCGCCTGGAGTCCTCTGTCCAGTTCTGGACACCACATTTCAAGAAGGGTGCTGACAAACAGGAGCAAGTTCAGGGGAACGCAAGAAGGGTGATTCGAGGTCTGGAAACCAAACCCTAGGAGAACAGGCTGAAGGAACTGGACATGTTGGGCCTTGAGACAAGAAGACTTGGGGGGAGATAGGATCCTACTCCTGAAAGAACTTGAAAGGTTCTCCTACAGAGGAAGGGCAGGATCTGTTCTTGATCATCCTAGAATCCAGGACACATAATATTGGGTTCAAGCTACAGGAAACCAGATTTAGAATGAATTTGGGCAGGTGGCTGTTAGAGCAGTACAGCGATGGAGCCAATGATCTCCAGAGGTGGTTTGTGGTCCAACATTGGGGGCATTCAAAAGAAATTTGGGCAACCACCTGGCAGATAACCTTTGCTTTGTATTCCTGCGTGGAGCTTGATGGCCTGATAGGCCCCTTCCAACTTCACTATTCTATGATTCTATGATTCTTTAGTTCTGTCGCCCATGCTTATTTTAGGAATGTTGTCACCAACAAAGAGGAATGATGAGCAAAAGCTATTATTTTAAGCAGCATATCACTTACAGGTCCAGCAAAGCAATTTAGGATTGGCGTTCTGAAATGCCCTGAAAGCTGCAGGAAGTATCTTAAGAAAGCAACAGCTAGTAACCTTTGCCCCAGTTGGAAAAATCATGAGTCAATGTGATCACAGCAAGAAGCTTCAGCGATGTGGGGCAAGGCTTTTTAATTTAGATAAGCCACAACCTTTGGGATGATGAAAATGTTTCCAGAAGACTGTACACACACAGGCAGGAGCAGCTAATATCTAAAACTGGGACATGGAGAAGCAAAAAGACTGGGGACACTCCAGAGGAATTGGAAGGAAAACCTAAAACGTCTTGGCCCATTTCTTAATCTCAACTAGATTAGCCCTATTAAATCAATGGGATTTCTGCACTTTGTCAATTTAGTATTCAGTCAGTCAGACACCTTTATTGGCATAAATAAATAAATAAATAAAATAGACAATGAACAATAGAGAATAAAATGCACAATTGAGAAAGTGTACATACCCAAACCAGTATCAATTAAAAACAGGGAAGGGTGGAGGAAATATAGGAACGTTGTAACAGGACAAGAGCAAGAGGATGTTTCCATGTATCATTATATTTGTCCAGCCAAAATTGACTGCAGACCATCCAGAATTTGGAGGTGTGGAACAAAAGGCCCGTTGAGTAACTGTGGCCTGCGTCGCTGGATTAACAAATTAATAAATGTGGCAATCTGCCTAGTGTGGGTTTTGTCTAAGCCTGACAAAAGATTATGCAAAATGACCTCGTCCTGGTGACCAGGGAATCTAGCAAGCTGTGGTTCTAGGTGGGAAGCGCGGATGTCCTTATATAGAGGACAATATAGGATCATATGTACCAGTGACTCAATGGTCCCTGAATTACAGGGACATTAGTATTCAACGGCTGGAATCCTTGTGTGCATTTTATGCAAAAGGCCTAACTTTTGGAGGCAAACTGTTTCCGGTTAAGAAACCTCCATAGAATAGATAACTATCATTCCTGGGAAGGATTGCAACTAATAAAAATGAATATATTGCCCCAAATCCCTTTTCTCTTCCAAACAATCCCAATCGAACTAGGAAGAAAATACTATGAAGAATTGAAAAAAATTATTGTATTCAATTATAACTATAATTATGAAATATAATTTATATCCAATACATTATAATAATTTATTCAATTATTCAATTATTTTATACAGCGGTCCCCCGCCCTTTTGCAGTTCATATACTGCAGTCCCGCTATATTGTGGGACCGCAATATATGAAAAAAGGCCCCCACGGGTAAGAGAAAAAAGGCCTGTTTCAGGCCTCCCATACTCCGAACGGGCCTGCGAGGGCCTTCCTGGGCCTTCTGGAGGCCCCAAAAGGGCCTCCCTGCGAACCGGAAGTGGCTGCTGGTAAACCGGAAGTGACTTCTGGATTGCTGAAAATCATTTCTGAGGCCTCTGAGGGTCTTTCTAAAAGAAACAATGATATGCTGGGCCAAGAACTTTGGTTATACATTTGAGCTAGAGAAATCTTATGGAGTGTGAATGGCAAACTAACTTTGGCAACATCCTGCAAAGAAAATTTATACAAAATGTTTTATTGTTGGCACTTACCACCAACTAGATTAGCAAAATTTGGAAGTTGAGTCATGGCAACTAGACTTCTTTTCCTTGAGGAAAGAAGTCCGGTTAGCATGATTCAACTTCCAGATGAAGTCACCTGGAGGACTGAGAATCTTCACAGATAGATCAGCAAAAATGTTTACAAAATTGTCTAACAAATGTTGGAAATATAAAAACCATGATGGGTAGAGATGGGCACGAAATGCCAAAATGGCATTTCATTTTGTTATTCTTTTCCTCCCCCCACATTTTGTTTCATTAATACGAAATGATTTTTTTTAAAAAATTGGTTTTGTATTTCATTTGTTTCATTTCTTCTTTTTTTACTTTTTGTTTATGCGCCGCTCCCATGCTGGGTCGGCATTTTTTATTTTTATTTTTCCCAGGGCTTCCCCCCCCCATAGGTGAGAGGTGCTTGCTTCCCCCCGCACCCCGTTTTAAAAAATCTTTTTAAAAATTATTTTTGATTTTTTTAAAAGTCCCCAATGCTGGGGGCTTTTTTCCCCCAGCTGAGGGGCGCTGGCTTGGAGCCAGTGCATCTTGCTTCCCCACACCCCATTTGTGGGTGCCATTTTATTTTAAAAAATTGACATATTCCAGCGCTCACCATGCTCCCGGGCTGGGTCAGCACTTTTTTTTAATTTTTGATTTTTTAAAAAAAGTCCCCAATGTTTGGGCATTTTCCCCCACAGCTGAGAGGCACTTGCTTTCCCACACACATTTTTTTAAAATTAATTAATTTTTTTTAAAAAAAATCCCTGATGCTGGGGGCTTTTGCCCCCCACAGCTGACTCACTTCCCTGTGTCCTGTTTGCAGGTGCCATTTAAATTTTTTTTTACATTGACTAGCGCTGACCACACGGTCCCTGTGGCCGGGTCAGTGCTGTTTTTATTTTATTTTATTTTTCTTTAATTTATTGTGTCGACCATGCAGCTCCTCGGCCGGGTCAGCACTTGTTTGTTTGTTTTGTTTGGAGCCAGTGCCTCTCACTTCCCCGCATCCCATTTGCGGGTGTCATTTTAAAATTATTATTATTATTATTATTATTATTATTATTATTATTATTATTATTATTATTATCATCATCATCATCATCATCATCATCATTATTATTATTATTATTATTATTATTATTATTATTATTATTATTATTATTATTATTATTATTATTATTATTATTATTATTATTATTATTATTAACATTTTCCAGGGCCGACCACAGAGCCCCCGGGCCCGCGTCAGTACTGTTTTATTTTATTTTGTTCCCTTTAATTTATTGTGCCGACCATGCGGATCCTGGGCCTGGTCGGCACTTTTTGTTTGTTTGTTTATTTTAAAGTACCCGATGTTGGGGCTTCCCGCCCCGCCACCCCCCAGCTGAATGGTTCTTGCTTCCTAGCACCCAGCGGCAGGAGTTCCAGCAGAAGAGAAGGGGAACTCCTGGAGGACTCCACTCATCGGGACAAGGAAATGTCCATTTCGTTTCATTTCATGTTTTTTTTGATGGGTTGGTTTGTAATTTATTTTGTTAGCTAACAAAATGAATAACAAATAACAAAACAAATTTGTTTTCTGCCTATTTCTAATGATGGGGCTTTTTATTATGCATGGCAGTGAGAGCAAAGAAATATTGGGTTAAAATACAAAGCTGCATATAGAATTTAAGCCAGAAATGTTTTTACTGGGTATTATGCCAGAAAATGTCAGTACACAGGATAGACATATTACATATCCTGACTGCCTTTTGAATAGTTTGGGCCCAAATGTGGAAAAGTAAAACGTATCTTAAGAGGAAGTAATTGTACAAAAAAATTTAGATTGTGCTGAGATGGACATAATGACATTGGGAATTAAAGAAAAAGAGGATTCCGAGTACTATTTGACATGAAATAGAGGATTGGTTTGAGAGACGGAATAATGGTATTGAGACATGATGTAATTAATACAAAGTACACCCAGACAATATGGTGAAATTAGAAATTAACTGATAAATGTGATATGTTATGATGACTGAATAATAAAAAACTATGGACATTCTCTCTTACAGGCTAGGTTTTATGAATACAGCAGATACTGCCTATGGAGGTTTCTTAACTTGAGGGTACTCACCTCCAAAAGTTACACCTCCTGCATAAACAACGCAACAGGATTCCTGCCAAAAATAAGCATCCACCTTAGTCACAAGTAGCAGTGGGATACATTTCTTCCATATATGGCAGTGGTTTCCAACCTTGATCCCCAGAGGCGATTGGACTAAAACTCCCAGAAGCCTTCACTGTTGACTGTGCTGGCCAGGATTTCTGGGAGTTGTAGTCCAAGGACATTTGGGGACCCAAAGTTGGCAAGCACTGTCATATAGGTTGTTTCAGGTGATAAATGTCTGACTTGTTTTTATTTTCTCGGCATTCCCTTGCAATTGGACTTTTTATTTTTTTCCATGTTCTCTTCCTGCTCCCCAAGACATGTGGCATGAATTTCAATCTTCATGATATTCCTCTTGGATGAAGTCATGAAAGGGCAGTGAGATGTCCCAGTGGGATGCATGCGTCTTTTTAAGAAACCCGTGGTATTTCTCAGAGGGTTCACAGTCAACTTTCCTTTTGGTCTAGGAAAAGCACCAGTCTGCATGGAATTTTTGTAACTCCAGCATATGCAGCCATGCTGCCTAGATGCCCCAATAAGCACCTCCGATCTCGCCTGTTTTTGGAAGCTAAGCAAGGTCGGCCATGGTTAGTACTTGGATGGGAGACCACCAGGGAATACCAGGTGCTGTAGGCGCCTGGAGTAGGAACTGACAAACTACTCCAGTATTCCTGCCATGAAAACTCCATGGACATGAGTCACGAAGAGTCGGTCACTACTATAACGACACAACACCCACACAGAGAGATGCAGCCATCTTCCCAGTGTACAGTTCCTGTTAAAGGGCTTTGAGTGGCACCGAATCTACTAAAAACAAAAACAAAAACCCCTAGATCATTAAAGGAGAAAACAATATGAAAGGATGAGCCGGTGACTCCCTCAGTTTTGCAGGAAGCTGGGAAATTTCTCTCATGTGGTGGAATTTTCAGTGAGGGTTTTTGTTTATTTGTTTCATTTTGTTTTGCACTGATGTTAGAACTTCTTGAGTACTCTTCCCACCCTGATTTTGATATATGTTTCAAGTTGGGTCAACACAATAATCTTTCCCATGTTGACATGCACAAAAGGCAGGAAGGATATTTTGAATTTTTAGACTACAGATCCCACAATTTTCCCTCAGGCTGCCAGGACTCAGACCTTATAGACATCCAAATCATGGTCACCTGGAGAGAAGGCCAAAATAACAGCTTATTTTCAAACAGGGCATTAGGCATATCCTGAGCATGAAGTCGACCACAACTGAAGTGGCTGTAAGATCTGGGCCCTGCAGGTGGGATGCCCAGAAAGGAAAATTATGGGATTTGGAGTCCCTCTCTCCCCAATTTTGTAATGTACATCTTAGTAGTTGGTTCAGGGAAAACTGACTTTGCTTTTGCAAGTGTTAAGAGGGAAGAGGTGTAACTTGAGTGGAGTAACTAGGATTTGCCCAATGTAGTCAGCACTGGAATCTAGAGGTGACTTTACTAGTGGATGATAGGTAGGGATGGGCATGAAACAGAAAAATGGTGTTTAATTTTGTTCTGTTTTTTTTGGGGGGGGGCACATTTAATTTAATTTCATCTCGTATACATTTTTACCAAAAAAATTGTACCAAATAAAACAAAAATGAAATATTTCGTTACCTTGCGGGTGACTCTGTCCAAAGGCTCCAGAAGCAGCTCCAAAGGCTCCAGCGGCGTCGGCGGCAGGGCCAGGCCTAGGCCAGCCTGCCCAACTGACTGGCGGGGCTCCAGTGGCAGCCATGGCGACGGGCCGAGGGCAGCCTGCCCAGCTGGCCGGCGGCTCTCCAGTGGTGGCCACAGTGACTCTTGCAGTGGTGGTGGTGGTGGGCCTAGGCCAGCCTGCTGGCCGCTCACCCTCTCTTGCTGCAGTGGTGACTCCAGTGGTGGCCATGGTGGTGGGTCTAGGCCGGCCTATCCAGCTGGGTGGCGGTGACTCTGGCAGCGGCGGCCTAGGCCTGCCTGCTCAGCTGGCTGGTGGGGCTCCAACGGTGGCCACGTTGACTCCGGCGGTGGCGGCAGCCTTAGCTGGCTTGCCAGTGCCTGTGGCGGAACACCCACAGGTAAGTGAACATTGTTGCTGCTTCATTGTTTCATTTCATTTCATTATGTTAAAAAATGACAAAACAGCATTTTGTTTTTCATTTTGTGCCCATCCCTAATGCTAGGAAAATAAATAAATGCCATTCATTCCACTCCTGGCTGCACCTCCCTGCCAAGAGTTGGACTCGTTGAGCCATGGGGTTCCTTCTGGTTCTGCAGTTCCCAATGTTATCCTCAGGGGCATTTGCTTCTCCGGTGGTTAAAGCATAGAATCCTGAATAGAGATGGGCACAGAACGAACATTTTTTCGTTTCCGTTACCATTTGTCGTTTCCGTTACGTAACGAAACAACAAACAAAAATTATGATGAAAATGCAATGAAACGAACAGAACCATGAAAACTGTGGTCGTTTCGTTTCGTTTCCGTTAATGGCGACACACAATGAAATGAGCTGTTTTAAATGTTAAAAACACCCTGGATATCCGTAAAAACACAGTGATAATTATTTATATTGTCTGATAATACCTACCAGGGGGTTGGGGTCCTTAAAACGTTTGTTTTTGTCTTCTCCCATTGCGATGTATTTTTCTTTTCCCTTTAAAATGGATGTCGCCACCAGCCACAAAATGGAGGCAAACCATGTGATGGGATCATGTTCAACCAATAGCATGCCCAGGTTGCAGACTGGGCGGGCAGGTCTGGCAGCCACAGAGGGCATAAAAAGGTCTGGCAGCCCCTGTGTTCCTTGCAGTCTCTGGTGGGAGTTAGGGTGGGATTGCTGTCTCTGCGACTCTAGCTTCAGTCCTGCAGCCTCCCTGTGTGCGTGTGTGCTGCGTACGTCTCAGTGAGTACCCTTCCGTGCCCCGCGGTGCAGTCACTCTGCAGCTGCCTTGCACCCTGGGCAACGCCCACCGCTGCTTTTGCAGCCTCCCTGCATACCTAGTCTATACTGTGTCTCTGCCAGCATCCATTTTTTTTAGTGTTTTCCCTCTGGTCTGGGGTGTTGAGGGATGCCTGCGCATGGAAATGCTTTAAAAATCACGCCAAAAGCGGGTAGAAACGACAAACGAAAAAACGAAAAACGGTAACGAAATTTTTCAAAAAATTCCCGACAAACGGAAACAAACCGAAACAGACCTCTCAACGACAAACGAAAAACCGAAACACCATTTTTCTGTTTTGTGCCCATGTCTAATCCTGAAGTTGGAAGGGGCCAACAAGGCCATCAAGTCCAAACCCCTGCTCCATCCTGGAGTCCAAATCAACGGATACCTGCCAGGGGGTGGTCCAAATTTCTTATGAAGGCCTTCAGAGGTGTTGGAGCACACTCCACCTCTGGAGGTCGTGGATTCCATTGTCACGCTGCACTAACAGTTAGGAAGTGTTTCCTGATACTCAACTGAATATCCATAAACATTATCATTCTTTTGGAGGGAATAGGAGTCCTTTTTATTTGGGGGGAAAGAGCACTCTTCTTTAGGGTAGAATGGCTGGGAGATGGCGATTCTAGTTACAGTACCAGAAGTGGGAGGAAGACATAGCAGGAGTAGAGATGGGCACGACTCAAAAAAATGGTGTTTCGTTTGTCGTTTGGTCGTTTAGGGGTCCGTTTCAGTTTGTTTTCATTTTCGTGACGTTTTTTGCAAAAAAATTCATTTTTGTTTCATTAGGTAACGAAACGAAAAAATGAAAACGAAAACGAAAAATTGCTGTTTTGTTAGCATTCTTTTTAGTTCAATGGATCTGCTGCAACAAAAACGAAAAACACGGCAAATTTGGTCGTTTCGTTTTCGTTTTCATTTTGTTTTAAAAAATTTTCATTTCATTTTTGTTGCGTAACGAAACGAAAAAACGAAAACAAAAACAAAAAATCGCTCATTTCGTACCCATCTCTAAGCAGGAAGTTAGGACGATCCTAAGCGTGAAGCCTGCCAGCTTGGCCTTATCTCCTGGTGAGCATAATTTAGGCGGCTGCCACGTCCGAGTCCCACAGGTGGAACTCCCAGAAAGGAGAAGAGAATTAAGTCAATAGCAGTGGGTTGAAAGTGAGAGTAGGGAAGGAAGGGCCCAATTAGAAGATATTCTTCAAAGCAGGGTCAAACCTGTGAATGGGAAATCTATTTTAAACTCGGCCTCGGCGATGTATGCACAATTTCCTTTTCAATTCTGCTGAGATTCCTGGAGACCACTTAGGTGTCTCTGGCAGCATGTCAGCAGGCCAGCCAACCTTTGCTGCTCTTTCGCTCCCCGTCTCACAAAGCTCGCCATAATTCCTGGCCTTTTTAAAGAAATCAAAGAACAAAATAAAGAAAACTTATTCCAACCTTTAGAGGCCCCACCTGTCCAGATGGAATAAATCAATTCCTCTGAATTATATTCTGCAAGGCCCAAGTCTTGGTAGCTGCGTATCTGGCACTCAGATTTATTCAAGAGACAAGGAAACAGTAATTTCTAAAGTCAACTTCCTGACCTGAACCTGATCCATCCAGTAGATCAGGATAAATCTAGATGTCTAATTTCTTATGCCAAGCACTTGCACGCCTCTGAAACAGATATAATGAGCATGTTTCAGAGAAATGAGAAGAGGAGAAATAGAATTCACAGCCAAAGGAGGCAATTTGATCGGGAGATTTTTAGCTCACCCTCATTGGCAGGAATGTTGGGTTTGGATTTTTTTTAGCATCGGTACCTTTGGTTTCTACTAGCATTATTCGGCTCCCCTAAAATCTGAGGCAAAACACTGTGTATTTTACAAGACATCTCACAAAATACTTCCAGTTAGTTGGGCATCCTTGCAAAACAGGTTTCTCCAGTTACACTTTGAGTCAAGGAGAAATTTCTATATTATTTATTTATTTATTTTTATATTTGTATACTGCAGCCGATTTTGCCAAAGGGAAATTCTACCAGCCAGATTTCCCCCGATGTGGTTCCTTCCAGATGTTTTAGGGTCTAGGTTTTGCTGGCCAGAGGCTACAGTGGCGGGATAGTTGGAATTCAGAACACCTGAAGGAAACCATTACTGTTGTGTATTAACTGTAAATATGTTGAACGTTTCACTCAGGTCCACCTTGTCTATATTTGGTGGGAAAATACTGCCACCTGATTGGTTGTTCGCTAGCTGGGCTGGCTACATAATCAGCCCAGCTAGGCTGTTTGGCTGTGTGTGTTTTCACCCAAATAAAGAGCTGTTCACCATTCTTCTGGGTTGTCTCCCCCCTTCATTCCTACTATTCAGTACAGTACTGGTGACTAGGGTGGGATGGAACTGGGTGGGGGATTTTTTGGCTCCATGGACACTCTCTTGTGGGGTGCCCCAGGGGTCTGCACTCTCCCCCATGCTCTTTAACATCTACATGAGGCTGCTGGTAGAGGTTATCCGGAGTTATGCGGTCTGCTATCTTCAGTATGTTGATGAAACACAGCTCTGTCTCTCCTTTTCCACCTCTGCAACGGAGGCTGTGCGGACCCTTGACCACTGCCTGGGCATGGTCTTGTAATGGAAAAGACTAACAGGCTCAGACTCACCCCCGAGATTTTGTTCTTCGGGGGGTCCCTGGAGTGTTACGGTGGTCCTCTTCCCAGCTTGGGGGGTACTGCCCTCCACCTGGCAGATAGAGTGAAGAATCTGGGCATCATCTTGGATCCAGCCCACTAAGCACCAAAACCCTCAAAAATCGCTTCCCGCATGCATTCCATCACCGGAATCAAGCTGAGAAGGGAACTCGTCAATGTACATGTACGGAAGACTGCCTTACACTGTGAATTGAGGGATCTGGATGATGCTCTACTAGATTGAATCGTTTGCAGGGAGGACAAAAAACTACAGCATTGACTCCTGTCCAAACCAGACCTCACTCTAAGGCAGGCCATCAAAGAGGCTCAGGCAGCAGAGATGGCCAAGCACTCCATGCAAGAGATCCACAAGGCCAACAGCCCACCAACGCTAAAGGAACCAATCTGAGTCCACCATGTTGCTTCTTGGACCACTTCCAGCTTTGGTAGAGGATCCTGCACTGGCTTCATCCATTCTCCTCATTGAGGATCTACCAGCTGCTCCAGTCTCATCCTCTGAGCTTTCCTCCCTACCCAGGACCACACTATCTTCCGGGTCCTCACCTGAGTGTGGAGGGGGTGACCGAAGAGACAGGTGGATCCAGCCTTGCAGCCCCTTGTTTCTCAGCAGCATGAGCTCTCGGTTCATCATGACTGTCTCCTGTGGGGAACCAGGGTCGTAGTCCCAGAAAAGCTTCGGCGATGCATCATTGAGGCCCTGCATGAAGGCCATCCATGTATCATAAAGATGAAAGCATTGGCTCAGAGCTATGTGTGGTGGTCAATAATGGAAGAGGCCATTGCTACTTGTGTTGACACCTGCTAGGTGTGCCAGGAATCGTGGCCAGCACCTTCCATTGTTCGAGGCAACAGCTGGGAAAGCCCCAAAACACCCTGGTTGAGGGTGCACATCAACTTGGCGGGTCCTTTCCGTGGCCAGACCTTTATGGTGGTTGTCGATGCCTACTCTAAATGGCTGGAGGTGGCCGTAATGCCTTCCACCACTTCTGAAGCAGTCATTCAGGTTTTATGGGGCCTGTTTTCTACTCATGGATTGCCAGATGTGCTGGTCTCTGACAATGGGACCCAATTCACCTCAGGAGTTTTTGAATGCTACCTCCTTAGCCTGGGTGTCCACCATGCCTTAATGGCCCCTTTCCACTCAGCCAGTAATGGGCAGGTGGAGTGGATGGTTCACTCAGCTAAGGAGGCGCTGACTCAAATGGACCAGGGGGACTGGCACCAGTGGGTAACCAAATATCTGCTTGTGCAGCACATCAGCTTTCATGCTTCCACAAGACAGAGCCCTGCCACACTTCTCATGGGGCACCACCTGAGATCTCCACTTGACCAGCTGCACCTGGACTTTGCTGTTTCTGACCATTCAGGTAGTGCTTACGCACAATGGACCTTTGTTCGCGGGAACCAGGGGTTTGCTAGGAACTATGCTGGGGAAGTAGCTTGGGTGCTGGCTGGGATTGTGGATGTCTCTGGTCCCTGCTCTTATCAGATGGTGCTGGAGAACAGACGTCTTTGATGCCACCACATCAATCAGCTACAACGTTGGGTTGGGGATATGGAGACCATTATGCATTAACCAAAGCCTCATCTAGGTAGGAAAGGAAGTTGTGTATTAACTGTAAATATGTTGAAGTTTTCACTTGGGTCCACCTTGTCTATAGAGGGTGGGAAAATACCACCACCTGATTGGTTGTTCCCTAGCTGGCCTGCCTATATAACTAGCTAGGCTGTTTGGCTGTGTTTTTTCGCTTGAATAAAGAGCTGTTTATCATTCTTCTGGGTTGTCTCCATCCTTCATTCCCACTATTTAATAACTGCCTAAAAGACAATGAAAGAAAGTATTTCAGTCAAGGGTACAAAGACCAGCAGGTAGAGTTGGGCACGAATAGAAAAATGGTGTTTTGTTTCATTTCATTTTAAGGAGTTCATTTCGTTTTGTCTCATTTTTTGTGAATTTTCACAAAAAAATTCATTTCATTGTTTTGTTAATTCGTTATTCATTTTTACCTGCTTTCCCCCCAGCGCTCCAGTGGGAGCTGGGGGGGGTGCCTACCAACAGGCGTGGGAGGAATAAAGAGGAGGAGTGGCATTGGAGCCATGCTGCTCTGGCCGCCTAAGTGTGGCCTCCTTTTTAGTACCACTCCCGATCCGCCCGGCGATAACGGTCCATGAGAGGAAGGCATAAGGGGGGCGGCTTTGAAGCCGTGCTTCTCTGGCCACCTAAGTGCGGCCTCCTTATCTCCCCTCCTGATCAGCCCCACGATAATGGGCCGTGGGAGGGAGGCGTAAGGGGGGCGGATGTGAAGCCGCGCTGCTCTGGCTGTCTAAATGCGGCCTGCTTCTTATCTCTCCTCCCGGGGCTGGGCTGAGGCTCGAACCCATCATGTCCCTCAATGGCACCGACGAGGTGTGTGCTCCCTTCGTGCAGCTTGGCACAAAAGGACCTCCGGACCAGCACCAGATAGGAGACATCTCCACCCCCCCCCATTAACAAAACGAACCTAATTGAGCCAATTTTTCTCGGTTCGGTTTGTTTCGTGTTAAATTTGCCCCTAGGGTCATTATTCATTTCATTACATAATGAAACAAATAACAAATAACGAAACAAAAAAATCATTTCGTGCCCATCTCTATCAGCTAGATAAAAAAATCATTATCTCGAACCTATTCCAGGGAAAAGGAGTCTCGTTAGGGATTTCATTTTTCAATGTCCTCGCCTAGAAATACCATCATTTAACAGCGGGAGCTCATTCTGCTGCATGGCACCCAGGATTTGAACCACCAAACTGCTGACTTTGCAGCCAACAGTTTTCAGTACTCTGGCCCACTGAGCCACCACACCCCTAGAGTTGTTGTTGTTCAGTCGTTCCGTCGTGTCAGACTCTTTGTGACCCCATGGACCAGAGCTTGCCAGGCCTTCCTATCTTCCACTGCCTCCCAGAGTTTTGTCAAATTCATATTGGTTGCATCGATGACACCATCCAACCATCTCATTTTCTGCCATCCTCTTTTCCTTTTGCCTTCAATCTTTACCAACATCAGGGACTTTTCCAAGGAGTCCTCTCTCCTCATGAGGTGGCCAAAGTACTGGAGCCTCAGCTTCAAAATCTCGTCCTTTCAGTGAACATTCGGGGTTGATTTCTTTCAGAATGGATAGGTTTGATCTCCTTGCAGTCCAGGGGACTCTCAAGACTCTCCTCCAGCACCACAGCTCAAAAGCATCAATTCTGCGGCAATCAGCCTTCTTTATAGTCAAGCTTTCACTTCCATACATCACTACTGGAAAAACCATAGCTTTGACTATCCTGACCTTAGTTGTCAAAGTGATGTCTCTGCTCTTAAGGATGCTATCTAGGTTTGCCATTGCTTTCCTCCCAAGAAGGAGGCATCTTTTAATTTCATTGCTGCAGTCGCCATCTGCAGTGATCAAGGAGACCAAGAAAATAAACTCTGTCATTGCCTCCATTTCTTCCCCTTCTATTTGCCAGGAGGTGATGGGACCGGTGGCCATGATCTTAGTTTTTTTGATGTTGAGCTTCAGCCCATTTTTTCACTCTCCTCTTTCACCCTCATTAAGAGATTCTTTAATTCCTCCTCACTTTCTGCTATTAGAGTAGTATCATCTGCATATCTGAGGTTGTTGATATTTCTTCCAGCAATCTTAATTCCGGCTTGTGGTTCATCCAAACCTGCCTTTCTCATGATGTACTCTGCATATAAGTTAAATAGGCAAGGTGACAGTATACAGCCTTGTCGTACTCCTTTCCCAATTCTAAACCAGTCATTGGTTCCATATCCAGTTCTGACGGTTGCTGCTTGTCCCACATATAGATTTCCACACAGTGAAAGGCTTTGGCATAGTCAATGCAGCAGAAGTAGATGTTTTTCTGGAACTCTCTGGCTTTCTCCATAATCCAGCACATGTTGGCAATTTGATCTCTAGTTCCTCTGCCCCTTCGGAATCCAGCTTGTACTTTCGGAAGTTCTCTTTCCACATACTGCTGACACCTGCCTTGTAGAATTTTGAGCATAACCTTGCTAGCATGTGAAATGAGTGCAACTGTGCGATAGTTGGAGCATTCTTTGGCGTTTCCTTTCTTTGGGATTGGGATGTAGACCGATCTTTTCCAGTCCTCTGGCCACTGCTGGGTTTTCCAAATTTGCTGGCATACCGTATGCAGCACCTTTACAGCATCCTCTTTTAAGATTTTAAAGAGTTCAATTGGAATGCCATCACCTCCACTGGCCTTGTTGTTTGCAATGCTTTCTAAGGCCCACTTGACTTCACTTTCCAGGATGTCTGGCTCCAGGTCAGCAACTACGCTATCTTGGTTATCAGGGACATCCAGATCTCTCTGATATAATTCTTCTGTATATTCTTGCCATCTCTTCTTGATCTCTTCTGCTTCAGTTAGGTCCCTACCATTTTTGTCCTTTATCATATCCATCTTTGCACGAAATGCCCCTTTAATATCTTCAATTTTCTTGAATAGATCTCTGGTTTTTCCTTTTCTGTTGTTTTCCTCTATTTCTTTGCACTGTTCATTCAAGAAGGCCGCTCTGTCTCTCCTTGCTATTCTTTGGAAGTCTGCATTCAGTTTTCTGTATCTTTCCTTTTTTCCCTTGCATTTTGTGTCCCTTCTCTCCTCCGCTATTTGTAGGGCCTCATTGGACAACCACTTTGCTTTCTTGCATTTTCTTTTCTTTGGAATAGTTTTCATTGCAGCCTCCTGTACAATGTTACAAGCCTCCATCCATAGTTCTTCAGGTGTTCTGTCCACCAAATCTAGTTCCTTGAATCTATTCTTCACTTCCACTGTGTATTCATACGGGATTTGACTTAGATTATACTTGACTGGCCCAGTGGTCTTCCCTACTTTCTTCAGTTTAAGTTTGAATTTTGAAATAAGAAGCTGATGATCTGAGCCACAGTCAGCACCAGCTCTCATTTTTGCTGACTGTATAGAGCTCCTCCATCTTTGGCTGCAGAGAACATAATCAATCTGATTCCGGTATTGTCCATCTGGTGATGTCCATGTGTAGAGTCACCTTTTGTGTTGTTGGAAAAGAGTGTTTGCAGTGACCAGCTTGTTCTCTTGACAAAACTCAATTAGCTTTTGCCCTGCTTCATTTGGAACTCCAAGGCCAAACTTCCCAGTTATTCCTTTTATCACTTGACTCCCTACTTTAGCATTCCAATCCCCTGTGATGAGAAGAACATCTTTCTTTGGTGTCAGTTCTAGAAGTTCTTGTAAGTCTTCATAAAATTGGTCAATCTCAGACTCTTCAGCACTGGTAGTTGGTGCATAAACTTGGATTACTGTGATATTCAAAGGACTGCCTTGGAATCGTACCGAAATCATTCTGTCATTTTTAGGTTGTATCCCAGCACTGCTTTTCTCACTCTATTGTTGACTATGAGGGCTACTCCATTTCTTCTATGGGATTCTTGCCCACAGTAGTAGATGTGATAGTCATCTGAACTGAATTCACCCATTCCTGTCCATTTAAGTTTGCTGATGCCCAAGATGTCAATGTTTATTCTTGCCATCTCACATTTGACCACATCCAGCTTACCCTGGTTCATAGTTCTCACATTCCAGGTTCCTATGCCTTATATTTCTTTGCAACATTGGACTTTCCTTTCTCTTCCAGGCACGTCTGCAGCTGAGCGTCCTTTCAGCATTGGCCCAGCCACTTCATTATCTCTGGAGCTACTTGTACTTGTCCTCCGCTCTTCCTCAGTAGCATGTTGGACGCCTTCCGACCTGAGGGGCTCATCTTCCAGCGTCATATCTTTTAGCCTTTTGTTTCTGTCCATGGGATGTTCTTGGCAGGGATACTGGGGTGGCTTGCCAGTTCCTACCCCAGGAAGTCTACCCCTAAAGTAGGAGTCCCTATAAGAAGCACGCTCCCCAACCTGCAGAAAAAGGAGGGGTGGCTGTGTTGTGGTGTGTGTGTGGGGGGGGAGGTCTAAGGCTTGTAAACCACTCACCTTTTTCCAGCCACTCATCTGGCTTGCCTGCATTGCTTCCCTTCATTTCTGTCCTCTACACCCTCCCTCTTTGCTCCCTCCTTTGCTGCCATCTGCCTCCCCATCCTTCGTCTTCTGGTGATGGTCACAAAGCTTCTGGGTTTTCGGTGTCCTTCACTGAAAGATGTGGCAAGATCAAAAACACAGCTTGGATAAAATAGGTCTGTGATGAGAGTCAAGTTCAAGTCATTGGCGTCCCACACCCCCAAGTCAAATCCAAGTCCAAGTTGAGTCACCATGTGACCTAAGCCTGACTCAACAGAGAGCAACACAACTCAAGTCCCCATCTCTCTTGCTTTCCTCCCTCTCTCCATTACGCCAGTTGCCATTCTGGCCATTCCCTTAGCCTCGCCTACCTCACAAGGTGGGTTTTGTGGTGTTGAACTGGAAAGGAAGAAGACCGTGTTTGCTGCCTTAAGTTCGGCAGAAGCGAGGCGGCATCAAAAGGCAACAAACGATGAAAAAACCAGCTACCAATCAGTGGGAGAAAAAGTCTGTCATGTGGACTGACTAAACTCCCAGTGGCCCTATTGGGTCTACTCTGTGTAAGTCATGATCCAGCCTAGTCTCTTATGTTTGACAGTGACATGGCCTCCCTGATTCCCACGTGGTTTCAGATAGTGAGGGGGTTTGTGGGCCACAAACATTGACTCTAACAGATTGTTGGCCACTCTATGACAACTGAATCACCAAACTCTTACCTCTCTTCTTTCTTTCCCTCAGGAGAGGAGGGCCGCCACTGTGTTTTGTGCTAATTGGCCATCAGGTTGAATTTGCCGTCTGCCTCGGTGCCTTCGAAGCTCTGGGAAATTGATCCCTTCTGGCCAATCAGGATTCGCACACAGCAAATGGTCCCAACGATGTCAATTATCGGGAACCACGGTTGCCCAGGGAGTGATTGCACATATGCCCACCCCTCCCCAGACCAATCCTGGTCTCTCCAGTTCCCCAGCAGTGCTGGAACACAAGGGGGTTAATTAGGACACCCGGATGGACTACCTGGGCAAATAAACTCCAGATATCAAAATTTATATACTGGGATTCACTGGGTTTGGGAATACAGTTTGCTGTAAAAGGATAGAGGGACTGCACAAATGGTTGAAAGCAGTTTCATGGTTACATTATTTTGAAGACACAGCTTCTGTACAGAGAGCTTTTTCATGACTCCCAGAATTTTACAACACAACACAGTAGCCAGAAGGAAGGAAGGAAGGAAGGAAGGAAGGAAGGAAGGAAGGAAGGAAGGAAGGAAGGAAGGAGGTAGGGAGGTAGGGAGGGAGGTTTATCAGTCCCTTCCCTCCAGCTCTTTGTATATTTTTTGCATAAGACAATGTACTTATGTATGCAATCCACATATTATACATACAAAAATCCAATTGTGGGAAAGGCACACATGCAACCAGACTTGGAAAGGTTGCTTTGTAGGGAACAATCTCCCTTAAAGCGATCCTTTGGTCTGTTGGGGCATAGCCCCAGCCCACCCACACCAAGTAATAGCCCTACTGCTGGACCAAAAGGCTGCACAAGTTGAGGTTGGGCTGGAGTATGATTCCCTGGGGTCTTGTGTTCTCCAGCAAATAGCTCGCACCAGAATGCTCCAGAAGTGGTCCAAAATGCAAGCGATTTCTCCATGCAATCATCATCCTGAGTGAGTTTACACCTCCTGGGCCAATGCATTATTATTTGGACTATAGTAAGTCTGCAAAGTTGCTTGCCTGCAAAGTTACTAATTATTGATGAAAATGACTCTGTTTGTACTTAGAGACAACCTGTGTAAAAATTATGCAGCCCTGGAAGTTTGCTGGCTTTTAGACAGAGACCCCATTGTTTTTGTTGTTCTTGTTGTTCGGGATGATGGTGATGGTGAGGGTGAGCTTGAGGTTGCTGCTTTTTGAACAAAAGGTCCCTCTGCAAAATTGTTCCTTTTTTTCCTCTTCTCCTTTTAGGAGGCTAAGCTGTCCCTGGAAGTCTGTGGTATGTTCCCTGATGGATTAAAAAGATAGAAAGAACCTATCCACTGCCTCTGATTTTTGAAATGGTGCACAACAAAGCAATGTTTATGTTATACAAAAGTAATTCTTGCTGACATGAGAATCCACCAGTACCACCAGAAACAATCCCACTGTCTGCCCGAGAATGGAATTGACCTGATGGCCCTTTGTTCTCACAAAGAAGAATGAGATAAGCAAGGACTGAGATCTCTAAATCATGCAAATATTGTATACTATGACTTTTGGGTGGTGGTGGATTTTATGGCTCAGAAAACCATGCATAAAAATGTTGGGAGAAAAGAGTTTACGGAGAAGTGTCTACCTCTGTAAATGTATACATGAAGGAACATGCAAGCGAAAATAAATGCAAGTTTTTTTAAGGGGGCAAAAAATACAGACTGATACGGAAATGGGATGGAACTGACATGATTGAGTACATGTTAAGCGGTCCTGGATGGAAATAGACAGAGCAATCCATTCCTTAATGGATGCATATTTATTTGAATATTTCATGCCACGCTCTTCAATCAAGAGATTCGCTGGCTGTCATAAGGAGAAGGAGCTGAAAAATATAATAAAATCAGCGAGAGGAAGAAATATTAAAACACAGCAAATAGCACTCACTAGAAAGGATTTCAAAGCAACAAAAACGGACCTCTCACAGACTGTAAATATATATGCATGTATACACAGCACATGTCCAGAATGTCTCATTTTATGGGCAGGGTGTTTTTGTGTCTTTTTACTTGTGTATGGGGGGGGTGTTCCTGTTTATTGCCTGGGAGCATACTGAGTCATGTTTTATATTTCTGTGACATTAAAAAAAATCAATTCTCCAGATCTCTGTTCTGATTAACAACGCAGCCATTGTATTCTAAACCATGTGGACATTTGTGAAGGCTTTTAAAAGGTGGCCATATCTTTTAGGCCAGTGCTCCCCAACCTTTTTGTCCCCACGGACTGGTAAATGTTTGATTATTTTTCCGTGGCCCGGGGCTGGGGGTGGGGGTGGGGAGGGGGGGAGATGGGGGGTGCGGGGGGGGCAGGGGAGGGTGTGGGGGGGCGGGGCAGGGGGGAGGGAGGAGGGGGAGCGGGGGGGCTTGGCATGTGTGCCTTGCGGGGGGGCCACGGGAGCGGCGGCGGCGCCTCGCCGGCTGGGGGTGTCAGGCATGCTGCTCCCCCCCGCGCGCGCACGGGCGGGGTGGGGGGGAGCCTGGGGCTCCTGGGTGGGCGGGCCCCTGCCTCCTCCTCCTGTCGGCGGCCGCGGCCTTCGGGTAGGCGAGCGGGAGGGGGGAGGGGAGGGAGGCCGGTGGGGGGTGGCGTCTCTGCGCTGGCCGGCCAGACGGCCAGCGCACGCACACTCTGGTTGGGGGGGGGGCTCAGGGGCCCTGGCCTGTCTCTCTCTCTGTGTGGGGGGGGGCGGGGGACGGGAGCGGCCGCTCCTTCCTTCCTTCTCCCTCTCCCAGTGGAGCGGTGGTGGCGGCTGCGGTGTTCCGGCTCCCGGCCCCCCACCCCGGCCTCTCCTCTCCTCTCCTCTCCTCCAGCGGGGTCTGGCGGGGCTTCCCTTGTCCCTTCCCCATTCCTCGCGCCTCCCCCGCGTGCCCCCTTCTCCCCGCCGGCCCCCGTGCGCCCTCCAGCCTTCTTCTTCCATTGGCTGCCCGTGGGAGAGAAGAGGAGGAGGAGGAGGGCGGAGGAGGAGGAGGAGGACGCGCTGCCGCCGCCGCCACCGCCGTGGCTGCTGCTGCTGCTGCTGGTGGTGGAGGGCGAGGCGGCGGAGGAGGAGGATGCGCCGCCGGCAGCAGGCAGAGGAGGGAGGCAAAGGCAAAGGCGGCGGCTCCTCCTGCGCTCCTCCAGCCTTCCTCCTCCACTGGCCGCCCGCGGGAGAGAAGAGGAGGAGGAGGAGGGTGGCGGAGGAAAAGGGGAGGAGCCTCCCCGGCCTCCCCAGGCGGCCCGGTGCCGACTGGTCCACGGACCGGCACCGGTCCGCAGCCCGGGGATTGGGGACCACCGTTTTAGGCTACTATTAGGATGTCCTGAATGCTTGACGTGTTTCTTGTTCTTTGTGATTTTCTGAGCCTCGTTGTGACTTTTTCCCATCACGAGATTTCTGAATCTATACCTTCTATCTATGTACTGTACTGCATATATTTGCCCGTTCTCCCAAATGATGTGCCTCTTTGAGCAGTGTTGAGCAGGGAAGATAGTACTCCACTTACAAATAACATATTCTGCATAAATTGATTTCCCAGCCCTACTCACCCCGGAAAAATATGACTGTGAAATCTCATGAAGTTTCTTAGGGAAGGGGAAAACCCAGATTCCCTTCGAATATCTAAGGGTCAGAGGATGCAAACTTCACATCCCTAGACTACGATCCCTGTGTAAGTTCTAACAAGGGTAGACCCATTGACTAAATTGGATTTATCCTGGAGTTGGCTTCCAATTCTAACAGTTGATTCCATGGGTCTACTATGGCATGGATAGTAATAGGATTCTGTCCATGAAAGCATATTTAATAACTCATTAGTGGGTATACAGCAGTCTCCTGCCACAACGCGGTTCATATATTACGGTCTCAGTATATCACAGATGTTTTCTTGAGAGAAGCAGGCTTCCAAAGAGAGGTTTTTACCCCTCCCCCTCCTGGCACCTCAGCAAACAGGCCTGGGGCTGCTTCTGCCCTGGTCTTGGAAAAAGAGGTTTTTAAACCCCTCCCGACACCTTACCAGATAGAACCTGAGCTCCTGGCAGCAAGGTCTGCTGATGTGTCAGGAGGGGGTTAAAAACCTCTCTTTGCAAGCGCAGCCAGCAGGAGCAGCCCTTGCTGAGGTGTCTGCATTTCACTTCCAAAAAGAGGTTTTTAACCCCCTCCTGACACCTCGGCAAACAGCTGGGGCTGCTCCTGCTGGCTACATTTGCAAAGAGAGGCTTTTAGCCAACCCATAACACCTCATCAAACTGACCTTTGGCTCCTCAACTGCTCTTCCCAAAGAGAAGTTCTTAACCCGCTCCTGACACCTCAGCAGACAGACCTTGAACTCCTGGCAGCAAGGTCTGCTGAGGTGTCAGGAGGGGGTTAAAAACCTCTCTTTGGAAATACAGCCAGCAGGAGCAGCCCAAGGTCAGTTTACTGAGGTGTCTGCATTTCACGGATTTTCCTTTATCACAGGTGGATCATGTACCAAACTCCTGCAATAAATGAGGAAGTACTGTATTACCTATTTTCTGCCCCTATAAGAAAAGGATTGGATGCTTTGATATTTGACAGTGAGATCCATGCCTTAAATACATCCCTTGACTTTCATTTAGGTCCTTCCAATATTCCAGGGAAATCACGCCTTTTGCTCTTTCCCCTTCCTATAAACTTTATGATCCACACTTTGGGACACCGTCTTTTAATACCCTGATTACATACATCTATTTTTACCTTCATAATAAAGCGCAGCAAAGAAGGCAGATTCCCCAAATCTAGCATTAGCGATCAGTGGGGCTGAGGGAGAGAGAGAAGAAATGGAAAACTAATTTCATCTAATTGTTCTCCTAATTATTAAATTAGTGACTCATAAAATGGAGCGAGAATTGCAGGCAGGTGACATGGGGAGAGGGAAATAATTTAGCTGCGTTTCGCGGACAGGCGAAAAACATTTATGGAAAGGCCAAAATAGACTCGGCCATCTCAGGAGACAGCTGGAACGGTGCCTCCATCCGATTCCACTGACAGCTGCCGCTGATGTTGGGGCAGCCTCCTCCATCGCTGAGGAGGGCTGTCTGTGGATTCATTTTCTTGGCAGGTCGGCCAAGAAAGTAGGACTATGGGTAGACCTCTGGGTAATGTGTCAAGGAGGGGGTTTCCGATGGTTTAATCACAGCAGCAAGGAAACGACTCTCTTTGCCTTACGTTATGTTGCTGAGAAGGAAGAAATCTTGTGAGTATTTTCTACTCTTGGTATCTAAAAACAGAGTGGTGAAAAGTTAGTCTTTGGGATGAGAAAGTCATCCAACAATCAACATCACCTCGTCCTCTTCCTGTCCTCTTCTACTGCTTCTCCTTGATGACAACCTATGTTTTCTTTGGTGATCATGAGATATTAAGAGTCCTCTCCCATGAGGTTGGTTGGTCTGACAAAGTGTCAGTGTCCTGGGGCCACCTGATGAGTTTCATAACTTCATTGCAATGAGATCTTTGGTTTCCCCAAGTTTGATAATGACTAGACATGGGCATGACTCGGCAAAATTTTCATTTTCGTTTCCATTTTTCGTTTCCGTTACGTAACGGAAACGGTAACGATAATTAAGCCGTCAGAACTCGAACTCGAACCAAAAAAAGAAAAATTTGGTCGGGGTTTTTGTTTTCGTTTGTGGCATCACGGCGATTGTGCAATGCGAAGCACAGAAAAAGTTTTTAAAAGCTTTTTTTTAAAAACCCGACTCCCGGCCAAAATAGCAGGCGAAAATATGCCTGCCTGAGGCTTTGCCACCTACCAAACGAGTGGTTTCTGGGGGGTCCCCGGCCTTTCCCCCCCTCTTCTCCTGTCCTGGGCTGCTTGCACCAGGCTGGGAGGGGGGGGCATCCTCGTCGTCTCGCCATGCCATGCGGTGGGGGGGGATCCAAAATGGCGACCACAATATTTCTTTTGAAATCGTGGTCAAAAAACACACCAAATCACCACAGAAACGTGTGAAATTTATTTATTTTAAATGCCTGAATTTTAATAGTAGCAGCAGTGGGGTTTTTTATAGCAATAAAACGTCGTATTGATTTTATTTTATTTTTTTTTTATTATTTTTTTTTACACCTGCCCATTTGGGCTGGGCATGGGATGGGATCATGCAATTTTTTTGAACCATCCCACCAATGGCATCGCCAGGTTTTTGACTGACACTTCTGGATGTCTCGGGGGGCATAAAAAGCCGAGGCACCTTCCAGAAATCGCAGTCGGGTGTATGGATGTGGTTGAGGGAGGAAGGCTGGCTGCTGGTGCTGGTGTGATCCGATCGAGATTGAGGAGGGAGGCTGGAGGCTTTAGGATTTAAGTTAGGGAGGCAGGGAGGGAATTGAATTTAGAAAATAATTTCTTTGATTCCCTGCAGCTTTGTCTGCTGGAGGGAATAGCAGTTTATTCTTTATTTCTTCTCTGGCAGTTTGTGAGGATTTTTTTCTGATATTGGATAGAGGGGGAGGTTCGACTGGGAGTGGGAGGTGTAGATTTATTTTAAAAATATGTTATATACTGCCATTTATTTTCTATTTTCCCAACTTCAATTTGCTTGCACACACACACATTTGGGGTGCAACCCAAGAACAGAACCTCTATCCTAAGTGATATCCTAACTGCCCACTCGCCCGCGCCACCACCCGCCTGCGGCCCGCGCCGCCGTCCGCCCACTCGCCCCCCGCCAGCACCGCCCGCCCGCACCTCCCCCCACCGTCCACCCCTGCCCTGCCCGCTGCCTAGGGCACAAAAACACCTAGCGCCGGCCCTGATTGCGGGACGCCCCTATGCTCTGGGAAGTCAAATTGCGCTAAATCGCAGTGGAAATGAAAACGACAAACGAAACGACAAATTTTTGAAAAATTTCACAACAAACGGAAACGACCCGAAACAGACCCGTTCCGACAAACGAAAACTCGAAACGTCATTTTTTCTGGTCGTGCCCATGTCTAATAATGACAGACCAACTGTGACATCACTGGTGTTCCTCAAGCTTTTATCACATCAAAGCTGGGCCTCGTGTATCAGTGGCACCCCATCTGCTACTGCCAGCCCCTTCTCAAACCTGCATGCTCTTTCTCACCACAGACTTCCTACCATTGCTGTTGTGCCTTACTTCCCAGTCCTTTCAACAAAGATAAAAAAAATTAAGCCTATCAGACATCTCCCAGCCTGTCAAGCTAAGGATATTAATTGCACTGGGCAGAAAGCGGGGAAGAGCTGTTGTAAATTAGAAGCTCCCCTGATGAGCTGTCACCCTCTTCTTTGTTCCTTGGATTCTTCCTCTCCTGTGTGTCTCCACCAGTTCGGGGACTGGCAGTGGGTAGCTGCACACCCTCCAAAAAGCATTCCTTGCTTGCTAATTGCAAGGGGATGATTCAATGTAAGTGATACTTCAAGCTGTCAAATGTTCTCTCGGCTGGGTAGGAAACCAAGAGCTGATAGAGTAAGTCATCTAAATAGAATCATAGGAACATAGAGTTGGAAGAGACCTCAAGGGCCATCTAGTCCAACCCCTGCCATGCAGGAACCCCCATCACAGGACTCTGGACAGATGGCCATCCATCCTCTGCTTAAAAACCTCCAAAGAAGGAGAATAGACCACCCACCGTGGCAGCATATTCCACTGCCAAACAGCTCTAATTGTCAGGAAGTTCTTCCTAATGTTCAAATGGAATCTCTTTTCCTGTAGTTTGAGACCATTGCCCCGCATCCTAGTCTCTGAAGCCATGGAAAATAAAGCAGTCCCTTCTTCATTGTGACATCCTTTCAAATATTTAAACATAACTCTCAGTCTTCTTTTTGTAAGGTTAAACATTCACAGCTCCCTAAGCCGCTCGTCATAAGACATTTCTTCCAAAGCCTCAATCATCTTTGTCACCCTCCTCTGGACCCATTCAAGATTGTCAACATCCTTTTTTCAATTGAGGTGCACAGAACTGGACACAGTACTCCAGATGGGGACTGACCAGAGCAGAATAGAGTGGTACTATCACTTCCCTTGATCTAGACACTATGGTTCGGTTGATGCAACCAAGAATCGCATTGGCTTTCTTGGCCACCGCATCACACTATGACATCCTTTCAAATATTTAAACACAGATATCATATCCCCTCTCAGCCTTCTTTTTGAAAGACGAAACATTCCCCGCTCCCTAAGCCGTTCCTCGTAAGACATTTCTTCCATACCTTCAACCATCCTGGTCGCCCTCCTCTGGACCCACTTGAGGTTGTCAAATAGAGGGAAGATAGACTGATGTAGGGCTGGCTTTGCCATTTGGCAAGGTGAGACAGGTGTCACAGGTGGCACATTTTGAACATCATCATAGAACAGACATTTTGAAGACCCCAAATTGTTAGTACTACAGAGGGTTGGGGAAAGTGTGAAGTCTTCCCTGCCTTGTTTTGTGGTGGTGGTGGGGGATTGGCTAGATTGGGCTACCAGCTGCTTGTGATTGGGACAAGTTATTCCTGTTTCTTCTCTGTGTTCATCAACCTTGGAGGAAAAATCCCCACTAGAGATGGGCACGAACTGGAAAAATGGCAATTTGTTTTGGTTCAGATTGTTTTAGGGTTTGGTTCGGTTGTTTTGTTTTTAACGATTTTTTTTTGAAAAAATCATTTTGTTGGTTCATTGATTCGTTATTCATTTTCCCCATTTTGCACGATTTAATCCATTTGACAGCACACAGGTGGGAAAAAACATTAAAAACAAAAAACAAAAAACCCAGAACTCGTCTGGCAGCATCCTCATCCTCATCCACATCATCCTCATCATCCTCATCTTCAATCATACTTACTGGGTGAAACAAATAACGAATAACAAAACAAACTAAAAGTTTGTTTCGTGCCCCTCTGTAATCCCCACCCCTCGTGGAGTCTGGTGAATTCCACTGAGGTGGTGGTGGGGAATCAACAACAGCACAATAATAGAACTGCAGAGTCGGAAGGGACCCTGTGGATCATCAAGTCCACCTTCTGTGAATGGAGGCACAGTGGGGAATCGAACTCCCAACCTTTGGCTCCGCAGCCAAAGACCTCTGCCACTGAGCTACCTAGCAATAAGGACATAAGAAGAGCCCTGTTGGATCAGGCCAAAGGCCCATCTAGTCCAGCTTCCTGTATCTCACTGTGGCCCCAACAAATGTGTCCAGGAGTGCATGAGACTAGATCTCTGTCTCCTGGTACCACTCCCCTGCATCTGGCCCTTGAAGTACCCTGGTTTTAAGCCTGGAGATGACACATCTCCATCATGGCTTGTAACCTGTGATGGACTTGTCCTCCAGGAATTTGTCCAATCCCCTTCTGAAGGCCATCACCACATCACCCGGTCCCCATCTTTCCCCATGGAACACGGCAGCCATTCACAAGGTTTTTTCTTGGCTTCCTTTGTATAGAAACCTTGGGTAGAGATTGTTTTCCTTTTGTTTTGTTTCAAGTGTCAAAGAAAATTTGCACCCTGAAATTGCAACACAGCGGTTGCCTTATTGCCTTTTTTGTTTTTTTTTAAAAATCATCTTGAATAATTTTGATCTGCTGAGGCAATTTCCTGTATCATCCCAAGCTTGTTTTGAAAGCATCTGCTGCAACCCATGAGAAGAAGCAAACATCCTTGTATCTTCCTGTCTGTGTGTTAAAATTAAGTGTGCTTTATTTTATTATTTTTTTAAATTTAAAGGCAGACAGTGATGGAAGTCTGTACTTGTTTGGAAAAGAGAAATTGAAATTTTCCCCACCTATGGTGTCTGTTTATTTCCTAGAAGCAAATGTGTTGGAACAAATGAAGATGTGCAGATTTTTCTTGTACCGTCCCCTTGTAGACACTACACAAAAAAGTTAATCCCCTTACTCTGTAAGAGAGCAAATATATTTTATTGGGTTGTCAAGAAGAAGCACAAATTAAGGATAATCACAGAAACAGCATCAATGATGCAGATGCCTCTGGAACACAAACCAGTCATTCCTAAAGTTAAACACGAATCTAGTGATCCTAAGAGCATAGCTATTCACAGCACAATTCTCTCTGAGTGCAGAGCAATTCAGCCAAGATCGCAGGGAGGTCAGCATACTCTGTGCTCCTCTACACCAGGCATGTCCAAACTTTGGCCCTCCAGGTGTTTTGGACCACAACTCCCACAGTCCTTTGCCATTGGCAATCTAAGCTTAGAATTCTGGGAGTTCTTTTCTGGAAGTTGAGTCATGGGTACTGGAGTTCTTTTTTGAGAGATAGAAATGTTTCACTGCTCACGAGCAGCGAAACATTTCTATCTCTCAAAAAAGAACTCCAGTACCCATGACTCAACTTCCATATAAACTCACCTGGATGACTGAGAATCTTCACAGACAAATTCTGGGAGTTGTGGTCCAAAACATCAGGCGGGACAAAGTTTGGACATGCCTGCTCTGCACTCTACTCTGAAGGATCTGATGGCCTGAATCTGGCGGCCTGAATTGGTGAAAATTATTGGGCAAAAACATGAAAGAGAAAATTTTTTTGTGGATCATTAAAGGCCAAGCTATAGCATGTCTTTTCAAAACACCAGCCAGTTGTTCTGTGCTTATTCTCCCTGCTCATAACATCACATCTAGAAGCTTGGCCGCCATTTTGAATCCTTCCCATAATGCCCTGGTCTACCAGTGGAGAAGATCAGGAGAACATTTTGCATGATGTTCTCCCTTTCCCCTGAAGAAAGAGTGGGGAGGGATCCCATCCTTATGGTGGTGGTGGTGGGGAAGCAAACATCAGGATCTTGTCCAAAAAAGTATGAGCTCATCACTAACTTTGCGATGTTGAATAATGATGTGGGAAATCACCAAGGAATTGAGCATTCATTTAAACTTGCAAATAAAAGAGTAAAAACATATTTTAAATGGTATTAACTCAGTGATCAGGCAACCATTATGTACCTATTTTCTGGTTGGCTTGTCTCCCCCGGTTTGCCCTTATTTTGAATGCTGCAATATTTATTACACTTTAATTTCAAAGGCGTATTTATTTTTAAAGAAACCCAAGGCAACCTCAGTTGACTTCCTAATTCACCTTGAGTTTTGCTTGTACGATGAGTAGATTTTTAATCTTCTTATCTCAAAGGGATTCAGTGAGACTGACTGGAGATTTAAAAAGAAAACCCTCAGAGATAAAAAGGCGGAAGGAGGGGGGAGCAATCAGACAGTCCAGCATCTTGGATGTTGTTCATTTCCCACTCGTTGGAATTTTATTTAATCTTCTAAACCCATTGTGAAACCATGGTTGCTGTTAGGTGTCATCAAATCACATCCAACGCGTTGGAACTCTGTGAGCGAGCAATCTCCAGCATGTCCTGCCTTCAATAACCCTGCGTACCTTTGCAAACTCAAAGCCTATGGTTTTCTTGATCATTCCATCTTACGTTTGGTCTTCCTCTTTCCCTGGCTGCCTTCTGCCTTTCCCAGAATGATGGTCCTCTCCAGAGAATCCTCAGGTTGGGCTCAAAGTAGGACAACCTCAAGTTTTATCTGTTTGGGCTCCAGGGATAGCTCAGTCTTGATTTCATCTAGGACCACTTGGTTGTCCTTCTGGCAGTCCAAGATATCTGCAAAGGAATCCTCCAGCATGACATTTCAAATGGATCAATTTTCCTTACCCCCCCCCCAATCAGCTTTTTTCACTGTCCAGCTTTCACACCAATACAAGGCAATCAGAAACACAACAGCATGGAGGGATCGCCAGTGAGACATCCTGACTCTTGAAGTTCTTCCACAATGAAATGATGCCTATGAAGAAATGGACTCTTGACATTCTGAAGCTTATATTTGGAGGGGGGAAATGGAAGGAAAAACCATTTCTCTTAATTTCTCAGGGTAGTAGGAGGAAAAAGATTCTCCATTAATTTAAGGAAAAAAGATTTCCAAACTTAAGGATCATAGCTTCTCTCACCCTATTTTTTTTTCATTTTGCATCCTTCCACCGCTTTGAATCTTGAAAATGTCCATGCACAAATAAGCAGGCATCTTCGTTGATCAAACATAGAACCTGTATTATTTGCATCATTTATTTCTTCAATGGAGTTCAAGTCCACCTTTCACCCAATGCGAAGACCCGACAGCTTACAAAAATGTTCAAAACTATCTATCTATCTATCTATCTATCTATCTATCTATCTATCTATCTATCTATCTATCTATCTATCTATCTATCTATCTATCTATCTATCTATCTATTTCAGTATTTTTCCATGCATAAGACTATATTTTTAAGTTGTTAGAATAAAAATTGAAGGTCGTCTTATATACAGAATTAAAGCAAGGAGAGAACTGTGTTGTGAAACTGTAATTTTGGGTAGAAAAACTGGGGATCCTCTTATGCATGGGGGCTTCTTATAGATTGGAAAAATATGGCATGCCATTCAAAGTAGAAGGAAATACCTTATGGATGTTTAGGTGGAACGTGGAGGGGGAAAAGCCCCACAATTTAGGAATAAACAAATCAATGGAAGAATAAATAGATCAAATAACATAAAAGAAGACACGTAGCCCAAAGTGAGTAAGTGAGAGCTAGGCAATGTGTTTGGTTGGAAAAATCCTCAATGAAAGTGATTTAGGGATGTGAAAGTTATTGGAGAAACATGAAGTGACTTGGGAAGTGAAAAGTCCAAGAAATTCAGGAAGAAAAAGTGAATACCATGTCCAATCAGGGCTGAAGAGCACATGCCCTGTAAGAGTGGTTCCCAACCTCGATCCCCAGATAGATGTTCAAGGGATCAAACTCCCAGATGCCTTCACCATCAGTTGTGCTGGCCAGGATTTCTGGGAGTTGTGGTCCAAGGGCATCTGGGGGCAAGGTTTTGAATCTCTGGGCTAGCATCTTGTGTCCCCAGGTATTCATGGACTACAATTTCCCCAGAAGCCTTCACCGCCAGCTGTGCTAAAAGGGATTTCTGGGAGTTGCAGTCAAAGAACATCTGGGGTCCCAAAGTTGGGAGTCACTGCAGTATAATATTGTAAGAAAGTGGGCTTTCAAGCTGATCCAGAACCTGTACTGGATAGCTATTAATTATAGCTATTAGGGCCAAAGACATCAGAATATTACTCTGTTGCAGACTCTTAAACAAGTCTGCCCCCAAACCAAGCTGCCCCCCCCCCCAGCTGGGAGCAAAAGACGATGAGCTACGTCTAAATCCTTTGTTTGTTGATTTAAGGATTAAATACTGCAGAACTTAATTTTCCTCTCTGCTCAACTTGGGTGAATTGTGTGTGTACTGTATATATATTTGACAAGGGAAGGATGTTTAGCTCCTGTTTCACACCCCTTTTTTTCCTTGCATCCTTTTCAAGTTTCCTAGGGACAAGTGAAACATCTGCCCCCATGGAGAGCAAATATAGAAAGGAAGATGAATTTGCATATGAAAGCCAGACAGCAAAACTCCAGGGAAACAAGTCTAAGCTCTTTGGGAAGGAAGAATGAATGGATTGTGTGATGCACACATCCCACATAACCGAAATCATAAGATGTCTTCTGGTGTTTGCCAAAGTCCAAAGCCTGTGGTCAGAATGAGATGGAGAAAAACTCAGATCGCAAACTCCCACAGATCAAAATACAAGTCAAGTGGGAATTATGACCCACTACATCACCCAAAAGTAAACAGTTACATTTGACTTCAGAAGCTTTGCAGAGTTGGACTTGATGAGTACGTGGGTGGAAGACCACCAGAGAAGACCAGGGATCTTCAACTAGGATTAGGAAATGATCCTATCTGAAACTCCAGGGAACCATGATGGTCAATCCGAGTTAGCTTCTTAAATTCCTGTGTGGGATTAGAAAAGTTTTATGCTTTCAAGATGCTTCTGGATGGCCTTGGAACTTTAGATGAAGAAAGAAATAGCAGTTGGAGCTGGGCTAGGGCACTTCCCTACTCCTCTATTAGATCAACATACAGCCAGATCAGGCTAGATTTTTCCAACCTCAATAAAAAAAAGTGGTGAGAGTAACATGAATTATTAAAAGCAAGAGAGATTCCCCCACCCCCATTTTCAAAATGTTTCATTTGTTTGCTTGTATCTTTGAAACCACAGGTAGCTTAGAAGGCACACTCTTCTCATGTCCCTTGGTTGGTCAGGATCGTGTCTTTTGCCCCCCCCCCCCCACGCCGGAATAACCACGCGAGACAGGTGTTTTGGGTACCATTCCGGGCCACACTTTATTAACAACTTCAACATTAAACAGAACTTCAAACCTGGGCCTGCTGTAGTGCGGGTGCAAGTTGTTACATGGGGTCTCCCTGGACCCCCTCCAGCTGACAGCGTATTGGGCGAGTCAATAGCCCCGAGGTCGCCCCGTCAGAGAACAGGGCGTCCCCGGGCCGCAGGTCCCCTTTCCCCAGCCGAGCAACCCAGGCTCGCCATTTGTGCCTGCCTGCCCGCTGGGCCCTCCAGGTTCATCCACCCCTCCCGGTGTTGTGACCTCAGGTCTGGAACACCGTGAGGCTGGGCGATCCCACAGGGAAATTGAGACCAGATTCACCAACTGCCCTTCCGTGATTCGCACTACCGCCCCGTGTGGCCAATTTCCCTCCTGATGTTAAGTCCCACCACGCCGCAGCAGTATGGGATAGGCGAAAAATCCCCAGGGGCTACCGGCCAATCTTGCCCCCGGGTCAAAAATTCCTATCCGGCCCCGAAGCGACCAGAGAAGCTCATACTACTGCTTAAAAGAGGGAGGGTGGGTGGGAAAAGCCGCCAAGAGAAAGAGGCCAGAAAGACCTCTGCAAGCCCTTATAAGGGCTCGTCTTCCTTCACCTCTCGCGGCTTCCGGCTGGGGGGAGGCAAAACGGCTTCCGCTTGGCGCAGCCGCGCCGTGGAGCCAGACATTCTTCAGGAAATAAGGAGCAAATACTAAAAGAAATGGAATATATTTTTGCAAGTACTTGGCAATCTCCCCCATTCTAGAACTTAAATTTTGTCTTTGCAGACTTCCGGGTTAATGTGCATATGAGTGGAGGAAGATGGACAGATGGAGAAATTGTTTTAAAAAGGATGGGAAAACACATTGTCTAGCAAAACATTTGATACATTTTATGGAGAAAGAAATGGGAAATTAGAAACTCATTTATGGACAATTGAAATGTATTCTTAATCTTCCAGGAATGATGATTAGGATAAAATGTGTGTAGCAAAATGATATTGCATTGATTTTTTTTCAGGGGAAAATATGCTTTTTACAGGGCTTCCAATAGAGAGAGATACAAGTTAAAAAAACAACCCCAAAAAACACAAGTTCCTTGGTTTGCTGTGGAAAATATTTAGTTTGGTGTTGTTGTTTTTAAAAGTATTCAACTGGGAAAGGTTGACTGCTTGAGATACCTTCGGTATATATCAGAATGATCATTTCTCCTGAGTCTGTGCTTCGTCAGTGATTCTGTAGGGAAAGCCCTCTTGATTTTAGGGAGACTAATTTTGATATAAATGCACATCGGTAGCTAATCTGTTGTTCCAAAGGCAGCTATGGGGGTGGGGGGGAGAAGCCAGCAACCTCCTAGAACTAAATGTCTATTTATTTACTGTAGTGATGCATTACATTTCTGCCTGATGACCGAAGGCAGAAATGTAATGCATTTTATACTAATGAATTTTGTAACAGGGTAAAAGATGTGGCACAGGAGTGGGGGGGGATGAACGGAGGGCGCAGAAAGGAGGGAAAAAATTCAAATCACAATTTCTTTCCTGCTCTTACACAATGAAGCTACAACAATAATCAAGGATAATGGGATACAAGTTATCTTTGCAGGGTTCCATCTTCTTGGTTTCCATCTTCCTTTCTAATTAAGAAGAGCCATGCTAGATCAGGCCAAAGGCCCATCTAGTCCAGCTTCCTGTATCTCACAGTGGCCCCACCAGATGCGTCTGGGAGCACACAAGACTAGATATCTGTCTCCTGATACCACTCCCCTGCATCTGGCCCTTGAGGTACCCTGGTTTTAAGCCTGGAGGTGACACATCTCCATCATGGTTTGTAACCTGGGATGGACTTTTCCTCCAGGAATCTGTCCAATTTTGAAGGCATCCAGGTCAGATGCCATCAACACATCCAGTGGCAGGGAGTTCCACAGACTAACAATGAGCTGGGTGCAATAATATTTTCTTTTGTCTGTTCTCACTCTCCCAGCCCTCAGTTTGAGTGGATGTCCCCGAGTTCTGGAAAGTTTGAAAGTTGGATGCCAACGTAATTGTTCTAACTTTGTGTCATGCATCTACATTGATTTCATAAGAACACCAATGTTTTCCATATTACTTTCTATCCCTCATAATGGATTTTTCTTCTTCTTTTTGGGTGCTTTTTCTAGCTTTAATGTTACCTTTTAATGTTGTAAGATGCTTCTTCTAATGTGAATATGTCTTAAATGTTCTAGACATGATATTGCCCCTCGTGATTGCAAGCCACCTTGGGTCCTTTTCCAAGGAGGAAGGTGGGGTAAAAATATTCAAAATAAATAAATAAATACAATTTGTTTCCATGCCTCCTCATGACCCCTTTTCTCATCATTTAGCCTTGAATGAACAGGCATAATAATCTGTACCTCTCACTTCTCTTTATGGTGGCGAACTAACCCAGCTTTCTGCATTGTGTCTTCCGCCATTTGCTTGAATACAGAAAACATTCTTTCTTGTTGTTCAGTCATTCATTTGTGTCCGACTCTTCGTGACCCCATGGACCAGAGCGCGCCAGGCCTTCCTATCTTCCACTGCTTCCCAGAGTTTGGTCAAATCCATATTGGTTGCATTGATGACACCATCCAACCATCTCATTCTCTGTCGTCCTCTTTTCCTTTTGCCTTCCATCTTTCCCAACATCAGGGACTTTTCCAAGGACTCCTCTCTCCTCATGAGGTGGCCAAAGTATTGGAGCCTCAGCTTCAAAATCTGTCCTTCCAGTGAACATTTGAGGTTGATTTCAGGATGGATAGGTTTGATCTCCTTGCAGTCCAGGGGACTCTCAAGACTCTCCTCTAGCACCACAGCTCAAAAGCATTGATTCTGCGGCGATCAGCCTTCTTTATAGTCCAGCTTTCACTTCCATACATCACTACTGGAAAAACCATAGTTTTGACTATCCTGACCTTAGTTGGCAAAGTGATGTCTCTGCCCTTTAGGATGCTACCTAGGTTTGCCATTGCTTTCCTCCCAAGAAGCAGGCATCTTTTAATTTTGGTGCTGCAGTCACCATTTGCAGTGATCAAGGAGCTCAAGAAAGTAAACTTTGACATTGCCTCCATTTCTTCCCCTTCTATTTGCCAGGAGGTGATGGGACTGTATGGGATACAGTTATCCCAGGCTACAAACTGTACAGGAAGTACAGGAAGGGGCAAACAGGAGGTGGTGTAGCCTTGTATGTCAAAGAAGTGATAAAATCGTACGAATTGGAATATCTAGGTGATTTGGAGTCACCATTAGAAACTCTGTGCATAAGAGACGGCATCTAAGAGGTAACCTGATTGGAGTTTATAAAATCATACAGGGTGTGGACAAGGTAGATAAGGAAAAATTGTTTTCCCTATCACACAAAGCAAAGTGTTCTGCTTATATACCACCCCATACCACTTTAAGTAGTCTCTGGGCGGTTTACAGTTTTTAATTACAGTATGCAGGCTACACATGGCCACACCTCCAGCAAGCTGGGTACTCACTTTACTGACCTCGGAAGGATGGAAGGCTGTGTCAACCATGAGCCGGCTAACCTGGGATTGAACCCCAGGTCGTGAGCATAGGTTTACCTGCAATACAGGCCTTTAAACACCGAGTCACGGGGCTCCAACACTAGAAATAGGGGGCAATCCATGAAACTTTTGGGTGCTAGATCTCAAACAAATAAGAGAAAGTCCTTTTTCACCCAGAGGATCACTGGTCTGTGGAACTCCCTGCCAGAAGAAATGGTGAGAGCTGTCAGCCGTGACAGCTTTAAGAAAGAATTGGACACGTTCATGGAAAACAAGGGTATCCATGGCCATCATTCTGGATGCCTAAGGACATCCTCCAGGTTGGAGAGATAGGTAGGATATCTCTCAATGTCATTTGCAGGGAATCATAAACAGGTGAAGACATCTGCTTGGGAATACCCTGAAGCAAATGGCGAGCGACTGTGTGAGACAGAATGCTGCACTGGATGGGCTGTGGCCTGTTCCAGCAAGGCTGTTCTTATGTTCATATGTGCTTATGACCAGGGTTCATGATCTTAGGTTTTTTTTTATGTTGCGCTTCAGTCTGTTTTTAACTCTCTCCTTTTCCACCCTCATTAAGAGGTGCTTTAATTCCTCCTCACTTTCTGCTATCAAAGTAGTATCATCTGTGTATCTGAGGTTGTTGATACTTTAGTCTTCTATAATAAACAAAAACATGATACCTGAGGGGTTGCCAGATACCTTCCAATACCTGAGGGGTTGCCAGAGGGAAGAGGGCACTGATTTATTCTCAATTGCACCTGAGAGTATGACAAGAACCAGTGGGTGGAAACCCATCAGAGGGAGAGCCAACCTAGAAATAAGTAGGAATTTCCTGATGGTGAGAGCCATTAAACAGTGGAACAGCTTGCCTCCAAATGTTGTGGGTACCTCCCCATCGCTGGAGGTTTTCAAGAAATGATTGGACAACCATTTGTCCGGGATAGTATGAGGTCTCCTGCTTTGGGCAGGGGTTCGGACTGGGAGACCTCCAGATCCTTTCCAACCCTACAATGATTCTATGACACCTCAAACACCTGTTATCTTTCTTATCACAGATCATTTTGTAGTCCATAGTTCCATGTCATATAGTAGAACTAAGTATACATCGGATGAGCAGACCAGAATTGGTGGGCATCAGTTTATGTAAATGATTTATTTGTCTTGTGATAAGGGAACCCCAGACCACAATTGGATGTGCTAGGTGAACCTGAGGTGTAAAGGACAATGCCTCTGGCGACACAAAAAATTGTTTTGTTATCTCTTTGATTTTCCTTAATTTGGATGACAACAGGGGCCTACCTGGAACTCCCCAAATCCAATCCATGTGACTTTTAAATAGACCAAATGCCCAAATGGGTGTTTTCTTAATTAGTCTAATGATTCTTTTGGCTTCTACGTGGTGACAAGCAAATGAATTTGACCTTTTACTCCTTACAAGAGGACTCCAAGGAAGGTGGTTTTTCTTTCATTTTTTTCTTTCCCCCTTTTTGCCAACAATGTATCAAAAGTGCAAAGTCATTAAAAACAGTTGCCCAACTATGAAATTAGATATTGATTAATATTGTACCCACCCAGCCATATTGTTTATTCCATCAGCAATGAGAAAACAGACATGTCCAGATTTTACTGCATGTGCAAACCTCAAGAGACCAAATTTCCCCTCAATTATCTCTTTTAATTTTTTATTTATACAAAATGCAAAAAAAAAAAAAAATACAAAATACAAATTACAAAGAAAACAAAACATCAACAACAGTGCGCCCCTTCACCGGTGGGACCATTCTTTTTATTTTATTTTCATTCATTATCCTCCCCTCCAAAACAGAACTGATTGTTGTGCGGAGTGTTAGCCTTATCTCTTACAACTTGGCACATATTCAATAAATCTACCCCAAATCTCATAAAAAATACAGTGGTACCTTGTATAAAGGAATTAATTCATTCCAAATGAAATTCTGTTAAGCAAATTTTCCTTTGTACAAATTTCCCATAGAAATGCATTGCAAATGGATTAAAATCGCAACCGTTTTTCTGTTGTATGGACTCACCCCATAGGTGATTCTGTTAAGCAATTTCCCCCTATCTCCAGAATTTTTTTTCCTTTAAGCGGATTTTCTGCTGAAAAAAACTGTTTGTTATATGAAGGTCCACTGTATCTCTTCTTAACACTTCTTTTTTAAATCTTTAAAGTGCATGTCAATTTATCATATTCCATATTTCATTATTTTTTGAATTTTTTTCCTTTCTTCTAACTAACATCGCTGTAAGTATTCCCATTCTCCATATTTTAGCACAATCTTCCTCTTTTCTTTCTTTTTAAAAACCCTGTTCCAAAATTAACTTCAATCCAGTTCCTTCCCTATTTTCATCTTCAAAACCATCCAAAATAATTTTGAGTAATTTACTGACATCACCTTTTACTGAGTTCTCCTTCTGAATAGAAAAATTGTTCATATTTTGTATAAGCTCTATATTTATTATCTTTCTTTATCCAAGCATTAGTCCATTCTCTAATTGTATAAAATTAAACCAGCAAAGTGACCTCCGGATCTCTGGAAAGCACTTTTGGGGGCCCCTAAGGGCCTTCCTGGGTCTGTCGGAGGCACCAGAAATGCTTTTCAGCGAACCAGACGTGACGACTTTTTTAAGATCTTCCCCCTTCTGCAATTCAAAATTCATTATTTCAATATTGGAGCATCTGGAGCTGTCTTCTAAATAGATAACGTTCTTATTTTATTCATCCAATCGCTTCTTTTGTGACTCTATTCCACCTTCTAGAGATGGGTACAAAACATTTTTTTTTGTTATTCATTATTTGTTTTGTTACATTTTGAAATGAATAATGACCCTAGGGGCAAATTTAACATGAAATGAACCGAACTGAGAAAAATTGGTTCGGTTAGGTTCATTTTGTTAATGGGGGGGTGGAGATGTCTTGTATCTGGTGCTAGTCCAGAGGTCCTTTTGCGCCGAGCTCCACGGAGGGCGCACACACCTCGTTGGTGCCATGGAGGGATGCGGCAGGCTCGAGCCTCAGGCCAGCCCCAGGAGGAGAGATGAGCGGAGGAAAGCAGGCCGTGTTTAGGTGGCCAGAGCAGTGTGGCTTCAAAGCCGCCGCCCCCTCGAGCCTCCCTCCCGCAGCCCATTATCGCAGGCTCGATTGGGAGGGGTGATAAGAAGGAGGCCACGCTTAGGCGGCCAGGGCAGCATGGCTCCGACGCCGCTCCCCCTCTTTATTCCTCCCACAGCCCGTTCGTAGGCACCTCCTAGCTTGACCGGGCGCCAGGGGCCACACAGTGGGCACTGGGAAAAAAGTGGGTAAAAACAAATAACAAATTAATGAAACAACAAAATGATTTTTTCCAGAAAAAATTGTGAAAAACGAAACAAAATGAACCGACCTCCTAAAGAAAACAAACGAAACAAAATGCAATTTTTTCGATTCATGCCCATCTCTACCACCTTCATTTTGTTTAGCCAGCTTTTCAACCTGGGTGACTCTTTGGTCAAATTTAAGATCTGTTTGTCTCTTCCCAACCTCAGTTTTAAGAGTTTGAAATTCCCTTTTAAAATGTTTGCAGTCCTCACTGTTTTGTTTAGTTTCCTGGGGCAGCTTTCACACTTTCTGTGAGGATGCTGAGTTTCTTTTTGATCTTCTCCATAGAGGCAGAATCTTTTGCCAATGCCCTCCCCCTCCCTTCTTCCCAAAGGGGAGGTGCACTTGCTTGTTACTTGTTCAACTCTCTTGGGTCAGAAGGAGTTTCTCTATACCACTTTTTGATTCTTGAGAAGCAAATTTGGACCTGTTCTTTCTCATTAAACAGTCTCGGTTCTATAGCTTTTGGAGATGGCTTTTAAGCAGAAAAATAAACAACCTTCACCAGCTCAAAACCGAAAGCTCCAAACTTCCCGGCACACAATCAAGTAATTAATATTCCAGCTTGGTCCAGCCTGTAGTTAATAACTCTTTTTAAAAAAAGACGAGTTACTCACAAGTTTTGGAGGAAACAAAGCCCTTTAAAACTGTTTACATTTTTCAGTTGTGCAAACTAGAGCTCTGTTTTTCATCTGCTCATCTCGAGCAACCAGAAATGATGTCAGGAGAGGCCTTTCTCTCCATCCCGCCACCCTCACAGGTACGTCTCAGAAGAACAGATGAAAGGGCCTGCTCTGTTGCTGCTCCCAGACTCTGGAACTCCTTCCCACTGGAGGCCAGGACTGCCTCATCTCTGCTGTCTTTCCAGAAGCAGGCAGGACCTCCCTCTTCAGGCAAGCTTTCCCTGAATGATGGACTACCTACGATGTGACTTTCAGATGGATTACCATGCATGATTGCATTGATTGATTTCATAAGAACACCAGTGTTTCCCTTGTTAGTCTCCATCCCTCATAATGGATGTTTTTTTCTTTTTGCATGCTCTTTGTAGTTTTAATGTTACCTTTTAATGTTCTAAGCTGCCTCTTCTATTTCCCTGTTCATAATATGTCTTAAAATGTTCTGGGCTGTATATTGTCCCTAATTATTGTAAGCCACCTTGAGTCTTTTTCCAAGGAGAAAGGTGAGGTAAAAATATTCTAAATAAATAAAAGTGTGTGTGTGTGTGTGTGTGTGTGTGTGTGTGTGTGTGTGTGTGTGTGTGTGTGTGTGTGTGTGTGTGTGTGTGTGTGTGTGTGTGTGTGTGTGTGTGTGTGTGTGTGTGAGAGAGAGAGAGAGAGAGAGAGAGAGAGAGAGAGAGAGAGAGAGTACTGTGTGTGACCAAACACACACTGTTTGGTCTTTATAGGTGTATTTTATATGTGTTACTGTTTGGTCTTTATAGGTGTACTTCCTTTGTTTTAATGCCAGTAAAGGTTTATGGAATGGAGACACATATTTCAGATCTCAGCATGGCAGATGCAGATATCAAAATTCAAAAATCTGACAGTAGTGTTTTCTGTCACTTCGCAAGTCCAGAACTGGCAGGTAGAAAGCACTCTGGGGTTCCCAGATTATGAAAGCCATCCAGGGGCACCACAGAAAAAGGGATGGAACATAGAGCTATGGGGGTGATAGAGGAGCTGTTCCTAGACTTATGCAGGTAAAAGATCCCAATGAAATCCCCCCATCCCCGAACTCTTTGACATCTCTTTCTCACACTGGAGGGGATGACTCTCAAAGAGATGAGGGTGCCCTTGCACTGCTTTCTGGCCATTCTCCTTTGGAGCGTGGTTGCTGTCATCTCAACCATATGAACCGAAGGCCAAAGAGGAGCGATTTTGGAGGCTTCGCGGTGGCCCTGAGCTCACTAAATCGAGCACCGTCCTCATTGAGGGCAGGAAACGGATTGCTAGAAATGCACCTGATGAGCTGGAAGCAATTGCTTTGTCTCATTAAGGATTGCCCGTTTTCATGCAACTGAAAAACTCGTTTGCTTGCTCAAGGATAAAGATGCTTTTTGGAGAGAGAGAGAGAGAAAAAAAGACCCAAAAAGAGCATAGTAATGAGAAGCTCGGAATGTACGTTGAGTACCAATGCTTTAATAATTCATGCGAAGCTATCAGTATTCAAAGTTCATCCTGGGTAGTGATGGGGAGAGCTTAAAGGGAAGAAAGGTCTTTGGATGGAGAAAGAGCTAAACAGTGATCAGATTTGGAAGCAAAATTACCCCACCTCATGTTTGAAAGGAAATGTGGACAGCAATGGTGGGAAGCATGGTTGTCAGAGAGAGAGAGAGAGAGAGAGAGAGAGAGAGAGAGAGAGAGAGAGAGAGAGAGAGAGAGAGAGAGAGAGAGAGAAGATTTCTTCCATTCAGATCTTGAGAACATCTGGAGAGGTCCACTTGGTGGCGCCCATGTTGTCCTCAATCATACAATGAAGTCGTTCCATGGCTAACACTTCACATTTGGGGGGGGGATTTGATGAAAACTATGTCAGTTAAAATACAGCATGATTCTAAAATTACATTTCAACATTTGATAAAGTTTTGTTTAATCATAAGAGCAGGTTGGACGTGTACCTCTTCTGCATCAAGACTATCTTCTATGTCCAACCAATCATCCATCCCAATGTCTGTGAAGATTCTCAGCCTTCCAGGTGAGGTTATCTGGAAGCTGAGTCATGGCAACTGTACGTCTTTTCTTGCGCAATCAAAATGTTTTGCTACTCATCTTGGTAGCTTTGTCAGACTGGTGGGTGGGAGCCTTCCCATTTATATTTCACTCTGGCTTCTCAGACTGAGGAAGCTACTTGGATGAGCTGGGAACTGTTTTGATCTCACAAGAAAATAAGTACAGTTGCTATGACTCAACTTCCTAATCTATGCCAGTGGTTCCCAACCTTGGGTGCCCAGATTTTTTTTTTGGACTAAAACCCCCAGAATCCTTCTCCACTAACTATGCTGGCCAGGATTTCTGGGAGTTGTAGTCCAAGAAGGTATGGGGATCCAAGATTGGGTACCACTGCTCTACAGCATGGACAAGAAGAACCTTGTGTTTTAGTTTTAGAATCAACTCAATGGCGTATGGTTATTATTATTCTACAGAGTTACTCATCATTTGCAAGGCTTTCTTCTATGAAGCATGGATAAAACCCATGTCACACACTCAAATCTCTAAGAAGGAAGACTAACATCCAAACATCTCATTTACCAATAAATAACTGCTTAACTTGATTAGCCAAGCATACTTATTACTACTACTACTATTTTTACTACTACCCCAAAAATATAAATTTATTTTTCCCCTCTCCTCATGAAATTACTCCCATATCAGCAGGATTTTCCAGATATTTAATGGAAAGATTTCTGTATCATTGTCAGTCCATTAATTCATCCCAATTACCTCTAAGTAAAATTCAAATTAAGCTAAATGGGAGAAATTAAAAATATTTGAAAGCTCTTTGCCCAGAAGCCTCAAGGCATCATAATGTTGTCGTTTTTCATCTCTCACCTCGTTTATACAAAGGGCTGTGAACGCAACCGCATCAGGAATGCTTCTGCAGAGATTGGTAAGCAGGTTTGAAAGCTGTACCTTTCAAAGTCGTCAGCAGCTGCCACCCTCCAGGGTGATTTTAATGTCTAAATATTTGGAGCAGGGAGATCTTAAATGATAGATAATTGGGAAAGTGGACATATAAAGTGATGGCTGGTGAGGTGCCACACTGGTGGAAGTCACTGGCTATTCCTGATTGAGGGAGAGATAATTGTCAACTTGTCTTGTATTGTCAAGAAGGACACCAAGGGTCATCTAGTCTGACCTTCTGTGAATGCAGGAAATCAATTGCTTGCACAACCCAGGCACTGGTCTGGGATACATTGCATATGCTAATTTAGATGGATGAAGAAAACAGACACAAACAAAGTATGCTTCAAGTCAAGGCCTTCTTCAAATAGAGGACCTCTCTCTTCTGAAACAGAGGACTCCGGTTCTAAATATGGTAGCCGCCAAATCGCAGGACAAATCCGAAGGTCCCATTTCAGAGTTGGCCAATGCAACGGCATTCCATGGATACTTAAGAGAGTTCATCTAGTCAGTTCTGGTTTCTGGCAACCCTTAGCTTGCCTTCATTCCAGGGGAAGCCCTGGGCTACTAGACAGTTCACCCAAGGCCACCCAGGCTGGCTCTGCTCGCAACAGACCCAATGAGGACTCGAACTCCCAACCTCTGGCCCCACAGCCAGAGTCCTAAACCACTGAGCTATCTGGCCGACTCCAGGACGATATTCACCACTGCATTGCATTGTCTCGCTGCAAAACAAATGGCACAGCACTTTCAAACAGAGGAGCTCATCTTGCCGGCAGCACCCCACTTGGGCTTTTCCCTGCAATGTAACTAGAGACTTAAATACGATTGAGTTAAACTTGGAAGAAAACAGAATATACCGCAACAATAAAGCGCTGTAACATGGAAACAAATGAGAAGGATGGCTCCCTCCTGCATTTTAAATTCCACGGATAATTCTACGGAGCTTCATTACTGGTGCATAATTGTGTTATAGAACGCTAAATCACCCTGCTACACTTAACTGGCAATAACATTACGATAGCACAGATATTCATTTTAATTAAAACATAGCCTCAGACTATTCCTCGTGTTAAGAGAGGCAGAAGTGGAAAAAGACGATGGCAACGGAGGAGCAAACCCCCCCCCCCAAAAGCCTTAACAGCGCTGCATTAGAAGATTTCGTTTGTTCCTGGGGATTTTTTGTAATGGCACAAGGGTGTCCGAAGATAAGTGAGAAATGTGTTTGATGCCAGCAGGTTTGCACATCGAATTCGTAGCTTCCCTTCCTGATGGACCAGATGGCGAGTCAGGGGTCGAGATTATTGTACCAGAACCGGTAGTGTGAAGGATGCATAAATTGTATTGATAAGAAGAAAAATTTGCAACATGCTGTGCTTTTACAAGGACTCGGATATTTGCACTGGGCTTGCTCTCTAGAGAGGCCCTGCAATTCTCTCTGAGAGGATCAGCTCAGAAAGAAAACCCAGAGAATTCAGTGGGGTTTGCTCCCCCTGCAAGCGTGAATAAATTGCCCCTTCGTGTTCACGTCCACTCGCAAAGGGTGTGACCTTCACAGGAAAAGGCAACGTTTATCAAGGGTGAAGTGTCAATGTTTGAATACCTGACTGTTAGCACATTTTGAGATTTCTCCAGTGAGATGCAACACTGGCCATCCACCGTGGCAGTAATTCTGAGGGGGTGCCTGTGTGTGAAATGATGGAAGAAGGACAGAGTGACAACACTCAGATTTGGCTCACACTAGCTCTATTGGCTATCATGTATTATCATGTAAATCGGTGGTTCTCGACCTGTGGGTCCCCAGATGTTCCTGAACTGCAACTCCCAGAAATCCCTTCCAGTACCGTGAGTAGTGGAGGCTTCTGGGAGTTGCAGTCCAGGAACATCTGGGGACCCACAGGTGGAGAACCACTGATGTAAATCGTGGGACATACACCATGTAGGTGGGATTCTGGGAAGTATAGTTCAAAACAGCCAGAAGATTGGCTGGCCCAGGGGATGCTCAGACCTTTAACATCATAACGAGCCCTCTGAACATGGCCTTGTGAATTCTGTTTTAATCACAGACACAGGATCCCTGACAGGCTGAGCAAAAAAGATCTCTCTCTCTCTCTCTCTCTCTGTAAGCCACCAAAGCAGCAACTGTGAACTGAAGATGGTAATTAAGTGCAGTGCGTAATATAGGGTCTCTGTTTTCTGGCAAGGTCCTTGTGCGTTTCACTATTCCCTTCTCTTGCATCAAGAATGCCTGCCCTTTCTTCCCAAATGTCTAAATTCCACATGTTATGGGATGAAAAGGAAAAAGGGAGAGGAAGTCCGTGGCTTTCCGTCCCAATAACTCTGGCCTGGCTTTGCAAAAATCCCCTTTGAATCATTTTTGGTGACTTAAATCTGATAAGCTCAGTCCACAGATTACCGCGGATGTTGAAAGCTTAAGTTTTCTTGCTTTGCAGTGGCTGCTGTTTTTCCTGTTGCAAAACAAGAAAAAAAAAGCTGGCTGGCCTGAGGCACTAAGTTGATTGTGCCATCGATTAAAGGTTGTGTCATTGTTGTTTGATGTCCTTCAGAAGGGTCTCTGCTGTTTGATGTCCTTCAGAGGGGTCCGTGCCTTGTATCTGATGTCTTTATTTTTCTTTTCTAATCACGGAACTATCTGGTGCCTCCCACACCACCCATCAGACAGACCTATAAGCAGTGCATTCAGGGAAAAATTCAAAGAAAGACCTATAAGCGGTGCATTCAAAGAAACAGGCATTTCCTGACCTTGCAAACAAGAAGAGTCAGTCAATGACGAAAAGGAGAGATAGAGCAGGTGACTGCCTAAACTTTCTTTGCATGTCAGGAGCTTCTCAGCAGATGGTTGTTGTGTTGGAGCTTTGTTGTTGTTCAGTCGTTCAGTCGTGTCCGACTTTTCGTAACCCCATGGACCAGAGCTCGCTAGGCTTTCCTATCTTCCACTGCCTCCCGGAGTTTTGTCAAATCCATAGAGGTTGCATCAATGATACCATCCAACCATGTCATTCTCTGCCGTCCTCTTTTCCTTTTGCCTTCAATCTTTCCCAACATCAGGGACTTTTCCAAGGAGTCCTATCTCCTCATGAGGTGGCCAAAGTACTGGAGCCTCAGCTTCAAAATCTGTCCTTCCAGTGAACATTTGGGGTTGATTTCTTTCAGGATGGATAGGTTTGATCTCCTTGCAGTCCAGGGGACTCTCAAGACTCTCCTCCAGCACCACAGCTCAAAAGCATTAATTCTGCGGCTATCAGCTTTCTTTATAGTCCAGCTTTCACTTCCATACATCACTACTGGAAAAACCGTAGCTTTGACTATCCTGGCCTTAGTTGCCAAAGTGATGTCTCTGCTCTTTAGGATACTATCTAGGTTTGCCATTGCTTTCCTCCCAATAAGCAGGCGTCTTTTAATTTCGTTGCTGCAGTTGCCATCTGCAGTGATCAAGGAGCCCAAGAAAATAAACTCTGTCATTGCCTCCATTTCTTCCCCTTCTATTTGCCGGGAGGTGATGGGACCGGTGGCCATGATCTTAGTTTTTTTATGTTGAGCTTCAGCCCATTTTTTTTCACTCTCCTCTTCCACCCTCATTAAGAGGTTCTTTAATTCCTCCTCACTCTTTGCTATCAGAGTAGTATCATCTGTGTATTTGAGGTTGTTGCTATTTCTTCCGGCAATCTTAATTCCGGTTTGTGATTCATCCAGACCTGCCTTTCGCATGACGTACTCTGCATATAAGTTAAATAGGCAAGGTGACAGTATACAGCCTTGTCGTACTCCTTTCCCAATTTTAAACCAGTTGGTTGTTCCATATCCAGTTCTGACGGTTGCTGCTTGTCCCACATATAGATTTCTTAGGAGACAGATAAGGTGGTCAGGCAGTCCCATTCCTTTAAGGACTTGCCATAGTTTGTTGTGGTCCACACAGTCAAAGGCTTTAGCATAGTCAATGAAGCAGAAGTAGATGTTTTTCTGGAACTTTCTGGCTTTCTCCATAATCCAGCGCATGTTGGTGATTTGATCTGTAGTTCCTCTGCCCCTTCGAAATCCAGCTTGCACTTCTGGAAGTTCTCTTTCCACATAATGCTGAAGCCTGCCTTGTAGAATTTTGAGCATAACCTTGTGCTAGCGTGTGAAATGAGTGCAATTGTGCCATAGTTGGAGCATTCTTTGGCATTTCCTTTCTTTGGGATTGGGATGTAGACCGATCTTTTCCAGTCCTCTGGCCACTGCTGGGTTTTCCAGATTTGCTGGCATATCGTGTGCAGCCCCTTTACAGCATCCTCTTTTAAGATTTTAAAGAGTTCAATTGGAATGCCATCACCTCCACTGGCCTTGTTGTTTGCAATGCTTTCTAAGGCCCACTTGACTTCACTTTCCAGGATGTCTGGCTCCAGGTCAGCAACTACGCTATCTTGGTTATCAGGGACATCCAGATCTTTCTGATATAATTCTTCTGTATATTCTTGCCATCTCTTCTTGATCTCTTCTGCTTCAGTTAGGTCCCTACCATTTTTGTCCTTTATCATATCCATTATTGCACGAAATGCCCCTTTAATATCTCCAATTTTCTTGAACAGATCTCTGTTTTTTCCTTTTCTGTTGTTTTCCTCTATTTCTTTGCACTGTTCATTCAAGAAGGCCGCCCTGTCTCTCCTTGCTATTCTTTGGAAGTCTGCATTCAATTTTCTGTATCTTTCCCTTTCTCCCTTGCATTTTGCGTCCCTTCTCTCCTCCACTATTTGTATTTGTAGCTTAGTATATATGTAAAGCTGAAGTATGATGGAAGTGTGAGATACTGTCTTTGTTATCAACACCTCTGGCTTCACTCCAAGCAGCCCTGTTTTTGGAAGAGAAGAACCCATAACATGTGGCAAATACAAACACTCTTAGCCCCTGGGGAAGATTTTAAAAAAATATATAGGCAAGTCTACTGCCCAGAGTTCTGGTTAGAAGACGGATGGTATATAAATATATAAATAAATATATAAATATATAAATATATATAGAGTAACCCCCCTGCCATTTCGCAGTTCATGTACTGCGGTCCCGCTATGTCATGGGACCACAGTACATGCTGGGGCTCCAGCTGATTAGCGCTGGGGTGAGGGAGAAAAACCTTTATTTTCCCACCCCAGTGCCAATCAGTTGGAGCGTGCCCCTTTTTAAATGCCACTGCTGCTTTCCGGGGTGTTGAAATATTTTTTAAAAAGCTTTCCAGCAGCCCTTGCAAGGGCCATCCACCACCCATGCTGCAGGTGCCATTCTTCCCCCAGCCAGCGCCAATCAGCTGCTTGGCACTGGCTTGGGGCCAGCACTCCCCCGCAATCTCCATTGGAATGCATTGGGAGGTTACTGTATATTGCTTGGTTATAAATAAATAACCAAGCAATCTCTCCCTTTCGGCTTGTCTTAGGCAACTACCGGTTGGTATCAATGTGGCTAGAGTAGCTAACTCATGAGGGCCAGTAGCCTGTTTAACGAAAGACTAGAGATGGGCACGACTCAAAATAATGGTGTTTCGTTTGTCGTTTGGTCGTTTAGGGGTCCGTTTCGGTTCGTTTTTGTTTTCGTGACGTTTTTTGCAAAAAAATTCGTTTTCATTTCGTTGGGTAACAAAATGAAAAAACGAAAACGAAAATGAAAAATTGCTGTTTCGTTAGTATTCTTTTTAGTTCAATGCATCTGCTGCAACGAAAACAAAAAACATGGCAAATTTGGTCATTTTGTTTTCGTTTTCGTTTTGTTTTTAAAAAAAATTCATTTTGTTTTCGTTGCATAACGAAATGAAAAAATGAAAACGAAAACGAAAAATCGCTCGTTTCGTGCCCATCCCTACGAAAGACAATTGTGAGAATGCTTGCAATGCATTGGTTTGGTCCTGGTCACATGGTGGTTGGTTGCATCACCATCACCTCACCAACCTGCAGTAGAGTGGGGTGGACTTTACTCAATGTTCATGGTTTTATAGTCACATGGGCTTCTTTTGTATTCTTTTGTGAGGAGTAAACTGTGTGCGGCACCACACGGAGTGGGAAAGCAGAGTAGAGATGGGCACGACTTAGCGGTATTCCTGTTTCCGTTTCCGTTACTCGTATCCGTTACTCTACGGAAACGGAAACGGGAATTGCTCCGCCAGAATTCGAGCTCGAACCGACGAACGAACAATTTGGTCTGATTTGTCGTGCTCGTTACTTGCATCGCAGCGATCGCGCAATGCCAAGCGGCACAGAAAAAAAGTTTTTAAAAGTTAAAAAAAAAACTGATTCCCGGCCCTAAAAGTAGGTGAAAACTGTCTGAGAGCACCTACCAGGCCAGAAGGGTGTTTTATTGGGGGGGGGGGTTCCCCGCCCCCCTCTCCTTGGCTATTGCTACTGCTGCGCTGCTGGTACCAGGCTGGGAGGGCGCATCCATTTGCCATGCAGTGCGGGGGATCCAAAATGGCGACCGCAATATTTTTTTTGAAATCGTTGCCCAAAACCCCACCAAAGCACCACAGAAACATGCGAAAATTAGCTATTTTAAATGCTTGAATTTTTACAGTAGCAGCAGGGGGTTTTTCTTGCAAAAAAAGTCTCTGTTGATTTTATTTTATTTTATTTTATTTTATTTTATTTTTTTACACCTGCGCATTCGCAATGATGGGCTCGCCCATGGGAGTGGACCATGCAAAGTTTTGGAGCCATTCCACCAATCGCATGGTCAGGTTTTGCTGACTGTACCAGGCTGGGAGGGCGCATCCATTTGCCATGCAGTGTGGGGGATCCAAAATGGCGACCGCAATATTTTTTTTGAAATCGTTGCCCAAAACCCCACCAAAGCACCACAGAAACATGTGAAAATTAGCTATTTTAAATGCTTGAATTTTTACAGTAGCAGCAGTGGGTTTTTCTTGCAAAAAAAAGTCTCCGTTGATTTTATTTTATTTTATTTTACTTTATTTTATTTTATTTTATTTTATTTTTTTACACCTGCACATTCGCAATGGGAGTGGACCATGCAAATTTTCCACCAATCGCATGGCCACTTGGCCAGGTTGACCACAGAGGCTTCTGGGATGTGCCAATCGGGCATAAATAGCCCACTAATCGTAGCCCAAACCCGAACCCTAAGCCTAAGCCTAACCCATACGCCAGTACACTGTCCTTCTAAGTGGGTCAGAAAGGCACCCAGAGGTGCACCCCAATACTCACCCTAACCTCACCCATAACTAGCCTAACCCTAGCCCTTGTGCTAACCCCTCTTAACCCTAAGCCAGATCTACTTGCATTGCACTACATGCAAGTACGTGAGACACAGCGGGTGCAAAGAGTCTGCCAGTCCGTCACTTGTGGCTCTGGCTGACTCCTGCAGCTCCCTCCAGGAGCCCGCTACCCCCCCCAAACCAGTACTAACGACAACGAAAAAACGAAAAAACGAACCGACTAATTTTTGCGAAATTTCGCGAAAAACGGAAACGAGCCGAAACGGACTGCCTCCGACACACGACAACTCGAAAACGTCATTTTCCCTAGTCGTGCCCATCTCTAAAGCAGAGCATAAATGTAATAGATAAACATATGCCTCTTTGATGGTCATCCTGCATGTCCACATTCAAGCAGGATACCAGGCCAATGAATAAATTAAATGATATGGGATGTAAAATAAAAAGGCAGCCAATGTTGGAATATTTGGCAAGAAATACATTTCAGCCATTACAGGGTTAATGTCAATGTAGAGTATTATGGGCTGGATTTAATGTGAAGAGCGAAGCCAATTGGTTGTTGAGATCACACCACTTGAAATGTTCTGGTAGAAGTCTAGTTAGAGTGTATGGCTTGTATTCTTAGAGAGAAGAGAAGCATGTTCCTAGCCTAGCAAGATGGCTGTTAGAATAGTTATTGTTAGGAAACCTCCCATGCACCCTTCCCTTCTAGTTAATAAATAGTTCTTTTTCATATAGTAACACAAGAGGTGTCTCTCATTAAAGCAACTAAAAATCATCTGCAACAGCCGATCCAACAAAGATCCCCAACACCAATGAACTAATTAAATGATATGGGACGTAAAATAAAAAGGCAGCCTCCCATGTTTAAATGCCCTTTAGGCAAGCAAAAAACAAAAACAAAACCCTTTATCATCCAATCAGAAGTATTAAGAGCAATCACCATCTCAGAAATTGCCAAGTTGGAAGAGACATTTGTGAATGATCAAGTCCAGCCCCCTCTCAAGGAGGCCCAGAGGGGAATCAAAGAATCATGAATTCGGAGTGGGGGGGAGGGCCTCTGAGGCCACCAAGTCCAGCCCCCTGCTCCTGGCAGGAATACAAATCACAGGCTCTCTGCCAGGTGGCTGTCCAGATTTCTCTGGAGGGGCTGCAGTGTTGAAGCACTCCCCACCTCTCTAGGTAATTGCTTCCATGGGAATTGATTGAATCATAGAATCATAGAGTTGGAAGAGACCTCAAGGGCCATCTAGTCCAACCCCAGCCTCTAGCTCTGCAACCAGAGACCTGAACCAATGAGCTATCTAGCAATTCTTTCTTCCTGGGTTACTTTGGGGCTGCTTGCAGACCCTTCAACCAGACCTCTAGGTTTTTGTACTATCAAAGCTACGGAGGGGAAATCTACACCTGCTACCTACGGATGCACTTTGGAGAAAAACCAGGGCAGAAAAGTATCAGATAATAAATGAAGAACCTGCTTAGATGGGTAGTGAAATCTTTCTATCTCTCAAGAAAAGAAGTCCAGTTGCCATAACTCAACTTCCAGATAAACTCACCTGGGTGACTGAGAATCTTCACAGACACAGGTAATAAGTGATTAAAAATGTGGTGATCTGGTTTTGGGAATAGTTGATCTAACCACTACACTATATTGGCTCTCAAAATGTGTGATTTACCCTTCCTGTAAATCAGAGGCACCTTCCTAGTTTCACCGGCTGACCCATCGTTGGGTTCACCAGCTTGCATTTATCCTTTGCTCTGACCTGGCTGGTCATGGTAATAATCTCATCCCAGCTGCTGCTGACCTCACAAGCCAACACGACATGGCCATAAAACATGATCTATGTGTAACCATTGCGTACATGCCGTCAGACCAGGCGGAACAAACTTACTTTGCTAATTAAGTTTTACAATCCAACAGCGATAAGGACGATCAAAAACATGCCTCTGGTCAATCCATTACTTTGGGCAGGGAGAGACAAGAAAGAAAGGGGGAACGGCTGGTGTTCCTGACCTTTTCCATCTGTGATCGACTTGCATTTGACAGATCCATAACCTTTCTCAACTGGAACGGGAAGTTCAATTAAGTTTTGTTGGCTCAGAAACCTGTCAGTGTCCCAGGCAGAAGATGAGACACTCGGGGGCCTCAATTATCCATCTGGTGCTTCTTCAGAAATAATATGTATAGATATAGCAGTCGTTAGAGCTCGTCTCCCTCCCTCGTTTGAGTGCAGAAGGTAGTTGGCAGAATTTTCAACACCCTTCCTCTCTTGGAATTCTGGAATTTAAGGCCGTCAAGGAAAAGAGGTGGTAGAGGCTCTTGCGTTTTGCGACATTTCTTTTAGAAAGGAAGGAAGCCGGGTTCTTTCTATCCTGAGGATGTGCTTTGAGGAAATTGGTCAAGAATGAAACCAAACATTCAGCCCTCTGTGTTGGCCAGATTCCATACATAGCACTGTTAACGGGAGGGATGGCGCCACCTTGTAACCCCATGCCATAGATCTGTTCATCATAGAATCGTCATAGAATAGTTGAGTTGGAGTACTCATGACCTGCAGAGGTCATTGATTCCATTGTTGTGCTGCTCTAATAGTTACGAAGTCCTCCCACCCGATATTTAGCCTAAATCTGTCTTCCTGTAACTTGAGCCCATTATTACGCATCCTGAATTCTGGGATGACCAAGAAGAGCTCCTGTCCCTTCTCTGTATGTCTATCTTTCAAGTATTTCAAAAGTGCTACCTGATCTTCTCTCAGTCTTCTTTTCTCTAGGCCAGTGTTGGCGGACCCATGGCACGGGTGCCAAAGGTGGCCCTCGGAGCCCTTTCTCTGGGCACCTGACATCGCCCTTTCACAGCCACCTGGATTCAGGTTAAATTGCTGTATTGCCACTTTGCAGAAAATTAGTGGGTTTTGAATCTTAGTTTCGGCACTCGGTCTCATAAAAGGTTTGCCATTCACTGCTCTAGGCCAAACTGGCCCTTTTCTTGCGCTCTCTCCGCATCATACAATCATAGCGTTGGAACAGACCTCAAGGGCCATCCAGTCCAACCCCCTGCCATGCAGGAACCTCCATAATCCCCTGAGATGGGCACAAAATGCCAAAATGGCGTTTTGTGTTTGTTATTCGGGCTTTGGGGCCCGCTTCATTCCTTTTCTGTTTTTCGAGCCTCCGGGGCCCGCTTCATTTCTGTTTCGTCGTTTTTGGGGTGTGGAAGCTACGGCCGCAGGGAGCCCTCCCAGGGCCGGTTGCCACCGGAGCTGGAGGCATGTGGGCCGGGAGAGTGTTCCCGTGGCCATGGGGAGCCCTCCCGAAGCCGGGCTCTGCTCCGGTCACGACCCCCAATAGGCCGCCACCCCTGGAGCATCGCGGAGTGCCGCCCTCCCTTGGGCCCCCTCCCCAAGGACCGATCCGCTGTTCTGTCCACCCCCCATCGGGTCGCTACCCCAGAACCCCATGCAGCACTGCCCTAACTGGGGCCCTTCTCCCCGGGAACCACTCCGCCCTGGGAGCTGCCACCCCAGCAGACCGCCTCCCCGCACCCCCCAGGGCCTAGACGCGGGAAACCTGTGTGTGTGTGGGGGGGGGTACTGCACTCCCTCCCCCCGTGCTCCAATGACACCCTCTGCTCCTGCTTCTAAGCCGACTGCACCATCGCCGCTTCGCCCTGTGGCCAAGATGGCACTGGGTGCAGCCGAGCTCTAACGTCCTCCCCTCCAAAGCCTGCCGAGTGCCGACGAAGAGGCCAAGATCCTGGAGCCCAGCCCTCACAAGGGCTCAGATCCCGCCTCTTCTTGTGAGACCAGCAAAGTCTCGCGTCGGCTCAGGCAGAGAGGGGGCAAAGAGGCTCCGCCAGGCCCAGGCCCCTCTCGCCACCCTCCGCTGCTCTATTTTTCATCGTGTGAGTGGCACGACGCCAGTAACGGAAATGAACAGAACCGAAGAAAATTTTCTTGGTTCTGTTTGGTTCGAGCTGCTCCCATCATTATTCATACTGTTACATAACGGAACGAATAACGGAGAATGGTAACGAAAAAATGGTGGTTTTGTGCCCATATCTACCCCTGATATCCTTGTCACCCTCCTCTGAACTTGCTCCAGTTGTTTGGCATCCTTCTTCAAGTACGGTGCCCAGAGATGTACTGTACATGAGGCCTAACCAGTGCTGAATAGAGGGGAAGGAGTACCTCATTGAATTTGGAGGTCATAGTTCTGTCAGTGCCTTCTAAAATTGCATTAGCCTTTCTTGCAGCCACACTGTACTGCTGGTTCATATTCACCTTTTGATCTACAACAACCCCAAGATTCTTCTCACTCATAGCATCGACCATCTTATAACTCTGCATTTGTTAAAGGTCAAGCTAAAGGGGAACCCCTAATTCAGTGCTAGCAGGGAGGTGTAGCTGTCTCCTTAAGAACCTACTTGGAGGGTTAGCTTATCTAGCCGGGGTAAATCCACTAACAGGGAGGTTGCTGGATTTGACTTTTATCTACCCACTCTTCATGGCAGGAAACCAGGCTCTGCTGGTGGATTTCCCAAAAGCAGTTGAGATCTTGAACTAGGTGGACCTTCATCTGGACATAGCCAATATCTTTCCATCTATGGTGAAGAACCCAAGTAAAGATAACTAGGAAGAAATAGCAGGTCAGAGGATGATGTTGCTGCTAGTAGCTCAGACCAGGATTTTACTGCTCTTATCTAGGGGGACAATGGTTTACTATCATGCCTCAAATGGTCATCATCTACCTTAATTTATGGGCACCCACTTCCTATGTTTCCCAAGAGGAAGTGCAGACCACCCAATAAATGAATGACAGTCGATCAAGCCACAGTGAGCTCTGTGTGACTCTTTGTATGTGTGTGAGGTTGGGTGAGTGGTGGTTAAAATTATTGTTAATTTATCTGAGGACAAGATGTGTGGAGACCTGGCAAATAATTCATGCAATTACAGCAAAGATGAGGCTGTGACAAGGACAAAGCGCATCAATCATTCCACCGGATCAATAATACCTGTGGAACATGCAATCAAACCTAATCAACCTCACATTGCCCTGTGATTAAAGAACATCTCAGCCCCTCGCTATCGGGAAAGAAAATGGCATAATGGTAAGAGACAGGCTCACATGGCCGAGATTCCACTTCCCCACCAGGCTGCTTTTGTCATCTCTCTTAAGATGCTGGCAATGTGCTGTGCTCCTTAAGAACCTACTCGGAGGGTTAGCTTATCTAGCCGGGGTAAGTCAGGCAATGAAGAATGGTTGTTCTGACTACAGTATGGGTTTTAGTCCAAACTTTACTGGAATGAATTTTATGGAATCTTTTTTTTGGGGGGGGGGAGTTCAGCACCCTGAATAGCCCCTGTAAAAGTTCAGGTTAAAGTCTACCATAATTTTCATTTTTGCTCTGTAGCAAATGTTCTTAGACTAATAACTCCCAGAAATCCTGGCCAGCAGAGGGGGTGATATTTTGCAAACTTTAATCCAAAAACACCTGAGGACCCAAGGCAAGGCTGGGAACCACTGCCTTGAGTGTCATGATCTCCTTTCAATCAGAAATAACCTTCTTTTGTGTTCTCTTCCAAAATTTATCTGTTCAGGGCCACCACGTTCAAAGGAGAAGAAACTATTTTGTGATGAGTTTGAGGTGGTTGTTTTTTGCACTACTAGAGAAATAAAGATAAAAAACATGGCCCCCTGTTGCATCCACAAAGCAGGGCTTCTGAAATGACTTTCTTTTCCCACTGAATATTTTCCCCATCTCCTTGGGCAAAGAACACTTAGTATCTGCTTCTCCTTGTCTCTCTTATTCAGCCCCGTTGCTTTCTGCATGGAGCCTCATTACCAGCATTTTATTTTTTTGTACTTTGGAGGCTGGGACTTCAGCAGCAAGGTGTACACTGTCAGCTTAATTGGGCGCTTATGACAAAAAAGAAGTGACAGAAATTCATCACTCCCGAATTTCTAAAACTTCCGAACAGGGTGCTTGAACAGCATTTCTGTATCTCTGCATTGAAAGAAAATGTATTTTTAAAATAAAATAAAATAAAATCTACCAAGCCTGTTGATTTGTTGTTTACACTGGAAGGTGGCAAGCTTAAAAGAAGCCCTCACTTCCCTGATGTGGGATCGTTTGGGTTGAGCTGGAGGAAAAATTCACTTGATTTGACTTTCCATGCATAATTCCCCAATGACCTCATCGTGAGAATGGAGAGACAGTTTTCCAGATTGTTCCGCTTTGTGATATGAGTAGGGATAGGCAAGAAATGAAAAATGAAACATTGTTTTGTTGCTTTGTTACATAATGGAACATAATGAAATGAAACGAAACGAAACGAAATGAAATGAAATGAGGAAGCAGCATTTTGTTACAGATGAATGGTGGTTTTTTTTCCATGTAAATGGACAATTTCGTCTTGTCTGTGAAACAGCTACAGTTCCCTTACATGCTGGGCTCAGAGGCCCTGTCGCCTCTGCTGCTGCCGCTGCTGAAGACCCACCGCTGCCACCGGAGAGGGCAAGCAGGCCCAACGGGAGGCCTTGCTGCTGCCGCTGCCACTGCCACCAGAGAGTAGACCACAAGAGCGGGCCCAGCAGGCCAGCCTAGGCCCACCACCGGTAGACCCCCAAAAGATAATGAAGCATTTTGTTTAACGTTTCATTTAATACCTTTTTTGTAAAAATTCTTATGAAACAAAACGAAATGAAATGTGGGGGGACGAAACAGAACGAAATGAAAGACTGTTTTTCCATTTCGTGCCCATCCCTAGATATGGGAGAACTTCCCTCCCTTAGAGTCAAACAATTGACTGGAGGGGCTTTGGGTCGGTGGACTCTGGTCTGCCTGGCCCACCTCACAGGGTTGTTAGGAGGAAACAAGTGGGGAAGAGAAGGGCTGGATTGATAGCTCACCAAAGACGATTCCAGGCTCCCATTTAGAGGAGCAGAGAACATGCTTTACATGGAGCTATGGGAGGCCAGTGGCTCTCATGTCAGAGGGATGAGCCCGTGGTGGGTTTTTGTCTGAACTTTAAGGGGAGCTATCTAAGAGAATGAGAATGGGCAAAGCTCATCATAAAACCCAGTTTGGATTTCCTGGCCCATCAGTCTCAGGCCTTGAAACATATATTAATTAACGTAAAAGGCCCCGTTCGCCCACTTCCATTGCGATTGTGAGGTGCTCTCTGGTGCAAAGCCATCTCTGATACAAGAGGGCTCAAGAGAAAGTTGGATTCAGCTAATTGGGATGTTCCTTCATACAAAACTAAAAATGAAACTAAAACTAAAAATCTATGGTATCGAACAGTGACTGCTCAAACTCTAAGGAGTTGCCCGGCATTCGTCAGTGAATTTTTCCCATGAAGGTGGCGATTCAGCCTCTGCTTCTGGTATGTTTCATTTCTAAAGGGGGGAAAATCAATAAAAATGATTTTTTCTTAAAAAAAATGTAGCAGCTGCAACTTCTGTCTCCATTTGCAGAACAACAAATACCGATGACCGTCTGTGTTTATATGAGAGAGAGAGAGAGAGAGAGAGAGAGAGAGAGAGAGAGAGAGAGAGAGAGAGAGAGAGAGAGAGAGAGAGAATATTTTGAAAACTTACTCCAATTGATGGTCTGGCATCTTCATGTGAATTTAAAATCACGTTCAGTGGAAACTTGAACACTTCTCAATAATTGAGAAGAAAAGTTCAGTAGATTACAGGTTTTTGGAAAAAGCATTTCTAACCTACAGGGAGACCCCGTTTTTCATGATTTCATAGAATCATAGAATCATAGAATCCTAGAGTTGGAAGAGACCTCAAGGGCTATCTAGTCCAACCCCCTGCCATGCAGGAACCCCCATCACAGCACCCCCGACAGATGGCCATCCAGCCTCTGTTTAAAAACCTCCAAAGAAGGAGACTCCACCACCCTCCTTTGGGGCAGCATCTTCCACTTCCGAACAGCTCTAACTGTCACAAGTTCTTCCTGATGTTCAGTTATACAATATTTTAAACAAATGTCCATATAATAACATGCAAAGTTTGGCCACTAAGTAACAAAACGTCCTCATCTCCTTCTTGAGTCTGCCTGAATTTCAGCTTTTCAGGTTTCCTGGTATGAGCAGAGCAGGCAAAGTTCAATGTGGAACAATTAAGTGGCAAATTAGTGAGCAGCTAAGCTTAGCCTCGGGCAACAAAGATGGTTTCTGTATCCACGGAATACAAATGTCTGCTTCGATAATGTCCTGTCAATCTGCCCGAAGCCCCTTGGAGGGAGATCTGTCTGGATGGCAGGTCCTACCAATTCCTCATCCAACATTGGAGCTCCCAAATTGGTCTAGGTCTTGGCCACCGCTTTACTCAACCTCTGTAGGCATGGCTAAGGGCCAAGGGGAGTGCTCATTCAAATCCTATTGTTCGCTGTGCACCAAGTTAAGACAATCTCAAGTTATGGACCAAACAGGTCTGATTTTGACTGATTCATAAGAGGCGTTGATGGAAACCCAATGCTCAGATTTGGCGACAGAGCCTGGGAAATGCTGAACTTTCCTTTAGGTCCACAGCTCAAGCTGACACAGAAGATTGGGGGCACAGATTTATTTTTCCAGGAAACATTCAAGGCATTTCATATGCACATCTTGTATTTCAGATAGCTGATTTTTAGTATGTTTAATGTCCTATTTACTTACTTACTTACTTACTTACTTACTTACTTACTTACTTACTTACTTACTTACTTACTTACTTACTTACTTATATTTATATTTATATACCACCCAACTTTCTGAAGGAACTCTGGGCAGTTCACAGGAAGAAAATCCATACAATTCAACTATAAAAAACAAATGAAAAACAAACCCGATTGATCAAGACTTCAAAATCATTTTTAAAAAACAAAAACAAAAAATGGGATATAAGATGGGCACAAAAAAGAAGGAAAAAGAGAATAGGATAAACCACCATTAGTCGCCAAAAGCAGCCTGGAACAGCCAAGTTTTTAATCGCTTCCGAAAGGCTCAGAGGGGCTTGACCGTGTGTCTACTGACGTCTGGGTCATCAGCCAGAACCTGAAAAAGTCACAGCCATTTGGGTTTCATAGGACAAATAATGACGACCATATTTATTTCTTAGAGTTGTATACCGCACCATCTGGCTACAAGGCTACTCTGTGCCTGCAAGTCAATTCTGACTTATGGTAACCCTTTTCAAAGCTTTGCAAGTAGAGAATAGCCAGCCTTCTGGGGTTGTCGTGGCATTGTGCAGCTCACTCAGGGCCCTCCAGACTGGCTCTTTTCCCAGGAGGCCCAATGGGGAATCGAACTCCCCACCTCTGATTCGCCAGTGAGATACCTAAACCACTGAGCTCTCCAGCAGTTCTATAATAATGATCTGGGACCTTCAGAGCTGGAAGAGACCCAATGGGTCATCAGGTCCATCCCATCAGGGAGGGGATTTGAACTTTCAACCTCTGGCACTGCTGCTAGAGACCTATCCAGCCAAAAAATAGGCCTCAGACCCCAACATCTTATCTCAATCTGTGAGATGCCTATTTCACTGGATCCAAGTGGATCCAATTTCGTCAGTGCTGTGAATCTGCCTGGAGTGCTAATGTGTCATTTAGTGGCCCTCTTAAAAGAGCTGGAGCGAAAAAAGCTTAGAGTTTTTTTTTTAAAATGGATTGTTCTGCCAAATTGTTTTAAATTTGTTTTTAGCATTGGCTTAAATCACCCCTCATAATATAATTTTTTAAAATTCTTTTTACATATTTGTACCCTTATATATTTTGCTTTCAAACATTGTTCGTTTTGATGATGTAAGCCAGCTCAGCTCTTTTTTAAGGAGAAAGGAGGGACGAAAATATTTTATTTTATATATATGGGTTGGTATAGGGGGCATGGTGGCTCTGTGGACTAAGGCTCTGAAAACTCAGCTGCAAAGTCGGCAGTTCGGCGGTTCGAATCCCGGCTGCAGAGTGAGCTCCCGCTGATAACCCCAGCTCCTGTCAACGTAGCAGTTCAAAAGCATACAAATGCAAGTAGATAAATAGGTACCACTGTAAAAAGTGGGAAGGTAAAACAGTGTTTCATTGCAGCCATGCCGGCCACGTGGCCATGGACTTGCACAACACTGGCTCTTCAGCTTGAATACAGAGATGAGCAGCGCCCCAAGAGTCGGACATGACAAGCACGCATATGCGGGGGGGGGGGAAAGCACTGATCAAAACCTGAAATCCATTCATGGCAACCTTGGAACAGGATTTTCCAGCTGCCATGGTGCTAAATCAAGATCATGCATCTCTCAGGTACCATTAGAAAACTTGGCTTTGTTTTTCTGTGACAGACGAACATGAAATTTCCCTACTCCCTGAAAATCCATATTTGGAATCGTTTTACCCTCTTAAATCAAGCCTGTGCCAAAAAGAGCTGGCAATTTTGTTGGATTCCTTTTATCATTCAAAAAAGGCACAGATCTGCATGTTTCTTCACCGACCCCCCCCCCCAGGAGAAAACTTGACATTTTACAGACAATTCAGTGGGGCTGGATGCTGGACGGACTGTAATCCCGACACATCCATTGGGTTTGTCCCTACTCCACCCCTCCCTTGGGAACCCAGCGGCCAGAGTGGGCCATGCAGAAGTGTACCGTTCTCTTACAATCAGAATGGCAAACAATATCAGGATTAGAGATGGGCACGACTTGAAAAAAATTTTTTTCGAGTTGTCGTTAGTCGGGCCAGTCCCGTTTCGGGTCGTTTCCGGTTTTCGCCAAAATTTGCAAAAATTAGTCGGTTTGTTTTTTCGTTTTTTCGTTGTCGTTAGTACTGGTTTTTTTGGGGGGGGAGCGGGCTCCTGGAGGCACCTCTGTGGGGTGGGTGCCTCCTCTGGCCCGCTATAAAGGGAAAGTGGGCTCCTGGAGGCACCCGTGGGTGCCTCCTGCCACTAGGAAGGGGAAGCAGGCTCCAAGAGACCCCTCTACATGGGGGTCTCCCTTCCTCACCTGCTGCTGCTGCCAAATGCTATGCAATAGCCATATGGATATTGCATAACATAATGTGCAGACGTGAGACCAGTGTGAGAGTCATAGGGTCATACCTTCCCTGCACAAGGCTCCCGCACCACCATGTCTCACACAGAAGGGAAGTGCACTTGCTGCGTGTAGTGCAATGCAAGCAAGTAGATCTGGCTTTAAGGTGGCTTAGTGCAAGAGCTAGGGTTAGGCTAGTGACGGGTAAGGTTACGGTGGGCTAGTGGGTTGCACCTCTGGGTGCCTCTCTGACCCACTAAGAAGACAGTCTGTGACGTATGGGTACGGAGTCAAGGGTTAGGGTTAGGGCTAGGGCAGGTTTTAGGGGACTTTTTGGCACATCCCAGAAGTCTCCATGGCCAAGTGGCCATGCGACTGGTGGGATGGCTCCAAAAATTTGCATGGTTGTCCACTCCCACATGGCTGGCCACTTGGCCAGCCCATCATTGCGCAGGTGTAAATAAAATAAAATAAAATAAAATCAATGGAGGACAGAGGAGGAGAGGAGAGACATTTTGTTGCAAGAAAAAACCCACTGCTACTGTGAAAAAACTGGCAGTTTATAAATTTTCGCGTGTTTCTGTTGTGCTTGTGTGTTTTTGGACCACGATTTCAAAAACAATATTGCGTTCGCCGCCCCATTTTGGATCCCCCGCCCGCACCGCATGGCATGGCGATGGCGACTCGCGAGTCCGGCTGCCCAGGACGGGGGGGAGGCGGGACCCCCCCTCCAGAAACCACCCCTCCGGTAGGTGCCCTGCGCCCTTAGTCAAGCAGGCATTTTTCCGCCTGCTTTTTTGGCCCGGGAATGGGTGGGGGGAGAGTTTAAAAGTTTTTTCCTGTGCCGTCCGTGCCGCTTGCTTGCGCTTTAATTGCGGCGGCCGGCGGCCGGCGAGACTGGGCTTTTTGCTGGCTGCCGGGGAGCCTGCGGCGAGTCCCACCAGAGCAGCCCAGGACGGGGGATGAGGGGGGAGGCCGGGGACCTCCAGAAACAACCCCTCTGGTAGGTGCCCTGAGGCACGGCAGGCATTTTCCCGCCTGCTTTTTGGCCGGGAACCGGGTTTTTTTAACTTTTAAAAACTTTTTTTCTGTGCCGCGTGTGGCATCGCGCGATCTCGCGATGCAAGGAACGAGCACGACAAATCAGACCAAAATTGTTCGTTCGTCGGTTCGAGCTCGAAGTCTGGGGGAGTAATTCCCGTTACCGTTTCCGTAGAGTAACGGAACCGAGTAACGGAAACGGAAACGGGAATACCGCTAAATCGTGCCCATCTCTAATCAGGATAAATACATGACCAAAAAAACCCTTCTCTTTCCATCACATCCGCACGCTCGCCTGTCTGTCTCAGTATCTCAGAATCCACTGACTGGAATTGCTGGAGCACTTTTTATTTTTATTTTTTGCTGGAGGTAATGCTGCTCTAAACAGATAGCCCAGGGATCCTTTTTCTATATTAAACTATTGATTTTTCATAAACTAAGAGCACCAAAGGCCATGGAAAACAATCGAATCCCAGTACAGGAAACTGAAAAATTAGACACAGCTTTGCGCCCTAGTGACTGTGCTTCATGCCGAGACTTTCCGTTACAAAAAGCTTTATTTATGGGCTGTGAACCTCGGAAGGTTCAGAAGGGCAGTGAAGGGAAGCAATGGGAAAAGTTGGGGTCTGTTTTTTTCTTAGTTTGGAGGAACTTTGTTTCGCAAGCAGGAAAAAGAGGGAGCAGGCATGAAACAAGAACTCAATTTGGGCTGGAGGAAAAGATAAATACAGTGGTACCTTGTACAAAGGAATTAATTCATTCCAAATGAAATTACGTTAAGCAAATTTTCCTTTATACAAATTTCTCATAGAAATGCATTGAATACATGCATCACGATCATAATCACGAATCCGATCATTTTATGTTGCACGAATTCACCCCATAGATCAGGGCTGTTCAACTTTGAACAGGCCGAGGTCTACTTTTTCCAGACGAAAGTGCTTGAGGGCTACTACTACACTAAAACCTCTACTTATGAATTTTATCTGTTCCGAGCATATGCTCATAAGTAAAAAAAAAATATGTAAGTAGATCAACGGGGTGGAGAACTTATCCCCTCACATTTTTATTGATGGCTGGCGGGCTACTTTTGAACCCTTCACCCCGGTCTACCTGTTGGGCAGGCCTGCCATAGATGATTCTGTTAAGCCAGGCCTGCCCAACAGGTAGACCGGGGTGAAGGGTTCAAAAGTAGCCCGCCAGCCATCAATAAAAAGTGTGAGGGGATAAGTTCTCCACCTCTACCTCCTCCAACCGAAGGACCACCACTGCCCCAGCAAAGCTCTGGGTCTGCCTGCCCACTGTCTCAGCTGAGCAGGGCAGACTGCTCTACTTACAATTTTTTTTTACTTATGAGCATATATGCTCAGAACAGATAAAATTCATAAGTAGAGGTTTTGGTGTAGTAGCCCTCAGGCACTTTTGTTCGGAAAAAGTAGATCTTGGCCTGTTCAAAGTTGGACAGCCCTGCGTTAAGCAAAATTCCCCTATCTCCGGAATTTTACAGATAGCATGGTATACACATCCAATAAATTTTACAGATTTTATGTTATACAAACCATTGCATAACATAATGGGTCCACTGTGCTTGTGCCTCTGCTGTGCCTACAGAGTTTGCATTCATCTGAAAGTATGCCTTCAGTCATGAAGGGAAGGTCCGATACCGGAGGGATTGAGCACCTCCGTTATGGGTCCCAGGCTCCATCCCAGCATCCCCAGGTTGAGGTGGGAAGGGCTGCTGCTCCTTGAGTCCTGATCCTTCATCGAGGCTGGTTGGGTTTCTCTGCATCAAGCGCCGTTGCTTGGCAGCTCTGCTATCCCCGACCACCTTGCGTAGGCTTCAGTCTCAGTGAGGATAATCGTTTTTGGAGCTGAACAAGGTCCCACGTGCTCTTTTCCTGCTGATTGCCCTGGATTAGTCTTTCGGCACAGGAAACTGGCATTACCAGGACTTGGATTTGGAGAGCAGACAGTTCCATGGTCAGTCTGTTACCTCCAACTGTACTGGACAAGAGCTTGAATTTACTTTTTTTTAACAACAAGCTCACTAACCACCCTTAGCATTAAGGCAGATAGATCACAGAATCATTCAGCTGGACAGGCCTATAGCCCTAGCCCTAACCCTAACCCTAACCCTAACCCTGACTCCCCGCTTGCTCAATGTCCTTTCCATAAAACATGGAAACAGCTCTTTCTTGGTGTCTCCCTCTCATCAGACTGATGCATCTCTATTTTGCAAATTTGATTGAACCCATTTTATGGATACAGCCTAGAGAAGAAGAGAAGGAAGCAAGGCACGCAATGGTGTGCTCGAGTTACAAGAACCCAGCTTTCGAGTGAATGGCAGGCAAAACTTCCTAACTGTTTGAGCGGTATGACGATGGAATCAATTACCTAGAGATGGGTGAGTGCTCCAACACTTGGAGGCATTCAAGAGAAATTGGGACAATCGCCTGGGTAGATGTCCTTTGATTTGTATTTCTCAACTGGGGTTGGACTTAATGGCCTTCTAGGACCTTTCCAACTTCATAATTATATGTCTCTCTTTCCATGAGGATAGTGGTGATGACCAGCGATTTAGCCGGCATTGTCACTTTACCGGCAATGGGAGAGAGCATTGACGCCAATAGAGATTTTAAAAAGAACGAGTTGCTCCTTCCCGCCCAGACTGATGGGGCAGAAAGAAGGTTTGGCTTAGATCTAGCAAATTCTAGGACCACAGTGACAGATTGGTGGTTCATGGGGAGGGGTTGAAAATGAGATGGAAAGTTGGCTGCAAATCAACCAGTAAGTTGCCAGATAATCTAATAATTTGATTTATTAGGGCACCTTATCTGTTTGTCCCAAGGAACCTATAATCAACTTCAACCATCCAGTCTGCTTCCTAAAATGTGTTGGAAATAGCATTCTATACTTTGGTAGCACACACTCACGAAAGTGAACATTTTTGCCACCAAAAGCCTCACAAGACTAAAAAGCCCATGGAGCTAAGGGTTGCAAGAGGAAACCTAGCTTTGGCCCTAGATCAGCAGTTGTCAACTTTGGCAGCCAGATGTCTTTAGACACACACACACACACACACACACACACAAACCAGGCAACTTCACCACTAGCTGTGCTGGCCAGGATTTCTGGGAGTTGTAGTCCATGATCACCTGGGTTAACCAAGGTTGGGAAACACTGGCCTAGAGCAAATGCGAGTCAACATCAACAATTGGAATAACAATTGTGTACTGATTTATTTCTGTCACTCCACCCCAAAGAATGAGGAGGCTGAAAGAAAACCTATGGCCAATTCTGTCTTGTATAGACATTTTTATCTTAAGTGGACATTAATTGGTGTTCTGACAACTGGCAGTGATATTATTGAAAATTTATTGATGAAGAAAGATACACTTTGTCAAAAAGGAAATTAAGTAAATAAAAAGGGACACTGAAGAGAAGACCACATTCACTTATCTCAAGTAGGGAGAACATCAATTGAGATTGGAGTCAGGGTCTCAGGAGGATCTTTCATGCCATGTCTGGCTGTTTGCTAAAGCCATCACTACTGCTGCCTACACAGGGGAAGGTGTTAGAGCATTCTAGCAGAGATTCAAAAGCATCTTGCCGAACTAAAAATCCCAGAAATACATTGGGTGGAGCTAGGGCAGGGAAAGTGATCTTTAATTCCTGCAACTGGGGATAGGTTTGTTGTGATTAAACCTCTGCATATTTAAACAACCTCCTAAGTGTTTCTTGCCCCTTCCTATGTAAGACTGTTCCAACAACACTGTCATAGGAACACAGGATATACCCAATGGGTGGAGCTAGGGCAGGGAAAGTGATATCTAACTCCTGCAGCTGGGGATGGGTTTGTTGTGATTGAAGCTCGGCTTATTTTAATAACCTCCTAAGTGCTTCCCGCCCCTTCCTATATACGACCGTTCCAACATCAATGCCATAGGAACAAAAGAGATACCCAATGGGTGGATTTTTTTGGGGGGGAGGGGCAGAACATGGAGCCAAAAGAAAACCACAGAGTTACACCCTCTGCTCTGATGGTGCTCCTATTTTGTGGGCCATTATACCCACCAGTAAAAGAGGAGCCATATAGAATGGGCCCTTTCAGAATGGGTGGGTGGTTTGGGGCACCTATAGGACGTTGTGTCCCACAACAGGCCATCATCAAGAACAGCTGAATAGCTCAGTGGTTTATATATCTGGCAGCAGATCCAGAAGTTGTGAATTTGATTCCACAGGAGCTAGGTTTGATCCAGCTCTGCAGTTCTACGAGGACAATGTGGATCATCTGTCAAGGACGCTGTAGCTGCATCATTGATCTTGCACCATTCAATGGGTGGGCCTTGATCCTCTCTAAGGTCTCTTCCAGCAAGGCCGCCCTTTAGAAACCCAGGGTGAATTTTGGGCAGTACGCCTGGGTTGGCATATCCTGCTCTGACAGCGGAATGTGTTGCCTTGCTACGCCTGGCTCAAGGGTCTGTGTTGAGTCAGTGACAGTTTTCTGGCTTGGGGAAAAGGTCAACTCTGGGAAAACACAAAGCCAAGTCCATACCAAGAAAGGAACCCCAGGCGATCCCTCCTCATGGCATGTGAAAGTGCAGATTGGCTGGAAAAGCAGACTCCCTTGAAAAGATCACCCGTGATTTATTCACCCTATGCATCCACAGACAAAAAAACACCCTGACCCCCCCTCTTTTTAATTAAAATTATGGCCAGGGAGAAGGGGAGGAGCAAAAGACTGAGCGGGTAAGAAACACAGGCTGACAGTTTCAATTTTCGCTTACTGCTTACTTTCCCGGGATTGATATCTTTCTCTTTTCTGCTGAAGAGAATTGCGGCTGAAGTCATAAATCAGCCTAACACACAGCCGGCAACACTCAGGGCCTTAACCCTTCCAGAGCAACAGGGGTTTCGATTAGGTCACCTTTGGAAGACACTGTGATTCCCAAAGGGGCTGAGCAGGCAATGACGGCACGCCCTACTTGGGACAACCCCAATGCTCTCATCCTGGACAGACCCAGTTTCTACTCTTAAGAATGAGGGGGGCTCCTAACGAAGGCATGAGTAAGAACAGACAAAAGAAAATACTTTTTCACCTAGCGCATTGTTAGTCTGTGGAACTCCCTGCCATAGGATGTGGTGATGGCATCTGGCCTGGATGCCTTCAAAAGGGGATTGGACAGATTCCTGGAGGAAAAGTCCATCCTAGTTGACAAATCAAGATGGAGACGTGTCATCTCCAGGCTTAAAACTGGGATAATTCAAGGGCCAGATGCAGGGGAGTGCTATCAGGAGACAGATATCTAGTCTCATGCGATCCCAAATGCATCTGGTGGGGCCACTGTGAGATACAGGAAGCTGGACTAGATGGGCCTTTGGCCTGATCCAGCAGGGCTCTTCTTATGCTCTTATGTTCTTATGTTAAGAGGGAAACACACAAGGAAGCTCCTGGAATTCTGGTTGGGCCATCCACCCTGTCTTCAGGAAGGAGTGCACGGTGGCCCCCCAGGGACAGAGGTGGCAGGGAACGAGAATGACCAAAGGGAACCCCTTGGGAGGAGGGACCCCAAAGGGTGACAGGAGGGATGCAAGTGGGGGTGGAGAAAACGGAGACTAGGTAAACAGGAGGTGGTGAGGACGCTGAGCGGAGGATGAGTTGGAGGTGTGAGACGAGGCTTGGAAGAAGATACCAGCTATGTTCTGGAGGCAAGGTTGAGCACCTTCTAGACTTGAGTTAGTGAACTTGGAGCTGGACACCTCCCTCTTTCCTCCCGTCAAACACCAGGGCAGCCACCCTTTGGAATGAAATGTCCCATGAAGCCTTGTTGAACGAGCCTCCTTCTTGTCCTTCCATCCTCAGGTGAAGACCTTACATTTCTGGGCCATAAATATCTCGGAAAAGTGTGGCTTATTAATGTATAGGCACTGGATCCTTTTTAGTTTTTTGAATCTTGATATATGTTGATTTGTTTTCAATACAATAGTTATAAAGAGGTTTATAAATTGTTTATCCTTTTTTTAGTCTTACTTGTTGTGAGCCACCTTGGATCCTCTAGGTGGCAAATAAATAAATAAATAAATAAATAAATAAATAAATAATGGTGTTGGAAGGGTCCTCTAAGGCCATTGAGTCCAATGCCTGCTCAATTTAGGATTCCAAATCAAAGCAGATCTGAAAAATGGTTGTTCAATTGTCTCTTGAAGGCCTCCCGTGATGGAGCCCTCACCTCTTATTTATTTATTTATTGGATGTGTATACCATGCTATCTAGCCCAAAGGCTACTCTGGACAGTTTACAATTATAGAAGTACTGTACAGTAGGACCCCCGTATCTGCGGGGGATCGATTCCAGGACTCCCCACAGATACCGAAATCTGTGGATAAGAGCTAACACTCTTATCCAGGGTGGCCTCCCCCATCCCAGCCCGCAACCCCTGCCCACCCTAAGTTTTAAATTTAAGAAAATAAAACTTACTGCCTGGAGAGGCCCTCCTCCTCACTGCCACCACTGGCCATCCGGGCACTCTCCGGGGGGGGGGGAGAGGATGTCAGGGGAAGCTGGGGGCCGGCCACGCCACGCCACTCGCCCGGGGTGGCGGGGGCAGCATCGGGGGCGCTGCCAGCATCGCGCCACTTGCCGGGGGCATCCGGGTGGCAGCAGAAGAGGCGCCCACATGGACCTGCAGATGCCTGCAGGAAGTGCGGGTGCTTCTTCCACCGTGGCCGGGTGTTCCAGGTGGGCAGCGCGACGTGGGCAGTGCCCCCTCGCCACCCCGATGCCCCGGGCGATCGGCACGGCACAGCACCGACGCCCTCATGCCTCCACTCCGACGATCCCCCCGGAGAGCACCCGGCGAACCACGGTGGCAGCGAGGAGGAGGGCCTCTCCAGGCAGTAAGTTTTATTTTTTTCCCTTTCTTGCCGCCATTCCCCCCCCCCTCTGATCACCATCCACGGATAACTGAATGAGCAGATACGGTGGTGCTACGGTACATAAGTTATAAACAGAAGAACAAAAGAAGAACAAAACCCCCCAAAATTAATATAAAGCTATAAAATATAGTGTAAAAATAATAACATTCTAGAAGAAATAAAATTGAACTAGCAAATTTATATAAAACAATCAGCTCTCGAGGGCATCGGTTCCATTGCCATACTGCTCTAACAGTTATGAAGTTTTTCCTGATATTCAGCCAAAAGGGATGTATTTCTGTGGGTTTTCTAAATATAATTGATTTAGAGGTGGGCACGAAACAGAAAACCGACGGTTCTGTTCGTTCTGTTTCTGGCCCACCCTCAGTTCGGTTTGGTTCGGGTTCATACGATTTTTTTTTTTAAAATTCATACGAACCTGAACTGAGCCGAAATGGTTGGAGTCCAACTTACCGGTGGCGGCGGCGATCCTGGCAGGGGCGGCAGGGGCTTTTGGAGGCACTGGCTTGGGGCCAGAGCCTCTCAGCTGAGAGAGGCTCCTGGGGCCTGGTCAGTGCTTGCTTTATTTATTATTTATTATTTATTATTTATTATTATAATTTTAGAGCACCGACCATGCAGCCCCTGGGGCCAGGTTGGTGCTCTTTTTATTTTATTTTATTTTTTTGTTTGTTTGACAGTACCGACCGCGCAGGTCCTGGGGCCGGATCAGCGCTCGTTTTAATTTTGTTTAATTTTTATTTTAGAGCACGGATCACGCAGGGTCAGTGCTTGTTTTTTTTTTTAATTTTTAATTTTATTTTAAAAAGTCCCCAGCCCAGGGTTTTTTGAGGCACTGGCTTGGGGCAGCGGCAGCAACAAGGTAGGAGGTATTTTGTTTTTCTTTGATGGGTGGGGGTCGTTATTCGTTTTGTTAGCTAACCTGATACTCTTACGCACAGAGTTTCTAATGGTGACTCCAAATCATCTAGATATTCCAGTCCGTACAATTTTGTCACTTCTTTGACATACAAGGCTACCCCACCTCCCGTTTGCCCCTTCCTGTCCTTTCTGTACAGTTTGTAGCCTGGGATAACTGTATCCCATTGGTTATTATCCGTTCACCAGGTTTCAGTGATGCCAATAATATCAATATTTGTATCTGTTGCTAAGTATTCCAGCATGCAAGTATTTATAGATGATTTTCCGATGCAGTCTTTTGAGTCCAGTTGCATCATTAGCCTGCCTCTTGCCTCCTTCTGCTGGAGTGCTGGTGACTAGCTCCTCGCTCTGCTCCATAATTTTTATATCCTCCTCACTACTCCAGTACACACTTTCCCAAATGATGTGGAATTTCTTTATGGTAGCATTTCAGTGACACAGATTCCTCCGAAATGAGAAACACAATCTTTTTCTTGTGAGCTCCATTAAGATGACCCCACGCTCTCCACAAGTTACTTGCTTCTTCTGACAATGAGCTCTCTGTTATTTCCTGTGGAATCCTAAATCTGGAGCAAATTTGGTAGTGCTAATTGTGGTAATTGGGTTTGGTGGTGGGGGGCAACGAGGAACAATAACAATAAAGAGATCAGTAATAAAGATGAACAGGGAGAGAGAAGAAACAGAACAAGAATAGGACCGAGAAACATCTTTTCCTAGAAGTAGAAGATTTCAGAAACGCACAGAAAACACAGGATCTACAACGCCCGACACTGAACAGCAGGAGGTTATAGATACTGGCTATGCTATCAGAGAGCCAGCGAGGAACTACCTGGGGAGTTATGATTTAATTAAAGATAATAAGCATGAATTTCCAAAAGGAAGCCAGGAGTAGTGAGCAGAATGGTTGATGGGAGCGACAGGCGCATCGAAGAGAAGGGCCATTGTTCCAGCAGGTATTATGGGAAGAAGGAGCCCTCCTGTGATGTCAATTTTGCATAATCTCCCATCTCGCTAAGTGCACAATGTGGAGGACAGACCAGCGAGAAAAGCAACTGAATTGATTTTTTTCATTTGTGGATTAAAAAGGGCCCCTCCCTTTGGGTCCAAGGGAGGCAACCACCGCTCCTATGTCTTTTCCATTCCATTAGCAAGCTTCTCCTGGAAGGGGCAGGATATGATCTCAACCATGCCAGAGGGCAGAGAAGGTAATAATAATGGCCCCAAGCAGCAGGAACCTGGATTTAAGCAGAAAATTTATTTATTTATTTATTTATTTATTTATTTATTTATTTATTTATTTGATTTTCATACCACACCATCTGGCCAATGGTCACATCAGGGAAGCATCTTCACTGTGCAGTACCTCAGCAAAGAAACACCACATTTGATGGACCTTGCTTCAGAGTAAGCCTGCACAGGATGGAACCAAAGAGAAGGACAAGGAGCAGAGAGCACTGCTACTTCAGATGGTTTGACGACATGTCCCATCATGCCTTTGGAATGACAATGCCAGGTGAGGTTGATGCGAGCAGTAGGACAACATAGCTTAAGGACCCATGGTGCTTCATCCCTGCTTTAGGATGGCAAGAATCATAGAATCATAGAATCATAGAGTTGGAAGAGACCTCAAGGGCCATCCAGTCCAACCCCCTGCCATGCAGGAACCCCCATCACAGGACTCCTGACGGATGGCCATCCAGGCTCTGCTTAAAAACCTCCAAAGAAGGAGACTCCACCACCTACCTTTGTGGCAGCATCTTCCACTGTCGGACAGCTATAACCGTCATGAAGTTCTTCCTAATGTTCAAATGGAAATTCTTTTCTTGTAGTTTGAAACCATTTCCCCGAGTCCTAGTCTCTGAAGCCATGAAAAACAAACCTGTTCCCTCTTCAATATTAAATCCTTTCAAATATTTAAACATAGCTATCATATCCCCCCTCAGCCTTCTTTTTGTAAGGCTAAACATCCCCAGTTCCCTAAGCTGTTCCTCATAAGACATTTCCTCCAGACCCTAAACCATCCTGGTCGCCCTCCTCTGCACCCGCTCAAGGTTGTCAACATCCTTTTTAAATTGAGGTGCACAGAACTGGACACAGCACTCCAGGTGCCTTTTAAGGTCTTTTTCATAGGGAGACTGAAAACCAAGCCCTAGGTGGAGAGGGTGAAAGAACTGGGCAGGTTAAGCCTTGAAAAAAGGAGAACGAGGGGAGATAGGGTAGAACTTTTCCATGACTTGAAAGCCTATCATGCAGGTGAGGGACAGGATCTGCCCCCCACCATCCCTGAGTGCAGAAGACATAACAATTGGCTCAATTTACAGGAAGGTAGATACAGTCTGAACACCAGGTAAAACTTCTTAACTGTTAGAGCAGTACAATAGTGGAACCAATGACCTCAGACAGTGGTGAGTACTGCAACCTCGGAGGCCTTCAAGTGAAAATTGGAGAACCATCCTCAGAGGAGCCTTCCAACTCAGTCTATGATTTTATGAAATGTCAGAGAGGCCTCCGACTCCAGGACACCCAGCAGAAGGCCGCCCCACTCTGCCCTTATGGGTGTGTCTATTGCATTTCCACCTCTGACATGTTGCACTTTTAGCCAGGCGCACCTCCAGAGAAGGAGTCGATACACAAAGCGTTTCCAGCAATTGGAATTGCATTCAGATGGATTCAAGATATTATTTGATTATGATTATACTGTATATATATTGACAGGTGCTTTAGCAACCCACACGCTCCACTCAGCACTGTGGTGGGTGTAAATCTTTTTTCATTTGTTTTTAATGAACTGGAGAAACACAAAGTGCCTCCTGGGTACCCATATTTGTTTCGCTCTGCAAATAAAATATAGAACCACAGAGCGATTCTGGGGTGGTGTGATGTTCTGTTTTGTTACAAAAATCATCATTCTGGCTAGGTTCTGTGTAGGACAGAAGAACATTATCCCCTCCACAGGTTAAAATAGATGCATATTTCTGTGCACGCCATCCCAAATGTATGCACAAGTGTGTGGCTGGGTCATGCAAGCACATGTGCACTGTCCTAATGGTGAAAATGTGCTTGCACACAGCTGCATATGCAATGATACCCTTACTCTATTTGGGCTGGTTTTAGAAGGGGACCTTGCACCACAATGTATATTTTTTTCTGATGTGTATGAATATGCATATTTGCAAGAGTACTTCTGCAAATCTGATCCGTCCCCCCCCCACTTCATGCCTGCTGCTGAGCTCTTCTGCCCATTGATACTGCCCTCTTCTGCATGAGTGGTATTGTTTTGGCTGTACGCAAATTAGCATCCGGAATGTCAGAAGTAAAAAGATTTCTGAAGATTGTTTTCAAATGGTTGTTGTGGTTTTTGTAGTGGTGGCGGCAGCGGTGGTGGTGGTGGTGGTAGTAGTAGTAGTAGTAGTAGTAGTAGTAGTAGTAGTAGTAGTAGTAGTAGTAGTAGTAGTAGTAGTAGTTTTTATTATTATTATTATTTAACCACACAGCTATCTACGCTGGATTTTATATTACCAATCACTAGTCGAATGTTTCCCAAGCGTTTAGGACTCAGTGATGTATCGGCGAATTATGCAAGCAGATCCCAGTAAGGTGGCTTTCTGCATCTGACTGATGGTGACTTTGTCCACTCCAATTTCTTCTAGATACTTGCTTAGGTCTTTGGGCACCGCACCCAGTGTGCCAATTACCACTGGGACCACCTGTACTGGTTTATGCCAGAGTCTCTGAAGTTCAATTTTGAGATCCTGATATCGGGTAATTTTTTCAAGTTGTTATTAATAATAATTATTAGAGATGGGCACGACTCAAAAAAATGGTGTTTCGTTTGTCGTTTGGTCGTTTAGGGGTCCGTTTCGGTTTGTTTTCGTTTTTGTGACATTTTTTGCAAAAAAAATTGTTTTCGTTTAGTTAGGTAACAAAACGAAAAAAAGAAAATGAAAACGAAAAATTGCTGTTTCGTTAGCATTCTTTTTAGTTCAATGCATCTGCTGCAACGAAAATGAAAAACACGGCAAATTTGGTCGTTTCGTTTTCGTTTTCATTTTGTTTTTTAAAAAATTTCATTTCATTTTCGTTGCGTAACGAAATGAAAAAACGAAAACAAAAACGAAATTCGCTCGTTTCGTGCCCATCTCTAATAATTGTTATTATTGTTATTATTGTTATTATTGTTATTATTGTTATTATTGTTAATAATAATAATAATAATAATAATAATAATAATAATAATAATAATAATAATAATAATAATAATAATAATAATAATAATAATAATAATAATAATAATAATATCCCACCCATCAGGCCATCTGGCCACTCTGGGTGACTTACTATGTTTGTCTAGGATAGACAAATGTTTCAAGGTTGTTGTTTTTTAAAGTATATTTTAAAATACTAAGTATAATTTTAATCATATTTTAAGACAGTGTTTTAAAAATCTCCGATTACTGTATACGTTTGAATTGTTGTGCATTGCTTTGGGTTCCCTATGGGGAAGATGGTGTCATAGAAATAACATGAATGAATGAATGAATGAATGAATGATCCAACCTGTTGGAGTTTTTACAACCTCACATGCTCCTTATAGACAGTAGGTGTGGCTGAGAGGGGCCTTTCTGTTCTGGGGTAATTGTCAATATATCCAACACTAACCCATCCTCCCCCTGCCCCTGCCTTTGTATTCAAAGAGGGATCTCTGCTCTTTCCCTCTGTTTCATCTGTTGCAGTCAGTTTGCTTGTTTGCTGTCAATCTCTTACACAATTGTAAGTGATGGAAGAATTTTATTTTTTCTCCTACAAATGAAGGACCTGGGCATGTTTAGGCAAAAGAAAAGAAGACGGAAGGAGATATGATAGCACTGTTCAAATACTTGAAAGTCAACAGAGGAGGAGAACAATCTATTCTCAGTCATTCCAAAATGCAGGGCACGTAATAATGGGCTTAACTTAAGGGAACTCTGATTTTGGCTGAATATCAGAAAAAAACTTAACTGTTAGACTAGTATGACAGAGGAACCAACTATCTCAAGAGAGGGTAAGCACTCCAACACTGGAGGTATTTAAGAGAAATTTGGACAACCACCTGGCAGATATCCTTTGATTTGTATTCCTACATGGAGCAGGGGGGTTGGACTATTTATTTATTTATTTATTTATTTATTTATTTATTTATTTATTTATTTATTTATTTATTTATTTTTATATTTGTATACGACACCAATTTCCCAAAGGGAACTTTGGGCGGTTTACATAAAACAAAAATGTGAAAACCAAAGATCAAAATCAAACATAAATGCAATGAAACAATAAAAACAGACAAATAGCCTGGCACGAGGCAAAAGACTAAATAATAACAGAACAACATCAAACACGGGGAGCACAAAACACATTAGCAACTGCCGAAGGCCTCCCTGAATAGCCAAGTTTTCACAGCTTTTTTGAATACAGCTAGGGATGGCGCCTGGCATATCTCACTTGGCAGTTTGCTCCAATGAGCCGGGCCAGCCACCGAGAAGGCCCGGTTGTGGGTAGGAACCTTATGGGCCTCCCGCGGGGTGGCCACCCAGAGCGAGCACCCCGTAGAAGCTCTGGTGGGCCGAGCCAGCACTGATCTTTGGGAGATACGCTCTGCCAGATAGTCAGGGCCCAAGCCATGGAGGGTTTTGTAAACCAAAACCATCACCTTGAATCTTATTCATGAGGCAACGGGCAACCAGCGCAGGTGAGCCAGAATTGGAGTGATGCGGTCAAATCTGCCCGCACCAACCACCAATCTGGCTGCTGCATTCTGCACCCGCTGCAGTCGCTGAATAAGGTCAAGGGAAGCCCCATGTACAGAGTGTTACAATAATCTACCCTCGATAGATGATCTTTCAACGTCAGTGTTCTATGATTCTATGATTCTATGATCTCACATGCCTTTCCTCCCTCTATGGTACTATAAGTCTATGATTCTACGAACTACATGTGAGATACAGATACCTCCATGCGCACAGAGTTATCTACTTGGGGAACTCTCTGTAGGAGAATAGCTACAAGTTCAACAAATAGACCACCCCTTGCTCATTACAGCTGGGATTTTACCAGAGGTTTTAAACCCTGTAACACAACCCAGACATGCCTGCCAGAACTGGTTCCTTCAGAAATATTATCATGAGGGTTTCCAAAAAGCATGACCCATCTTTCTGCTCCGTGTTGACTCTTTTGACGATGGTTTGGGATAAGGCAGCTCCAGGCAATCCTTCATGTGGTCTTCAAATGTGGGTTCTCACCCTGCAGGCGAGGAATGCTTTACTCTGAGAAAAAAGGGGGTGAGGTTCCCAGAGAGTTGATATCAAGACCTACCACAACCCTCGAAAGTTGATATCAAGTTGCAGTGTCACTTTTCCATTTCAGAGCACAATTCGGTGACAGTCAAGGACATCTCAGCCATTCTGCATTTAAGCATTCGAGAGATACAGAAGAATCTCCTGGTTTCATCTCCCATCCCAAAATGTAATGTAGGCAAAATTGTCACCCATGTATAGAGCCAAAACTCTGTATGGCTCTTCAACAGACCAGCTGTCCCATGGGATCAAAGGGGGACCAGCTGCTGCCAGGGGGAGCTGTCCTCCAGGGCTCCAAGCACATAAATATTTCAAGGAGACCGTTAGGACTCTTGAAATCTCTGTCAAAAGTGATTGCTTCCGAAACCATGCACTGACCTCTTCCTGCTGCTCCCTTTTCCTTTGTCTCCTCCTTGTCCTTACCGACATGAAAAGCAATTGTGAAAATGGACCTGGACGACTCCAAACCGGAACCACTATCAAAACCACACATTTGACTGTGAATATTTGGTGATTCTAGAAGGGGAAGAAATTGAGGCAATGACAGAGTTTATTTTCTTGGGCTCCTTGATCACTGCAGATGGCGGCTGCAGCAACGAAATAAAAAGATGCCTGCTTCTTGGGAGGAAAGCAATGGCAAACCTAGATAGCATCCTAAAGAGCAGAGACATCACTTTGCCATCTAAGGTCAGGATAGTCAAAGCTATGGTTTTTCCAGTAGTGATGTATGGAAGTGAAAGCTGGACTATAAAGAAGGCTGATCACCGCAGAATTGATGCTTTTGAGCCGTGGTGCTGGAGGAAAGTCTTGAGAGTCCCCTGGACTGCAAGGAGATCAAACCTATCCATTCTGAAAGAAATCAACCCCGAATGTTCACTGGAAGGACAGATTTTGAAGCTGAGGCTCCGGTACTTTGGCCACTTCATGAGGAGAGAGGACTCCTTGGAAAAGTCCCTGATGTTGGGAAAGATTGAAGGCAAAAGGAAAAGAGGACGGCAGAGAATGAGATGGTTGGACAGTGTCATCGATGCAACCAATATGGATTTGACCAAACTCCGTGAGGCAGTGGAAGATAGGAAGGCCTGGCGAGCTCTGGTCCATGGGGTCACGAAGAGTCGGACACGACTGAACGACTGAACGACGACAACGATTTGGTGATTCCTCTGTATACATAGCAAGCAATTGCAGAATCATGTGCCATCATCAGTTCTGCCTTTTTAGGGTCTTCCTTTGGGTCTTCTAGATAGAAGTGTCTTCTGAGGGGACTGTGCAGCTTGCCCAAGGCTACCCAGGTAGTGCTAAATAGTGCTAGATAGTGCTAGATAGTGCTAAACTATCAAGCCACCCTCCTTCTCCTCCTTGTGTGTTGTCTACTCAGTTCTGACTTGGGGCAATCCTACTGTTTTCTGGGTAGAGAGTGCTCAGAAGTGGTGAAAGCATCTTGGGACCATGCAGCTTTCCCAAGGCCACCCAGGGTGGCTCTTCTCCCAAGTGGAGAATCGAACCCCTGACCTTTGGTTCCGCAGCCAGAAACCTAAGCTATCCAGCCAACTGGGTAGCATGTTAATATGATTTTGGGTCTAAGATCTGGGAGGTCTGGCTGAAGTCCTCACAGAGTGAATGAACACATTTAGGTTGCCTTGGGCTAGCTGGTGTTTCTCAATGTGAGGTGCCTCACAGGGTTCTTGTGAAGAGAAAATAGGGAGAAGAGCCACTGACAGGTACGCAGAACTCCTCACATGTTCAGATGGTTGCTGCTGGGTGAGTCTTTGTGGATGAGACTCTTGAAAGAGCCACATACACCTCCCTTCCATTAGAAAGGGAGATGAAGGGATGTCTTTCCCATTGAGGTCACCAGGACTTGAACAAAAGTGTGCAGAGCATGCAGGATGTGTGCAAAAATGGAGGAGGATACTGCAACCCAAAATACAACCACAGGGCTGCAGCTAGGATGGGACAAGATAGGACTTTGTCCCCCGGGGGCCAAAAGGTAGAAGGTAGTGAAATCTAGAAAGGCCTGTATGGGTGGGTCTTGGGGGGGGGGGATACCCTCTGCCACTGAGCTATGCAGCAGTTATTCAAATAATCATCTTAGATCTATTTAGCTGGAAGGGAACCTTCATGGTCATGGAGTCCATCCCTCCGTCAAGGAGACCCGGGGGGAATTGAACTCCCAACCTCTGGCAGTTCAAGGACAACATCCAACCTTCTGTGGCCATGCAGCCATGGGGACCACGGGTAAGAGGGATGGAAAATATTGGCTGGTGCGAATAATGCGGTGCTGCAACAAGATGTCACAGGCTTTTGCTGTGTTGTCAAATCAGCAAGTATCACTTTGGAAGGGTGTGTGGGGGGGAAACTTGGATCCCATTTGTTATGTCTCTGCACTCCATTCCTCTCTTTGAAGAAAGAATCAATTGAAGAGTGTATCTGCAATCTTCTTGGCTGGACAGGCACGGGGCAGGTAGATTTCCCGATTGTGTAAATCAACCCCTTTTATTTCCAACACAAGCCTTCGGATAATGAATGCAAGGAGGAGGCCACTTCCCTTGTGGCGGCAATCAGCAAACAGGTGGATGCAAAGCTTCCTTGCTTCCGACAGCGCAAGGAAGGGCAAGGAGAGAGAGAGAGAGAGAGAGAGAGAGAGAGAGAGAGAGAGAGAGAGAGAGAGAGAATGAAGGGCAGGAGAACAGAAAAGAGAGGCAGTTGATCTGACCCAGTGAGCCCAGATTTGTTCTCGTTGCAAAATATCTGCTTGTTTGGTTATCTCTCCAGGTCCATCATCCGCTGTGCCTTTTGGCCTCCCTTTCTATCATATTTATAAAGCTGCCTGGATATGGCCAACATGCATGAGAAGGTCTGAAAAGCCGATCTGTTTTTTCCAGCTGTTCATCCGTCATTTGCAAAGGGGGGAGTAAGCAAAGGAGGTTTCAACCCCCCTCCCCCATTTTGTCTTTCTGGAACAGGGGTTGAGTTTGAAGGGAAATGAGCTTTTCCCCTCTTAAGGATGTTTCCGCATGTAAATCTCAGCTCGGATGTGAAAGAAGCATCCACAGATTGACGGGGGGGGGGGGGGAGGTAAGGAACAGAATTGCTGGTGATTAGAACACAGGCCAGAAATGGCTTAAACATTCGTGAAATAAGAAAAGAAAAGAATAATAATACAACGCTGTGATTCAGGCTAGGATGAAAGAGGCTGTCACTAGGTCAAGATAATATATGCAGAGAGATGGTAAAAAAAGCTAAAGTGCAAAATGAACTTAGATTTGCCAGAGTGATTAAAGATAGTAAAAAGGGTTTCTTTAGTTATGTCTGCGGGGGAAAATAAGGAAATGACAGGCTCTCTGTGTGGCGATTATGACCAGTTACAAACAGGAGACAAGGAAAAGGCAGAACTATTCAACACCTTCTTTGCCTCTCTCTTCTCCAAAAAGGAAGAAAGAGATCCGCTGGGACAAAGAGTAGATGAGGTAGGATGGGAATTGCACCATAGAATAGGTAGAGAGGTAGTACAGAAACACCTGGAAACATTAAATGAATTTAAGTCTGCTGGGCCAGATGAATTACACCCAAGGATATTAAAAGAACTGGCAGAAGTAATTTCAGAACCATTGGCAATAATATTTGAGAAGTTCTGGGGAACATGGCAAGTCCTCATTGATTGGAGGAGGGCTAATGTTTTCCCCATCTTCAAAAAGGGGAAAAAAGAGAACCCAAATAATTACCGCCCAGTCAGCTTGACTTTAATTCCTGGAAATATCCTAGAGCAGATTATTAAACAGGCAGTCTGAAATTATTTAACAAACAATGCTGTCATTACCGGAAGTTAGCATGGATTTCTTAAAAACAAGTCATGCCAGACTAATTTGATCTCTTTCTTTGATAGAATAACAGGCCTGGTGGATGAGGGGAATACTGTGGATATTGCTTATCTAGAGTTCAGTAAGGCTGTCGATAAGGTTCCTTAGCTAGTAGAAAGTGGGATAGATAGTGCTACTGTTAGGTGGATTTGTAATTGGTTGACTGATTGCACACAAAGGGTGATCATAAATGGCCTCTCTTCAGCTTGGAGAGACGTGACCAGTGGGGTGCCCCAGGGTTCTGTTCTGGGTCCAGTGCTATTCAATATCTTTATTAATGACTTGGAGGAAGGAATAGAGAGTATGCTAGTTAAATTTGCAGATGATACCAAATTGGGAGGGGTTGCTAATTCCCTAGAGGATAGGATGCTGGGCCAAAGCTAACGGAATGGATTTCAACAGAGGGAAATGTAGATTGCTACATCTAGGTAAAAAGAATGAATTGCACAGATATAGGATGGGGGATACATGGCTGGAGAATAGTACCTGTGAAAGGGATCTGGGAGTCTTGGTGGACCACAAACTGAACATGAGTCAGCAGTGTGATGTGGTGGTCAGGAAAGCCAATGCGATTCTTGGTTGCATCAGCAGAACCATCGTGTCTAGATCAAGGGAAGTGATAGTACCACCCTATTCTGCTCTGGTCAGACCCCACCTGGAGTACTGTGTCCATTTCTGTGTGCCTCAATTTAAAAAGGATGTTGACAACCTCGAACGGGTGCAGAGGAGGGCTACCAGGATGGTTGAGGGTCTGGAGGAAATGTCTTATGAGGAATGGCTTAGGGAATTGGGAATGTTTAGCCTCTCTAAAAGAAGACTGAGGGGGGATATGATAGCTATGTTTAAATATTTGAAAGGATGTCATATTGAAGAGGGAACAGGTTTGTTTTTCATGGCTTCAGAGACTAGGACTCGGGGCAATGGTTTCAAACTACAGGAAAAGAGATTCCATTTGAACATTAGGAAGAACTTCCTGACTGTTTGGCAATGGAAGATGCTGTCTCAAAGGAGGGTGGTGCAGTCTTCTTCTTTGGAGGAGGTTTTTAAGCAGAGGCTGGATGGCCATCTGTCGGGAGTCCTGTGATGGGGGTTCCTGCATGGCAGATGGTTGGACTGGTTGGCCCTTGAGGTCTCTTCCAACTCTATCATTCTATGATTCTATTATTTTAAGGTAATACATTCCAAAATTTGTGAATTCTAGGGGACGAAGTTGGAAATTTCCTTTTAATAAAATGCATGGGAGCAGATAAAAGCTGATGCCAAGAGTTAGAGATGGGCACGAATAAAAAAAATGGTGTTTCATTTGTCGTTTGTCGTTTAGGGGGTCCGTTTCGGTTCGTTTCCGTTTTTCGTGAATTTTTGAAAAAAATTGTTTTTGTTTTCATTCGTTTTGTTAACATTTCGTTACCATTTATTTCAATTTTTGTGATTTTTTTAGCTTTTAAAGCAGTTCAATGTATTGCTGTAATGAAAACGAAACGGACGACAAAATTTCTGGTGTTTCTGTTCATTTCGTTTCATTTTAGAGATAAAATTCATTTGTCATTTTGTTGCGTAACGAAATGAAAAGACGAAAATGGAAACGAAATATTGTTTGTTTCGTGCCCATGTCTACCAAGAGTATCCGTCCCTGCCTATCATTTGCAAAGCTTCCCCACTTAGGCAGAGATTTACCTACCATGGCATTCATGTATGGAGATATCATGAAAAAAATCTGGTGCCTGCAAAATAAGCACAGCAATTTGTCGTAATACACGGCTGTCAAAAGCTACTGAGATGCCACCAAAGCTGGAGTCATCGAGCGTTGTCTCTGCTCGAGAAATATGTTGGACAAAAAAGCATCCACCATGCAGCCTTGTTTGAGGTTGTCAGCTGCCCGAGGCAGCTGTTGGGCTTGGCAAGACAGGCTGTGGAATGGGTAGAAAATGGATGACTGCCGTGTGCGTCCCAGTTTAGACAACAAAGCAAACAAATCCTACCAACAGGTTTGTCACAATTCCATGATGGTGCTACTGTGTCTTTTCTGTGCCCGGTCACAACGTCTCCTTGAGCTCTCCAGCTGGAATAGCATGTAGGGATTTGATCACAGATACGGGTGGTATTGAGGAGCTGTAGGGGATCCTAGGGTCCTGCCCCTATCAATGGGACATGGGGGGGGGAATGGAATCAAGCTCCCAGCCTCTCTGGCTCTGCAGCCAGAGACTTCACCCACAATCTCATCCTGGCAAGCCAAGGAATGACCAACACTTCTGTATTTTGTTGGATTTGACGTCCTGCACAAAAAGTCATAATTTCTTCTGAGCTGCCACCTGGGACGTGACAAATCTCACAAGAAGGCTCTGCAAAATGGCCAGTCTGATGAGCCATTTATGAGAAAATCATGTGCATCGAAATCCTTTCCATTTTTTTTAAAAAATGTGATTTGCTGAAACGCTCTTCATTGAAAGGAATACGGGTGCATGGTTCAGTTCATGACAAAGAGCTGAGGAAACCTGAGGGAGGTGGAAAGATACATGAACCTGGAATCACAGACTGAAGAATTTACTTGGATGAGTAGTGAAACATTTGATCCCACAAGAAAAGAAGTCCATTTGCCGGGACTCAACTCCCAGACCAGCTTTTGTACAAATATCGGGAAAAACTTCCTGACTGTTATGGGAAGATGGCAATGGAACCCATGACCTCAAGAGGTGGCGAGTGCTCCAACGTTGGAGTCTAGACGTTCAGTCATGGCAACTGGACTTCTTTTCTTGGGAGATCGACATATTCCAGCATATTCCAGTTGGAGGCATCTAAGGGAAATTTGGACCATTGCCTGGCAGTTATCTTTTGATTTATATTCCTCCACTGAGCAGGAGGAGGAGGGGTTGGACTTGATGGCCTTGTAGGACCCTTCCAAATTCAACATTCTACATTTCTGTGAAAGGTCAATGGGATTCAGCAAAACGTGACAAAATCAAAATGGAGAAATTCGCTAAGCCGATGAACGCTCAGCATTCAAACTTTGCCACTTAATCGAAGCGTGTTTTCCTCCCTACACAGGGACAGCGATGGAGAATTGCCACTTCCAGGTAAAAGGGTTTCCCTGGCAGCCAATCCTGAGCTGAGTCTCTGTCCCTTTGAAAATTAAGCTCCCCCTGCATCGGTTCCCACACGTCAGCTGAGAAGAAATAGTGACCCAGAGTCCCAGGTTGTATGATCTACATGACAGTTGCTTCTCTTAATGCCAATTTACAGCCCCTGAAGGGAAATAAATCAGGACGGGGAAGCTCCTCTGTTCACTTATCAGGAGAAGAGATACCGATGGCCCGAGCCAACTGGCAACGGGACCACCATTCATTTACTCCCAGCGAGAAGGAGCTACTTTAAAAAGAGGAAGGCCATGCGCTGGCAGTCGAGGCTGCCAAATCAAGTGTTCCAGGGCAGCTTATGCACTGGTGGGGCTCTGTATATTCAGATCCCTATCAGAAGTGTCAACATCGCACACTTGCTCGGAACAATGTCACAGGTGGCAACTCGGTCTTCCATTGCCCTCTCTGAGGTCCTGAATGGGAGATCAGAGATGGACCCCTTTGCCCTTCTTTTCAAAAGGGTGAGGGTTTTGTTTCCATTCTGATAGCTGTATGCCGAAATGTACATTTTTCTTCACACCAGTAGGGAAACTTTAGATATTTTTAGAAGGAGGGGGCGGAACTGAAGCAGACTGGCCCATTCATTTAAGTCTAGGGTAGAATGACACAAAGAACCATTGAAGATCATAGAACACCCTTCAAGGAGATTGTTGCACAAGAGAATCCTAGCAGAGCGTGGGATTGGACTTGATGGAATATGAGGACTCTTCTGTCGAAGCTTTCGTGATAGTATGATCTCAAGACAACTTGGAAATCAAGCATTTTTACCTAGTTTGACTGATGATTCCCCAGAACTCTGATTACTTGGAGTGAATGATCTCCGTGCACGTGCTGTCATGTTCCGGTGAATAGATGTGACATTAAAGATTGTCATTATTAGTCATTGATCACCATTTCTTGCCGGATTCCCCTCCAAGGGAATATGGCCTCATTCGCACTGGAAAATGATGGATATGGCATTTCTAAGAGCATGAAAATGTTCACATTTGAGACCTCTTTGCTCAGATGTGGGGAAATACAAACAGTGATTTAGGCCTGTGGGGAGAGAATGCACGAAGCAGCTCATCATTTTATTGTCACTCTGAGTAGATGGTTCCATTTTACACACACACACACACACACACACACACACACACACACACACACACACACACACACACACACCAACAGCCTCTTCTCTTGATGTACTTAGCAACCAATGGATGCTTTTTCTAAATCATTTGCACACATTAAACATCTTAAACTACGCAGCAAAGTTCAGGAAAAACATTACAGCTTTGAACTTTACAGCTGTTTAAGAACAGCTGTAAGGGACACCCCGGACACTTGTTGGGTGAGGGTATGGGACCACTCACTAGTCTTACCTTTTTTTGTTATTGTTGTTCTCAAGAATGAAAAGGCAATTCTTCTCATCTCTCCTGCAAGAAGATGATCTTTTGTCAGTTCCAGTGGGTTTTTACATTTATGGGAGTACATATTGAGGAGGAGGAGGAGGAGGAGGAGGAAGAAGAAGAAGAAGAAGAAGAAGAAGAAGAAGAAGAAGAAGAAGAAGAAGAAGAAGAAGAAGAAGAAGAAGAAGAAGAAGAAGAAGAAATGGTAGTTGCTGCTTTGGTACATAGCATTTTAATTTAGAAGCAGCGGGTTGATTATTTCTTGCCATTTTGATCAAGCAGTGTGTGCATTTTGAACACTGGTTTTGCAGACGTTTGAAAAAAATTCTGGTCATTTTGATGGGAGGAACCATACCTCCTTGCCCTTCACTCTTACAGGGCTAGAAAGGTCTCCTGTGAGGTTCCTCATTGTGTAAGGCACCCCAAGAGTTTACTCCGTGATCTTATTTTCCGATTCTTTCTGGTTCGTTGTCTTTTTCACTCACAATATGCTTCCTCTGTCTCTCAGACACTTGCTTTTCCCCATCCTTCCATGTACATCCACAGGAGAGGTTGGGAGATACGACATATATGACGTTTAGGAAGAGGAGAGAGTGGAAAACCAAAGATGTGAATAGCAAGCAGTGCTTCACAGGGTTAGCAGCTTTAGTATGGGAGAGGATGCAGAAAGAAAGAGGAATGGGGTGTAGAACATAAGAAGGTAAGTGAGAAAGAGCAGCACAGCCAGTTCTACCATTATTGAGGCAGAGGTCATTTGCTGTGAGCAGCAGATGTCGGGGTGGTGGACTAAATAATCTTCTCTCACTGTCTCCTTCCAGCCATCTGCTAGGAAACACAAGCAGGAAGGTAACATTAAACTCAGCTCCTGCTGAAGGGAATCCTTATGGTGCTTGGTTGGCTCCGGGGGGTGGGGGGAGCTGGAGGGTGGATCGGGTGGGTCTTTGGGCCAACCCAACGGGGTTTCTCTGATATTGCTCTCGTTGTTGTTGCCCGTCATGACAGCTGCCTCCCCCAGAAATGGCAGTGGGCCCTTCCAAATTCCAAACACCTTGGGGAAAGCCTGAGAAACCAGGTTGCATTGCCAAGGCCTCTCTTGCGTGCGTGTGAGACATCGACACGGCTCCGATCGCAATCAGGCACATTATCCAAGAGCTTCAGACTCCCCTCACAGCGTGAGCAGCATGTTTGGCGCCGGGCGCTGCTTTTATATCAAATCCATCTCGAGCATTAGCTGTTTGGCATTCTGAGCGGCGATGTGAATGAGTGCTTGAAATCTTCCTCCCTCCATCCCTCCCTTTCTCTCTGTATCTGTCTCTCTCTCTCTCTCTCTCTCTCTCTCTCTCTCTCTCTCTCTAAATATTTTATGAATTTCCATCCACTTACTTTAATGGCGGATTTAACCATATTACACCCTATCTCTCAGCGACTGCATTATTCCAGCAGAAGTGTTTTTTATTGGAAACAATTGTCAGAGCTGTTGTCAGAGGTTCTGTTTCCATATCTAGCCCGGTGCCTCCAGATGGACAGGATCAAACGGCAGCGGAGGAGAAGTGGATCGGTTGCTGGTGTTCGGGCAGTGCTCAAAAAGAAGCTCCGTTTCCGCCGAGATCACTTGCATGGCTGCCATAGCTTTATCAACATCATATGAAGGGAAAATAAAAGTAGATATCATATATATACAGTATATGTACAAAAACAGATATTAGGAAATCAATCAAAGCAAAATACTGAATCACAAAGGACTTCCTTGATAAGTCACACTGACTAAACTTAAGGATTTCTTTATTTAAATGTGCCATCCTTCTTCCATCCCAGTGAAACCAGGTGACTCTGAGGTCACAGGGGGCAGTAGATCCACTCCTGGTTTTAGATTAAACTTGACAGGAGCTGTCCACGGTGCTGAACCCAAGCTACCAAAATAGAGCCACCCGCTTAAACAGCAGCTGCTAATTATTTCAGATGAAAACCAGGAATTGAATCATGCCCCTTCTGAAAATCAAGTGGTCTCAACCTGGGCTGAGATGTAAGAACCCCATTTTTAGAGATTCAGAAGAAAGCTGAGTAGTGCCAAGCTGTTACCAAGGGTGTATGTGGGGGAATAGGGCGGAAGGGTGCATATGCCCTGTGACGCAGCCACCTGGGGGCGCCTGGAGGGGGAGCAGGAGGAGGAAGCCGTGTGCCCTCCTGCCAGCAGTCCTCCTTTCCCCTAGCTAAGGCTCAGTGACAGGACCCCCTCCGCTACCTCCACCACCGCACACCAGGTGAGCAGTGAAGCAGGTAGGCAGGCAAGTGGGGAGTGCAATGACCATGGCTCCCTCCTCTTCCTCCTCCTCTTCCTTGCCTTGCTTCGGGCCACCGTGGGAGAGGTGTAAGGCGTGCACACATGCACGCACACACACAAACGCCTGTCTGCCCCCTTCCCCCTGCCCACATGCACAGCTGCAGATGCCCCCCCCCTGCCTGCAGGATTGGGCCCCCCATTGCTGGGTGGGTGCAATGTGGTTGGGGGGTGGCTGGCAGGAGGGATGCAAAACTGAATGTTGCCCCCAGGTGCTCCAAATCCTTGCTACGCCTCTGGCTGTAATGTTTCCTAATCCTAACCTTACGATTAGCATCAAAGAGCAAACCATGTTCTTTGCACTGCTATATTTCTCTTCTTCTCTGTACTGACCTCTCTCTCTTCCAGCTGCCTGGGGGATTCTGAGATTTATGGTCCAAAAAGAGTCAACTTCCCAAGATCTCAGAGAGAGAGAGAGAGAGAGAGAGAGAGAGAGAGAGAGAGAGAGAGAGAGGCCATTCTTTTGATGGTTACAGAGGACTGAAAGGTCTCATTCAGAGATACTTAAGCCTCACAGGTTTCTGGGGCTATTTGATAAACATCCCAAAGGGGAGTCAGACCCACTGTTTGAGTGACACCTCTCCAATCTGTTCTTTCTACCATCCTGCGAGGGAAAATATGGCTTTTCTCCCCTGGGAGCAGTAACTAGTAGGGTTGGATGATAATAGTTCTTGCTGTATGATGGACTTGCCTTTCCCCTGTAAGATGACAGAGGCCAGGGGAACATCCCTTAGCCTGTAGGCTCCGTCCCAGTGCATTGCACTGTAATTAAGCCCAAACACATCATTGGCCTCACAACAAGCAGCTCCGGCTTTGCAAAGCATCGGTGTGTGGGGGAGGAAGTGGGGGAGGGAGAGAAAATATGGAACAAATCACAACTTGGACAAGCATGACGCCAGGACCGAACGCATCCTGGTTAGGAGCCAGGAGAGCTAGTTGTCAAGAACAAAGCAAACAGTAACAATCCCATCACACACACACACACACACACAAACAGAGTACTAACTATAGGAGAATGTCGCACTCCTATTTTTAGCCCGTGATGCCAAAAATGCTTATTTTAAGCATTAAAGCAAGTGATGTATGGGTGACATTAAGAGTTCTATGTTCTCCGGTAAGCACCACAGGCATGGCTGTTGACTTGATCTATGTTTCATGGCTTGCAAGGTGATTTGGGGCAAGGATGTAAATGGTCGCTTATTTCATCCTTGCTGCTGACAAGGAAACATAGCAGACGATTTCTCTCCACCTTTTTCATTCCAGTTCTGGCACTTTGTTTGTTTTGCAACATATTTGTGAAAGCCAGTTTTAGGAAGGAAGGAAGGAAGGAAGGAAGGAAGGAAGGAAGGAAGGAAGGAAAGGAGAAAAGAAGGAAAGAAGGAAGGAGGGAGGGAGGGACAGATGGAACTGGTGATGAGTGGAAGGAAGTAAGGAAGGAGGGAGGGAGGGAACTGGTGATGGGTGGAAGGAAGGAAGGAAGGAAGGAAGGAAGGAAGGAAGGAAGGAAGGAAGGAAAGGAGAAAAGAAGGAAAGAAGGAAGGAGGGAGGGAGGGACAGATGGAACTGGTGATGAGTGGAAGGAAGTAAGGAAGGAGGGAGGGAGGGAACTGGTGAGGGGTGGAAGGAAGGAAGGAAGGAAGGAAGGAAGGGAACTGGTAATGAGTGGAAGGGAGGAAGGAAGGAGAGAAGGAAGGAAGGAACTGGTGATGGGTGGAAGGAAGGAAGGAAGGAAGGAAGGAAAGAAGAAGGAGGGAGGGAGAGAGAGGGAGAGAGGGATGGAACTGGTGATGAGTGGAAGGAAGGAAGGAAGGAAGGAAGGAAGGAAGGAAGGAAGGAAGGACGGAGGGAGGGAGGGAGGGAGGGAACTTGTGAGGTGAGGAAGGAAGGGAGGGAGGGATGGAACTGGTGATGAGTGGAAGGAAGGAAGGAAGGAGGGAGGGATGGAACTGGTGATGGGTGGAAGGAAAGAAGGAAGGAAGGAAGGAAAGAAGGAGGGATGGAGGAGGGAGGGAGGGAGGGAGGGAGGGAAGGAAGGAGGGAAGGAAGGAGGTGGTGATGGGTGGAAGGGAGAGAGGGGAGGGAGGGAGGGAGAGAGGGAGGGAGGGAGGGAGGGAAAAGCTCTACACATAAAAACTGAATTTTTCTCACACCCATCCCCCATATTTAGTGCCAAATGTGATGTTCTCAACGCAATATTCACTTTTTTCAGGTTGACACACTGAAAAAAGATAGGATTCTCTTCTCCCTTTCTTGGAAGCAAAAGATTTCTTGTGACAATTTATTTTGTTTTATTTTCTAAAGAGGAAAAAACCCTATTCTTGGAGTTTAAATCCCCTGCATCCCTTCTGTTATTCTTTTAAGAAGCTTATAAGCCCTCTTGAGTGCCATCTCTTGGTCGGAAGGTGGAGTGTAAGTGTCATAAATAATAACCCGACAGATCAATTAAAACTGCAGCAAAATCAGGGGTGATCATACCCAAAAGTGTTCAGCAAATTTGATGTGACAAATCTAGCTGTCAAGAGGAAAAAGCCCTTCTAATCTGTTGCAGAACACACTGGGACACACCCTTTTATAGTTGGCTTCTCCAGTTGGGAATGGCAACAGGTTCAGAGATATACACCTGAAATAGATATGATTCAAAAACAAATAAATAAGCTGATCTTATCCAGATCCTCCTCCTCCTCCAATTTATGAGTATACAGTATCTCTTTTCTCCTCCTCCTCCTCCTCCTCCTCCATGTTTGTCCCACTTTGTGGTGTGGTCCACTTGGCATGGTCATGGGCTTGGTCCAGGTGAACTTGGGACAACTTCACGTCATTGTCAAGGGTGTTCATCCAGTGCTGTTTTGGTCATCTCCTCAATAAGGATTTGCTGCCTTCCAGGGAAAGACCCTTTTTGGGCAGAGTTTCCTCAAGACATGTCCATACCATCGCAGATGGGTTTCATGTATCTTGTTGGCAATTGGTGCATTGTCATATTTAGATTGGATGTCATCATTGTGCACATGATTGTTTCATGTGAGATCCATTGCAGCATCTTTGTCTTCATGGCACCAAAATGTCATTTGACTTAGATTCACAGAATAGTGACATTGGAAGGTGCCCAGAAGGCCATAAAATCCAACCCCCTGCTCCGTGCAGGAATACAAATCAAGATTTTTGCCAGGTGGTTGTCAAAATTTCTCTTGAATGCCTCCATTGTTGGAACACTCACCACCTCTGGAGTTTATTGGTTCCAGTTATAGTTGGCAGCCAACATTCCGCACCATAGAGAACATCAGGTCCTGTGATGGTGTGATAGATCTTTATACAGACATATGAGTATACATCTATAAATACAAGTTTCAAGTTTATTTAGGCTCAATAGCCTGTAGGCCATACACTGTGACAATTTTGTGAGTTTAAACATATGTTGAAACAAAAAATTGCCACGTCAACAGCACAGTTTTTACAGAAGCTGTTCACTCACAAGAGGAGTTTTGTCTTGAGGTTTAGAAGAAGGATGAATATTTCAATCACCTGATTTTTGAGGAGGCCACCCAGGCTGTCTCTTCTCCCTGGAGGCACAGTGGGGGATTGAACTCTGGACCTCTGGCTCTGCAGCCATAGACCTAAACCACTGAGCGATCCAGCCACCTAGAGGGCTATTCTAAAGTAGGACCCCCATATCTGCTGGGGATTGGTTCCAGGGCTTCCCATGGATAAAGAGAACCGTGTATAAGAGAGAACACCAAACCCCCCAAAAACTGCTGTTTTGTGACATTAACTTGCTTTATAGCTGCTGTTTGTGACAGTAGCTTGTTTTGCGGCTGCGTAATTATTTATTTAATTTTTTTCCTCTGCCAACCGTCGATAACTGAATCAGTGATTAATGAATCCGTGGATACAAAAGTTAGATCCCAGAGGCCAATATTATTTTGTAGGGGTGAGGTTGTTGGGAGTGTCTCTTAAAGAATCAGTGCTTCTCCTCAGACATTTGCCTCTGTGCTTAGCAAACCAAGGGAGTCTCTTTGCGACTAAAGCGAGGAATCTGCATGCCCGTCCCAATCAACCTCCGGAACTGGCCTCTTCCCCTCCCACACCTCCGGCCTTCCAATGAAGAGTTTTACTGGGCTGTGGCTTTTCTTCCAACAGAGGCACTAGTTCAGCTCCTGACAGCTCCCTGTCAACCTGACAGCTTCTTGTTTTGTTTCTGGAATGCTAACCTCTCCGGAGAGTCTCACCGTGTCTCCTCCACCTGGTGCTCTGTCTCCAAATAACAAGGTTCAGATGAACAAGAAAGGGAGAACTCTCCAGAATTCTCCTCTATGGATGGATGCCAATGTTTTTCACACCCAGTGCCACCCAAAGAGGAGGAATGCTATTCATATTCAGACCACATCATCTTTTATAATTTAAACTTATAAAGCCCTCTGCCCTAGAGATTTCAGTTGGAACTGCATCTATAGATTAAAATCCTGTTTATCTTCACAGCATAGTCGATGGTCTCTAGCATGCATTCTCTCATGCAGCTGGTTACACACTGGCCTCAAGAACGAGTGCACAACCAGCCACACGAAACCAAGCATGCAAAGAACAACCCCACCAGAGATTGCCCCTTTATTGTGCTTTTTTATTTTTAATGAACCAGGTTTTTCCCTCCGGGCCGTAGAGTGCATCTAATTTTTGTTTGTTTTCTTGTTTCTGTCTGTTTCACCAACATTCTATTCTTTTCCTTTTTGCATAAGGATAGTAAATATCCGGCATTTCCTTCCTTCCTTCCTTCCTTCCTTCCTTCCTTCCTTCCTTCCTTTCTCAATTCCCTCCCTATTTTCTTTATTTCCCTCCTCCCTCCTTCTTTTCTTTCTCCTTCCTTCCTTCCTTCCTTCCTTCTTTCCTTCCTTCCTTCCTTCCTTCCTTCCTTCCTTCCTTCCTTCCTTCCTTCCTTCCTTCCTTCCCTGTGAAATATGAACTGGAAGTGACCATTTTGCATTTCCTTCTGCTCACAACAAAAGTTCCCAGCTCTCACTGGGGCGAGAACAGGACGCTTGGATGGAGCTAGGCTTCAATAGACCTCAAAGGCTTCCCGTTCAGGCCTCTTCTCCCACGTGAGCCACACTGAGGTGCCTGTATGGTAGAACGATGGGATTGGTAGTCCAAAATAAAATATCTGAAAACCCCACCTCGCTCTGGACATTATTACAGTGGGCTCCCTGTCCTTCAGTGCCTGTGGGGGGGCACGAAGAAATGGGTCTCTCCAACTCATGTTTTCTTTGCACTTTCTTAAAGTGTTACTTCACGTCCTCCTACCCCCCCCCCTTTTCTGTCCCGTTTGGGACCGGTACGAAAAAAGCTTACTCCACATCCGTTGCGTGATGAGGGAATCTCATCCTGACCATGCCCCCAGAACTGGGATTTAAGCAGGATGAGTGATTCCCCTCCCTGGCCTCGGGAATCTGCTCGTCTCGCTTCTCGTTCCGAGATGAATGCCCGTGAAGTAAGCCTCGTTGCGGAACGAGTGCTGATTGTAGCTTGTTGCCATCTAGTGGCAGGAGTGCGAAGTGACATTCACCAGTAAATTTGCTATGGAGTTAGCAATGCAGTGCAGAAATTTTAAAAGACAAATGCCTCGAAGTTTGCTCCATAATGCATTGAAGGCAAGGTTGCAGAGAATTGAAACATCAAAAAACGGAAGGCCGGACTGGAAAAAAAAAAGAGAACGAAGGCAGAGAATTTCACATCTTATCACGAAACAAGGACATGCGGTAACAGTCATCCCGGTATCATCAATCACGCCCGTGGGTACACAGGAACAGGGACAGTACCGGGACAAGACCACGTGACCACGAGCAACGTGATCACGAAACGAACGTCAACTCGGAACGAGGAAGGACGTGAAGTAACTGTCTTAGAGGGACTCAGATAATTAGATCTGTATGAAAATGTCACCCAGTTCTCCTTTCCTTCTGCCATCTCACCGGCTCATCCATATTAGAAAACATTGGCAGTACAACAACGTCCCACTAGGTCGTGAAAGTGGAGGATTGGAAAACTTCCCTTGTTGATGGTGTTTGTTGAGTGGAAAGTTTGGGAGAATGCTGCGGGAGCACTGATTTCCCTTTTTAATGCGCACACTGCCATAGACACGCCATTCACGTTTTCTAGCAGGCGTTGCAGAGCCCCCGATGCCTAAGAGGCTTCCGCCTCAACCCCCAGAACGGCATGCATTTGTTAGCATTTGTAACTAGAATTCTGAATATATATATTTATCTCTTTCTTCCTTTCTTTGTATGCCTTTAGGGCACCTTTTCCCTGACACCGCCCAAATTGGCTCCCAGGAGGGGTTCTCTGTAGTGTGTGAGTAACTGATGCAGCTCCATTCGGAAAACCATATGAATTCCTAACAGATATGGGTGTTGAGGACACTGGCAAGCATTCCCAATGGCTGATCTCATATTTCTCTCCTTAAAAAAAAAAACAAAAAAAAACTTTGTGCCCTCTCGAACACACACCCTTCCCCATATGGCAACCAAAATGTCTTTCTTTCTTGTTTTAGGGACTTCCAGCGGCTGGAATTAACGAGCAAGTCTGATTGGCGTTGATCCAGGGAAATTGAAATAAAATTTGAACAAATCTATACTAAGAAAATGTTGCATTTGTCTGACGGTATATTACCAGCTGGTATGGAGATTTATTAATATCTCACAGTATTAAGGTCATAAATCAATTCCCAGGCCTTATTGCACACATGGAGAAAATTGCTTTGCAGTGACATATGGTGCAACCTTCAAACTTCTGAATTAATAAAATTCTTGTCACTGTACACCCCACCCCCTGGCTCCCCAGCCCCCCCCTCCCCAAAAGCAAGGCATAGAGGTTTTCAAAGCTCGTGTATTACTTTTATGGAAGCATTTAAGTACGCTCAGCCTTAGGGTCAAAGGCGGACGCTAAAAGTTTATGACGAAATTTAAGTGAAATTAGTGTCAGTCCAGCAATATCTCAGTGGTTGAGCTCTTCCAAGAGGAAAGCAGATGCTGTGTGCCATTCATCACAAGATTTGCTGGGCCAACATTTTGCATTGCACCGACCAAGCAAAAGCGGATCCATTTGAATATGATTTTGAGGGCGTGATTTTTTTTCCACTTGCCAAAACCACGAAGGGCATCCTTGTATTCGTTATGATCTATGGGTCCCCTCATAAAGCTGGAGGGTCCATTCTCTACCCAAATTTTGTTCCTCCACAGAGTCTCTATGACCTTGTCATCTATCAGCTAAGGCACAACAACCCTGGATAATTTCCATGCACATTGTGGTTGCTGTGTGCCGTCTGGTCATCTCTGACGTACGTTGAACCTATGAATCAGCGCTCCCCAAAATGTCCTGTCCTCAAAAGCTCTGCTCAGCTCCTGCAGATTCAACCTTGTGGGTTCCTTAAGGTGGTCCATCCATCTTGAATCTGATATTCCTCTTTTCCTGCCGCCTTCAACCTTTCCCAGCCTTATTGGCTTCTCTGGCCCGTCTTGTCTTCTCACAATGGTCCCAAAGTAGGACAGCTTGAGTTGCATCATTTTTCCTTCCAGGGATAATTCCAGCTTGATTTGATCTAGGACCCTCAGGCAGTCCAGAACATCCACAAAGCTCTCCTCCAGCACCATGTTGCAAACCAATCATTCTCTCTGCCACCCACACACAGTTGCTTGCTTTACTATCAACTTTCACACCTCTCTCTCTCTCTCTCTCTCTCTCTCTCTCTCTCTCTCTCTCTCTCTGTGTGTGTGTGTGTGTGTGTGTGTGTGTGTTGTCATTACAGTTGTGACTGACTCTTCGTGACCCCACATCCATGGAGTTTTCTTGGCAGAAATACTGGAGTGGCTTGCCAGTTCCTACACTAGGTGCCTACAGCCACTGGTATTCCCTGGTAGTCTCCCATCCAAGTACTAACCAGGGTAGCACCTGCTTAGCTTCTGAAATCAGGTGAGATCGGATGTGCTTCTATACATGGTAATAAAGAATACCCAGGCAGAGCTGAGTAGAGCAGTAAGGCAATGAAAGCAGTGGAACCAAGGGCAGGAGGTGGTGAGTATGCCAAAATTGGAGGCATTCAAGATAAATTTGGACAACTGCATTCCTGCCTTGACCAATGGGTTGGACTTGAAAGCTCTGTATTCCCCATCCACTTACAATATCCTGGGAACACAGCCTTGCATATGATGATCCCAACATTTGGAAAAATATTTTCCTTGGAAATACCGTAATTGGGATGCCCACATCATGGAATAAAACAGCAATATAATGCACACTTACTTGGAGGAAAGGATGTGAATTAACTGAATGTTTCCTGAATTTTTAAAGCCAGCCGCTGTAATTTATACTTAGACAATATGGGAGTAGGAGTATTGTTATTCTTTCAACACCAGTGGAGTGGGTTTCAACAGATGCTTTCCCTTGGTCACATGGAAGAGAGTGGGAAGATTATGCAAGATGACCACAACAGTCACCTGGTTTTGACCCATCTCCACTTGAAAGTGGCAGCGTTATGCAGGGGAACCAAAGGGCTTGAAGAAGCTTGCAACCTAGAGCTGTCTATTCCCTAACGCAGGCTTGTCCAAACTTCAGCCATCCAGATATTTTGGACCACAACTCCCACAGTCCTTAGTCATTGGCAATCTCACCTTAGAATTCTGGGAGTTGTGGTCCAAAACATCAGGAGGGCTGAAGTTTGTACATGCCTCCCTTAACACAACAGGAAGAGAATACCTGCTACATGCATCTCAAGAGGTTGACCCATATCCTACGTTTGATGCCTCTCTTTGAATGGGCTAGCACTGAAACAGAAATGGACATTGCATGCAGGTTTGGTGTGTGTGTGTTTGTGTGGCTTTACCACCTAGAGGACCATCTGTTCTTCTCATGCACAGGAAAAGGGAAGGATGCATAGAGAAATTAAAGAGGAGAAGATCCGTGAGTTCAGAGGGAAGCCTTCTCTCATCAATCGATTCCAGATGTCAAGATTTGTTCACCATTCAGTAGTTAACAGAAGCTTCAGGCTGTGGACACGGGGTGGATAAGACCTCAATCTCTAAATCATTTCCCTGGCAAACATAATCTTTGAGTAGCGAAGTCATTTTTGGGAACCTGCCAATGTCTCGGGCCTCAGCCAGTCAAAGGGTTGTTCCAGTTTCATTTGGATGTAATCTGCTTGGTGCCGGTGAGGGCTGATGTTTCAGAGAACATACCAGATACACATCTTTCTTACCCTCCTCTGCTTTAAATGAGGCTCCAAACCATGATCAAGACATTTAGGATGACCAAGTGAAATCTGCTATGCCAGTAGAGCATCCTTGGGGTCAAAATGAACATTCACTGCTACATTTCACAATGCGTGGATTTCTCCACATGGTTAAAAATATTTGAAGGGAGAGGAGTTTTGATTATTTGGACTACCATTGTTTGTCTGATCTGCTCAGTAGAGATGGGCACGAAACGAGCAATTTTTTGTTTTTGTTTTCATTTTTTCGTTTTGTTACGTAACGAAATGAAAAATGAATTTTGTCTCCAAAATGAAACGAAACGAACCGAAACAACAGAAATTTTGTCGTGCGTTTCGTTTTCATTGAGGCAAATACATTGAACTGTAATGAATGCTAACGAAACAGCAATTTTTCATTTTCATTTTTGTTTTTTGTTTCGTTACGTAACGAAACAAAAATGAATTTTTTTGCAAAAAATTCACGAAAACGAAAACGAACCAAAACAGACCCCCTAAACGACAAACGACAAACAAAACACCATTTTTCGAGTCGTGCCCATTTCTACTGCTCAGTACAGAAGAAGATAAGCCTGCATGCAACTAGTTAACCCATCTGAAGTAGACTCATGGAATCAAGGGAGTTATTTGCAGACTCAACCATTCAACAGCCGATTCTGTGGGTCTACAAGGTCAACATTTCCCCATCAACCTGCCAGCTGGAGGGAGAGCATCCTCACATACAGATCTATTCATTTCTAAAGTAACTAGGAAATAAAGTGTCCTTCCTTCCTTCCTTCCTTCCTTCCTTCCTTCCTTCCATCCATCCATCCCTTTCTTAAAATGATCTGATTTGGTTGTTGAAGCTGAATAGTATTTAAAACATTGAATGCAGGAGGAATCTAATCTGGAGATGGGCATGACTTCATGTTGAGTTGTCCTAAGATGTCGGCGTGGCACCCCAGGTGCCACATATTCCTTTCCCCATGTCCCTCACCAGCTCCCTCCCTCACACGCTGCTCGTTCCCTCCTCTTTGCACAATCTCCCAATCTTCTCTGCCTTCTCCAGCAACCGAACACTCAAAGGCAGCACTGCAGGAATCCCAGCCCTGCCTCCTCATCTCAGTGGTCAGCTGCTGGACGAGATGGAGAAGGGAAGGCTGGAAGGCTGGAGACCATGAGCAGTGTGTGATGACTAGTGAGTGGGGGAGCTGGTGAGAGAGGTAGGGGAAAAAAACATGCAGGACTTAGGGTGACCAGACAGGGGTTGAAATTCCCTAGAGGATAGGATGAAAATCCAAAAGGACCTTGACAGATTAGAGTCCTGGGCCAAAGCTAATGGATTGGGATTCAACAGAGGGAAACGTAGGGTGGTCCATCTAGGTAAAAAGAATGAATTGCACAGATACAGGATGGGAGACACCTGGCTGGAGAATAGTACTTGTGAAAAGGATCTGGGACTCTTGGTGGACCACAAATTGAACATCAGTCAGCAGTGTGATGCAGCAGTCAGGAAAGCCAATGCGAATCTTGGTTGTATCAACAGAACCATAGTGTCTAGATCAAGGGAAGTGATAGTGCCACTCTATTCTGCTCTGGTCAGACCCCACCTGGAGTACTGTGTCCAGTTCTGTATGTCTCAATTTAAAAAGTATCTTGACAACCTCGAGCGGGTCCAGAGGAGGGTGACCAGGATGGTTGAAGGTCTGGAGGAAATGTCTTATGAGGAACGGCTTAGGGAACTGGGAATGTTTAGCCTTTCAAAAAGAGGGCTGAGGGGGGGATATGATAGTTATGTTTAAATATTTGAAAGGATGTCATATTGAAGAGGGAACAGTTTTGTTTTCCATGGCTTCAGAGACTAGGACTCGGGGCAATGGTTTCAAGCTACAGGAAAAGAGATTCCATTTGAACATTAGGAAGAACTTCATGACAGTTAGAGCTGTTCGGCAGTGGAATATGCTGCCACAAAGGAGGGTGGTGGAGTCTCCTTTTTTGGAGGTTTTTAAGCAGAGGCTGGATGGCCATCTGTCAGGAGTCCTGTGATGGGGGTTCCTGCATAGCAGGGGGTTGAACTAGATGGCCCTTGAGGTCTCTTCCAACTCTATGATTCCATGATTCTATGATTCTATGATCTCTAATCAAATCTGATTATTTTCCCCGCTCCTAATGAGCATATAAAATATTCCCATGTTTGTCTTACAGGCAGATACAAATGGAGACACAAATGGCCCAGTTGAAAGGGGGATCTGGTCCAGTAAAACCAAACTGTCTTAGAATGGAAATGGAGATTCCATTCTCAGAAGCTCTCCAAATCAGTTCATTCCAAACACATTTGGGCCTTATGGTGGCCCTGGTGGTACTCAGTCCAGACTACTACTGGGATGGAGTCCAAACCTTCACTAACCTAATCTCTCTCCCCATTTCCTCTGTCCACACTTGGTTTACCTCATGCATGCAGATGAGCGAGCGAAAGCGTGTAAGGAAAGGTGATATTCCACCACAGTGAATGCAGAACTAAAGGTGGAAGTGTGTCTTCAGCAGAAACAGAATGAAAAAGCTAGGAAATGCCATGATCAGCGATTCTGAGCAATTAACAGTTAGTTACACCACATTTACTGCCCCCTCCAAATGTGCAAGTATTTATTTTACAGCAGCTTACTCCTGTCCTATGACTTTTTCTTCTCTTCCAGCCTTCTAGTTATCAGCCTTCTCAACAGCACCCAAGGGGTTCTCTTGAACCAGGACACTCCTGAATTAGAGAAATCTGGTGTCACTTTAACCATGATGGCAAGGCATGTGGAATTCTTCCAATATTCTACTCTCATTCAAAGGGGTCCAACTGATGTCTCTAGCAGAAAATTCCAGATGCCCCACCAACTCCCAAATTGCAGGATTGCCATGTCTGTTAAAGCACTGTTGAACATCTGCTGCTCTGTAGTGTGCCACACCTCATCACACTGTAAGCAGGGGCCTTCTATTCATTCTATTGGTCAGTGATTCATTTCATAGAATCATAGCACCATCGTAGGGTTGGAAGGGACCTTGGAGGTCTTCGAATCCAACTCACTACCCAAGGCAGGTGACCTCATGCCATCAGATGGCTGCCCAATCTTTCCTTGAAAAGTTCCAGCGATGGGGTGCCTACAACATTGGGAGGCAAGCAGTTTCACTGTTGAATGGCTCTCACCATCTGGAAATTTCAGAATGCAACAAAAGCCCAAGGGTTTGCCTCCTGCTCTCACGATGAGCCAGTTTCCTGCTTTAGTCCTGTTTAGGGACACTGGATGGATAGCTCAGTGGTTTAGGCCTATGGTTGCAGATCCAGAGGATAGGAGTTTTATTCCCACCCCCCATGCCTTCTACAAGTAGAACCAGCTGGAGAAGCCTTGGGCAAACTGCACAGTCCCAGGGCACCCCTGGAAGAAGGGAAATTGTAAAGCACTTTTGAGTAATTCTATACCTGGAAAACCCCTGATAGGATCTTCAAAAGTCAGCATTGATTGGCTTGGTGGCAGATGATTATTAATGATTATACCCATTCCAAACAGCTGTTTTCCGTTGTGCAAAAATTGCGTCCCTTAAAAGGGAATGAGCATGCCAAAAGGGCATATTTGAGGAAAGGGCCTTGCAAAAACAGAGGAAGCCCCCGACGGTCGTTCCAACTTTTCTTTCAACCTCGTAAACTATCGAGGGAGAGGAACAGGATTGATTTTGCTCTCCAACTTCCTGGAAAGCAAAATAAACCAAGAACAAAACAAACAAACAAACAAACAAGAGCCTTGAGTTGCTCGTTCTGACAATGGACCCAGAGCGTTGGGGGCAGTCCTGCATTTCTCGTAGCTCTGCGGAGCTATTTCTGAATATTTTCTACCTGGAAAACCCTGAAAAAGGCTCACTGTGAGTCAGCGTTCACTTGATGGCGTCCGATGACTATTGCAGGGTTGCATAATCAGCCCTTATTCCGGTCTTGTATGTTTTTTTCCAGGTGTTGATGAGAATCAGTTAAGATTTCATTTGCCGTTTCACAGGACCTGTGTGGATGCCCATGGTGGCCCCAGGGCTTTGCCTTTCCCACCCTATGGATCTGAATTATGAGTCCCAGTTGCCTTTGCTCTCTGCAGCTTCCATCTGTCTTCTGTCCATCTTCATCGGAGGATGCACCGTCATTCTGGTGAGTCATTCAAAGCCTGCCAGTTCCCCATAGCAATTACCAACAGAGCCATCGCTTGTCAAACCTCTTAAGGTGGGCTCACGCTGGGACGAATAAGCTGCTTAGCAGCATGGAAAGAAATGGCATTTAAACTTTTAATATCTTTTTTTTAAAGCTCCCGTTCACAGTTGTGCTTCTCTCTCCTCCGGTCCTACCCTCCGCCTTCTGTATGCGTGTGTGTGATCTTGTCAGGGACACCACAGCATGGGTTGGTCCCTTTCACTGGGTCTGTGGCATGATGTGGAAAGCAAACAACATGGGGTGAATGAAGACCAATGAAGACCATTGAAGAAGGGACTGGTTTGTTTTCCATGGCATCAGAGACTAGGACACAGGGAAATGGTTTCAAACTATAGGAAAAGAGATTTCATTTAAACATTAGGGAGAATTTCATGACAGTTAGAGCTGTTCGGCAATGGAAGATGCTGCCCCAAAGTAGGGTGGTGAAGTCTCCTTCTTTAGAGGTTTTTAAGCAGAGGCTGGATGGCCATCTGTCGGGAGTCCCATGATGGGGGTTCCTGCATGGCAGGGGGGTTGGGCCCTTGAGGTCTCTTCCAACTCTGTGGTTCTATGATTCTATGATTTTATGGTGTGCCAGGCTCTGTTACCTCCACACTTGGGAAAGTCTAAGAGACAAGCAAGTGACAAAAGATCTGGTTGGCCCCCAAAACAATTTCAGCCCACGTTGTGGAGCTAAACCAGACACAGGATTCTAGATGAGGCCTTAAGCAGTGTTCAATAGAGATTCTGGACACTGTAGTTTAAGATGGATGCCAACAAACTGGAACAAATCCAAAGGAGGGCAGCAAGGTTAATCAGGGGATTGGAAAACAAGGCCGGTGAGGAAAGACTGAAAGAACTTGACACGTTTAGCCTGGAGAGAAAAAGACCAAAGGGAGATAGGATAACACTTTTCAAATCCTTGAAAGGATGTCCTGCAGAGGAGGGGCAGGATCTGTTCTCAATCAGCCCCAAGTGTAGGGCACATTATAAGAGGCCCAAGGGAGCATAGGAAACAAGATATAGCTAAATATCAGGGGGAAATCTTAACTGTTAGAGTAGTACATCAGTGGAACCCATGACCGCGGGAGGTGATGATTGCTCCAATGCTGGAGGCATTCAAGAGGAATTTGGACCGCCATTTGTTAGATCTCCTCCGATGTGGATAGCTGCTTTGATCAGGGGGTTTGACTTGATAGCCTTAGAGGACCCTTCTAACTCAATTGTTCTAGGTTTCTATGACAGTGAGGCAGCTTTGTGGTAGAAGACATGCCTTTCATGTAGAAGGGTTCGGTTCAGTCCTCAGCATCTCATGCGTAAAACCCTAGGACAGTAGCTCCCAACCTTGAATCCCCAGATGTTCTTGGTCTACAGCTCCCAGAAATACAGCCCAGTACAGCTAGTGGGGGTGGTTTATGGGGGCTCCAGTCCAAGAACATCTAAGGTCCCAGGGTCTTGAGCCACTGCCCTAGAAGAAGGCTTCCAGTCTGCTTTCATCCAGTGAAGGAATGCTGCTGCGCCTGCCAGCTGCCAAGAAGAGCAATTCAATTTTTAATGAGGCCACAAGCCCCACTATGTTGCTTCACAACAAACATACTTCTTTTTCAAAACCAGTCGTGGACATCTACAGTAATAAGACAGCCTTTCAATGGCCTGTAAGTTCCCTGGAAGGTTATAAGGTTTCCCCTGTCCATTCCCCACCCCACCCCCAGTATATACTATTGGGTGGTCTCAGTAGATGGTCTGCTAAGGCCCAGGTGGGCTTAAATGGCTGCTGCTTTGATCAATCTGTACATCCATCCATCCATCCATCCATCCATCCATCCATCCATCCATCCATCCGTCCGTCCGTCCATCCATCCACCCACCCGTCCGTCCATCCGTCCATCCATCCATCCATCCATCCATCCACCCGTCCATCCATCCATCCATCCATCCATCCATCCATCCATCCATCCATCCATCCATCCATTTATCCAGAGTTATGCCTTTTCCCAAGTAATGGACTACAGAGTTGTAGCCGTTTGCTGAGCCAGTGCTAGCAAGGTAAATCTGGAGACATAAGGGGAGCAACAATTTTGCCAGGAATATAGAGTGAAGAATAGGAAGCATCCCTGGCAGATAGACAGCTGAGACCTGTCCAAGCCTCTACAGGGAGATGCACACAGAGAAAATATCTAATTTCTCCTTTTACCTGTCACTCATGAGTAAGCTGGCCCTACCTAAACTGGCCTCTTCCCCCACTCCCTCTTCGGCAGAAGGCGCAGCACCATCTGTTTTATATATTTTATTATTTTCCTTCTCTCTCTGCTTTTCCCCGCCCAGCAAAATGACTTAAATGTCATCCTCCTACAATTACCCGCGGCAGCAAGAAATGAATAGGAACAGTCCCACAGGGTTCCCTGTCTTAAATGAAGCCTTTGTTGTTATAAATTGTCCCTCAAAGCCGTACAAGCCTTCAGAACAGTTTGCATGTTGCCAGGAACCTGACGCATGGGGCTTTGGATTCAGGGCTCACTGTTGGAGGCTGCCAGCCAGCCAGCCAGCCAGCCTCCCCTTCCGGAGGTGGAGGGTGGGGGATGGCATTCTCCAAGCACAGCTTTGAGAAACATGCCCCAGTCTCAATGGCCTGCTGAAGAAGAGAAGGAACATGGAAACGGAGTAGCAAGCTTCTGCCTGGCTAGACTAGGGAGTAGGGACCCTTCAGACCGCAGGGAGAAGCTGTGGCCAAGTTGCAAAACACCTGCTTTCTTGAGGCTTCTGACTTTATTCCCTGTCATCCTCCATTGAGGGCTGGAGAAAGCCCTGCATGAAAACCTGAAGAGCACTTATTACTAGTCAACACCTCACAACTGGGAGAGATGGATCAATGGTCTCTCTCATAGCGCAAGCAGCATATACTGAGTCCCCAAGAAAAACACTAAAACCTTTCTTCTTTCTAATATATTTTTCTCCGCCCTGGTTTCCCTTGCATATTTCTTCTTTATTTATACCTTTGACTTTTATACGTCACCATAGTCTGACGAACTCTTGGGCCTGCTTGTAAAAATGCACACTGTCTAAGAAAGAATAAATACCAAGCAATATACAAATACATATTGACCAACAACAAAATCAGTCAGTAAAACCATTGAACTAGCTAAGCAAAACAATTTAGAGGGGTATCGGATATTATAGGTAATAATAAAAGACAGCATTAAAGAGCTCTGTTTTTATTGACTTCCTAAAGACTGTGCAGGAAGGCATCTCAGGTACCTCCGTTTGGAGTTTATTCCAGAGGTCTGGGGCGACTGTGGGAAAAGGCCGGTTCTTGGTGTTTGCTCTTCTGGCCTCCCTTGATATTAGGCGTCTTACCATTCTGGACTGTGACTATGTTATGGCCATTGGTTTGACAGAAAGACTGGTAAGTGTGAGATAATCTGGTGATTTTGGATGCTTGGAAGTAGAGTCCCAGTGATATAATAATAACCTTTGAACTGCACAGCAGGAAGGGACCCCATCACATCCAACCCATCTCAAGGAGGTACTGTGGGGAATCAAACTCTCAACTTCTGGCTCCAAAGCCACAGACATAAGCCACTGAGTTTATAAAGGGCATCCATGATCATGTCCCGGGAAGGAAGGGCTTCAATGGAGTTCTCCAGGGTGCTGAACGCCCCCTCAAAAACAGATTGTGTTTGTTTGGATCCCTCTTCAAGGATTGAACAAAGACTTGGCAAAGATGTCAGGATCTCATAGAAATGGAGTGACTACTTTTAAATGACCCTTACCATGCCTGGACTTTGTCCATGACAGTTGAAGCTTTTGGGAGTTGGAGTGGAAAACCTGGGGAGACCATCAGGTTGCCTGCTGCTGCTGTTGCAGAGGTTAGAAGGAGATCATGCTCATACCTTTGTGTGTATGGGTGCTCTTGGGCTCCCATTTGAAGTAATTCAGTGCACAGCAGGACTAAATGGCTGGAGTAAAGGTTAGAACCAAGGTCCTTGTTTCTATGATACAGAGATAATTGCGTTTTCGTCCATAACGCCAATCTGACAGACGGCCTCTAACGAAGAGGGGAAATGACACTCTGACACATCTTACCAGCATCGCAACCCGGCACTTCTTCAGCCGACAAATGATCGTCAACCTTCTGCTGACATTTCAAATGTTTAATTGGAGATAATGGCCAGTGACTGTGGAAGAGAGACAGGATAATGACTGATGTGTGCAACTGAGATGCCGGCTGTCCTCTCCGGTCAGATTGACAGGATGGAGGATCGACGGGGTCAGTCAATCATCCACAAGAGCCTGGAAAAAATATTTATGTTTGGGTGACAGCTGCACAATGTCCCAATCAACATGGTCTAGTCATGGGAGTTTGGGGAAAATCTGTAAATTTCCATTTTGGGGAACTTTTAAGACAATCTGATGCTTAGCACTTGCAAACAGGATTGATCCTTTCATCAGACATTGCAAGTAGAGATGGGCACGACCAGGAAAAATGACGTTTCGAGTTGTTGTGTGTCGGAGCCGGCCCGTTTCGGCTCATTTCTGTTTGTCACGAATTTTTTCAAAAATTTGTCATTTTGTTTGTCGTCTGTCGTTAGTACTGGTTTGGGGGGGTAGGGTAGCGGGCTCCTGGAGGCACCTCCCTGGGGTGGGTGCCTCCTCTGGCCCGCTACGAAGGGAAGGCATTTAGCAGGCTCCTGGAGGCACCTCTCTGGGGTGGGTGCCTCCTCTGGCCCCCTACAAAAGGAAAAGGAAGGGGACATGATCGTGTAGCCATTGCGTACCAAGTGGCACTGGCAGAGGCACCTCTCTTTTGGGTGCCTCTAGCTCACTAAGAAGGACAGCATACTGGCGTACAGAGTTTTTTGGAACTTTGGACTGGTGAGCGAGGTGAGAGAAGAATGCCTCTGCTGGGCGCCCTCTGGCTCACTAAGAAGGGAAATGTACTTGCGTGTAGTGCAATGAGAGTACAGATCTGGCTTAGGGTTGGGGTTAGGGCAAGGGCTAGGCTTAGGGTTATTACCGGTAAGGTTAGGGTGAGTTAGTGGGCTGCACCTCTGGGTGCCTCTAACCCACTAAGAAGGACAGTGTACTGGCGTATGGGTTAGGGTTAGGGTTAGGGTTAGGGCTAGGGTTATATTGGGCTTTTTATGCCCGACTGGCACATCCCAGAAGTCTCAGTCAAAACCTGGCCAAGTGGCCATGCGATTGGTGGAATGGCTCCAAAAATTTGCATGATCCCATCCCATGGCCAGCCCATCATTGTGCAGGTGTAAAAAAATAAAATAAAAATAAAATAAAATAAAATCAATGGGATTGGAGACAGACGTTTATTGCAAGAAAAACCCACTGCTGCTACTGTAAAAATTCAGGCAGTTAAAATACCTAATTTTCGCATGTTTCTGTGTGGTGCTTTGGTGGGTTTTTGAACCACGATTTCAAAAAAAAAATTGTGGTCGCCATTTTGGATCCCCCCGCACTGCATGGCATGGCGAGGTGATGAGGATGCCCCCCACCAGAGCAGCCCAGGACAGGAGAGGGGGGGAGGCCGGGGACACCCCCCCAGAAACCACCCCTCTGGTAGGTGCCCTCACTCAGGCAGGCATATTTTTGCCTGCTTTTTTGGCCAGGAATCGGGTTTTTTTTTTAACTTTTTTTCTGTGCCGCTTGGCATCGCGCGATCGCCGCGATGCCATGAACGACAACGACAAATCAGACCCAATTTTTCTTTTATCGGTTCGAGTTCGAGTTCTGATGGCTTAATTGTCGTTACCGTTTCCGTTGCGTAACGGAAACGAGGAACGGAAACGGAAACGAGAATTTTGCCAAGTCGTGCCCATGTCTAATTGCAAGATTGAATTGACAAATCATGGATCTGGATGGAGCCTGTTCAACCATCAAGTACAACTCCCTGCTCAATACAGATATCCAAATCGAAGCAGACCTGACTGATGGTGGTCCAATTTTCTCTTGAAGGCCACCAACACTGGAACGCTCACCTCATCCTGGGATAATTGGTTCCATTGTCATACTGCTCTAACAGTTAAGATTTTTTTTCCTGATATTCAGCCAAAATCTGGCTTCCTGTTATTTGAGCCTATTTTTTTTATTCTGTGTTCTGGGCTGATAGAGAACAGATCCTGCACCCCCTCTGTATGACTACCTTTTAAGTCTTTGAAAAATGCTATCTTTTATCCTCTAAGTAGTGAATTTCTAGTGTCCTCATTTGATAGAAACTGTGGCTGTGATAGAGGTTTTCCTCATTCCAAATGAGTCCTCTTTCTTGCATTTCCTCTTCTTTTTTTGAAGGGAGGGAGAAAAAGAAGAATGACAGAAATTTTCCGAACAAAATGTGCCTGATGATCAACTCAGTACCACTTTTAACAGGGAACACCCAAGATCCAACTCGGGACCTTCTGTAGGATGTGTAACTGCTTCGTGTCCTCCCTGAGGATCAGTTTGATAAAAAAACAAAGAACCCTCTCCGACCTCACCGGTGAAATTGCCCGTGCTGATAAGACAGGCAGGAAGGATCAGGCTCCCGACACAAGAATGTCTTGTTACAAGTGCTGAATCTCACAAAACCTCTCTTTAGACCCACAAAACATGGAAGAGAGCTTGTTTAGCCCTGGGGCTCTAAAATGATATTGCCAGCAATGCAACACTGAACTGGAGAAGGTGGCTGGCCTGGAAAGCATGCGGAGGAAAATATAGTTCGATGAAGATATGCCAGTCGCCAGAATAAGATCTGACAATCCTGACTCTAAAGGACTCTAAAAGTCCACTAGGGAGATAGCCGTTTCCTCGAGTATCTCCAAAACCCACATGCATGTTTGTCCCATTCTTTGCTCTCAGCAAATTGGGAGATTGAACTGTTTTTGTCTCCACACTGAAATCTGACAAACTGGACTCTTTGGCCGCAAACTGGAAGTTGTGCAAATCATATTAGTTGTCTAGAATTAGGAGGGCTGCTGCTTGCTTGAAGCAATGAATGGGTTGCTTGCATCTTTCTAATGATCAGATTATCCTTTTGGGCTCTCTCTTTCTCTCCCTGTGATTTGCTTCTTAACATTTTAGGAAGATCACAAACACCGGAGGGGTTGGCTAGGTAGGGAGTATTCCTTTTGATCCTGCCTGGAGTGGAGAAATCTCCCAGGGCTCACAAATTCCTTGTTCCTGTGCCTCATCATGTCCCATTTTCAGGGAAGTGTTGGGTGGAGACCATGTTTGCTTGACAGGGGTAAACACAGGGCTGAGTGTCTTTCATATCCTTTTCAGTAGGGCCAATCCCTGGTTTTACAAGCCTTACAAGGGCATGGGGTTGATGTCCTTTTCCGATTCTCTCTCTTGGCCACCTGGGAACAGATTAGATTGAAGGCATTTTCCCAAACTTGGTGCCTTGGAAGGCCAGGAAATCCAGCCTGTTCTTCATGATACATTTTCCACAGAACCTCTCATGTCTTTAGTATTACAAAGAGAAATGAAGATAGACCATGGGCAGGCCCTGGTTACTTCACTTCTCACAGAACAGCACCGATGAGAATGTTGACAAAAAAGGAAAGAAAAGAAAAGAAAAGGATTTCAAATCTGTGCATTTGCTTCCTTTGATGAATGCACTGCTGTTCTTCTTGTTCTTCCAATCCTTTCATATTTTCAAATGACTAAACGTGCTTCTGAGGATTCCAGTGAAAACCAAAGGAAACACTTCTGTCTCTTCCCCCATTCCTCATCAGCAGGAGCCATCAGCCAGCCAAGCATTGCATAAACAAGTTATATAATCATGAATTTGCAAAGCACCAAGACATGGGGTGGCGGGTCACAGAATGCCCTTCTATGTACACCCACTTGCACAGCTGTGCTTGGGAACATTTTAGCTCCATATTTTCCCAAAAGACAGGTGATGACCCTACAGACAAATGTGAAGTGCATGTGGTGGAGGCATCAGGAGACTGATGGACAAATAGCCCAGGAATACCTTCTTACTTTCCTCACTGTTAGAGCAGTACAAGGATGGGACCAATGACTGTGAGATGCGGCTGGTGAGCACTCCAGTGGTGGAGGAATTTAAAAGAAATACAGACACCCTCTCTCAGATCTGCTTCAACTTGGATTCTCACTTTGAGTATGTGGGGTGTGTGTGTGTGTGTGTACCCAGTGGCCTTATTAACCCCTTTCCAACAAACCAATCCCATGAATCTATCATTCTGTGCACAGGTACAGATTTAGATTTGTATTTTGAAGGTGGTCTGTGATCCATAATGGTCACCCATTTGTTTTGTTTTGTTTGTTTGTTCTTCTTCTTCCAAGAGTCCTAATTCTACAGATGAATGGGGAAGACATTTCATGGTCCACCGTTTATGTACATTTGAGGAAGAATGCCATGTGAAAGGAAGTCATGCCAATGGTTCAGCATGGTGATGGTCTCTCAAGAGTGGCTCTTAAGAGTCAATAGACTGTGCAGCTCACATCAGGGTCACTGACGTCTCTCAAAGTTCATTGTGGAAGAGAAACAAGCCCAAGCAAAAGCAATGGAAGGTTTAGAAGGCCTCCCTCCCTCCTCCCAAATTAGGGATATGTGCTTTGCCTCTAGAGAATGTACATGGTCCATAAGATGATCCAGAATCCCTCTCAAACATTGCCTATCCTATCTCTGTGAGATCATGAGAGCCCATCCCAGGACAAAACATAGGCTCATGCCAAGCCATCACACAATCTTCACCTCCAGTCTCAAGTTTTCCTCCTGAAATTCTGAGGAACAAGAAGATGCCCTGAAACGAGCATTGCTAGTATCAATAGTGGCACCTGGCTCGTGCATCTCTGGTTCCTTCCCCCTCCTTCAGCTCTCTCCTCATTCAGGTGCCCATTAAAGCATATCTATTTATAGAGCTTTTAGAGAAGCTTTTGTCTTCGGCTCTTATTTGCTCCTATGCCTCCCACTGCATTTTTTTGCAAACATATGTAGTTTATTCCTTCAGAGATCTGTACTTTCTGATTTTAATTAAGTTTCCATATAGATGACTAAGACTCTGTGAGTGGCTCTGGCAAATGGCAGATCAGTGAAAATATATCATCATCATCATCCAGTTCCAAAATCTTGGGCTACCAATTCAAAACAAATTGTGAGTAGCTGCTAATTTGTTCCCCGAAATTCCAAAAAGCACTGATTTGGGAAACATGGTACCTCACCCATAAGTTGCAAACACTTATTTTTAGGCTTGACCCTTGGATCTGCCACCTGTGCCAGCAATGCTGAGAAATAAGATGCGTACTTATAGCAACAGCAGCAAGAGGAGGAAGGGGAGTGGGAGGGGTCATCTGGAAGGAGGAAGAAGATGAGAAGTCACTAGGAAAGGGGGAAAAGAGAAGGAGGAGGAGGAGATGAAGACAAGGAGGGAAAAGGAGAAGAAGATGTGAAAAAAGAAGGGAAAGAAGACATAGACAAAGAATACAAAGAGGAAGATGGGGAAGACAAAGTTCAAGACAAAAAGAAGATGAAGACAATGAAGAATTGGATCCTACATTCTTAGCACTATAGGCTCCCCAACATATGAATTAGCAAAACACAACACACCTACAGGCCCACATTGGACAGACCTCATCCCACATCATGGACTCAGGATATTTCACAGACAAGATCAGCACCCTAAAACTCAACCCCAGGGATAGACTGATCAGCTTTGATGTACTAATAAAGGACACTGTAGCACGCATCCAGCAGATCTTCCCAAAATGCATTAAGGTCCTATTCCAACATTTCCTAATGACCAGCTACTTCCAGTGGGAGAATGACTTCTATGAACAGACAGATTGAGTTGCCATGGGAGTCCCCTCAGCCTGGTAATAGCAAACTTCTACACATAACATTTTGAAAAACAAGCTATGGATGTGGCACCCTTTGCACCCACAGTCTGGTTCCAATATGTGGATCACACATTCGTAATTTGAAGCCATGGTGAAGATAAACTAGAAGAATTTCTAAACTACTTCAGAAATATCTACCCACATATACAATTCGTCATGGAAAAAGAAATAGAGTGGAAACTCCCGTTCTTAGGTGTCATGGTCATACACAAACCAGACCTCCAATTAGGACACAAGTTCTACAGAAAATGCACCCACAAAGATCGATACCTACACAAAAATTCCAACGACCAACCACAACAAAAAGAGGCATAATCAAAACTCTTGTAGACTGTGCAAACTGAAACTGTGAAGTTGAGTTCCTCAACATTGAACTCAGCCACCTGAATTGGGCCTCAGGCAAATGGATATTCCAAGACAATATCTAAAGAGCCATCAAACCAAAAAACAACACCAAACTGAAGAAGAAAAACAGTCCCCAACAATTAAAGTATTTCTGCCGTACATAAAAGGAATCATGGGCCGCATGGACAAAATGTTGAAAAAACACAACCTACAAACATTTAGACCCACCACAAAAATACAACAGATGCTACAGACAGCAAAGGACAAAAGGAACTCACTCACCCCTGCTGCAGTATACTGGATACCTTGTAGTTGTGGCCAGGTATATATTGGGACCACAAAGCGCAGCATCCAGACCAGAAGCAAAGAACATGAATACCACCCCTGATAGCATTGAACCTTCTTAAGCCCTTCATCACAATACAATGACTAACACATATTCTTCTGCATAGGACACTGCAGACTAAAACAACCTGAAAAATCAGCAGTAGCTGAACACAACCTGGATGTGAAATCCTCTTCCAGGACACATAGGTACTGGACAACACTACCAATCACTATGTCAGACTAAGGGAAGCCATTGAAATCCACAAACATAAGTACAGTTTCAACAAAAAAGAAGAAAGTTTAAAAATCAACAAAGCCTGGTTTCCAGTACTAAAAGCTGTAGAGTACAAAAGGTCAAAGCTCAGTGTTTCCCACCAAGCCACAAGCAACAGAACAATCACACAATAGAACAGCTAACAACAAACACTCAACTACACAGAAGGATCGTGGCCACCCCGATAGCATTGAACCTTCTTAAGCCCTTCATCACAATACGACTAACACATGTTAGTTTCCTCTTTCCCACAACTTTAAAAACACCAGTCTCACTCACTCTATGCCCCAGAGCACAGAGAGAACTCCTAGTTGCCTGAGCTCCTTGCCCTCTGAAGATGCTGGCCACAGAGTCTGGCGAAATGTCAAGAAGAAAAACTTCCAGAACACGGCCAAACAGCCCCCAAAACTCACAACACGTGTTCCTATGGAAAAAATGATGGGGTAGATAGGCCTCAGGTCACCTCTTTCTACCCTTTCATCTGGAACTCTTACCTCTAGACCTTCCAGGGGTTAATAAAGCCATGCCTCCACCTTTGTCCACCATGGGCGTCTTCAGTCGTAGCCTCTGTTCTACAAGGAGCAACACAAGTGTCAGTATCAATCGATTTCCATGTTAGGCACCAGCCCCCAGCGCCCCCACTCATTAGGAGCAATTTACATGCCGCACATCAGGATGACAGCTCTAGCAAGGGATTTGTTTAGCTAATTTAGAGCAATGGAGAAGAGAAATTAATCACGTTAACACTGATGCTCCCTGGCACTGCAAGGCGAAGACTACACATCACTATGTCTGCACCTGTCATGTCTGGCTCTTGGGTGGGACCTTTTTCTAGATCTCCTTGTCTTCTGGCCCCTGACCAGAGAGTTCAGTGTGATCATCACAGGTCCAGGACATCTGGACAGGAGCCACCAGCAGAGAGGAGAAGGAAAAACTTACCGCAAGGTGAGAACCACAAAGGATCGCAAGAAGCAGATGGAGCCATGGCTTTAATCAACAGAATAGGAAAGCACATGAAGAGGCTTCTGGAGCCATTCAGGGAAGCACATCAAGGTCTTGTGTAATACATCCTCAAGCTCTGGAATTACTGACAACAACAGGCATGGGATTTTCCAAATTCATCAAAACAGCCCCCTGAAATCTGCAGGAAATCCCTACACCCAGTTACTGGGGGCTTTAGGCGATCCCCGCACCCAAGTCCTTTCAGATGTCTGCAATCACTTTCCACGGAGAAATATTTGTTTTTCTCTAATAACAATGAATGAAGTGGCTGGGCAGGGCTTAGTTCCATGGGACCTGCAAGGTATTATGACTCTGGTAGACTCCCTTCCTATTCTGCTTTATATGCCTCTCATGAAGCAACACAATTCATCAAACCTAGACTATTTCTTTAGAAATGACTCAATGATGCTCTTAAAAATAATGTTTGAGAGTAACCAGCTAGATCTTACTCCTCACACCTGAGGAGCTTAGGTGCTACTCGCATCAAAAAGTAACATTCTAGCTAGCAGTTACATTATTTGTTTCCCAAAGTTCCAGGAAATTTTATGACTTGTAACTTTAAAGCTATGCATTGCATCTAAGGTCTAAACTATCCTTGCTGTGAGTGAATCGGGTTTGCAGGCATTTTTGATGGTGCATTGTTCTGCCCTTCATGTTTAAGGATGTGCATCTCATTTTGGTGCACATTCTGAAATACCCCACTGTCTCTTCAAGTTCAGGTCCTTTTTCTCCTCAATGTAAGCCAGGAGAGGATGAAAAGTTGTGGCATCCAACCAAATTAGCCCATCCGTTGATTGGGAAACACAACTGTGTTGGTGCCACTGTATGCATATAAATTTAAAAATCGGAAAGAATACCAATATGGTAAACGAGGAGACTCACAGGTCAGTCAGTGCTCTGGGTTTACATTTTTTTTAAAAAAAAATTGACTCATCCTCTGTCGCTGCTGTAGAGAGTTATCAATACATATTCCTAGTCAATGTTCTGTATCCTCAATCATTTTACCTCAAACCCAGATAGACCGAAAATAATGAATTTTGGAAATCCCAATACAGTTACGCTCAAAGCCTAGTGAAGCTGCTGCAGATCTTTGCACTGAGTTAATTGGGTTTAAAGTCTCAGCTTTAACCAGCTGAGTTTAATTTGGTGCATTGGGGTGGATGAGTTGGGGAGAAACACACACATTCTTGCACACCTTTCAGTCAGGAAGGAGAGAGCTTTGATGTTTGCGAGACATGGTGTGCAGATACTAGCCCATCACATACAGTATCCGTTTTGTCACTTACCCATGACCTGGAAATATACATAGGTGATTGAATTGAACTGTATAGCTTTATTACGGTCAAAGATCAAAAACATAAAACATTACATTCTTCCATTAAAATCGTAATAAATAAACCCTTACTTACAGATTCATAACTTACATGCTCAACTCAGCTGACTCTATACTTACCCGTATATACTCGAGAGTAAGTTGACCCGAGTATACGTTGAGGCTAGAGATGGGCACAAAATGAAAAAAAAATTCATTCCGTTATTCTTTATTCGTTTCATTACATAACAAAATGAATAACAAAAATTGTGATGAAATTGGAACGAACAGAACCAAGAAAATTAGGTTCGTTATGTTTCATTTTTCGTTAATGGTGATGCGCAATGAAATTAGCTGTTTTTAAATGTTAAAAAACATCCTGAATATCTGTAAAAACCCAGCGATAATTATTTATTCTGCCTTATAATACCTACCAGGGGAGTTGGGGTCCTTAAAACATGCATTTATGTCTTTTCTCAGATCGCTGTATTTTTCCCCTTTAAGGGGAGTTAGGGGACATCGACCCAAAATGGCTCCCAGATGCCTAATATTGATTTCTTGGGTATTAAAACGCCCTGGACATCCGTAAAAATGCAGTGATAATTATTTGAAATTATTACCTACCAGGGGGGTGCAGTCCTTAAAACGTTTGTTTTTGTCTTTCTCCCATCGCGATGTATTTTTTCTTTTCTCTTTAAGGATGACACAAAATGGATTCCAGCCACAAGATGGATGCAAGCCATGTGATGGGATCATGTAAATTCTTGGACAATTTCAACCAATAGTATGCTCAGGTTGCAGACTGGATAGGTGTGGTAGCCATAGAGGGCATAAAAAGCTTTGGCAGCCCTCGTCCTCCTTGCAGTCTGCGGTGGGAGTGTTAAGGTGGGATTGCTGTCTCTGCGACTCATTACTTTTGGCCAGCCAGGCAGGTGTGTGTCTGTGTTCCTGCTGGCTGTAGCCTGGCTCTTAGGGGAGGGAAAGATTTCTCTTGCAGCCTCTCTGTGTGCATGTGTACCTCTTGATGAGTACCCTCCCCTGCCCTGCAGTGCAGTCACTCTGCGGCTGCCTTACGCCCTGGACAACGCCCGCCGCTGCCTTTGCAACCTCCCTGCGTACCTAGTCTATACTGTGTCTCTGCCAGCATCATTTTTTTAGTGTTTTCCCCTCTGGTCTGGGGCATTGGGGGATGTCTGTGTGCGGAAATGCTTTAAGTCGCATAAAAAGCAGGTAAAAACAAAAAATGAAAAATGAAAAAACGAAACGAATATTTTTCAAAAAAATCACGAAAAACAAAAACGAACCGAAATGAACCGCAATGAAAAACAAAAAACCGAAACGCCATTTTTTGATTAGTGCCCATCTCTAGTACAGGCCCTTAATTTAAGCCCCCAAAACTTGGGAAACTTATTGACTCGAGTATAAGTCTAGGGTGGGAACTGCAGCAGGGCCTGGCAGCTCCTCCTTTGTGAGCTGGGGGAGTGGTGTGTGACGTTTAAAATGACTTTTAGCCACCGACCCAAGTACTTGCCTCAGTGGCTAAAAGTATTGACCCGAATATAAGTCGAGGACCCCTTTTTTTAGCCCAAAATTAGGGCTCAAGATCTAGACTTCTATTCGAGTACATACAGTACTTACAGGTTGATAAATAATATACTCAACTAAGCTGACTCTAGTCTATATTCTTAAAATAAGATAAAACCATGACCATTATCTGTCTTGGATCACAGCCTATACATCTGTTTGCAAGTCACTATTGCTGCTGCACAGAATTTAGCCACTTTTCTGGTAATATGATGGACAATATATAGGGGATGTAAACCAAGCCCTATGACGAAAGACTGAAAGATGTTTGGGGATGTTTAGCCCCAAGAAAAGAAGACTGAGGGGTGATGTGGTAGCACTTTTTGTTCTGTCGAACAGAAGAGGGGCAGAATCTGTTCTCAGCCATCCCAGATTGCAACAAACACAACAATGAACTCAAGTTATGAAAACCCAGCTTTCGGCTGAATGCAGCAGAGGAACCCATGACCTCAAGAGGCATTGAGTGCTCCAACTCTGGAGGCCTTCAAGAGAAATTTGGACCACCACCTGGTTGATCTCCTTGGATTTGTATTCCTGTATGGAGCTTGTGGGGTGGGGAGGTTGGATTGATGGTCTTATGGGCCCCTTCCAACGTCACTATTCTATGACTCCACAATAGCTTGGTCTCTGGAATTGATGCTTTGTCTCTCTAGAATGCGTGCAAGATGGCCTGATTAATATAAGCTCATTTCCAACTTACTGATGATCCTCTGAATACATGACCTCCCTGAGACCTGATCATTACCAGCTCTGTTTAGGTTTTGCAAGCTCAAGGCCTTTCTATTATTGAATCAACTCATCCCATGATGGGGCTGCCTCTTTTCCTGAAAACCCCTCTGTGAGAAAACCCTGGAAACAGGAGTAATGAATATACAAATCATCAGCCAATCCCAGCAGGAGGGCGGGGAATGGTCTGATATAAAAAAAAGGTGGAGCCTAGTCAGTTGAGGCAGTTCAGTTGAGTAAAGTTAAGTTGAAGGTTTTGAGAGTGAGTGCTGGGAGAGAGCACTGCTCTGTGAGAGTTCTGTCAGGCAGTGAGGGCTATACTGTTTACTAGTTATTGAAGACAGGGAGGCTTGTAGAGTTGATGAAATCTATTATATGTTAAAGTCAACGCATACCATTCTCAGATATTGTTATATTTATTATTTTCTCAATAAACTTTGTTATTATTTTTATATTATACATTAGAGATGGGCACGACCAGGAAAAATTACGTTTTGAGTTGTCGTGTGTCGGAGCCGGCCCGTTACGGCTCATTTCCGTTTTTCGCGAAATTTTTCAAAAATTTGTCATTTAGTTTGTCGGTTTTTCGTCTGTCGTTAGTACTGGTTTTGGGAGGGGCGGGCTCCTGGAGGCACCTCTGGGTGGGTACCTCCTCTGGCCCGCCATGAAGGGAAAGCGGGCTCCTGGAGGCACCTCGTGGGTGCCTCCTCTCCCCACCCGCTACAAAATGGCATGCATAGCCAATTGGATATGCATACCATTAAGTTGCAGCAGCAGTAGCAGGCAGAGGCACCTCTTTCGGGTGCCTCACTGCCTGCTGGAGAGTGAGCGAAGTGACAGAGGACTGGAGTCACTGGCTGGACCCCTAAGGGCGCCCGCTGTGACTCACTAAGAAGGGAAGTGTACTTGCTGTAGTGCAATGCAAGTACACAGATCTGGCTTGGGGTTAGGGGTTAGCGCAAGGGTTAGGATTAGGGTTACTGGTAAGGTTAGGGTGAGTTACTGGGGTGCACCTCTGGGTGCCTCTCTGACCCACTAAGAAGGACAGTGTACTGGCGTATGGGTTAGGGTTAGGGTTCGGGTTCGGGTTCGGGCTAAGGTTAGTGGCTTTTTATGCCCGACTGGCACATCCCAGAAGTCTCGGTCAAAACCTGGCCAAGTGGCCATGCGATTGGTGGATATGGCTCCAAAAATCTGCATGGTCCACTCCCATGGACAGCCCATCATTAATGCACAGGTGTAAAAAAATAAAAATAAAAATAAAATAAAATAAAATCAATGGAGACGTTTTGTTGCAAGAAAAACCCACTGCTGCTACTGAAAAAATTCAGGCAGTTTTAAAATAGCTATTTTCACATGTTTCTGAGGTGCTTTGGTGTGTTTTTGGACCACAATTTCAAAATAAATATTGCGGTCGCCCCATTTTGGATCCCCCGCCCGCACCGCATGGCATGGCGAGCGAGTTGGCGAGATGACGAGGATGCCCCCCACCAGAGCAGCCCAGGACAGGAGAGGGGGGGGGAGGCTGGGGACCCCCCGCCCCCCAGAAACCACCCTTCTGGTAGGTGCCCTCACTGAGGGAGGCAGGCATATTTTCGCCTCCTTTTTTGCCCGGGAATCGGGGTTTTTTTTAAAAAAACTTTTTTCCTGTCCCGCGCCGCTTGGCGAGTTGGCGTGGGCGAGTGCGACTCGACAACGAGGATGCGCACTTTGCGCAGCCCAGGAGAGGAGGGGAGGGAGGCCGGGGACCCCCCCCCCCAGAAACCACCCCTCTGGTAGGTGCCCTCACTCAGGCAGGCATATTTTCGCCTGCTTTTTTAGCCGGGAATCGGGTTTTTTTTAATTTTTAAAACTTTTTTCCTGTGCCGCTTGGCATCGCGCGATCGCTGCGATGCCAGGAACGACAACACGAAAAATCAGACCCAATTTTTCTTTAGTCGGTTCGAGTTCGAGTTCTGGCAGAGTAATTGTCGTTACCGTTTCCGTTGCGTAACGGAAACGAGAAACGGAAATGGAAACGAGAATTTCGCCAAGTCGTGCCCATGTCTATTATATATCTGAGTCTGTCCCAATTCATGAGGAGACAATTTTGAAAGGTGGCAGCATTACCAAGTGAATAAAAGGTGGCAGCATTACCATTTCCAACACAATTGCATGTGTAAAAGGGAGGTGTCGTCACAATTCGGTGGCACAGCAGTGGGATGTCGAAATAAACCCAGTTGTGCCTTTGAAAACTCAGTCTGTGAAAGGGATGACATCACACCCTCTCCAATCTTTGATTTGGGGATCAATAAGCATCAAGAAAGGGAGGGAGGGAGCAAGTTCCTCCAAATGTTTCCCCCCCTCAGGAGGCCAATTGTCACTTTCAGAAGGAGGGGCCAAAAAAATGAGCATTTCCATCACTCCTGCTGCCCCTGGTTGACCTCATTGACCCACGGCAATTGTTTGACATGAAAATATGGCTGCAGAACCTCCGCTGGCCTCCTGGTGAAGACTTAAGGTGTACATTTAGCCAACAAACAGGGAAATAAGGGAAGGAGGAACCTGTGATTTCTCACTACACCTTGATTCAAGTTTGACAAGATTTGACTTGGTAAAATGAAGAAAAAATAGTTTGGCTTGGTAAAATGAAGCAAAAAACTGAAGAAGCTAAAGAGGAGAGAGAGAAGACCAAAGTAGAGGGTTTTTTTTTTGCTTCCTTTACTGAGACAAGAAGGGTCAGAAGGTGGCTCAGAAGGGGTGTGGTAGCTCAGCAGACTAAGGCTTCGAAAACTGTTGGCTGCAAAGTCAGGAGCTCAGCAGTTCGAATCCCGGGTGCCATGCAGCGGAGCGAGCTCCCACTGATATCCCCAGCTCCTGCCAACCTAGCAGTATGAAAGCAAGTAAATGTAAGTAGATCAATCGGTACTGCCGTAAAAGGTGGGAAGGTAAAACAGTGTTTCCTTGCAGCCATGCCGGCCACATGGCCACAGACTTGCACAACACTGGCTCTTCAGCCTGAATACAAAGATGAGCACCTCCCCTAGAGTCGGACATGACTAGCACCCATGTGCGGGGGGAACCTTTACCTTTACCTTTACTAAGACCAGATCTCTTTTCCTAGTCATCCCCCTAGCAAGGCTACCTGAAACCTTTCCATCTAGGCGGCTGTCCCAAGGTTTTCTTCATTTCTCTTCCCTCCTCTTCTGTTCATCCTTTGATGCTCTGTCTTCCATTTTGATTTTCAGACCGAACTCCGCATTGATCATAGTATTTGCCTCTGTAAACCATGGGAGCGGTCCATGGGCTCCTCATAGATGTCCAGGCATTCCCTCAACCACTGCACAGGCTAAGCGAGCATCCAGTTGTCTGCAGACCAGAAAATGCAGCAGACGTTGTGAGTGAGGAGCTTTGCCTTAACACATTTTGATCATTTCTTTTTCTTTTTCTTTTTTTTTTGCAGATGTTCAAATGAAATTCTCTCCAAGAGAAATCATTAAACATTGCATACAGATGAGAACATCTCTTTCCTCCCTCCGTAACAACAATTCATTACGACTTGATAATGTTTGTAAGTAGATTCCTCTAAGAAAACACAAGCACAAGTGTGGTTAGATGCATGCTCACAGACGTACTTCAGAAAAAATATTTCAAAAGGAGGTTAATTTCCCCCCAGGGAATAACACTGGGGAACCATCAAAGTTAGAGGATATGAATGCATGTCTTACATTTGTGGGTTCCTCCCTCTTCCATTCACTAGCAAGGAGACTGATTATATTCAAACAAACAGGGGCCATGTAACAGAAGGCGCCTGGAGAAGAAAGTGGGGGAGTTAAATTGAACAAAGTTTGCAATTAGCAGGGGTTTGTAATCGTCATGTTGCATTAGACAGCCCAAGAGCACCCATGGACAACATGCATATTTTGACTTGCATAAGAGAACTCTTTCTCCATAGGATAGGGAAGAATCTCACCTTAGGTCCTTGTGGAGAGAGCGACGGGCAATGGAACTGGAACAGGTTCAGAGGAGGGCAACCAGGATGATCAGGGGGATGGAAACCAAGCCCTAGGGGGAAAGACTGAAAGAACTGTGCCTATTTAGCCTAGAGAAAAGAAGACTGAGTAGTAGTATGGTAGCACTTTTCAAATATCTGAAGGGCTGACACACAGAGGACAGGCAGGATCTGTTCTCGGTCATCGACGTACAACAACGGGCTGGAGGTAAGAGAAGCCAGCCTTCTGCTGAATATCAGGAAAAAACTTTGTAACTGTTAGAACAGTTGCAGCAGTAGAACCAGTGACCTGAAGAGATGGTGACAGTACTCCAACACTGGACACACTCAAGAGGAATTTGGACAGTCACCTGGTAGATATCCTTTGACTTTGTATTACTGCAAGGAGCAGGGAGTTGGACTTGATGGCCTTAGGGGCCACCTTCCAACCTCACTCTTCTATGGTGGTTACTTCAAGTCCTATCTTGTTTCGCAATTACGTTTGCACCGTGACAGCATTGTTCACGGTCACGTGGTTTTGTCCCTGTTCAGTCCCTGTTTCTGTTTACTCACGGGCATGATTACTTGTCTTGTGACAACTACACTATTACTACACTGTTACTTCACGGTTTTGTTCCGCGACAAATTCTGAATTTGTCTTGCTTTCTTAATCCCCTTTTTAATATTGTAAATAAAACTTTTTCGATATTTTGATTTACTGGTCTTCCGGGATTTACACGTCAATGCTACAGAATTTTCAGTACTTTCTTTAATAAACATTTGCACTGCATGATGTTTCCCATAGGGAAACGAATGTTAAATGCTGCTTCAGCCGCTGACCACTAGGCGGACACTGGTTGTTGCGTGACAGTTGTTACCCCACAGTCCCTTGTCTCAGAACAGGAACCGGGAACGAACCGTGACAAGAGAATGCCCGAGCCCCGGGGCAGGTACGGCTTGTCACGCTCTGTTCCCAGTTCCAGGGGCGTGGTCGAGACAACTTTTTGCTGTCACGCTATGGATGTGAAGTAAGTTTTTTTTGTACCAGTTGCAAGTGGGGCAGCAAGAAGGGATGAACGGGATATGAAGTAACCATTTATGATTCTATGATTCTGTGGTCTCATGTGCTTTTCCTCCCTCTATTTCCATTGTCAGCTCCTGCCTCCTGAGAAGATTCCATGGATGTTTTGGTCACATGCCTGAAGAAGGTGAGCCGTGGCCTGGAGGAGGGAGGGGGATAAGACCTTCAAAGTGGGCTGCAGGCTCCCCTTCCAGCAAAACCCCGGGGGGTGAGGGGGAATCATGGTGGTTACCCCAAGGCCCCCTTGTGCAAGCCTGAGTCTCCCATCGCCCCAGATCTTCTGAAAGCAAATATATATGAAAAAAATCACAACCTCTGGATGCCACCGGGGATAAGACTGGCCTTGTGAAGCCTGGCCTTGTTAAGCCTTGAAAAAGGTTTAGACTGGCCTTGAAAAAGGGAGAATCCCTGCATTTTTGAAGAGGAAATTCCCAAACTGGAATTTCCTCTCAACTTTACATGGAATCTTAACTTTACATGAGTGTTTAGCTGCAGGAATGAACTGGATGAGGTTGAACAAAATGAAACTAAACCCAGACAAGACAGAGGTGCTGCTGGTCAGTCAAAAGGGAGAACAAGGGATAGGGATACAACCTGTAATGGATGGGATCACACACCCCAAATTGAAAAATCAGGTATGCAGCTTGGGGGTGCTCTTGGACTCATCCTTTTTTAATTGCTTTTTAAAAAATTTCCATCAAAAAAGGTGTATATTAACAATATTTATATTTGCATACAGTGCAAGATAGGTTAATATTTTCTAGCCATCTATATAACAGAATTATATCTCCTCTTTCCCTATCCTATTTCTTATATGTAACCATTCATAGAAAACATTCCAGGATTCAAGAAACGTATAGTCCTCTTTCTCTTTTAGTCTGTAGGTTAATCTGTCCATTTCTGTGCAATCAAGTATTTTATTTCTGATATATATGAGTCGCTTTTCCAAAATTGGGCCCAAATAAGTCTAGCCGCTGTTATTATGTGCAGGACTAAATAGTTGTTTTGTATTGTCATTAAGTTTGATGTCATACCTAATAAAAATAATTCTGGCCTAAATTCTATGTTCTGTTTTCTGATTTGGTTCAACCATGTATGGATCTTTATCCAGAAACTTCTAGCCCTATTGCATGTCCATCACAAATGGTAATACGACTCTACGTGTTTTTTACATTTCCAACATTTGTCCGATGTGTTGCAGTATATTCTAGATAGTTTGACCGGTGTAACAATCCATCGATAAAACATTTTTAAAAGGTTTTCTTTGTATGCTGCAGAAGTTGTAAGCGTATAATTTTTGTCCACAACTTTTGCCATTGTGCCAGTTCAATCGTATATCCAAAATTCTTGGCCCATTGTATCATTGTTTCTTTCACTTCCTCAGCTCTTGGACTCATCCTTGACCTTTGATGCCCAGGTCACGGTTGTGGCCTGGAGTACATTTGCACAATAAAGGCTAGTATACAGGTTACGCCTGTTTCTTGAGAAACCAGCTCTGGCCACAGAGACACATGCCCTAGTGACATCCCGGCTGGACTACTGTAATGTGCTCTGTGTGGGGCTACCAATGAAAAGTCTCAGGAAACTTCAGCCAGTCGAAAATGCAGCAGCCAGACTGCTGACTGGGGCGGGGAACCGAGATCACATCACACCTTTACTAAAGCAGCTCCACTGGCTGCCAATCAGTTATCTGGCACAATTCAAGGTGATGACCTTGACCAACAAAGCACTGTACGACCTGGGTCCAAGCTACCTGAAAGATCGAATCTCACAGTATGAACCAGCTCGGGTGTTAAGGTCATCAGGAGAGGCCCTTCTCTTCATCTCGCCACCCTCACAGGTACGTCTCATGGGAACCCATGAAAGGGCCTTCTTGGCTGCTGCGCCCAGACTCTGGAACTCCCTCCCACTAGAGGCCAGGATTGCCCCATCCCTGTTGTCCTTCCAGGAACAGGCAAAGGCCTTTCCCTTCAGGCAAGCTTTCCCTGAATGATGGACTACCTATTATGTGTCTTTCATATGAATCTATAGGCTCACATAGACATTGTGTTTATAACCACTTATAACCTTCTGTGATTACATTGATACTATGTTTTCAACGTTAGTTTCCATCCCTCATAATTTTTACATGGAATGTTACTCTCCTTTTAACTGCTCGTGTTCTCTTGTAGCTTTAATGTAATGTCTTTTAATGCTGTAAGATGTCCCTCAATTCCCAGTTCTCAATACCTGAACATGTCTTAATTGCACTGGACTGTATATTATCCCTCATTACTGTAAGCCGCCTTGGGTCCTTTTCCAAGGAGAAAGGTGAGGTAAAAAAAACTTTAAAATAAAAATAAAAATAAATTTTATAAATTTCTAGTTGCCTTCAAAGGGGGTGCTACAGCCTCTAGAAGTTCAGGAGTTAAGGGGAGATGGACAGAAGGCCCTTGGCCAACCATGGACAAGGTGACACTGCAAGTCTGGGCATGGATGGAGGTCACAGCCTCTGACTCTTTCTACAGTCCCCCCCACCGCCGCCCGTCTCCCATTTGACCTTGAAAGGCACTTCAGGTGTGGGCTGTCTTTCTGACCCTGACGTCTGGGTCCCTCTTCAGTTCAGGCCAACTCCTCAGCCTTGCCCATGGACAACCAGTGTGGTGTAATGGATAGAATGTCCGGCTAGAACTCAGAACATGGGTTCAAAATTCCACCCAGATATGGCTAGTGAGAATGATAAACCATTCACTGAATTTCTCGTAGACTTCAAATATTTTCTGGGAATCACTGCACTTTGGAAGAAACTGGATGGGCCAGAGTAACAACCACCACTCACTTCTAGAACTGTTCCACTTTGGGTTTTGCTTCTCCACTTTGTCCTTATTATGAGCTGCTTCCCACAGTCCACCCCTAGAACGTGTGTTCTAAAAACGAAATATGGGCTTAGCAGTGGCCTTCTTGGTGGAGCTATAAAGTGCTTCTGATTTGTCTGAGGACTGATGAAAGGGTAGCCTGATAAGTGGCAGACAGATTGTGCCTGAGTCCCCCATCCCTATTGAGAGAGGGATTTTCAATACACACATGAATGCCTTCCCTGACACCTCTCAAACCACCTATATTCTCTGTCCAATATGTGTACATCCTGATCTTTGAATGAGTGTCCTTTATCCTTTAAATGAAGGTAGATCGCTGATTGTGGTCCTGAGCTGTTTGTTGCCCCTCCTGTGCTGGACCATCCTCCTGTTCAGTGGCTCTAATGTTCAGTTTCTCTAATGCAGAGCTCTGTACACTCCTCATTACATTGGACTTGATATACTGTATGCTATAATATAATTTAATACTATATTGGGCTTAATATAAGCCAAGGTTTCTTTGTGTGTGTGTGTGTGTGTGTGTGTGTGTGTGTGTGTGTGTGTGTGTGTGTTGTGTGTTGTGTGTTGTGTGTTGTGTGATTACAGTCATGACCAACTCTTTGAGACCCCCATGTCCATGGTGTTTTCTTGGCAGGAATCCTGGAGTGGCTTGCCAGTTCCTACTCCAGGCACCTACAGCACTTGGTATTCCCTGGTGGTCTCCCATCCAAGTATTAGCCAGGGTCGACCCTGTTTCTGGAATCAGGTGAGGTTATTATAAAATGTAAAGCATTGTGTAGTATCTCCTGAATCGGCCAGCTATACCTAGCAGTGCCACATCACAAATCCCATTAGAGATACTCACTACCATGGTCCTGAATTCCTGTAACCACTTGGAGAAATTTATTTATTTATTTATTTATTTATTATAATATTTCTATCCCTCCCATCTTCCTGTAGGAACTCTGGGCGGCTAACAGTGGGCCGATCAATTCAGCCAAATAACAATAAACAGCATAAACACACACATCAACAATTTAAAAACAGGATGCATACCCTTGGCATAAAAAAATAAATAAAAAAATCTGGAGCTAAACTAAGCAGATGGCAGAGGGAAAAAAAAAACTAAGCCAGGTCACCAAAGGCCTCTCAAAAGAGCAAGGTTTTTAAAGCTCTATGGAAGGCCTTCAGGGACTCTGCAGAGTGCACTTTGCTAGCTAAATGATTCTACAAAGTTGGGCCGGCCACCAAGAAGGCCCGGTTCCTGGTGGAAGTTTTCTGGGCCTCTCTAGGGGTGGCCACCCAAAGCGAATGCGCCCGCACCGACCGGATTGGACAAGCCGAAGTTGATCGCTGGGCGATCCGCTACATGTAGTCTGGTCCCAAGCCATGGAGGGTTTTATAAACTAAAACCAAGACCTTGAATCTGATCCGGGACACAATGGGGAGCCAATCCAAGTGAGCCAGGACTGGGGTGATGTGGTTGTGACGATGCACACCTGCCACCAGCCTAGCTGCCACATTTTGCACCCGCTGCAGATGCCGGAGGAGAGTCAAGGGCAACCCCATGTATAGTGTGTTGCAGTAGTCCAGCCTCGAGATCACCAGCGCTTGCACTACAGTTCTCAAGGAGTCACCGTCCAGGTAAGGGCGAATCTGAGCGATTTGGCAAAGATGGTAAAAAGTGGTTCGGGTCACGGCAGCCACCTGGGCTTCCATATAAAGGGCCGGATCCAGAACCACGCCCAGATTCCGAACCCTGTCTGCCAGCTGGAGGGAAACGCCCTCCAGACAGGGAAGGGGGACTCCATATCTGGACGGGAAGAACATCACCTCGGTCTTCTCGGGGTTGAGTTTGAGCCTGTTGGCCCTGGTCCATGTCAATACCGCGTCCAGGCACTGGCCGAGGGTCCGGACAGCTTCAACTGCAGAGGTGGAAAAGGAGAGATAGAGCTGTGTGTCATCAGCGTACTGGTGACAGCATACTCCAAACCTCCTAATGACCCCAGCCAGCAGCCTCACGTAGATGTTGAACAGCATGGGGGAGAGAGACGACCCCTGCGGAACTCCACAAGGGAGTGTCCACGGGGTCGACAACTCTCCCCCATGCTGCACATACTGAGGCCGGCCCTCCAAGAAGGACCGGAGCCAACTGTGAACAGTGCCCCCGATACCCACCTCGGAGAGCCAGTCCAGTAGGATACCGTGGTCGACGGTATCGAAGGCCGCTGACAAATCCAGGAGGACCAACAGGGTAGAGCAACCCCTGTCAGCTCCTCGGATAAGGTCATCTTGCAGCGCTACCAAAGCTGTCCCGGTCCCCCGGCCCGGCCTGAACCCAGACTGGCATGGATCAAGGCGCTGTTGTTCCTCCAGAAAAGATTGAATATGGATCGTGGCCACCCTCTCGATAACCTTGCCCATAAAGGGGACATTGGCAATCGGACGGTAATTGGCCAATTTGTCCAATGCCATGCCAGGCTTTTTGAGAATGGGCTTTACCACCGTCTCCTTCAAGCAAGAGGGGAAGACCCCCTCCGCGAAGGAGGCGCTGGTGATGGCGGAGGCCCATTCTAGCATACTCCCTCCGGCAGCTTTTATGAGCCAGGCAGTGCAAGGATCAAAGGGGGTGGATACGGGCTGGCAGTGGGAAATAGCCCTGGAGGCCTCCAAAGGAGAAACAGGCCCAAACTCAACCAGTCGAGGAGAGCGAGGGGGTACAGCGTCAGGGGATGGCGAGGGTGGACTAGTGCAACCGGAGTCGAGACCGGTCTGGATGGCCTCAATTTTTGATCTAAAAAAGACTGCAAAACTCTCACTACTGAACTCAGTAGGAGGAGGCCCCGCCAGACTAGGATTGGTGAGTCCCGAACCACCTGGAAGAGTTCTGCATGGCGGTTCGAGGCCTCATCAATTCTCGGGGAGTAGTAGGATGTTTTAGCCTCCCTGATCGCACAGGAGTAGCACCTAGTCTGGATAACAACTGCAGTCTTATTAAACGCCGTTCAGTCTCTCCTCCAGCTGCTCTCAGCCTCCTCCATTCCTGCTTCATTGCTCTCAACTCTGCCATAAACCACGGCGAAGATCGAGCTCTGCATCGGAGGAGGCACTTGGGGGTGTTCCAGTCGACGGCGTGGGAAGCTGACTCAAACCATTGGTCAACCACAGCCTCGGCCGGATCGTCAGCCAGGCTGCCAGGAAGCTCCCTGAAGGCTTCTCGGAACCGGGCTGGGTCCAGAAGCCTCCGGGCAGGCCCAAACGGGTGGCCAGGGGTCCCCGCGGTGAGGGGCCACGATCAACAGGGAAAAGGACTGCAGGTGGTAATCTGACCATCACACAGGTAGGGAAACAATGTCCCCCGCCTCCATACTAGAATCCCCCGACATGGAGGTAAACAAGGGTATGCCCTGACCTGTGAGTGGGGCATAAAATATGCTGGGTCAGACTCATGGAGGCCATGGACTTCATGGATTCCAGAGCTGCACCAGAGAGTCCACCGCCTGCCTGCACATTGAAGTCCCCAACCACCAGGAGGCGGGGGGTTGGTTGCGGTATACAAATTTAAAAATAAACGAACGAACGAAAGAACGAATGAACGAACGAACGAACGAACGAACGAATGAATGAATGAATATATAAAGTTCCCAATCTTTGCGATTTTTAAAAAGAACAACACTTCCTGATAAGGGACTGACTATCAACTGGGATTTTAAAAGTTATTGGCAGATCAACATCTTATGCCCAAATATTGACCCAGATTTGAGCCCATGTATACAGTAAATAATTAAATATTTTGCATGCAGTCCCGTTCATACATCTGAGGAAGTGGACTTGATCCACAAACGTTCACATTAACATATAGGAGTTAGTCTTCTAGAGGACACAATGTTTTAATCTTTGTTTTTAATTTTTCTTTTGGTTTTGGTCTGATATGCTAGCATAGACTAATGTGACGTGACGACCTCTTCCAAAAGCCTCATATCAGGTTCCCTCTGTTTATAATTATTGGAGTTTTTAGGTAGGCACCAACTTGTTGATTCCAATGTGTCTGTTCAATGCATGGGTTCCCAGATGTTCATGGACTAACTAGCCTACTTGCCTTCGCCACTAGGTGTTCAGGCCAGGATTTCTGGGAGTTGTCGTCCAAGAGCATCTGAGGACCCATTGTTTTTCTCTTTATTATTTATTTCTCTTTTGTTTCTGCCTGATATTCCTTATTATCCGTTGCTAACCCAGAGTTGGGTATATCTGTCAGAAAACTGTGTGTATTCTTAGCCTACAGCTTCTGCCCTGGTCTTCAGGGAGGTCTCTGCCGACAAAACCCGTGAAACCTGCTTCTGTCTGGCTAATGAACGAAGGGCAAGAATAACCAAGTAAGCGCTATAATCCTCCCAAAAGTGAGCAATTCGTCATAGGGTAAGGTCGCATAGGGGGAAAATATTTTAAAAAGAACAGAACAGTTTGTGTGGGAGGTGGAAGAATGCCCCCTGCACAAAACCATGACAGAACACTAAACATCAGAAGAAGAAAAAGGGGCAAGAAAATAAGAGAGGTGGAGAATTCACAGCACAGGGGGACAGGAGTAGAAAGAAGCAGAACCATGAAAACGAATCTGAGTCCCTCTTCAGCTCGTGCGTGGCGTTCACTGACAGTCACAACATTGCCTGGGGCAGTGAAATCTGCTTCTCTGAAAGGTCCTGGAGCAAACCCTCCAGCTGTCCGCCTTGATCTGGTTGGCCGCTGCCAAGCCGATTTGTCTTGGGCTGGGACTGCCCCGTGCGTGGGCAAGGGAGCAAGCCAAGAGGGCGGATTTAATGAGGCACCTTTGGGGAGGGCCTGGAACGTTTTCCCTCCCTCCAAACTGTCCACAAGAAGGATGCGAGGTCAAAAATAACAATTGTACATGCTAAAGAATAATATCACAATACTAGTAAGTTTGTTACTTCTTGCCATCTTTTTTTGGAGAACTCTTCATAGTCTCCCTTCAGAAATCAATACATTCTCTTATCTTTTCATGAAGGTTTCTCTCTGTTGGTGCTTCTGGTTGTTTCCAAAATTCCGCATATAGTATAATTGCTGCAACTATTACATGATGAACTATATATTTCTGATCAAACAAGACATTTATATCTACTATATTTAATAAAAAAAAAAGTTCCGGTCGAAGCTCTAACTTGGGCCCTTTGTACACGACCCCTAAACTCCGCTGCAAATGGCTCCCAGCTCCGGAGCTTAAAAATGTTTACCCACCAGCTCCGGAGTTTACAGGAAATTAAGTGCGACCACGCCCACTTTAGCGCGTCCCAGCGCACTTTTCTTGTACCTTCTCTCTGGAGGTGAAATTTCTTTGATGCGGTGCAACGATAGTGAGTGCGGGGCTCTCCTCGCTTCTGTTTGCTGTTTTTTGGCTCCCGCCCCTTTAAGAGCTACTTTACAGAGACTGGAATGTTGCCGCGGCAAGAGCGAGAGGCCGAACGGAGGTGAGCCACCTCTCTTTTCTTCCTTTTTTTTTCTCCCTCCCCTCACACAGCCAGCAGCCAGGAGTGCGGAGGGGGTGGGAACGCAGGAACAGCAACAAACCCCTAAGATCTCTGGTCCGAATTTAAGTGGCCAGCGGATCTTAGGGGTCGTGTGAAAAGGCCCTTAATCTTCAAAAATCTTTCTATAAATAGTTTTACCATTCTCCAATATGTATTTGCCTCTTTACATGTCCACCACACGTGATAAAAGGTACCGCTATCTTCCCCCTTATCCCCCTTTCCTCCTCAAAATCTAATAAAATTCTTTAATTTTTTTTTAAAATAAGGTCTACATCTTGTTGTTGTTAGGCTGACCATAGGGGTCTATTTTTCTTCTTTTCAAATTTAAGTGGGGAGGGGAAATGTGTCCTTCCGAGCTAGAGGGTTGCGCTACTGGGCCCAACCAGTAGGAGGCAACGGTGGATCACTACAAAAACAAAAACAACAACAACAAAAACAGGAGTGGCACAAAGTGTGACTCCATCTGCCCTACGTGACATACATACCACCAGTTTTTAAAGACAGGTCCCCAAGTGTTTTTCCTTATTAATCTTCGGAAGCGTTCAATACTTGAGATTCCTCCACCTGCGAGAGTTCTCTCGAAGCTCTTGACAGCACCATGACAAGCGCTCTTGTGATTCATCTGGGATGTATAATTTTGGAAGATGAATAATAGGGAGTCTCCCACAACATTGATGAAGCCATCCTTTCCCGCATCCTAAAGAAACATTTTCCATTTGCTTTATTAAAATTGGTGAGGATGAGCTTTCCCCCCACCACTACCACACCCCTTCTGGTGACCCTTCCCTCCACCCCTGCAACTTCTGTGTTTCCCTGAAACATATGATTTTGTGTGAGTTTGGAAAGCCTCTGAGAAGAAATAATTGCAATATAATTAATGAATTAGAAGAATGAGATGTTGGAAGTGCTTTCAATATCCTACTCCCTATAATTATATCCAGGAAACGTGTTCATTAATGATCTCAGAGTTCACGCCTGCAGCTTGAATCGACAATGTGAGTTTCCTTCCCAGAGGGCTTCGGGGAGGGGGAGCAGCAAAAGAATTCACCGTCTGTGGTTTGCTCCAGATGGGTTGGATATCTCCTGGATCTGAGGATTCACTTGAGAAAACAATGGATTTGTTTCCGTGACTCTCCTCTGAATAGCTCATTTCTAAGACCTAGCTAAAAGCTCTGTGAAAGGGGATATGTACCTGATCACCTGATCAAGGGTGTGTAGCTCTCACTTGAAATTGCCTTCACTGTCCTTGCTCTAAATAGGCTTCAAGTTCATAGAATCGTAGAGTTGGAAGAGATCTCAAGGGCCATTCAGTCATAAGAACATAAGAACATAATAAGAGCCCTGCTGGATCAGGCCAAAGGCCCATCTAGTCCAGCTTCCTGTATCTCACAGTAGCCCCACCAGATGCGTTGGGGGCGCATGAGACTAGATATCTGTCTCCTGGTACCACTCCCCTGCATCTGGCCCTTGACGTACCCTGGAGATGATACATCTCCATGATGGTTTGTAACCTGTGATGGACTTTTCCTCCAGGAATCTGGAGTCCAACCCCCTGCCATGCAGGAGTCCCCACCACAGGACTCCCGACAGATGGCCATCCAGCCTTTGCTTAAAAACCTCCAAATAAGGAGACTACACCACCCACCTTTGGGGCAGCATATTCCACTGCTGAACAGCTCTAACCATCAGGAAGTTCTTCCTAATGTTCAAATGGAAGCTCTTTTCCTGTAGCTTGAAACCATTGCCCCGAGTCCTAGTCTCTGAAGCCATGGAAAACAAGCCTGTTCCCTCTTCAATATGACATCCTTTCGTATATTTAAACATAGCCATCATATCCCCTCTCAGACTTATTTTTGTAAGGCTAAACATTCCCATGAGATGGTTGGATGGTGTCATCAATGCAACCAATATGAATTTGACAAGACTCCAGGAGGCAGTGGAGGATAGAAAGGCCTGGCAAGCTCTGGTCCATGGGGTCACGAAGAGTCGGACATGACTGAACGACTGAACAACAACAAAACATTCCCAATTCCCTAAACCGCTCCTCATATGACATTTCTTCCAGACCTTCAACCATCCTGGTCACCCTCCTCTGGACCCATTCAAGGCTGTCAACATCCTTTTTAAATTGAGGCGCACAGAACTGGACACAGTACTCCAGGTGGGGTCTGACCAGAGCAGAATAGAGTGGTACCATCACTTCCCACAACCTGGACACTCTCAAAAGTAAGCCATGAGCTTGAGTGTGCAAGAGCAGAACAGCGCTGTTGAGGGCAGGCCATGTTGGAGATTGATCGTTCATAGAGTCTTCATCATCATACAGGAGAGGCAGCTTGATGGTACATAACAACACGAAACAAAACGTATGGTTCTTTCCCCCTCCATGAAACACAACAAAAGTTTAGAAACACACACACAAAAATGCAGGAAAGCCTCTTATTATGAGATACATTTTGTTGTTTTCCCTTTCTTGTCTGGGAATAAGTGAAGAATGACATGCTTTGTCAGCAATGCAGAGGTTTGTGGCTTGCAAGACTCCACCTCTTGCAAACTCTTGTTTTGCAGGCAAGAATCAAAGAAAAATGAAACAAAAGACAGAAAACAAGTGTCATCTTAAAGACTAACTTCCATATTTTATTGTAACGTTTTGTGGACATGTCCACTTCTTCAGACAAGAGCACTGCACAGCAACAGCCAGTGGAATACATACGCCAGCTGGTGGGAGTGGCTTTGGAAAGATCTCCAAATGATAAGGCCAGGTTTTTCAGCACCCGTTTCCACCTGTTCGCATTGCTTCAAGGGCAGGGCAGAGCAGCTAGTGAGGGTAGGTTGGATCTCATGTGGAGAATGCATTAAGGGAAAGCAGGATGTGAGATTCCTTGGCATGTTTCAAAGCAAAGCAAAAAAGCAAAGTGTTCTGCTTATGTACCGCCCCATTCCATTTCAACTAGTCTCTGGGTGGTTTACAGTTTTAATTACAGTGGGCAGGCTACACCTTGGCCCCCCCCCCCAGCAAGCTGGGTACTCATTTTACTGACCTCAGAAGGATGAAAGGCTGAGTCAACCATGAGCCGGCTACCTGGGATTGAACCCCAGGTCATGAGCACAGTTTTAGCTGCAGGACAGTCATTTAACCACCGTGCCACGTACGAGGCTCCTTTTGAGCCAGGCGTCGATGACAGACCAACAGATGGCTGGTGGGGTGGCCTCTGGTGGCCCGTAGGACCTTGGCCAAGCTGGGGGAAAGGACAAAAAGATTCTAGAAAACACATAAACGAATGCCAAGAAAGACTGGGATTCTTTTTATTCTCTCGTTTGTTTGATGGATGTTCATCTGCCTCGGTTTCCTAAATATCATGTCTGCTGTGGATCTGATCAAGAACTTGTCTGCTTCTAGAATGGTCTACCAGAACTCCTAACAGGAAGTCCAGAAGCAGGTCTCACGGGATAGGATTACATCCTTTCTCATGGACCTCAGCAGCCAGCATTTAGAAACTTACTTCAGGACCACCACAAGGTGCTCATCTCCCTGAAACAGAAGAAAGACCTGGTGGACTTCCACCCACCCCCTTCCCAGGTGAAGAAGCTGACAGGATTAGCAGATGAATATTCTTCAACACTGGGATAGGAGAGTGCCCTTGACCCCATCCGATCAAGGGGTCCCATCTACAGGGAAGCCCTGCCCCATGGGCCAGCCCTAGGTGAGACTGCTCTGGGGCACATGAAGCAGAGCCTCAGAGGTGGCCTTGCTCTCCAAATAGGTGAGTACTGGATTATAACCATCCTGGGCTTCAGAACCTGGTCCGTTGCCGTGTTCATACATGGGGTGACATCAACAAATCACCTAATAAATACTAATATCCTCTCGTACTTGAGATTTGGTCTCTTGTTGAATTTCAGGACACTCACACCCAATGAATGCAGTCCCGTAGATCAGAATTTTCCGAGGCAATTGAGAGTCGAGTCCAAACTTCATCAAAGCCCCAGGCTTGTACTGAGAAGCTGCCGAATCCCATCGTCAGCTTTCCCTGCTGTCTCCTTCTCTTTCCAGCTGCCTTTTATCTTGCGAGAGAAGGAACGAGAGAAACGGCCTCCTTGGTAGCAGCAGCGGCTGCCACTGGTCTCCCACAATCGGGGCAGATTGAGGCAAATGGGATGAAGAGGAAGGATGTGCCTCCTGTTACCCCTGGCTGTGGGGAATCTGTTTTGGGGGGATGGAATCTGTGGGGAATAGTTTCCTCCCCTCCCCACCCAGGTGCCAGGGCCTAAGTATGTGGCGCAGCCGGCCAGCATGTAGGCAAAATGAAAAGCGAAAGAGGGTGCCGCTAGGCAGAGGCTGAAGGAGAAACAACAAAGAGGTCGACTTGAAAAACACCAAAGAGATGCCTAGTGGGCAGAGGCAATTTGAAAAAAAAAAGCCAGCAAGGAGCCCACACAAAAAGAATCCATGCACTGGCATTTCACAGACAACTCAGATGCCACAGTAGCTTCTGTGCTTAGTTCTCTCTGCTGGTTGAAGTGCAACCTTCTGTTGGAGCTCATGCAACCTCGCATGCTGTCTTTAGTAGATCTGGACAGGATGGACCTTTCTGGGCCGGAGTGACTGTCAATCTCTCCAGCACTGGCCAGTCATTCCCTCCTGCCTCTGATGTCTAAGGGAGCCCCACCTCTCTCCTTGGAGCTTTTCTCTCTCTTCAGAATCCCTTTAAATCTGTTGCTGAAAGCAGTCATGTGTATCAGTTTGCTCTGGAAGTTGAGTCATGGCTACTGGACTTCTTTTTCTTGAGAGATAGAAACGTTTCACTGCTCATCCAAACAGCTTCCTCAGTCTGAATAGAGCTAGTGCGAGTCCTCCATCTTATAGTCAGCTTTGACCTCTTGTTTCCCTGGTCTGAATTAGGCTCATAAGATGAACAATGGCCTGAATAGGCTCGTTAGGGAGACAATGGTATCCATAGCCTTAAGGTGAACAATGCCCTAAGGTGCTGGAACCTGTAAAGTATGGGTCGATAGCTATGGCCTTGGTGGCAAAAGCTTTTTGATTTGTTGGGGTACTGTTGAGAGCACACCCTGATAAGTAGCAGCTAGACTATGCCTGAGGCCGCCACCTCTGTTGAGGGAGGGGTTTTCAATGGCTGATTATTGTCTCTGTCTCTTTGTTAGAGATGGGCACGAAACAAAAAAAAAATGGCATTTCGGTTTTTCGTTTGTCGTTGAGAGGTCTGTTTCGGTTCGTTTCCGTTTGTTGGGAATTTTTGGAAAATTTTTGTTACCGTTTTTCGTTTTTTCGTTTGTCGTTTCTACCCAGTTTTTGCACAATTTTTAAAGCATTTCTGTGCGCAGGCATCCCCCAATGCTCCAGACCAGAGGGAAAACACTAAAAAAATGGATGCTGGCAGAGACACAGTATAGACTAGGTATGCAGGGAGGCTGCAAAGGCAGCGGTGGGCGTTGCCCAGGGTGCAAGGCAGCCGCAGAGTGACTGCACTGCGGGCAAGGGAGGGTACTCACCGAGAGGTACGCAGCACGCACACACACAGGGAGGCTGCAGGACTGAAGCTAGAGTCGCAGAGACAGCAATCCCACCCTAACTCCCACCAGAGACTGCAAGGAGGACGGGGGCTGCCAGACCTTTTTATGCTCTCTGTGGCTGCCAGACATGCCCGTCCAGTCTGCAACCTGGGCATGCTATTGGTTGAACATGATCCCATCACATGGCTTGCCTCCATTTTGTGGCTGGTGCGACATCCATTTTAAAGGGAAAAGAAAAATACATCACGATAGGAGAAGACAAAAACAAATGTTTTAAGGACCCCCAACCCCCCTGGTAGGTATTATCAGACAATATAAATAATTATCACTGCATTTTTACGGATGTCCAGGACGTTTTTTAACATTTAAAACAGCCCATTTTTCATTGCGCGTCGCCATTAACGGAAACGAAACGTAACGACCACAATTTTCGTGGTTCTGTTCGTTTCGTTGCATTTTCATCACAATTTTCGTTTGTCATTTCGTTACGTAACGGAAATGACAAACGGTAACGGAAACGAAAAAATGTTCGTTCCATGCCCACCTCTACTCTTCGTGTACCTTGAACTCGGACTGGCTGACCATGCCTTTGATCTCAATCCCCATCTAGCTTCTGGGAAGGAATACCAGACTAATTTGATCTCCTTCTTTGATAGAATTACAAACCTGGTGGATGAGGCAATGCTGTGGATATTGCTTATCTGGAATTTAGTAAGGCCTTTGATAAGATTCCCCATGGTATACTTGCTAAGACGTTAGTAGGATAGATAGTGCTACTGTTAGGTGGATTTGTAATTGGTTGACTGATCGCACCCAAAGGGTGACCATAAATGGCCTCTCTTCAGCTTGGAGAGACGTGACCAGTGGGGTGCCCCAGGGTTCTGTTCTGGGTCCAGTGCTGTTCAATATCTTTATTAATGACTTGGAGGAAGGAATAGAGAGTATGCTAATTAAATTTGCAGATGATACCAAATTGGGAGGGGTTGCTAATTCCCTAGAGGATAGGATGAAAATCCAAAAGCTACCAAGAGAGCTTTGGGTAGTGGGCAGCATCTAAGTTGTTAAAAAAAGCACCTTGACAGATTAGAGTGCTGGGCCAAAGCTAACGGAATGGGTTTCAACAGAGGGAAATGTAGGGTGCTATATCTAGGTAAAAAGAATGAATTGCACAGATATAGGATTGGAGATACTTGGCTGGAAAATAGTACCTGTGAAAGGGATCTGGGAGTCTTGGTGGACTACAAATTGAACATGAGTCAGCAGTGTGATGTAGCGGCCAGGAAATCCAATGCGATTCTTGGTTGCATCAACAGAACAGTGTCTAGATCAAGGGAAGTGATAGTACCACTCTATTCTGCTCTGGTCAGACCCCATCTGGAGTACTGTGTCCAGTTCTGTGCGCCTCAATTTAAAAAGGATGTTGACAACCTTGAGCGGGTGCAGAGGAGGGCTACCAGGATGGTTGAGGGTCTGGAGGAAATGTCTTACGAGGAATGGCTTAGGGAATTGGGAATGTTTAGTCTTACAAAAATAAATCTGAGAGGGGATATGATAGCTGTGCTTAAATATTTGAAAGGATGTCATTTCAAAGAGGGGTGTGGCTTATTTTCCATGGCTTCAGAGACTAGGACTTGGAGCAGTGGTTTCAAACTACAGGAAAAGAGATTCCATTCGAACATTAGGAAGAATTTCTTGATGTTTGGCAGTGGAATATGCTGCCACGGAGGGTGGTGGAGTCTCCTTCTTTGGAGGTTTTTAAGCAGAGGCTGGATGGCCATCTGTCGGAAATATTGTGATGGGGGTTCCTGCATGGCAGGGGGTTGGACTAGATGGCCCTTTTGGTCTCTTCCAACTCCATGATTCTAATCAATCCTTTTCACATTGGGGTCTTCTTTTCCTGCTGCTTTCTGCCTCTCCCAGCTGTATGCTCGTTTCCCAAGAATCCTGCCTTCTCAGGATGTTTCCAAATCGGATGGCCTCAGTTTTGTAATTTTTAGTGCTCAGAGAATTTTTCAGGCTAGATTTGAGCTAGGAGCCACTACTTCATTTTTATGATACTCCAGTGTCTCAACAAAGCTCTCCTCCAGCATCATATTTCAAACAAATCAGGTTTTTAAAAATCCCTGGTATTCTTTGCTGTCCAGTAGAGATGAGCACGAAACAAAATCTTTTTTCGTTCTGTTAATCATTATTCGTTCCGTTACGTAACGGAAGGAATAAGGAAGCCCAGAGTAATTTGGGAACAAACCGAACCTGGAAGAAATTAGTTCGGTTCAGTTTGGTTCATTCTTCCCCGCTGGCAATGATAGCCTTGCTGTCATTGCCGGCGGGGAAGAGCCCCCTTCTTGCCTCGCAAGCGGAGGCGGGATCGGGGCTCCCTCTCCAGTGATCTCTGCCGTGGGTCAGCCGTGGGTCAGCCGTGGGTCAGGACAGCCGGTGCATCTGTCATGCACTTGTGGTGCTTGGGCAGCGAGAGGGAGCCGCGGTCTCGCCTCCACGCGCAGAGGCAAGACCGCAGCTCGATCTCCTCCGCCCCCGGGTGATGGCCGGGCAGCTGTCATCCGGGGCAGAAGAGATCGGCTGAACCTCTGCGTGCAGAGGGGTGAAGGGGGGTCTGAACAGGATCTTCCCCACCAAGGTCATGACAGCACCTGGCACTGTCATGACCCGTGCGGGGAAGCCACATCCCCCCTTCGCCCCTCTGTGTGCATGCAGAGGGGCGAAGGGGGGGTAGAAAGGGATCTTCCCCTCCCAGGTCATGACAGCACCAGGCGCTGTCATGAACCAAGCAGGGAAGCAAACAGGGGTCTCGGCTTCCCCGTGCCAGATGAGAGGGCGCCACTGTCATCTGGCATGGGGAAGGCGGAGGATGGCGTTGGGAACGCTTCTGCGTGCGAGGTCTCTACTGCTCGCTTCTGCCCGGACTTCCCTTTCCTCGCCACAGCCGCTGGCCTGACTGGAGGTGGGTAGAGGTGCGTGGGTGAAGCCGAGGGGCGCAGGGTAAAAGGTGGATGGGGGACGGCGCCAGCCACGTCCAAGAGCTGAGGGGAGACGCCAGCAGGCCCCAACAGGTGGCAGGATGATTGGCAGGCTGGACTTGAGCGCAAGGCCAGCCTCCTCCCACTAGCATGGGTCAACTGCCACTGCTGCCGCCAGGCCCCAAACCCACCCACCCCTTTGCGAGTTGGCAGGTTCTGCGGAGGGCGCCCGACAGGGCTGGCTGTATCCTGACACTGCGCTCTCAGGGCGGCGATGAGGTGGGTTCGCACGACGCCTTTCAGCACCCCTTGCTCAGCCGGTCTGTAGCAAATGGCCCGCGTCCGCCCATCGCCCCCCTCAACCCCCCACCCAACTGACCGAGTGAGCAGGAGGCCGCTTACATGCTCTGCTACTGCGGCGCTCCGGCAGTGCCTGGCCCTAGGAGGGCTCCCTGTGGCTGTGGGACGGCTGTCCCACGAGGCTTGCTGCTGGCTCTGGAGACGTCTGGCCCGCCTGGGAGGGCTCCCCGCGCACCCCCCCAAAACAAAAACAAAAAACGAAGCAGGCCCCAGGGGCCCAAAAATGGTAAAGAACCAAAGCGGGGGGCCAGGGGCCGAATAACAGAAACGAACACCATTTTGGCATGTCGTGCCCATCACTACTGTCCAGCTTTCATGCTTATACATGGTGATCAGGAATACAAGAGTGGAGAAGAACTCAGCTTTGTTCTTCAGTGACACATCCTTACGCTTTCAGATCTTTTTTTTTTTTTTGTCTTCTGATTTCTTGGCTAAAGTCTCCATTTAGATTGGCAAGTAAACCAAGGTTCACAAACTCCTTTCATTGTTTCATTTGTTTTTCATTGTCAGCCTTAAAAAGCTACAGTTCTTTTGTAAGCATTAACTTTGGTGTTCTGCTTTGGCATTTTCTTTTCACTAAAAGCTGTTTCTGGTCATTGCTATTTTCTGCCAGTAACATGGTGTCATCTGCATAATTCAAATTACTGGTGTCTCTTCCACCAAGTGTTGTTTAGGCTAATACAATATTTTGTGTGTGCAAAATCACCCCCTCCTTTTGCATGACGGTGCTGTTAATTCTTTTAATAGCTCTGAATTTGTTGTGTAGGGTAGAAAAATCTGTCGGGGTGTCTTCATGCCTCAAGACGTCCTTTTCCAAAAAGATGTGAAAAAATGTGTAGCTTCTCAATATATCCTCACTCAGGGTTGATGAGACAGCAGACAGCTACATACAAATGGGCTCAGAAAATCCCCCTTCTTATTGATGCAAAAGAAAGTTGGTGGTCAGTGTTTAATTAAATATGATCATCCAACTGTAATTTGAAGAGGGTGCTTCACTGCAAGAAGAATCTCCTTGGATCTGAACACTTCAAAGGCCAGTGTCCAGCAGAGATTAATGTATGTGAAATTGAAGTTATGGAAGCAACCAGAGCAATGTGAAAAAATTGCAACTCTTCCTGATGGTTGGCCTACTTTCTCAGGAGAGAAGCTCCGGTTATGGAGGCAAAGATGATTGTGGGCCACAGAACCATATATGGTAGGTCTTCCACAGTAGCGGCACCATGGTTGTTGGTTGCTCAGAAATCTCGTTCTTCCTCACACATATGTCTTCCATGCCAGGTAAAAACACATTTATTCATCTAAAGGTTGTAGCTTTACATGTAGGTTACGGCTTTGCATGTTTGGACTGTTGCCATTGCATGCAATTTGTAACTTTGGACTTTGAAATGTTAGATTTGAGAGGCTTGCTGTCTAAAGCAAAGCAAAGCAAAGTGTTCTGCTTAAATACCACCCCATACTACTTTAAGTAGTCTCTGGGCAGTTTACAATTTTAATTACAGTGTGCAGGCTACACATTGCCCCCCCCCAGCAAGCTGTGTACTCATTTTACCGACCTTGGAAGGATGGAAGGCTGAGTGAACCTTGAGCCTGCTACCTGGGATTGAACCCCAAGTCGTGAGCACAGTTTTACCAGCAGTACAGGCATTTAAGCACTGCGCCATGAGGCTCTAAGGTTTCTACTGGACTTTCTGGATCAATTGTTGATCTCTTCATGTGAAAGGCAGAAAAGGGGGATCATGTATGTGATCCTTTGCTCTTTCAGTGGGATGGACTTGCTGCTCATCCCAGGGCATTGGTGTTTATGACTTCCTACAAGGGCTGTGAACCCACCTCTTCACACCCAGGAAGTTCTCACCAAAGGTACTGTCAAGATCACAGTAAGCTAATCCTGCTGCAAGCTGTTGGATTTCACAAGACCCAATGAAGAAACCCAACACAGAGAGATCCAGGCAAAATTACCAGTTTATTAGGCCTAATAAAGTTGGTAAGGCGAACGGATCACCCAAGGCAGAAGTGAGGCGTTCAGCAACCCCAAACAGGAAACACACAATCTTTATTTCCTCCTTTCCCCCTCCCACAGAGTGGCGCCTCCTCTGGGTTGGGCTAGGGGTGGTGTTCTGGGGACAACCAATGGGGGTCAGCTCAGGAGTCTCTTGGGGGAGGTCCTGGGCGTTCCTTATACCCTGGAACAGGACCCATGCATGGGTGCGATTAGGCCAAAACTTATCCTTTAATGGGTAACTAGAGGGTTAACAATAAGGGGGAAAGAGTCAGCATTGTCCAAAAGCCTGGGTGATCACAAAATAATTAACAAGTTGATAGGAGACGGAACAATCACAATGGGGAGCTGAGAAATCACAATGGGGGATGGAAAAGCCGATTGGGAAAGTCTTTGGCTGCCAGACGGATCCCGGGTGAATGTGGAAGCAGGACAATGGAAATGCCTTGGGCTGTGATTTAATCTTTGGTACATCCGCAGGTGAGACGTGCTGGGGTCGTCTTGGAGAAATGGAGGCTGCCCGAAGATTCTTCCTTCTTGCCACGTGGTCACCACCTTGCCCAGAGATGGCTCAGGTCCAGAGAGCAGGAGAGTGTAGGCACACAGTTTAAGCACGTCCAGGGTCACTGGGGTGGGAGGAGAGAGAAAGATAGAGGAAGAAAGATGGAGAAAGGGAGAGAACGGAAAGAGAGAGAAAGGAAGAGAGAGAGAGAGAGGGAGGGAGAGAGAGAGAAGGGGTGGGTGGGCACCCTTTGAGACAGGAGCCTGGGGTCTATGCTAGGCAGGGGTAGAGGGACCAGGTATTGGGTGCTAAGGAAGTCCTTGATCCCCGAGAATGATGGCTGGAAATCATTCTCCTTGCCAGCCCGAGCAGGGAGGAAAATAATCTCTCGATTCAGGAGAGATTTGCCTGAATTGTGCCTCTGGTGGCACAATTTAAATGCTGGGGGAATGGGAAAAAGGAGCAGAGAGTGGGTTAAAGAAAGAGGGCATGAAAGGGTTAAGAAAGGGCAGGAAGGGGTTAAATGAACTTCAGCTAGGGACATCCCTGACTCCTTGGCTGGAACCCCTGGAATTGGTGAATTAAGATTTCCAGGGGCTTCCGCAAGCGGGGAAGCCCTGTTTGAACTATTCGGAAAAGGGTACCAGTCTACCCTCATAGGAAAACATTGGGGTGGAAAGGCTTCCATAGGAAAGCATTGAAAAACGGAGGGGGGTGTTGGTCTACCTCTGTAGAGGAACCTGACCGGGAAGAGGCATGAATCTTATGGAACTGTGTCTCGGGTAGGGAGTAGTGAGAGGAGTCGGTCCCCTCTACCAGCCTTCCCCGAGTTCGTGGAACTGTGTAGCGGGAGAGGAGGGTGGATTCGCCCTGCTGGCGCTGTCAGAAAACTAGCCGCCCTCTTGGAACTCAAAGCGGCTAGAGATGTTGAATTCGCCCGGGGAAAGCGTTTTGGTTTTTTTTTGGGGGGGGCGGTCTACTAAGCCAATTCAACGGATTAGGTTTCCCCGCTGCGCCCCCGTCTGGCCGTAATTAATTTGACAGTGATTGATTAGCCGGGGCGCTGATTGGACAAAGCGCGCAGGAGAGCTTATCTTTGCTCCCCTGCTGTTTAATGGAGTCTCCGTGGAAATTGACTGCCGCAAGAGACTTGATACTAAGTAAACTTTTAAACGAGGTGCGAATTTGCGGCTTCCGCGGCCAAAACTCGACTCACAAAGCCACTCAGCCGGCTGCAAGAGGCGGCTTGTATTTCTCCCGATATCTCGGGAACAGTTTGGAGTTTTTGAATGGGGAAAGGAGTGTCGTGCTTATGAAGGTGTGAGGGCCATGTGGGCAGTTCCAATGGGTCTCAGAACCGCTCCAATTATTTATGAATTTTGTTTTTCCATTGTGACCTCTCAGTACAAGCTCTCTCTCTGTCTCTCTCTCTCTCTCTCTCTCTCTCTCTCTCTGTGTGTGTGTGTGTGTGTGTGTGTGTCTGTGTCTGTGTCTGTGTGTGTAAGCATGCGCTTCTGCTTCAGAAAGTCATGAGGGAGGCAACTCAAGTGGTGCACATGGCAGAAGCATCAACACCTCCAAATTGTAACTAATCAGACATTGTCTCTGCCTGCCTGCCTCCTCCTGGTGATTAAGAAGATTTGATGGTGGTTGTTAAGCAGTCTCATCACATCTCACACAAATAAATCTGCTCTCCCGAGATTCTCTTCCTCCTTATGGCCAGGAATGCCACATCTTTCAGTGCCGCAGGTTCAGCACTCATTGCCTGGCAGCAGCGTTGCGCGGAGTGGCTGGTTGTGACCTGCTGCCTTCACCAAAGAGTAGGAAGATCCATCTCAGAACACACACACACACACACACACACACACACACACACAGAGAGAGAGAGAGAGAGAGAGAGAGAGAGAGAGAGAGAGAGAGAGAGAGAGAGAGACTTCTTGAAAATAATGTATAGAGTTGGGACAAGTGCCAGGATTTTAATGAGCCCTCCTCCGTTTGTGAATCTGTTGTGTTCTACCCAACACATCCTGTCTTCAGCATTGCAACTTTCCCCTCCTCTTACTCTTGCCTGAGGGATTCTCTCATTTTCTCTCCAGAGATGTAGAGTTATTCCAAACACATTTCTTTGCCTTCTTCTCGAGTGGTGTAGCTTGAACTGATTAGGTATAGGAGCTCCCAAACCAGCTGAGGCCGATGGCTCAGAGTGGGATATATTCTTAGCCATTGAGTGGCATGCCGATGCTCTGTGAACACTGCCGTGCTTCTGATGTGGAAGTGCCTGGTGTAAATCTTGCTTAGAATGTTCTAAAAGTTGAGGACAAGCAACTAAGCAAGTAATAAAATAATCTTTTCCCCCTCTGATAGATACAAAAGAGTGGCAAAACTCAACTTGGAGAGAGACAGACAAGGAGAGGAGGAAAAAATTACCAGGCCATGCACTGAACTCTGAAATCTCCTTGAAAAGTTCCTGCTGGGTGAGCTTCAACGTTTGTGTTTCATTTCAAAATTACTCTGAACCTCCAGCTCTTGCTGTCATTCATGCCTCCTTCGGTTCGCGGCTTGACTGTTGCACTGCTCCCCACGTGGGCCCACTCTCTGAGACTGTGCAGAGGCCAAAACCAGTGCAGAATGTAATGGCCAGCCTCCCACTGTGGTGGCTATTTGGAATCAAAGTGAATTGCTGCCACAGTGCCTCCTGCGGCTTCCCATCACTTTTCACATGACATGCGCAGGAGTCAATGCACACACAAGGAGACAATCTGAGTGTTCCATAGATATCACGTCAGTGCACAAAAGTATACCAGCCAGTCTTATGAAATTCGATGTCTATCTTTTTCTCATTCAAGTCAGAAGGTTGTAGTTCTGCCTGGTGGCTCACCTTGAGAGATCATCAGCAGAGATCTGGAGGAAGAGCAGAAATCAAGATGGCCAGGTAAAACTTTCCATTTGGAGCTCCCCAGAACATTGTGGGAGGCAAATTGTATTTATTTATTTATTTATATCCTACCCAACTGGCCTAAAAAGCCAATCTGGGTGACTAGCAACAATAAAATATGAGAATACAGTAAACTAATAACAAAAAAGAAAAAAAGAAACATAATCAGCAGCACAAGTAATCCAATCAAAGAAGAAGAAAAGAAGAAAACAGCACCAACGCTAGAATTTGAGAATGAAATCACACGTAGCCTCAAAAACAGGTGCATCCTGCATGCGCAAACACACACACACACACACACACACACACACACACACACACAGAGAGAGAGAGAGAGAGAGACAGAGAGAGAGAGAGAGAGAGAAAGAGAGAGAGAGAGAGAGAGAGAGAGAGAGTACATTTTAAGAATGCACTTAGAAAGCTATTTTTTTAATAAAAACAATTTCTCGTGCAGTGAGTTACAAAGGCTAAAAAGTAACGTATTCACCGATCCACACATTTGTTATGCTACTTGCCCCTTATTGGATTTTGCCCCTCATTTTTTTGAAACATAAATGGTGAGGAAATGATTTCCTCACAAAATAGAAATCTGACCACTCTTAGAACTAATGATAAGAGGAAATTACTTAGCATTACTGAGTAGATGGGGAAAAGTAACTAATTCTCAATATAGCTGCAGAAGGAATGTTGATTTCCAAGCTGGGGAGGTGCTGTTCCATCACCATCACCAGGTTAGTCTGTCTGTCTTTCTATCCCTTCCTTCCTTCCTTCCTTCCTTCCTTCCTTCCTTCCTTCCTTCCTTCCTTCCTATCTATCTATCTATCTATCTATCTATCTATCTATCTATCTATCTATCTATCTATCTATCTATCTATCTATCTATCTATCTATCTATCTGCCTGCCTGCCTGCCTGCCTGCCTGCCTGCCTGCCTGCCTGCCTGCCTAGATAGCTAGCATTAAAATGCAATATTTAAAACAAGTAACAGAAAGTATATACCGTATATATTTGAGTATAAGTTGACCCAAGTATAAGTCAAGGCCCCTAATTTAACCCCCCTAAACTGGGGAAACGTATTGACTCAAGTATAAGTCTAGGGTGGGAAATGCAGCAGGGCCTGGCAGCTCCTCCTTTGTGAGCTGGGGGAGTGGTGGTGTGTGATGTTTAAAATGACTTTTAGCCACTGATGCAAGTGCTTGGATCAGTGGCTAAAAGTCTTTTTAAACATTGCGCGCCGCTCCCCTGTGATGCAGAGGGGGGGGTGTCATGAGAAGCGGCACACAATGTTTAAAATGACTTTTAGGCACCGACCCAAGTACTTGCCTCAATGGCTAAAAGTACTGACCTGAATATAAGCTGAGGGCCCCTTTTCTCAGCCCAAAATTAGGGCTGAAAAGCTAGGCTTATATTCGAGTATATACAGTAAATACTGGACAGGGTCAAATGCCACACTATTACACAGTAAACAAAAGCAGCTCCAAAAGCGGATTCAAAGGAGTAAAGCACAACCATCCATTTAACAACCACAGTCATAGCCTTTCTGAAGAGAAAAGTCTTTCACTGCTTGCGGAAGGACAGCAAAGATGGGGCCAGCCAAGCCTCCAGTGGGAGGGAGTCTCACAGACTGGGAGCAGTCACAGAGAAGGCCTGCGTCCTCTTCAGATGCAACTGTGAGGGTGGTGGGACCAAGAGGGAGGGCTCTCATTCTCAACACCTTTGCTGAGTTTAGGTCTCACCAGAAGAGGCTTCGTTGTTGATCAACCCCAGCCAGGCATCTGGTGGGCTAGAACGGAGAGGGAAGCCCCAAGACACCTGATGGAGGTACGTGATTCACCTCCTTGGCAGGTCGTCCTTCAGAAGACACTGCAGGCTGAAACTCAACACTTGTGCCACCTTCTACAAGATTGCCTCTTTACGCTTCGCCGGGAGAGTCCGAAGTGCTTTCCGAAGAAAGAGTTTCTTTGTTGTAATTCTAGAAAGAGAGAAATCTCAAGTATCAAAGCAGCAATTAAGTGGGCAGATGCGACAGCTGATGAATATGAGAATGACTCCAAAGGATCCATTACAGGGGAAAAAACATTAGCAAGCCATATCCCCACCAGACCCAACGATACAGTGGCTATTATCCACCCCTAGTGCATAATAAGTTGCATGTTGCTGATACAAATATTAGAGTGGTAATGTGTACAGAAATTACAACAACAGAAGCATTTCCTACCCCTTTGGGGAAATCCAACTCTAGTTCTAGCATCGTCGCTGGATAATTAAAATATCTACATCCCAGAATATGCTACATATTATTGGCTTAGGCCCTAGCTCACCAGGCCTTCTGGGGTTTCAGGTTGAACAACCTCGAGCGGGTGCAGAGGAGGGCGACCAGGATGGTTGAGGGTCTGGAGGAAATGTCTTATGAGGAACGGCTTAGGGAACTGTGAATGTTTAGCCTTTTAAAAAGAAGGCCGAGGGGGGGGGATATGATAACTATGCTTAAATATTTGAAAGAATGTCATATTGAAGAGGGAACAGGTTTGTTGTCCATGGCTTCAGAGACTAGGACTCAGGGCAATGGTCTCAAACTACTGTACAGGAAAAGAGATCCCATTTGAACATTAGGAAGAACTTCATGACGGTTAGAGCTGTTTGGCAGTGGAATGTGCTGTCAAAAGGGTGGTGATGAAGTCTCCTTCCTTGTAGGTTTTCAAGCAGAGGCTGGATGGCCATCTGTCGGAAATACTGTGATGGGGGTTCCTGCATGGCAAGGGGTTGGACTGGATGGCCCTTGAGGTCTCTTCCAATTCTATGATTCTAATTAATAACATGAAGCATAACCTGACCTACTGTGGTGTCAATCTAATTAACCATAAGGTATGAGGATTGGATTTTCAGATTTCTTGGGGTACAAATCCCATAATTCCTCATTCTGGGCGTTCCACCTGACTTAGATGCCCCTTACGTGGCATCGCTGGGAGAAAATGCCTCCTTGGGTTCCTTCTTTGGAAGAGAGGAGAGATATAAATAAAGGGACCCCTAAAAGCAAGTAAACTGGGAGGATTTGAAGCTGAACATTTTGTGTTCTCAAAGAAAGCTCCTAGCTCGCACTGGGCCTAGCTAGAGTTCAGGTCTTTCTCCAAGGCAAGCCACATTGAGATGTCCGTAAGCTGACCAGAACTCAGGTAGAATTCCCAGAAAGAGGTATTATGGGACTTGTAGTTCAGCAAATTCCAATCTCTGACCCCTCATAAGGAAAAAAAGCAGGCACATTGGATGCGTTGAGACAGAAGCTTGGTGGACCTCTCTCTGGGTTGTGCAGGAAGTTGGATTAGGTGACCTTGGAGATCTCCACTAGAGATGGGCACGACTTAGCGGTATTCCCGTTTCCGTTTCCGTTACTCGGTTCCGTTACTCTGCGGAAACGGTAACGGGAATCACTGCCCCAGACTTCGAGCTCGAACCGACGAACGAACAATTTTGGTCTGATTTGTCGTGCTCGTTACTTGCATCGCGAGATCGCGCGATGCCACACGCGGCACAGAAAAAAAGTTTTTAAAAGTTAAAAAAAAAACCCGGTTCCCGGCCGAAAAGCAGGCGGGAAAATGCCTGCCGTGCCTCAGGGCACCTACCAGAGGGGTTGTTTCTGGAGGTCCCCGGCCTCCCCCCTCATCCCCCGTCCTCGGCTGCTCTGGTGGGACTCGCCGCCGGCTCGCAGCCAGCAAAAAGCCCAGTCTCACCGGCCGCCGGCCGCCGCAATTAAAGCGCAAGCAAGCGGCACGGACGGCACAGGAAAAAACTTTTAAACTCTCCCCCCACCCATTCCCGGGCCAAAAAAGCAGGCGGAAAAATGCCTGCTTGACTAAGGGCGCAGGGCACCTACCGGAGGGGTGGTTTCTGGAGGGGGGGTCCCGCCTCCCCCCCGTCCTGGGCAGCCGGACTCGCGAGTCGCCATCGCCATGCCATGCGGTGTGGGCGGGGGATCCAAAATGGGGCGGCAAACGCAATATTGTTTTTGAAATCGTGGTCCAAAAACACACAAGCACAACAGAAACACGCGAAAATTTATAAACTGCCAGATTTTTCACAGTAGCAGTGGGTTTTTTCTTGCAACAAAATGTCTCTCCTCTCCTCCTCTGTCCTCCATTGATTTTATTTTATTTTATTTTATTTACACCTGCGCAGTGCGCAATGATGGGCTGGCCAAGTGGCCAGCCATGTGGGAGTGGACAACCATGCAAATTTCTGGAGCCATCCCACCAGTCGCATGGCCACTTGGCCATGGAGACTTCTGGGATGTGCCAAAAAGCCCCCTAAAACCTGCCCTAGCCCTAACCCTAACCTTTGACTCCGTACCCATACGTCACAGACTGTCTTCTTAGTGGGTCAGAGAGGCACCCAGAGGTGCAACCCACTAGCCCACCGTAACCTTACCCGTCACTAGCCTAACCCTAGCTCTTGCACTAAGGCACCTTAAAGCCAGATCTACTTGCTTGCATTGCACTACACGCAGCAAGTACAATTCCCTTCTGTGTGAGACATGGTGGTGCCAGAGCCTTGTGAAGGGCGGGTATGACCCTATCACTCTCACACTGGTCTCACTGTCTGCACATTATGTTATGCAATATCCATATGGCTATTGCATAGCATTTTGCAGCAGCAGCAGGTGAGGAAGGGAGACCCCCATGTAGAGGGGTGTCTCTTGGAGCCTGCTTTCCCTTCCTAGTGGCAGGAGGCACCCACGGGTGCCTCCAGGAGCCCACTTTCCCTTTATAGCGGGCCAGAGGAGGCACCCACCCCACAGAGGTGCCTCCAGGAGCCCGCTACCCCCCCCAAAAAACCAGTACTAACGACAACGAAAAAACGAAAAAAACGAACCGACTAATTTTTGCGAATTTTCGCGAAAACCGGAAACGACCCGAAATGGGACTGGCCCGACTAACGACAACTCGAAAAATTTTTTTTTCAAGTCGTGCCCATCTCTAATCTCCACCTCTTCAGTTCAATGAGTTTGCAACACAAGTGTTTCATTCCTCATCTGAGGTTCAACATGGAGAGTGGGTAGGAGAGTGAATAGATTCCTAGAGGGAAAGTCCATCACAGGTTACAAACCATGATGGAGATGTGTCATCTCCAGGCTTAAAACTAGGCTCCTTCAAGGGCCAGATGCAGGGGAGTGGTATCAGGAGACAGATATCAAGTCTTGTGTGCTCCCAAACGCATCTGGTGGGGCCACTGTGAGATACAGGAAGTTGGACTAGATGGGCCTTTGGCCTGATCCAGCAGGGCTCTTCTTATGTTCTTATGTTCTTATGAGAGTAAGAGGTTTCCCTTCATCAATCTTCATGTGGAGAAAGCGACAGAGATTGGAGGAGTTTGGCACTTGTTTTCTAAGCTTGTTGCCAAAAAATAATCAGTGCGTGATCCTTTAGGCCAGATGGGTGGGATATAAATGCAACCAACGAATCAACCAGTCAATCAGTCAGTCAGTCAGTCAGGTGATATATGTTCAAACAAGGCTGCAGTGGTTCCCGCCCCCCAATTCTGTTTTTCAGAATACAGTATTTGGAGTGAGTGAGGATGGAGGGCTGGTCACTTTGTGTTCTTTTGAGTGATGCAGTCTGGACACGGAGGGACCCCCTCAGCAAGGATGAGGCCCCTTTGTTTCTCTCCTCTACTCAACCTGATCCTTGCCAACCCACCAAGCAACCGAGATTTCCTTCCATAACTCAAGCCCCTGCAAGTTCTCGCTTGTCATATTTTCAAATCACAACCAGCAGCTGCGTGGCCTTTTGAAAAATGGCAAGCAATAAAAATGTCAGCTCAGGAGACATCTGCCCGCAAGGAAGAGTTGTTGAAAAATGGAACCTTCACGTGGAAAAGATAGCTGTCGAAGCCCTTCATGAACCTGGACACTGCTTGACAGTCACTCAATTAACACCCTTCTGGAAGGTTCTATAGAGAGGACTATAGATACAGCTATATAAGTCTACAAATGTATCCCGGGGGGGGGGGTGTCGGTTGAACCCTCACAAGGAACAAAAGAGGGAGATTTCTGCCCACGTCCATGACGGATGGAGTTGATAATCAGAACCTCCATGACACCCACACAGTGATGTCACTGCGGACATGGATATCATATAAGAGGGAAGAGACTAGAGAGATTGTCCACCCACATGCAGCTGGTGAACCCAGTGGCATCCCAGTGAATGAGGCCGCTCATCCCTCGTAGAATGGAAGATGCTCAAACAAGAAAATCAGGATCCATAACTGGCCAATCTCCAGAGGCAGTGGAGAAGTCTCCTTCACTTCTCCTTTGTCCTCCCAGCTGCTCAAAATTACTCTTCTCTGTGAGATTCCCAAGTAATCATCTGGCCTTCAGCCCTGATTGCTCAGGAACAAGCTGAGACTTTATGGCTGAATCCAAATCCAGGTTGGCTACTCAGTGGGATGACTGAGAAAATAGGAACCAGGAGTTCTGGGTTTGGATTTCTATCCAGCTATGGGAGCTCAGCGAGGGTGTGGAACTGGTAAAAACTCTCTCCTTAGACACCTCACAGAACTTGAAAACCCTCATTAGGGTTGCGTTAAGTCAGATGCCCTAAGCACATCCAATCTCACCTGCTTTCAGAAGCTGAGCAGGGCCGGCCCTAGTGGTTAATACTTGGATGGGAGACCACCAGTGAATACCAGGTGCTGTAGGCACCTGGAGTAGGAACTGGCAAACCACTCCAGTATTCCTGCCAAGAAAACTCCATGGACATGGGGTCATGAAGGGTCGGTCACGACTTTAATTACACAACACAACAAAAGTCAGTTCCAGTTTGATAACATATAAAGTCCACATCTGGATAATAAGGTGAGATGCAGTAGCACAGGGTAATGAGGTTCATAGTTTCATTGATGAAAAAGAAATGAAACATCAGCAAATATTGACTCATCTCTGCATCCATGGGGTCTCTCCAATGGATTCTTGAGAAGGAAAGGTGATGCAGAAGGCAGAAAGCATGAACTCCAAACTCTTGCTGGTAGCCATGGTGTTGAAGAACATCTTTTCATCTCTTCATAGAGCAGCCAAAGGGTGGTACCACAGATGCTGTAGGACTACGACTCCCAGTGCTACAAGCCGGCTTCATCAGGGGTGGAGCATGCTGGGAACTGGAGTCCAACAGGACCAGTGTATAACCTCCCACCACTGGAGGTCTTGTCTCCACACCTCCAATGCCTGCCTGTGGTGATAAATACATGGAGAAGGAAGGAGTACAAGGAGATGGCTGGGCAAAGGACAGCAGGATGGGATGATTGCTTCAACAAACAGCCTCCCCTCCCTCCCCAGCTGCCCCTGCATCAACAGTGTGTGATAAATCTGACAACATCTGCATATGGCCTCTTCGGAAAGGAAGAGAGGAGATACACCAAGATGGGAAGCATCCTTTATCTTTGCAGCAACATTGGTAATGCACCCTGGTAAGATAGATGGATAGATTTAGATATAGAGACTTCACTTTTGTGTAATTAGAGGACCCTTTTTTCTCTTCTCCTTAAGTGCTCGCTAACCTCAATATGAATGGGAGAGAAGAGACGACACAAAGGTACCTTCTGAGTGCCTGTGTCACTGTATAATCGAGTGAATGATGTAATAGTAAGAGAGTTAAGAGAGTAGCGTTGCCAGGTGATTTACGTCTTCCAAATGGCTTCCCCTGCTCAGAAACACTCTTAATTTAATAGACAAACATCCTAGGATGAAGGCTCACTAGAGGCATGGCTGATGGGATAAATATCAAGAGATTGAAGACCTACCAGGAGAGCTTGTAATTCCCTCATTGAAATCCCAAAGTGCTGTCCCAAAATTAGATGTTGCCAAGGGAAGGAGCATCGGGGAAAGCTGTGTTTTAAGAAGTGCTCCAGGGCTGCTGTTTCTGCATCAAGGCCTCATTAGCCAGTTAAGTGGTGCAGATGGACTGAATGGCTCCTGCACCCCTTTTGTATGCCCAATTGCCCAGCAGAAGCACTCCAGACAGACACCTCTTAAGTGTCACTGATCTGCCGCAGTTTCTGATGGAAGATTAGCAGGACTTGGGGACATCAGTGGAGCATTGGCACTGTGGCATGGTGGAACACTGACATCAATGGGAAGCAAATGGCAGAGGGAGCTGGAACGATAATGCAGAGCAAGAGCTAATTGGGTTAACGTGGCATGCAGTGGGTGGGTGCTCAAAGGTGGAGCATGATTGATATGTGCAAAATAATGCAGGGCATGAGTAAAGTGGATAGAGAGACGCTCTTCTCTCTCACACAAAATACCAGAACTAGGGGACATCCACTCAAATTGAGGGTTGGGAGAGAGAAGAGACAAAAGAATTTTTTTTTTCACCCAGCGTGGTGTTAGTTTGTGGAGCTCCCTGCCACAGGAGGTGGTGATGGCATCTGGCCTGGATGCCTTCAAAAGGGGATTGGACAGATTCCTGGAGGAAAAGTCCATCAAAGGTGACAAACCATGATGGAGCTGTGTCATCTCCAGGCTTAAAACCAGGGTACTTCCAAGGACCAGATGCAGGAAAGTGGTATCAGGAGACAGATATCTAGTCTCGTGTACTCCCAGACACATCTGGTGGGGCTACTGTGAGATAAAGGAAGCTGGACTAGATGGGCCTTTGGCCTGATCCAGCAGGGCTCTTCTTATGTTCTTATGGGCCTGCGTCATGCTGTGAGTGAATGTTCAAAATGAGCCCCACAGTACCCCGACAAAGGCAAGGCACCAGGGGCTTCATCCCTAGCCATTTGGACTTAGAGGCTGCCAAGTTTAGAGGGGAGTCCTTTGAAGAGTCTTAGGGAACCATATGGCACCATCTCCCAGTATGATGCAGTTTGAATGGAGTTCTCCACTACCTTGGCCTAAGTTCTGCCTTTATGTTCTGACTCAAACTCGCACATCAGGGAATTAGGAAAACCCATATCACAGAATCATAGAATCATAGAGTTCGAAGGAGCCTACAAGGCCATCAAGTCCAATGCCCTGTTCAATGTAGGAATCCAAAGCAAACCAGATTTGGCAGATGGTTTTACAGTTTTCTCTTGAATGCCTCCAGCATTGCAGCACTCACCACTTCCCGAGGAGATTGGTTCTGTCATCATACTGCTCTAATAGTTAAGAAGTTTTTCCTGATATTTAGCCAAAATATGGCCTCCTGTAACATCCCATTATTAGGTGTCCTGCACTCAGGCATGGTCAAGAACAGATCTCGTCACTCCTTTCAAGTTTTATAGAGTGATTTACTATCTCCCTGCAACCTTCTTTTCTCAAGGCTCAACAGGCCCATTTATTTCAGTCTTTCCTTCTAGGACTTGCATAGAGATGTCCCCTTGGGGAAGAAGACAGTACCCCAGCGGGCTGCATGGGCAAGGCCTTTGGGAATCATTAAACCTCTCCATCTGAACGGGGAGGCCCCGGATGGAAGGAAATGAATTCTATAGCCCATATGCTCAGGAAGCCAGCTTGGTCTGTATCTCATCCCCCAGGTCAACCGGGAAGCCTGTGAGAGAGGATTGCAGGACAATCAAGCTGCCTGTGATCACTTAGATAAGGTTTCCATATCCCAGCTGTGTGACTGAAGACCATCTTTCCTTTGTCTTTATTTATATTTATTTATATAGCTTGTATGCCGCCCACTACTCAAAGGTCTGTCCTCTGTCCTATTGTCAGTGTTTCACTCCACCCCTCATAAGAACATAAGAAGAGCCATGCTGGATCAGGCCAAAGGCCCATCTAGTCCAGCTTCCTGTATCTCACAGCGGCTCCACCAGATGCGTTTGGGAGCGCATGAGACTAGATATCTGTCTCCTGATACCACTCCCCTGCATCTGGCCCTTGAAGTACCCTGGTTTAAAGCCTGGAGATTACACATCTCCATCATGGTTTGTAACCTGTGATGGACTTTTCCTCCAGGAATCTGTCCAATCCCCTTCTGAAGGCATCCAGGCCAGATTCTATAACCACGTCCTGTGGCAGGGAGTTCCATAGACTTACAACGCGCTGGGTGAAAAAATATTTTCTTTTGTCAGTTCTTACTCTCCCAGCCCTCAATTTGAGTGTATGTCCCCTAGTTCTGGCATTTTGGGAGAGAGAGAAGAGCTTCCCTCTATCCACTTTACTCATACCCTGCATTATTTTGATGTCTCAATCATATCCCCCCTCAATCGCCTTTTTTCCAGACTAAAGAGGCCCAAATGTTTTAGCCTTTCTTCATAAGGGAGGTGCCCCAGCCCAGTAATCATTTTAGTCACTCTCTTCTGCACCTTTTCCAGTTCCACTATGTCTTTCTTGAGATGCGGTGACCAGAATTGTACACAATACTCCAGGTGGGGCCTTACTATTGTTTTGTATAAAGGCATTATAATGTTGGCTGTTTTATTTTCAATCCCCTTTTTGATAATCCCTAGCATGGAATTGGCCTTCTTCACCGCTGCCACACATTGGGGAGACACCTTCATGTAGCTGTCCACCAACACACCAAGATCTCTTTCCTGATCCGTCACAGATAACTCAGAGCCCATGAGTTGATAGATGAAGTTTGGATTTTTTGCCCCAATATGCATTACTTTACATTTAGTTACATTAAAACGCATTTGCCATTTCTCAGCCCATTCCCCCAGTGTGGAGAGATCCTTCTGGAGCTCTTCACAATCTTCTCTGTTTTTTACCACACGGAAAAGTTTTGTGTTATCGGCAAACTTGGCCACCTCACTGTTTATCCCTGTCTCCAGGTCATTTATGAACAGATTGAAAAGCACCGGTCCCAGGACAGATCCCTGGGGCACACCGCTTTTCACCTCATGATGCTTGGTTATTGCAACTAATAAGAAGCCCTGCACCCAGGCTAGTAGTCAGAAGCTGCTGCACAGGACCCGGCCTGCTTGAACCCACCAATGTGTCCATGTGTAGTCATTCCTACAGGCTGAATTTCCACTCCCCTGATCATCTCTGTTCCCCTGCTATGAACTTGCTCTCATTTGTTGAAGAAAGGCTGTTTGTACATCCACCTTCATATCCTCAAGGAAGCCTCTCATTCTCTGCTGCCTTCTAAACCTTTCTAGCTGCTCTAGCTGCTTCCATGTGTTAGCACCCGTCCCAATGTATGCTTCTTCCACTTCCCACTGATTTGCTCCACATTCTCTTCTTCCATATCTACCTTGTGCACTTTTTCTAACTGGGGACATGGATTTGTGTGTTATAGCTGGTGAGATAACTCTGGGAGTTAGGAATCTGACTATGTTTAATTTGCCACTGGGCCTCCAAGGAGAAAAGCCAGCCCAGGTGGCCTTGGGCAAGGTACATATTCCCAGGAATATTTTCCATGGCTTCAGAGACTAGAACGTGGGGCAATGGTTTCAGACTACAGGAAAAGAGATTCCATTTGAACATTAGGAAGAACTTCATGATGGTTAGAGCTGTCCGGCAGTGGAAGATGCTGCCCCAAAGGAGGGTGGTGGGGTCTTCTTCTTTGGAGGTTTTTAAGCAGAGGTTGGATGGCCATCTGTTGGGAATACTACTGTGATGGGGGTTCCTGCATGGCAGGGGGTTGGACTGGATGACCCTTGTGGTCTCTTCCAACTCTAGAATTCTATGATTCTAGGATTCTATGAATCTATGATGTGTACCAAAGAGGGGAATGGAGAACCACTTCTCAGTATTCTGTACCTAGAAAGCCCTGTCAGAATCAACACAATGGATGATGATGATGATGGTTCTTGTGGTTTGTTTGTTGTTGCTGCTGCTGTTATTGTTGGTGTTGCAATGGTTGCTATTGTTGTCAAAGTTTTTATTGTAACATATGGCAACCGTGCAAAATGTATAACCCTTTAACAGAAATGCACTCCAAGGTACAGGTCTGTCTCTTTGCCCGTCACAAGAGGTGTAAATCGATTATTATTATTTTTTTAAAAGTCCAAGGAATGTAATGTTTTTGCGAGTTTCTGCTTTTAATGCAGGCAATGGCATAGAGGTTTTCCAGGGAGTTGGAGGGGAAGGAGAGGGTCTACAGTGGAATGAAAAAACCTTAATATATTGCTTATCTTTGGAGAAGAGACCAAAGTACAGGGTACTTCACCTGTAACAGGCCCTTCTCTGAAAGCAGGTACATCCTTCCAGAATGGCGCGCACACACACACACACACACTGGGAGTTCAGGAGGTGAAAGATGCCTTCGAGCCTTAAAAAGGGGGGAGGGGGGAGAGGCCTTCTTCCTTCCCCACAAACATCAGAATCAAATTAAACCAGCAACCCAGGGCTGATTATTATTTCCAATTTATTTGCAGAGGATCTAATGGCACTGGATGGGTTATGTATCACTGGAGGAGACGTTTGAGAAAATTCCTACAAATACGTTTTTAATGACCGAGTTCCATTTAATGTACACTTCTAAATCTCACATTAAATGGAAATTACATACACAGCTTAGTGCATCATTGTGAGGCACAAACTCAAATGCTGTCTTCTCATGCCTTGTCCTTTCTTTCTTTCTCTCAACTGATATCGTTAATGGCCCTGTAATGTTTTGGTTTTTTTTGGAAGAAAGAACCTGGAGGTCCTGCTTGAACACAGCGTCTTTGGATCAGAGACAAGGAATGCGTAGACCACCAAAAGTTGCTGGGTTTTATATCCCATCAGCCATAGCTGGCACTCCCAATGTAGTGCGATGTTGGGAGTTGTACTCTAACAGCATTGGAAGGGTGCAGTTGACCCAATCCTGCTTTATGTCCAACAAACCAATGAATTATACCCTTGTACATCCTTTGGATCTTATGGCTAGTATTCTGTTGCTGGTCCCAACTCAGTTTAGAGCAGATGAGCCCAATCTTGGATTCCCAGATAGTCTTCCTAGATTCCTGGGAGTTTCAGTCCAAGAACATCTAGGGATCTAAGATGGATTCAATTGATTCAATGACTTTCCTCTCTAGTTGAGACCCACAACAGGCCCTCAGCATGTGTATATCTTGGATCAGAAGGATGCAGTAGAAACAGGGCAGCCACCTCTCACAGAGAAAGCTAGGGCCCCAGTGTCAGTGGAGAGTGAATCCACTGCAGGTTTTAGACCAAACTTTGCAAGAGTTCTCCTAAAGTGCTGAACCCCTATGTCTCCAAGTGGATTCAGCACCCTGGAGAGCTCATTGAAAGCCGCTCTAAAATGTAAGGTGACTTCACCAGCCTCTATTTGTCCCCATATCTTGAACTATTTGTCATGCAAACTGGAGTCTATGGGAATATTCATCCCTAATACATCAAGGATGTCAAGGGTGTCAAATAATCACATGAAACATCTGTGTCCAGTCCTTTGACAGACTTAGGGATGGCAATGACAAATCAAACAATAAGTGCCCAATGATTGCTGCCACTTGGAACGAGTACATTGACTTACTCAGCATCCATTGCTTGAGGACTGTAAATATGTGTTGTCATTTTTATTATTGTTATTGTTTTATTTATGATTATTGATGGTTTGGGTTTGATGAATATTGATACAACGCAACCATAGGGCTGATATTAAATACATCACACACTTCTAAATCTACCCCTTTCCCTCGTTCCTCTTTAGAGCACCACCTGATATGAATCAATATTGGTTTAATAATTAACCTGTTTAAACATTTTTATGTATATTTCATGGGTAGAAGACACCATGTTTATTTCATGAGGCTGAAACATTTAGTTCCAAGGGGATTGGGGAGTGTTGTCAACATCCTAGCTTTTGATCAGCCTTTTTTCCGCGACACTTAAGGGAGGGGGGGAGCTTATCTTCCAGACAAAACATGAGATTTGGATTTCCTATTGCTTTTACCAAAGGTTCTTCAGGACAGGCCTGAAAGGGCACAGAGAACAAGAAGAAAATTCCAAGATCTTGCTCATTGATAAAGATGCCTGAGCCCCCATGGTCTGTAGTGAGGAGGAAATTTTAGAATTGGTTAGAGTACAGAAAGGCTTTCCTATTCAAGAAGTATTCAACTGTGCCCTCCTGTTGATTAATTTGTTGTGTGTTCCATGCAGAGGTCTCCACCAGGATCCCGGACCTGCCTCCAGCTAGTGAGGAGGTACCATTCATGGATGGTTCTTCTGATTGATTTGGGCTGAATCCTTCCCTCCCATCACAATCCGACTCTTGGGAAATGGGAAGTGAGATCCAGCTGGAATTGTGAGGATGAACCCTTCCTTCCTTTCCATCTTTCTCTTGCAAGTTCGACTGCATGGCAGGGGGTTGGACTAGATGGCCCTTGAGGTCTCGTCCAACATTATGATTGTATGATTGTATGATTCTATGATTCTATGACTGGAGTTTAACTCGCTCACGTTGGTACCAACAGAAGATGGCAAGATAGTAGGGATGGTAAGAAAGTGGCTGGTCACAGCATCTCCAGTTTTCTAATTGGGCGATTGCAGCCATCATTTGTTTGCCTCTTGAAGCAAGGCCAGGTAATTGCCCAGCAGTCGAGAAGATTCTTCTGTCTCTGGGGGGTTAATTCTGCATCTCCCAGTGAAATAAAATCCAGCTGCGGAGAGAGAGAGAGAGAGAGAGAGAGAGAGATCATCAAGAGAAAATTAAAGTGTTTTATTCATTGGGTGAGTAGAAACCTTGTTTCTGTGCACTCAGGTTTCATGAGAGGACTTTTTTGATGGGTTGCCAGTTATGTGCACTACTGACAGATAATTTCCCTATCTTGCTAGAAACTTGATGGCAACTGGGAAGGAAGGGAAGAATGGGAGAATGCGAGGTCAAATTAGACATTACATTGGGGGTTCCATCTAGTTTCCATAAACCTATTGCAAAGAAAACCATGTTGAAAAGAAAAATGGAAGAGGAAGAGTTGCTTAACTCATCTCCCTCTGTTCCATTTGGCCTTTCAAATCCCCCAGAATCAGCAGCATCAGCGATGACGACGACGACGACGACGACGACGACGACAACAACAACAACAACAACAACAACAACAACAACAACAACAACAACAACAACAACAACAACAACAGATGGAGAAGGAATCAGGGTTTGAAATTTGGGGCCTTCTTAGCAAACACATCTCTACTTCCTTCTAGATGTGGATGGATGACAACTCTCATCCTACTTCATCATGGTCCAGGTAAACCAAGGCCCATGGGAATCAGTGTTTGGCAGCTTCGGGAGAGGCAAAGGTCACTCAGCCCTTTGCTCTCTTTTAAACTGTTGTTTGTTTCTCTCTTACTGCCTTCAACAATTTTCGTCCCAAGCCAATGTGGCCCTACTTCCTGGGGATGATGACTAGTGCATCTGAACAGCCCCAAACTGGGGACAAGAAGCGAATCTAAGATGCTTCTTTCATTGCAGAAGATTTAATTCATGGCACTCACCTTTAAAATAAACAAACTGGGGAATGAGACAATTTAGAAAAATCCAGATTCTGAAGAATTAGTTCCTCTCTTGATACAAAAGGGAGGCATTGAGTCAAAGATGTAACAAATGTGAACCCAGCTTTTAATTGCATATTTATTTCTCATCCCTAGTGATGGGATATAATAGCAAAAATACACTGCAGATTAATATTGATTACAAATGACTTAGAAATGATTTTAATTATGGTGTCTCCGGTGGGACTTTTTGGCTAATGGTCAAGTTGCCTTCATTACGTAGGATCTCGGGCTTATAAAGGGAATCGTATTGAAGGATAGAAGTACCCTCAAAGTTTATGTGTGGTTTGTGCAGGGTGGTGAGTGAGTGACAAGTGAATTGACAGCACAGAAGAGGAGAAAAGGGGAAGGCAATTATAGTGAAATACAGCCCACACTAATGGATCCAATCACCAACAAAATAGCATCTCGTACTTAATATTAAATGTGCGTGGCATGAATTATTCCTTGTTTTGATGCCTTTAAGAAGCTTCAGGACAGATTGGATGAGATTTATATTATTGAAAATTCTCTATTGTACAAAATTTATACTATTCAAATTACAATTTATATTATTCACATGCTTGAAAGGAAGTCCTACAGAGGAGGCGCAGGATCTGTTCTCGATCGTTCCAGAATGCAGGCAGGTAAGAATGGGATTGAGCTACAGGAAGTCAGATTTTGTCTGAAGATTAAAACAAACAAACCAACAAACCTTAGATCCTTTCAGGTGGGAGAGTGGGATATAAATATTTTAAATAAATAAATAATAAGTAAATAACCCCTGAGTGCAGGACACATAAGAATGGGCTTAAGGCTATAGGAAGTCAGATTTCAGTTTAATATCTGGGGGGGGGGGGATTCTTAACTATTAGAGCTAATTTGCAGATGATACCAAATTGGGAGGGGTTGCTAATTCCTTAGAGGATAGGATGAAAATCCAAAAGGACCTTGACAGATTAGAGTCCTGGGCCAAGGCTAACGGACTGGGGTTCAACAAAGGGAAATGTAGGGTGGTGCCTCTAGGTAAAAAGAATGAATTGCACAGACACAGGATGGGAGACACCTGGCTGGAAAATAGTACCCGTGAAAGGGATCTGGGAGTCTTGGTGGACCACAAATTGAACATGAGTCAGCAGTGTGATGCGGCAGCCAGGAAAGCCAATGCGATTCTTGGTTGCATCAATAGAAGCTTCGTGTCTAGATCAAGGGAAGTGATAGTACCACTCTATTCTGCTCTGGTCAGACCCCACCTGGAGTACTGTGTCCAGTTCTGTGCAACTCAATTTAAAAAGGATGTTGACAGTCTTGAACGGGTCCAGAGGAGGGTGACTGGGATGACTGAGGGTTTGGAGGAAATGTCTAACAAGGAGCATCTTAGGGAGCTGGGAATGTTTAGCCTTACAAAAAGAAGCCTGAGAGGGGATATGAAAGCTATGTTTAAATATTTGAAAGGATGTCACATTGAAGAAGGGACTGGTTTGTTTTCCATGGCTTCAGAGACTAGGACATGGGGAAATGGTTTCACACTATAGGAAAAGAGATACAGTTTAAACATTAGGAAGAATTTCCTGACAGTTGTTCGGCATGGAATATACTGCCACGGAGGGTGTTGGAGTCTCCTTCTCTGGAGATTTTTAAGCAGAGGCTGGATGGCCATCTGTCAGGAGTCCTGTGATGGGGGTTCCTGCATGGCAGAGGGTTGGACTAAATGGTCCTTGAGGTCTCTTCCAACTCTATGACTCTATGATTCTAGGAGAGCAGTACAGCAATGGAACCAATGACTTTGGGAGGTAGTCAGCACTCCACACTTAAGGCATTCAAGAGCATATCTGTCAGAATCCCACATCAAGTAGGGGGTTAGACTGGATGACCTTCTTCCTATAGAAAATAAAGGGAGAGAGCATATGTTACAAAGTGTTCTGCTTATATACCACCCCACACCACTTCAAGTAGTCTCTGGGCGGGTTACAGTTTTTAATTACAGTATGCAGGCTACACATTGCCCCCCTCCCAGTAAGCTGGGTACTCCTTTTACCAACCTTGGAAGGAATGAAGGCTGAGTCAACCATGAGACGGCTACCTGGGATTGAACCCCAGGTTGTGAGCACAGTTTTACCTGCAGGACAGGCATTTAACCACTGCTCTACTGGACTACACCCACTTTTGTATTTGGTTGTGGTTGCTAATTGGTGCTACAGGAGATGAACAACTGGCTTCCTCTACAACTTTGAAGCAGAAATTTACCACTCGAAGATGCATTTTTCTGGGTTTGTGTTGCTGCGTGAGAACAGCTGTTTTCCACCGGTCAAGATTAGGCGGGGGGGGGTGCAAGGGCCCCGTGTGTCCAACATCTGTACATTTGGGACAGATTTGGGAGGAAAGAGAAGGCGCACATTTTGCAAATAAGTACAGCCCCCCAAAGGGATATGTGTTGAAGGGCGGCACAAGCACACTTCATCACAGGGGTGGGGGGGTGGGGGTGGGGAATTGGTACCAAAAATGCATACATTAGAAAAAGACATACTGTCATTTTAAATCATTTTCACATAATCATTGTTGTTGTTGTTGTTGTTGTTGTTGTTGTTGTTGTTGTCGTTGTTGTTGTTGTTGTTGTTGTTGTTGTCGTCGTCGTCGTCGTCGTCATTGAATGACAGAGCAGGAAAGCACCTTATGGATCATGGAGCCCAGCCCGTCAAGGAAGTCCAGTGGGGGAACGGGAACTCCCAGACTCTTGTTCCCAGACGTAGACCTAAACCTGGGAGCTGTCCAATTTATCATGTTTGGGGCACCTCCTAAAAAAATTGGCATGGGAGTCATCCCTGCCCAAGGGCAGGGTCCATGGCAAAGCCCCAGCTGGCTGGCCAGCTTCTGACTCACCTTACATCTTGTATTTCACCCCTCTGTTACCTGCCTTGATTGACACCCCCTGCCCACCTCCTCGCCTGCCCCTAAGCCATTCCGATCCATCCATCTTGAGGGCTCCTCACTGACCTGGCGTGTGGTGTGTGATTGCCATTTCTGAGGGCCAGGAATCGAGGGCCATGCCCTGCCTTGTGCACCACATGCAGTTTTGCCTTTGGCCTCCGACTCATCAGAAGAACCTTCTCAATCATTGGGGAAGGCTGTCCGGGAGCAAAGTTCAGGCTGTTTTGATCTCGGGTGCCTGACTCTGACTCTCCCAGTGCAGTATTTAATAGCAAAGATTTCATCGCTAATTCCTCTACTCAGCTGCTTTGTGGCTTGAGTAGGCAATAGCCTTCAGGATGAGGTGGTGTTTTGAACTTAAGGTTGAAATTTCTCTTTCTCCTCTCTTTCTCTCTCTTTCTTTCACTCTCTCTGCGGCCATATACCCATCACAAGCAAGGTAACTTCCCAGGTCAAATTGATGAATAATGGAAGAAGGAGGAGGAGATGGACCGAAACAGGCCAAAAAAAAAAGTCAAAACTGACATAATTCCTCAATGCAGTTTGGTTTTAGATTCTGTCCCACTTAAAAGGGTCTTAGTGATAAATGTGTAGTTGTGAATTTGCAAGGTTGTGGGTGGGGGCAACTGTTTATTACCCCTGAGATCAAATCCAGTCTAATCACCAGTTTATCAACTGCATTTCAACGATGGAACATCATGAGTACTTGTGAAAGCCATGGCCTTTTTCATTTATCCCTCCGGCCAGGATATTTAATTTAAAATACATCCACACCTACTAGACCAATGGCCCTGATCAGAACAGTTCTGCACTTCGGAATACACACACACACACACACACACACCTAAGGATCTGCATATATATATCTGTAGCTCCTTAAGTGTTCTGGCTGACATGGAGTTATTTAAAAATCTAATAATGCAATTTTTATGGCTGCAGGGAGTGAGGTTGGGCTCCAATATCTGAACGTTCCAGCTGGAGCAGAAGGAGCCGAGGCTGTGCCTTCCCTCGGCATTGGAGGGTATGAAATGCACCAGGTTTAACAAGCTGTAACCCAACAGCAGCAGCCTGTGGTGCTTTGACAGCTGACTTCCTTGACAGCTCCTATTTGGTAGCATTTCGGCTTCCTTGGGTGAGCAAGGCTGACCATCATCAGCATCATCAGCATTTCCTTTTCAAGACCCAGCCATGAAACTCACCCTCAACATCTGTCCTAATCTGATCTGATGAGGGTAAATGGAAATGTTTGGCATAGAACAGAACATAGAATCATAGAACAATAGAGTTGGAAGAGACCTCAAGGGACATCCAGTCCAACCCCCTGCCATGCAGGAACCCCCATCACAATATTTCCGACAGATGGCCATCCAGCCTCTGCTCATGAAGTTCTTCCTAAGGTTCAAATGGAATCTCTTTTTCTGTAGTTTGAAACCATTCCTCCAAGTACTAGTCTCTGCAGCCATGGAAAACAAACCTGTTCCCTCTTCAATATGACATCCTTTCAAAGATTTAAACATAGCTATCATATCCCACCCACCCCAGCCCTCTTTTTGAAAGGCTAAACATTCCCGGTTCCCTAAGCCGTTCCTCATAAGACATTCCTTCCAGACCTTCAACCATCCTGGTCGCCCTCCTCTGCACCAGCTCGAGGTTGTCAACATCCTTTTTAAACTGAGGTGCATAGAACTGGACACAGCACTTCAGGTGGGGTCTGACCAGAGCAGAATAGAGTGGTACTATCACTTCCCTTGATCTAGACACTATGGTTCTGTTGATGCAACCAAGAATCACGTTGGCTTTCCTGGCCGCCGCATCACACTGCTGATTCATGTTCAATTTGTGGTCCACCAAGACTCCTAGATCCCTTTCACGGGTACTATTTTCCAGCCAGGTGTCTCCCATCCTATATCTGTGCAATTCATTCTTTTTACCTAGAGGCACCACCCTACATTTCCCTTTGTTGAACCCCATTCTGTTAGCTTTGGCGCAACACTCTAATCTATCAAGGTCCTTTTTGGATTTTCATCCTATCCAATTAGCAACCTCAACCAATTTGGTATCATCTGCAAATATGATCAGTCTAAGAACCACAGACATGAAAAGAACCAGTTGCTTACCTGTAATGGTGGTTCTTCAAGTGGACCTTCGTGAAGCCACACAGATGGGTTTCCCAGGCGCCCCTGCGCCAGAGGTTGGAACTTCCCTTGCAATAGGAAAGTTCATTAGTCTCCGCCCCCGCACCCTGCGCATGTGCCAGGGTGTTCCGGCCTAAATGCCTCAGTTCCTCTTGACCGCCAGGATGACAGGTAATGGATGTACCAGTCAGGGCGTGACGGTCCGAGGGGAGGCAGGCGGGTGTTGTGTGGCTTCACGAAGGTCCACTCGAAGAACCACCTTTACAGGTAAGCAACTGGTTCTTCTCCCTCGTGGCCTTCGTGAAGCCACACAGATGGGTGATTGCAAGCAGTACTCACAGGCTGGTGGGAAGTCACGCCGTTACATAGGAAAGCACGGCTCTCCCGAAGGCCGCAGAAGATCTCATCCAGGCATCCAGCCTGTAATGGTTCACGAAGGTCTCTGGCGTGGCCCATGTGGCGGCCTGGCATATGTTGTCCAGGGAGACGCCCTTGAGGAATGCCGCTGAGGAGGCCATGGCCCTGGTTGAGTGGGCTCTGACGGGGCCAGGGAGAGGCTTCCGCACCAGCTCGTAGGCCAGATTAATGGTTTGAGTGATCCAGCGTGCGAAACGCTGGGAGGAGACCGGACGTTCCGTGGCCGCGGGGTCATGGCAGATAAATAGTCTCTGGGAGGATCTCAGAGACTTAGTTCTGGAAACGTAGAAGGCAAGGGCCCTTCTAACGTCCAGGGAGTGCATCTCTCTTTCCTCTCTGGTCGTAGGGTTCGGGAAGTAGACCGGGAGGATGATGGGCTGAGAGATGTGGAAGGAGGACACCACCTTGGGTAGGAAGGAGATGTCAGGGTAGGCGATAACCCTATCAGGGTAAAACTGCAGGTAAGGTGGATCGCACCGGAGCGCGCAAAGCTCGCTGGCCCTGCGGGCAGATGCGATGGCTACCAGGAAGGCTGTCTTCAAGGAGAGCAGCTTAAGGCTGACGGTGGCCAGGGGTTCAAAGGGAGGCCTCTGTAGTGCTCGGAGCACGAGGGAGAGGGACCACTGTGGAGGTATGGGTCGTCTATCTGGGAACGTGTTGTTGAGTCCTCGCAAGAAGAGCTTCAGCCTCGGGTGTCTGAAGAAGCTGGCTGCTGGTGACAAGGGAGGCTGATGGGCCACAATGGCCGAAAGGTGGACCCGGAGAGATGACATGGTCAGTCCCGATCTTTTAAGATGGAGCAAGTAGCGGAGGACCCAAGTTAGATGAGGGTTTAGTGGAGCGAAACCCCTCAGGTTCGCAAAGGCAGTGAACCTGCGCCACTTATAAGCGTACTGGGAGATTGTGGACGGTTTACGGCAGGCGTTGAGGATGGTTTCTAGCAGCTCTGAATCCTCCATGCTGTCAGCTGGAGGCGAGGGAGATCGGGATGCAGCACCTGCCCGTTGTTTTGGGACAAGAGGTCCGGGGGCTGTGGCAGGCGGAAGTAGGACGAGGCCATTCGGAGAAGTGGGGCGAACCACGGTTGCCTGGGCCACCAAGGTGCAACTAGAATAAGGTCGGGAGCCTCCTGGGTGGCTTTGATGACGACCTTGTGTAGAAGGGGAATAGGGGGAAATGCGTATAGAAGTGAGCGGGTCCAAGGGAGGAGGAGAGCATCCCCGAGGGACCCCCGGCCTAGGCCCGCTCTGGAGCAGAAGAGTTGGCATTTCTTGTTGGTGGGCGAGGCGAACAGGTCTACCCGTGGAGTGCCCCATGTGTTGCACAGGCGGTCGAAGGTCGCAGGGTGGAGCTCCCATTCGTGGTTCGATTGCTGCATCTGGCTGAGGTTGTCGGCGTCTATGTTTTCTTGTCCTGGCAGATGCATCGCTATTGGGTGGATCTGGTGATGGATGCACCAATCCCAGAAGCGCATCGTGAGGTCGAGAAGAGACCGGGAATGAGTTCCGCCCTGTTTGTTGATATAGTACATGGCAGTCGTGTTGTCGGTGACTGCCAGCACTACATTGCCGGAGAGGTGACGGAGGAACGCTCGACAAGCTTTGAAGATTGCTAGGAGCTCCAGTTCGTTGATGTGGAGCCGGCGTTCCTGTGGAGTCCAGGAGTCGTATATCTGGTAAGAGAGGCACACCGCGCCCCAGCTGGTGTTGCTTGCGTCCGTGGTTAGTTGTATTGTGGGGAACGGGTCCCTGAAGGGTCTGCCGGAGAGGATGTTGCGACGGGAGGTCCACCAGGCTAGAAGGGCTGGGAGGCTCCGGGGCACTGTGAGAGGTTTGGTTGGAGGATCGCACATGGGGTTGAAATGGGTCAGGAACCAAGTCTGGAGGGGTCTGAGTCGCAGCCTCACGTGCTGGAGGATGGAGGTCATGGAGGCCATGTATCCGAGGAGCTTCTGAACCTGGATGGCTTGTATGGGTTGTCCAGGGATGAATTGCTGGATTAGCGCCACGGTTTCGCGGATTCTGTCTCGAGGAGGGTAGGCCATCGCCCGTGTGGAGTCTAGTATGGCCCCAATGAACTTTGTGACCTGACAGGGTTGCAGTCGGCTTTTCTCGAGGTTGACCTGAAGGCCCAGGGAGTTCAGGGTTGACAGAACCGTGGTGATGTCCGATTTGTCTTTGTCTTCGGTGTCCGCTACGACTAGCCAGTCGTCGAGGTAGGGAAAGATGACGATGCCTAGAGTTCTGAGGTAGGCGGCGACTGGAGCCATGCACTTCGTGAATACTCTGGGTGCCGTAGCGAGGCCGAAGGGTAAGGCTGAGTACTCGTAGACTTGGTCGGCAATGGTGAAGCGAGGGAGGTGCCGGTGGGCTGGATGGATGGAGATGTGGAAGTAGGCATCTTTTAGGTCTACAACTCCAAACCAGTCTCCCTTGCGAAGCAGGGGGGTGATTTTTTCCAGAGTTACCATGCGGAATTTCTTGTATATGAGGAACTTGTTGAGTACTCGGAGATCCAGAATGGGTCGGAGGCCTCCATCTTTTTTTGGGACAGTAAAGTAGCGGGAAAAGAGGCCCGCTGCGGGGTTGTGTAGTACACGGCGGATAGCACGCTTGTGGAGCAGTGAGGCGACTTCGTCTAGCAGACACGGGGAAGGAGGAGTACGGAGGATGTTTCCCAGAGGGGGCAGGGATGAGAGTTCTAGGGAATACCCGTTCCTCACCACCAACAGGACCCAGCGGTCTGAAGTGATGTTCTCCCAGGCGGTGAGGAAGGGTCGGAGTTGGATGCTGTCTGAGTCAGTAATCGTCTCGGTGCCTCCTCTCTCTGGACTTTGAGGGAGGGGCAGAGGGCTTGGGCTTCCTGGATTTCGGCCCAAGGGAGGCGAAGGGAGACGGCTTGGCTGGCTTATCACGGTGTCCCCTGGAGGTGGAAGGGGGGGCTGGTGGCCAATATCGACGTCTATGTTGGGTACGAAAGGAGTGCGACGTTCTGGAGGGGATGACATTCAGCTTCTTGGCTGTGTCGTGTTTTTATGCTTGTCCTCCATCACGTCGTCCGTCGTGGTGTGGAAGAGGCCGGAACCGTCGAATGGCAAGGCTTCGATCTGGGCCTTATGGTTGTCAGAGAGGCCGGTGGTACGAAGCCATGCGTGTCTTCTCAGGGTGATGGCAGTATTGATCGCCTTGGATGCGCAGTCAAAGGTGTGTTTGGCCGCTCTCATTTGTTCCCGGTGAGGGCCATGGACTCCTCGTAAAGGGCTAGGGCTTCTGCTCTGTGGTCCTCAGGAATTTTCTCGAGGAATGGGTGGAGGTGGGTTAGGAGATCCCTTTGGTAGGCTCCCATGGCTCCCTGGTAGTTGCAGGCTTTGTGGATGAGGGTTGAGTAGGAGTAAAGGTGCCTGCCGATGGTGTCCAATTTGTGGCCCTCTTTGGAGGGCGGGATGGGCGTCTGGTTGGTCCTGGACTGGATCTGGGAGTCGGCGACGACTACTGAGTTCGGCAGCGGGTGCTTGTCCAAGTACTCTCGTCGTGTACTCTATAGAGTGCCTCCAGTCTTCGGGAGACTATGGCTTATATTTTCTCCTTCTCCGAACCTTGTTCTGAAATGGATCATATTCATTGTCCTAACACCTCAGAAACTGGAGGAAGCCCTACAGGCATCATGGGAAGCCTGTTGAAAGAGAGACCAGGTGGGCCTCATGAACTGCTGTCTTGACTTTTCTGATTATTTCACTTCTCCCATGAGAGTGTGTTTCCCAGATTCATTGTTCAATCTGCTATTCCTCAACTCCGTCGCTGTTCATAATTTCTTTTCAGCCTGTTTTGGTGGAATTTGTTTAACACCTTGATTTCTATTTTTAATGGAATGGTAGGATGATGGCGGCGGCGGTGATTGCATTGTTGTTGTTGGTGGTGATGTTGTTGGTGGCGATACTCCTGTCAGATAAAGAAACAACAGTGTTTAGGAAGTTAGTTTTTAAAAGCAATCCATTCCTGCTCCATGTGTAAAGAGAACTGAGCTATTGTATTCTTGAAGGCTTTCACAGCTGGGATCAGAGAGCTGTTGTGAGGTTTTTTTTGGGGGGGGGGGCTGTTTGGCTGTGTTCTGCAAGTTTTTCTTCCTAACATTTCTCCAGACTCTGTGACTGGCATCTTCAGAAGGCAAGGAGCTCAGGGAACTAGGAGTTCTCCCTGTGGTCTAGGGTATAGAGTGAGTAAGACTGTGGGGTTTTTAAAGTTGTGGGACTTGATGGCATTTCTCTCCTTTCTTGCTATATTGCTATTTGTGGTTTTTGCTTTTCGTAGGATCCTTGTCATTTTACTTCTTATTTCTACTTCTTCTTCTTCCGGAAGATGGTATATGGCTGATTCCACGTTTGCAATGATGTCTTCCACTGGAATTTCATAGACAAGATCAGCACCCTAAAACTCAACCACTGGGATAGACTGATCAGCTTTGATGTAGTATCCCTTTTTGCCAAAGTACCAATAAAGGACACTTTAGCACTCATCCAACAGATCTTCCCAGAAGACATTAAGACCTTATTCCAATATTGCCTAATGACCAGCTACTTCCAGTGGGAGAATGACTTCTATGAACAGACAGATGGAGTTACCATGGGAAGCCCCCTCAGCCTGGTAATAGAGAACTTGTACATGGAACATTTCGAAAAACAAGCTCTGGATGCACCTACGGTCTGGTTCTACTATGTGGATGTCACATTCGTAATTTGGAGCCACTGTGAAGATAAACTGGAATAATTTCTGAACTACTTCAACAATATCCACCCACATATGAAATTCACCATGGAAAAAGATATAGTGGGGAAACTCCCATTCTTAGATGTTACGGTCATATGCAAACTGTACCTCCAATTAGGACACAGAAAACCCATCCACACAGACTGGTACCTATATAAAAATTCCAACCAACACCTATGAAAAAATACAGGCATAATCAAAACTCTTGTAGACCGTGCAAACCAAAACTGTGAAGCTGAATTCCTCAACACTGAACTCAGCCACCTGAATTGGGCCCTACAAGCAAACGGCTATTCCAATAATGAAATCAAAAGAGCCATCAAATCAAAAAACAAACAACACCAAACTGAAGAAGAAAAACAGCTCCCAACAATCAAAGTATTTCTGCCATACATAAAAGGACTCATGGACTGCATGGACAAAATATTGAAAAAAACACAACCTACAAACAATATTTAGACCCACCACAAAATTTCAACAGATGCTATGAACAGCAAACAACAAAACGAACCCACTCGCCACTGCAGGAGTATACTAGATACCTTGTAGTTGTGGCCAGGTATATATTGGGACCACAAAGTGCAGCATCCAGACCAGAATCAAAGAACATGAAAGACACTGCAGACTAAAACAACCTGAAAAATCTGCAGTAGCTGAACACACCCTGAAACAACCTGGATGTGAAATCCTCTTCCAGGACACAGAGGCACTGGACAACAATAATAATCACTATGTCAGACTACATAGGGAAGCCATTGAAATCCACAAACACAAGCACAGTTTCAACAGAAAAGAAGAAAATCTAAAAATCAACAAAGCCTGGTTTCCAGTACTGAGAACTACAGCCTGCAAAAGGTCAAAGTTCAATTATTCCAACCAAGCCACAAGCACCAGTGATCAGTTCACAGAATAGAACAGCTAAACATACCCATCAATCACAGAGGATTGCAGTGAAACCTCTTAATCCAGGCATGTCCCAACGTCAGCCCTCCAGATGTTTTGGACCACGACTCCCACAGTCCTTTGCCATTGGCAATCTAAGCTTAGAATTCTGGGAGTTGTGGTCCAAAACATCAGGAGGGCCGAAGTTTGGTCATGCCTGTCTTAATCCCTCCATCACAATACAATGGCTAACACCTATTCTCCTGCATACAAGTTTTCCCATTCCCACAACTTTACTCATTCTATACCCCAGTCTTACTCATTCTATACCCCAGAACACAGAGAGCATTCCTAGTTCCCTGAGTTTCCTGTCCTCTGAAGATGCTGGCCACAGAGTCTGGGGAAATGTCAGGAAGAAAAACTTCCAGAACATGGCTAAATAGCCCACAAAACACAATAGTTAACTGAGAAATTGTTTTCTCAGACTATGAATTTCACAATCTCCTTTATTAGTTCTGGTGTGGTCTTCCTCATGCTGAAATTGGCTCCCTCTACTGAATCTGTCCATACAGATGGCTGGTTTTGATTTAATATCTTGATCATAGAAATGAATTTCCCCTAAATTTTCCAATTTATTCAAAAATCCATTTTTATTTAAAAAATGAAAGCATTATGTTACAGCAGGCATGTCCAAAGTCAGGCCCAGGGGTCAAATGTGGCCCATTTACAAATTTCGAGTGGCCCACAGCCTCTTCTCCTCACCAGCTCAGCCTATCATGCATCCCCGCCCGCTGGCCCTTCCCCATACTGGATGGAGGCATCAGCTTGCAGTTTTATGTTTTGCCTGCCCTCCCTGTCTCTGTCCACCACCACCCAGCCACCTTCCCAGCGTACCCGCCTCCGGCTCTGTTGCTGCAGCATCCTCCCTTCCTCCTTGCATGTTATAGAGACTTGTCCAAAGTCCGCCCTGGGGGCCAAATATGGCTGAATGGTCGGCCCCTACACATTTTCACCTTGCCAAATCTGGCCCTCCTTGCAAAAAGTTTGGACACCCCTGTGTTAGAGTAAGTGAAATGGGCAGGTCCATTCATTGATGGATGGAAATGGATAAGTCCATCCACCCAAGACATTATACTGGAGAAAGTGAAATAGACAGAGTAGACCACACAAACTGTTATGTTGGAGAAGGTGGAATGGACAAGTCCATCCACTCAAAATATTTTGCTGGAGAAGTGAAGCAGTCAGATCATCTGAATTTCAAGAAAAACTTAACCATTAGAGCAGTATGACAGTGGAACCAAAGACCTCTGGAAGTGGTGAGTTCTCCATTGCTGGAGGCATTTCAGGGAAAATTGGACAACCACCTGTTGCATCTGCTTTGATTTGGGATCCTGCCTTGAGCAGGGGGTTATACTCAATGGACTTAGAGGCCCCTTCCAACTCCTTTGTTCTATCTATCTATCTATCTATCTATCTATCTATCTATCTATCTATCTATCTATCTATCTATCTATCTATCTATCTATCTATCTATCTATCTATCTATCTATCTATCTATCTATCTATCTATCTATCTATCTATCTATCTATCTATCTATCTATCTATCTATCTATCTATCTATCTATCTATCTATCTATCTATCTCATCCTTGCTTATCTATCTATCTATCTATCTATCTATCTATCTATCTATCTATCTATCTATCTATCTATCTATCTATCTATCTATCTATCTATCTATCTATCTATCTATCTATCTATCTATCTATCTATCTATCTATCTATCTATCTATCTATCTATCTATCTATCTATCTATCTATTCCTTCCATGCTCTATCTATCTATCTATCTATCTATCTATCTATCTATCTATCTATCTATCTATCTATCTATCTATCTATCTATCTATCTATCTATCTATCTATCTATCTATCTATCTATCTATCTATCTATCTATCTATCTATCTATCTATCTATCTATCTATCTATCTATCTATCTATCTATTCCTTCCATGCTCTATCTATCTATCTATCTATCTATCTATCTATCTATCTATCTATCTATCTATCTATCTATCTATCTATCTATCTATCTATCTATTTATTTACTGCTTCATCTAGCTACATAGCTACTCTGGGCGGTTTACAAAACCGAACAGATATCAAACCAACGAACAATAAAATAGATAAACAATAAGTACAAACATAATAACTTCATAAACAATATATATCAAAGCATCAACAGGAGCAAGATGGGCTAGATACAAAACAAGCCAATAGAATACATAACTGTGAACCAGAACATTAAAACCAGATCTAACCAGATCATTAAAACAAACACGGCAGTTACACAAACCTATGATTCTACTATCACCCCTAATCCCTGTTGTTGCAGTTTTTTTTCTCTCTGTCTCTCTGGCCATACCTACAGTAAGTCCACTGCTTCTGATTCTCAGGGCATCCTCTGCTGTTATCAGATGCTCTATCAAAGTGTCACTGACAAAGCTGTTCCTTCAAAAACCCTGAGACGTTTCCGGATTCTGATTAACCTGGGACCGCGGGACTGTCTGCCTGCAAAGGGCCAGAGGACTCCCCGATCCCGCTGCTAACCAGATCATTAAAACAAACACGGCAATTACACAAACCTTTTGCATCCAAGAGACCGAGGTGGGGTTTTAATTAAGGTAATTATGCTCAGCAGGAAAGGCAATTTGTAGAGACATTTAGTGGCTCAATGCTGACACGCTACCTTTTATGAAAAGGCGAGGCGAGACAACACTACAGCCTGCTTAGAGACACCCCGGATCTGAGCAGATTTCCAGGGAGGCCTGGCGTCTTCCTGATTCTCTTGGCTTCAAAGTCTGAGGACCAGGTCAAGCTTGAGAGAAATGCTGGTGGGCCTCAGAAGGTCCTTGTGAATAAGAACTTCAGTACCACTCACTCAGTGAAATGGATTGTTCTTGTTATTTTTCTCACGAGTGGATGGACGGAAGAAGGTAGCTTAAGCTTTGGGGCGTGATGCAAGATTAGAAGAACTGTTAATAAACAAATCAGATGATCTTTATTGGTATCACAGCATTAGACAATTCCAAATGATGGGCACATATGAAATAAAGGTAAAATTAACAAAAACATTTAAAATGTTGTTATACTGTGGTCATACCTGGGTTTCCTTCGTATTTAAATTTCCTGCGTATTTTTTTCGGGAGCGGTCACGTGGCTTTTAATTAGCAGTTGGTGTCCTCTCCTCTGCGTCGTACCTTCCTATTCTGGTTCTGTCCTAACCTGTGTACTACTTTGTCCTACTTCCTGGCTCCAGTTTCCAAGGCTCCATCTTTTAAGCCGGGTAGAAAGGGGAGAAACTGAATTTACTGCATGTTTTCAGTGTCCTGTCATTGCAACAGAAGCAAACAAGTAAGCATTTTCGAGTGAAGTTTCTAAATCCAGCCCCTGGTGGTGGTTTAGGAAACTTCGCTGAAACTGCTGTTTGAGGGGCGTGGTCGGCCGGGAGCAGAATTTGCTTCTCTTCCTGGTTAGCATGCAATCTTTTACTGCATAGTTCGCCAACGGGAAACTATACAGAAAACACAGGTATGACTGCAGTCTTAGACAATTTTTGATATGAATTAGATGCCCTTGTCTTGTGAGCCCCATCACAGATGAACAGATGACGTGAGATTCTCCAGTGCTTGGGCGTTTTTAGCTGCTGCTCCCATCCAACACTGCTGATGGTTCCAATGAAATAAAATGAAATAAATAAATTAAAAACAAACTGAGATTCTTAGAAAGTCAACAACCACTCGTCAGGCCCAGCCACTCCCCACACAAATGCCCTTGGCATTTGTAGGCGGTGGACTCTGCTAAGATTTTTTTCTTTGCGCCTCTTCACGACCACATGCAGCTGAGCCTTTATTCCCACTGTTAATATGGCTACTCTGCTTATAATGATTTTCCAATGATAGTTGTCTGTTTACGATTGTCACAAGTGGAGGGCTTTAATTGCTAGTGGATGTCTCTGGGCTCATCTTTTGCTTTTTTAAATCCACCCACCTCTTTCGTGTGCTCAGGCTCTTATACTTACTCATGTACAGACAGAAGAAAAGACACAGGAGCTCTGATCCCCACCCCACCCCCGCCTTGCATAAAAGACACCACACCCCATACATCGATAGTTCCAAGAGCATTTGAGAGGGTCATAGGAGAGGGAGGATGGTGGGAGATTTAATTAGAAGGGCACTAAAGAGGTTTCTGAATTTTCCTACCAATTAGTGTTTCATTAAGGCGGTGAAATTGCGTTTACTGGAGAGATGGGCACATCCTTCTCATAAGTGTTTTTATTTTGAGATCTTCTCCTGCCTCCCCTTGTATGAGCGCAATGATTACATGTGAAATCATGGGGCGAATGATTCATTTCTTCCAGGGGGCTGAGACGTGTGTTTTGTGGGACAAGAAGCTCCCCCACACACCAACAACAACAACAACAACAACAATAATGATGATAGAGGGACTCTATACTCCATTTCATGATGGTTGGCATGGGAATAGATGAGTCGGCTCATTTCACGCCCACCAGTGCTCAGCTGTTCTAAACTGCTGTTTGTTTGTTTTTAAATGCCTCTTTGACAATGAAATTTGCAAATTTGATTAAGTTCTGATGGGGTGAGGTTGGGAGAAAAGGTCACTGGCTGGAGGAGCCCGAGATTGGTAGCTAGATTCCTCAACGGATCTTCTTGAAAAAGAAGCCAGCCTACATCATCATCATAATTGATTTGATGGGACATGGTGATGGTGGTGCGTGATGGGAAGGATGCCAACAAGTGGAAACAAGTTCAGAGGAGGGCAACATAGATGATCCAGGGAGTGGGCACCAAGCCCTAGGAGGACAGGCAGATGGACCTGGGCATGTTTAGCCTGGAGAAAAGATGGCTATAGGGGAGAGACAGGATAGCGCTTTTCAAGTACCTCCCAGTACCTGGCGTCTGACCAACAACCCCCTTCTTCCACCTCACTTTCCTCCTTAAAGCCCCTGCCTGCCAGGAGTGGCCATGTGGCCTCCAAGGTGTTCATCACTCCAGTCCACAGATCAACCATGGATACCCTGCCCTGACTTTTAGGGAGCTGGAAAGCTCACTTTGTACAGCAGAAGGATCAGGGCTGGTCCCACAGAAATACATAAAATATTGCACTTTCATGGTTCCTTTACTGTCCACGAATGAGTTGGAACAGAAGAGAATGGTCCAGAATAATACTCTTGGAACAGGACCAACCAACCAACCAACCAACCAACCAACCAACCAACCAATCTCTCTCTCTCTCTCTTTCTCTCTCTTTCTCTCTCTCTCTCTCCCTCAAGAACATAAGAAAAAGATAAGAAGAGCCTTGCTGGGACAGGCCACAGCCCATCCAGTCCAGCATTTTGTCTAACACAGTGGCTCACCATTGGCTTCAGGGTATTCCTAAGCAGATGTCTTCCCCTGCTTACGGTTCCCTGCAAATGGCATTGCGAGATCTCCTGACTCTCTCTCCAACCCGGAGGTTATCCATAGGCATCCGTAATGATAGCCATTGGTACCCCTATCCTCCATGAACTTGTCTAATCCTTTCTTAAAGCTATTAAGGCTAACAACTGTCACCACTAGAGGTGGGCATGAAACAGAAAACCAATGATTCGGTTCGTTCTGCGTCGCCTCCCCTCCCCAGTTTGTTTCATTTCAGACTGATTCGGCTTACCTGGATGGCATCGACGGTGGTGATCCCAGCGGCAGCCATGGCCACAGCCTGGATGGCCCTGGCAGCAGCCGCGCCGGATGGCAGGTGGCCTCACCAGGCAGTGAGAGGCCTTGCTGCCACCACCGGAGCTCCAGCAGCGGCTGTGCAGGGTGGTGGTGGACCACGCTGCCTCCTCCTCCTCTGGAGGCCCAGAAGCTCCTCACCACCGCCTTTGGAGCTACCCAACCCGGACATCAGGTAAGAAACACTGGTAGGGTAGGGGAAAAGAAAAACGAACAGAACAAAACAGAAATTTTCATTTTGTTTTGTTTTGTTTTTCTTAGAGGGGGCTGTTTGCTATTTGTTTTGTTACGTAATGAAATAGATAACGAATAATGAAACATTTTTTTTATTCATTTCATACCCATCTCAAGTCACCACTTCTTCTGGAAGGGAGTTCCACAGAACAGTGATCCTCTGGGTGAAAAAGAACTTTCTCTTATTTGTTTGAGATCTCGCACCCAATAGTTTCATGGAGTGCCCCCTAGTTCTAGTGTTGTGTGATAGGGAAAACAGTTTTCCTTATCTACTTTGTCCACACTGTGAATTATTTTATAAACTTCAATCAGGTCACGTCTTAGACGCCATCATTCAAGAGTGAAGAGGCCCACCTGTTGCAGCAAAGAATTCATTGAGTCTCTCGGCAATCTCTGTTTCCTCTTTAATAATCCCTTGCCGTCCATTGTCCTCTAATGGTCCAATGGCCTTCCTAGTTGGGATCTTACTTCTAATGTACTTTAAGAAGTCCTTGTTATTTCTCTGAGAGTTTTTAGCTATACGTTCCTCAAAGTCTTGCTTTGCTGTCCCGATTGTTACCTTCATTTTGTTCTGCCAAAACCTATGTTTCTACCTGTTGTCCTCATTTGGACAAGCCTTCCATCTTCAATATAAATGAACTTAAATCTAAAGGGATCTGAGTTATTATGTCCGCCCATTTTTTTTTATTTTTTATTTTTTTCCGCCATCTTACGCTAGTGTTATTATTAGTATTTTTATTTTTAATTTGTTGTTAGTTTTGTACTGTGGAACTTTTGTACTTGTTAGCCGCCTTGAGTTCCCTTTGGGAAAATCTGGCAGGAAATAAATAAATAAATAAATAAATAAATAAATAAATAAATAAATAAATAAATAAATAAATAAATAAACTTTTCTTGCTTTTGATCACTTCCTGAACAGCTCCTGTTCTCCATCCCTCTAGTGGCAACCCCCTACTCTGGGTGATGACAAACAAGGTAACTTACTGTAAATGTACCAACAGAATTAAAAATGAAGAACATGCAAAAACCAAGAACCCACCCGAAAACTCCCAATGTAACAGGCACCATTGAATCACAGGATGGAATGTGGTCCCTGTCAATGTTTTTGGGTTTACTGCATCAGTTCTCTTCTAATCACATGTGACTGGTGAATTCCATTGTCTTGTTCTACTCTGACATTACTATTCTGTTATTCTCTTCTGTTGTGGCTGATTTTGGGCATTAAAGGGTGGATAAAAGTTTGCTTTTGAAAAATATAGCTAAAGGAAATTCTCAACCTTTTGCTCAGACAAGAACCAACAGACAGCATTTGTTCCCGGTATGGAAAAGGACAGGCCGTACTGCCTTGCCACGTATGTAGTTGTTCAAGGCGAGGAGGTTTTCAAGAGAAAAGAGGAAGCAGTCCTAAGAAAACACCACAGACATGGCTAAATATTGTAGAGCGAGAAACTCAAAGCCCAACTTTTAAGAGCTGAGTCCTTGAAGCACCCCGCCTGGGTAGTGATTGTGATTTTTTTAAAATTTTGTTTTGCTTCCTCCCAAGCTGGAAAATCTTGTAGTCTTTTGCATTACAATTATGAGGGAAACGGCAAATAGGGTACATGATCCATATACTGTATTTTAAAATATATACATACGTACATATATGTATCCTGTGCATATTTATATATACATATAAAACACATGCGTATGTATCTATTTAAAGGGCATGGATCCCACATTGAGGGTGGGTGAGCCTTACACCCTCCTGGGTTTGGTTTATTTTATTCTAACGGAGGCAGATGGCTCATGCTTTCCTGGATGCAGGATGTCTGTGAACATTCTCAGTCATCCAGGTGAGATTATCTGGAAGTTGAGAAGTTGAGTACTGGCAACTGGACAACTTTTCTTGTGCAATTGAAACATTTCACTAATTATCCAAGTAGTTTCATCAGTCTACAGAAAGTTGCTGCAAGGCATCCTTTTTATGGTGGATCCATAGCAGGGGTTACCCCAAACCTTAAAGGGTGCTGAACCATTTGGGAGGGACATGTTTCAGTGCAGTGGATAACACCTGTAAAGTTCAGACCAAAAGCCCAGAGCAGATCCATCTCCTGTACGGAATCAGACTTATGAAGCTTCCACTGTTTTCATTCTCTTCTTCTTCTTCTTCTTCTTCTTCTTCTTCTTCTTCTTCTTCTTCTTCTTCTTCTTCTTCTTCTTTCTTGGAACTGAAAATAAATGTGGGAGCAAAACAGCATATCACAGCTGGAACGGGCAGTAAGAAGATTAGAAGGCTCAACAGAACTTCTCTAACCATGGACCATGGAGGTTCAGTCTTAACTCTGCAGCCTCAGGGACCAACAAATTGGTGTGCTGGTTTAGGAAAACAAGTTGCTTACAATGTGGCCTGAAATATCATATGATTCTTAATTAACATGGCCATGTGGGCTGCCCAGTGAAGCAAGAAAACAAATAGGAAACCATCTTTCACATATTTTTTAATCAGGCTTCAAATTCCTGTTCTCCCCATTGCTTTTTTGTCCAAGGAGAAATGATGCTGGCAGCTATACATTTTTCTTTTGTAGCGAAGTTCTAACCTGTCCTTCCCACCCCCAGTGCTCCCCACCCCCAATACTCATACTCGTCGTCGTCATCATTCTCAGGGGGAGAAATCCATTCTTCCCCGTGTTTTGCGGGCCACTTTGATTTGACACGAACAAAACCAGGAAGGCTATTACTAAATCTTCCTTCCCCAGGCGGCGGCTGGTCCCATTGCTTCCTTCTTTTCAAGGTCATCATTGATCAGTTTCTGAGAGCTTTACGGCAGTAGCCTTGGATGGGCAGAAAAAGGAAATTGATTGCTTTCATTTAGCAAGCACATTGAACTGCATCGACTCTTTCCCCCCATCCATGTAGAGTAGGTTGACTACCCTTTAATTACGGTGGCTACCCAGTCTTTCACTAAGTAAATCTAAGGTGTAAAGGAAACACAAGGAAGCAGTATAAGGAGATGCCTCGTATACTGTGAAGTCTGCGAGATTTCTATCTATCTATCATCCCTACCATAAGCCAGTGAGGTACTGCAGGGCTCAGGAGACCAGGGATCAAAGCCCTGCTTGGACATGGACATCACCATTCCTTGAACATTTAACACATTTCAAATGGCCTATTAACATCACTGCATCAGAAGGGATGTGCGTTTTTTGTATATTTATGGAGAACAAAAGTCTCCATTTTGGGACTTCTACCCATGTTACAGAGATGCTAACTGTGGCCACCTCAGAGGCAAGCCTAAAGAGGAAAGCTCTGAGTCTGAGCTCGGCCTAACTTCGGCCAAGCGTCCTGTTCCTGCCAGCTGAACAGGAAGTTTAGGTGGGGCCAGGCCTAGCCAGAGCCTCAGAGCCTTCCAGCGGAGGCCTGCCTTCCAGATGAGCCATATTTAAGTATCTGTAAGGCAGGCAGAACTCCCAGTGGAGCATTTTGGTAATTGTAGTCCAGGAAAATCTGAAAATCCCATCCCTAATAAGCAGCATTTAATAGCAAAGTCACACACACAAGTGAAAGTAAAAACTGACAAACCTACATCAGAGGAGAAAAGACAAGAGAGAGAGAGAGAGAGGGAGAGAGAGAGAGAGAGGATAAGAAAGGTATTTACAGTAGGACCCCATATCCACTGATTCATCAACCACTGATTCAGTTATCCACGGTTGGCAGAGGAAGAAAATTAAATAAATAACTCAGCAGCTGTAAAGCAAGCTACTGTCACAAAACAGCAGCTGGGGTGGTGTTTTATCCATGGTTTTCGTTATCCACGGAAAGGCCTGGAACCCCCAGTGAATATGTGTGTGGGGGGGTCCTACTGTATTCATTCAGAGGCTTCTCTTTGGCTGTGTATTTCAGCCTCACAACCATTTGAGACCCCAAATAACAGACCATAATCCTGCACAGCTTGGTACAGAAAAACAAACAGAGAATTGTCCCGAGCAAAAAAAGGGTGGATTCTCTCTGAGAACAAGCATCTGGAAGAACTGCTAGGAATGAGGGGAAGTGCCATTGAATACAGCTGGGAAGAGCACCCAGTTCTGGAGGGGGAGGGTCTGGAAATGGTGTGTAAAGATCCTCTGGGTTGCTGCCCTGAACCAGCCCCTTAATTTCCAAAGCGGATGAAGCAAATGTGTGCGTCAGGGCCTTAATGTGACCCTCCGTGTCCAGTGGCAGCAGGCATCTGAAAATTAGCTTTTGGGTACGTAGGAAACCAGCAGTGGGCATGCTGTCCAGTTTCACAAAAAAAGTGGGATGTACCTGAGCTCTCATACTCTCATATTTGTCTTGTTCGGCACTACAGGAGACGGAGCCCGTTCTGAGCCATCTGACTCTGTTAGGGCAGGTGAGACTCCCGCGGAGCAGCTCTGCTCTTTCCCCCAGTTCCTAGCTATTAAAATGGCATTCTTCCCATATTACATAAAGAGCTCCAGGCTGCTGGAGAACAGGTGCTCACTTGACCCCAGAATCACCTGCGTTTAATATATCACGTCAGCCCTGAGGGTTTTCAGATGCAGCCAACGGGAGCTTCCTAACCCCCTTTTAGAAGCCGCCAAATGAGAAAGTTCCCAGCTCTCTGTGGAAGCACATGAAACAAAACGGCAGGCGCTTGTGCTTGGCAGGGTCCCGTTTCATCATGGTCGGATTTCCCCCACTCCCTGGCGTACTCTGTAAGGGCCTACAGCGATGGGATTTGCTGCTTTTCAGCTATGCCGAGAAAGCCAAGTCTTCTTCCAGCCTGTGTCGATACCATGGACGTGGAGGGCCAAGTGTCCAGGAGAAGGTTCACGCCCCGGGAATCCCATTCCACTGACCATCCTTGGGATCACCAGCGCTGCAGAGATGCGGGGCTTCATCAAGAGGCGAATCCACCATCGTTGTAGAAGAACAGCAACCACGTCAGAATAGAAGATGGACCGCCATATCTTGCATCTTGGATCTCACAGGGAAGGATGGGAGGGTGGTCTACTGGAGCAGGTGATGGACTAGGACGCAGGTGACCTCTGGGTTAAAATCTCCACTTTGCCTGAAGTGAAGGCAAGTCGGAAACTACTTCTGAATATTCTGTACCTAGAAAAAAATGGAAAAGGGTCACCTTATTCATAGAGTCATAGAACCATAGAACAGTAAATTTGGAAGGGGCCCACAAGGCCACCAAGTCCAGCCCCCTGCCCCACGCAGGAGTAGAAATCAAAGGAGGTCTGCCGGGTGGTTGTCCAAATTTCTCTTGAAGGCCTGCAGTGTTGGAGTGCTCACCACTAGAGATGGGCACGAAACAAAAAAAAATTCATTCCGTTATTCGTTTAGTTGCATAACGAAACGAATAATGAAAATTGTGATGAAATTGGAACGAACTGAACAGAACCACAAAAATTAGGTTTGTTACAATTTGTTTTCGTTAATGGTGACGCACAATGAAATGAGCTGTTTTTAAATGTTAAAAAAGTCCTGAATATCCGTAAAACCCCAGTGATAATTATTTATTCTGCCAGATAATACCTACCAGGGGGGTTGGGGTCCTTAAAACATGCATATATGTCTTTTCTCAGATCGCTTTATTTTTTTTTCCTTTAAGGGGAGTTAGAAGACATTGACCCAAAATGGCTCCCAGATGCCTAATATTGATTTCTTGGGTATTAAAACACCCTGGACATCCATAAAATGCAATGATAATTATTTGAAATTATTACCTACCAGGGTGTTGTGGTCCTTAAAATATTTGTTTTTGTCTTTCTCCCATCGTGATGTATTTTTTCTTTTCCCTTTAAGGATTACACAAAATGGATTCCAGCCACAAAATGGAGGCAAGCCATGTGATAGGATCATGTAAATTCTTGGACAATTTCAACCAATAGCATGCCCAGGTTGCAGAATGGGTAGGTGTGGCAGCCACAGAGGGCATAAAAAGCTTTGGCAGCCCCCGTCCTCCTTGCAGTCTGTGGTGGGAGTTAGGGTGGGATTGCTGTCTCTGCGACTCATTACTTTAGGCCAGCCAGGCAAGTGCGTGTCTCTGTGTTCCTGCTGGCTGCTGCCTGGCTCTTAGGGGAGAGAAAGAAGAGATTTCTCTTGCAGCCTCCCTGTGTGCGTGCGTACCTCTCGGTGAGTACCCTCCCCTGCCCCACAGTGCAGTCACTCTGCAGCTGCCTTATGCCCTGGGCAACGCCCGCCACTGCCTTTGCAGCCTCCCTGCATACCTAGTCTATACTGTGTCTCTGCCAGCATCATTTTTTTATTGTTTTCCCTCTGGTCTGGGGCGTTGGGGGATGTCCACGCGCGGAAAACAAAAAATGAAAAATGTAATGAAATTTTTTCAAAAAATTCACGAAAAACAAAAACGAACCAAAATGGACCCGCAACGAAAAAAAAAAAAATGAAACGTCATTTTTTTGATTCGTGCCCATCTCTACTCGCCACCTCTTGAGGTCATTGGTTCCATTCCATTAAGTCTATAGAATCATAGAATCTATGATTCTATCATTCCATGAAGTCAAAATTGATTTAACAACATACTGTTGTTGTTGTTGTTGTTGTTGTTGTTGTTGTTGTTTGGAACCCACCAGCCGTCATTTTCATGGGATAAAGATAATTTCTAAGACTCAACTTCATTTCTTGTAGTTGTGAAGAGCTCCCTGAAGCTTCAGTCACTATCCTGAGCTCCCCCCTCATTGTGATTCTTAGGCAATACCCTAATGCCTTATGAATGCTTTCTTCCTCCTGCAGTCCTAGCTGGGGCCAAAGAAATGATAAATGTCCATATTATTTATTTCCCTATCTGCTGTAGCCAATTAAGCACCAGTCAAATCCATTTGTAAATAACCATTCTTGCAGAGAGCAGGGGGTGGGAAGCCAGTGGCGAGAGAGGTGCAGGAAGAGGACACAAACCACGGGAGAGACCAGGCTTTTGACGAGGGAAAGAACAGGGTGAAGGTCAGTGGAGGCGCATCACATTGTACTGATTAAAATGTTGACAGCCATTCATTTAGTTTTATGAAATCGTCGATTGATCCGCACATGCAGACTCCAATCAATGCCCTGAGAATAAATGACTCGGAAAATGAGACAGCCTTAGAAAACGCTGGGGAAGATGAAGACGACATCTGGGAAGTCATTCATCCCTCTATGGCTGTGGTTCCCAACCTTGGGTCCCCATATATTCTTGGACTCCAACCCCCAGAAGCCATCACCACTAGCTGCCCTGACCAAGATTTTTGGGAGCTGTAGTTCAAGAATACCTGGGGCTCCAAGGTTGGGAGCCACTCCTCTATGGTAAGGTGGCCACACCTTTGGTTGCACCAGTGAGCCAACAGCAGATGCTGGGGGAGGTTTCTGTGTTGTCTAAGGTAGCTCAGGAAAGATGCATTACTTCCAGTTCTTGAACACTACGTATCAAATGACCTCTTAGAAAACTTACAACAAATAATTATGTCACTGACATTAAGGGAGTCACTGGGAGTGGCTTTCTGCTTGTTGATGTATTGCAAACATCATTTCACCCAGGTGGTGGTGAGTGCTCCGACACGGAGCCATTCAAGAGAAAACAGGGCAATCATGTGTCAGATCTGCAATGATTTGGATTTCTGCATTGATCCATTGGCTAGACTCAATGGCCTTACAGGCCCCTTCCAACTGAATGAGTCTGTGCTCATCAGAAGAGCCCAAGTGGACCAAACCAAAGGACACCGTGGCCAACCAATCACATAGTGGCCAACCCAAAGCATTGTGTCGACACATGGAGCAACCATTTGCCTGTGGGAAGTCCCTCAGAAGCATGAGTGCAACAACATCTGTTTTCTGGAAGTTGAGTCATGGCAACTGGACTTCTTTTCTTGAGAGATTGAAATGTTTTGCTACTTTATCCAAGCAGCTTCATCAGTCTGACAAAGCTACTTAGATGTGTATGTATGTATGTATGTATGTATGTATGTATGTATGTATGTATGTATGTATGTATTTATTTACTTACTTACTTACTTACTTACTTACTTACTTACTTACTTTGAATATTTTAACCTCACCTTTCTCATTGGAAAAGGACCCAAGGTGGCTTACAATAATGAGGGGCAATATACAGCCCAGAACAGGGAATTAGAAGAGGCATCTTAGAACATTACAAGGTAACAGTAGAGCTACAAAGAGCATGCAAAAAGAAAAGAAAGAAAAATCCACTCTGAGGGGTGGAAAGTAACATGGGAAACACTGGTGTTCTTATGGAATCAGTCAATGCAATCATGTATGGTAATCCATCTAAAAGTCACATAACAGGTCATCCATCATTCAGGGAAAGCTTGCCTGAAGAGGAAGGTCTCTGCCTGCTTCCGGAAAGACAGTAGAGACGGGGCAGTCCTGGCCTCCAGCAGGAGGGAGTTCCAGAGTCTGGGAGCAACAAGAGAGAAAGCCTTTTCATGTGTTCTTTTGAGGCCCACCTGTGAAGGTGGCGGGATGGAGAGAAAGGCCTCTCCTGATGACCTTAGCACCTGCGAGATTCGATCTTTTGAGGTAGCTAGCAGCCAGGTCAAAGAGTGCTTTGTAGGTTAAGGTGAACACTTTGAATTCTGCTCAATAGCTGATTTGCAGCCAGTGGAGCTACTTTAATAGCGGTGTAATGTGATCTCTGTAACCATCCCCAGTCAGCAATCTGGCCACTGCATTTTGGACCCATTGAAGTTTCCTAAGCCTTTCTATCAGTAGCCCCACATACAACACATTACAGTAGTCCAGCCGGGATGTCACTAGGGCATGTGTCACCATGACCAGAGCAGGGTTCTCAAGAAATGGTTGTAACTGGCGTACTAATGTTGAAGCTCAAATGAAGTTAAAATTATATTTCACACAGGCTAGCCCTGCTGAGGTCCGCCGGATCCCAAAAGCCCAATGAAGCATCCGGCGCGAGAGAAATCCAGAAGAAAATACTGCGCTTATTGGCCCAATAAAGACAGCAGGTGGACACAAGCCAGGAACTGGGCAAAGATGTTCGACCCCAAACACAAAGAAACCCCAGCTTTTATTAGTTCCCCTCCTCCCCCCTTTGGGTGGCGCCGCCCAGGGGTGGGCAAGGGGATGGATCTTTAAACAGTCCAATCAGTGTAGTCCATGGGTTGACCAGAGGCGGTCCTGGGCGGTGTCTGGCAGGCTGGAGTCGGATGTCCACTCAGGTGTTAATGAGTCCCAAGTGTCTTTTGATTAGGCCATCATGATATGACAATAGGAAGGGGAAGCAAGGTATTGTCCTTAGGTCTGGGTAAACTGGGGAAATCGGAAAGTCAATAGAGGGTTGGGGAGGGCTAATATAAAAGTCAATAGGGGACAGGAAAGCTGATGGGATCATCCGGAGGTGTTTGGATAGTCCTTTGTGGGAGTGGAGAGGTGATGATGAACAGCCCCCAGGCTGTGACTTGATCCGGTAAACATCTTTTGTGGATGTGCCAGAAACTTTGGAGAAGATGGATTCCTTCCAGAAGATGCAGCTTGCCTCATGATGCCGCCATGATGTCTGCTCCTTGTGCCATAACCCCCTTGCCCCAGATTATAGTCAAAGAAGCCACAAGATAGAGCAGCAACATGTTTTAAGCACACCCAAGGAAGAAGGGGTGGGAGGAGAAGGAAGGATGGAGAAGAGGAGAAAGAGGAGAGAGAGAGAGAGAAAAAAGAGAGAGAGAGAGAGAAGAAGGGGGCACCCTTTGGGTCAGGAGTCTGGGGTCTGTGCCAGGCAGGGATAGTGGAACCAGGTATCAGATGGTAAGGAGGTCCCTGATCCCTGAGAATGATTATTTAGAATCATTCCCTTTGCAAGCCAGAGCAGGGAGGAAATAATCCCTCAGTTCAGGAGAAATTCTGCCTGAACTGTGCCTCTGGCTGAGACTTCAGGGCTGGGAGAATGAAGGAAAAGGGGCAGGAAAGGGTTAACTAATACTTTAGTAAGGGACATTCCTTATGCCTTGGCTGGGACACCTGGAACTGGGAAAGTCAGCTTTCCAGAGGTTTCCGCAAGAGTGGAAACTCTGTTTGATCAATTCAGGTGCAGGGAGTAGTCTACCTCCATAGAGAGACATAGAAACGGAAGGGGGGGACCGGTCTATCTCTATAGAGATACACGACCGGGAGAAGGCATGAATTTCATGGAACTGTGACTCGGATAGAGGGCGGTGAGAGGAGTCGCTCCCCTCAGCTGCCTTTCCCCGAGTCTGTGGAACTGTGAGCCGCGTAGGGGGGTGAATTCGTCCCGCTGGCGCTGCCGGAAGGTTAGCCGCCTCTCTGGTACTCGAAGCAGTTCTTTTTAGGGGGAGTGGTCTACCCAGCCAATTCAATGGAATAGGGTTCCCCACTGTGCGCCCCCATCAGGCCGTGATTAACAAGACAGTGATGGATGGCCGGGGGCGCTGATTGGTCAAAGCGCGCAGAAGGGCTTATCTTCGCCCTCCTACTGTTTTATGGAGTCTCCGCGGAAATTGACTGCCGCAGGAGACTTGATACTATGTAGACTGTCAAATTAGGTGCAAATTGGTGCTTTCCGCTGCTGAATCTCGGCTCGCAAGGCTTCTCAGCCGGCAAAAAGCGTCGGTTTGTATTTCTCCCGATATCTCGGGAACGGTTTGGAGTTTTTGGACGGGGAAAAGAGTGTAGTGCATGTGACGGTGTGGGGCGTATTTGGGCGGTTCCGATGGGTCTCGGAACCACTCCAATTATTTACAAATTTTGATTTTCCATTATAACTCTTCAATACCACTCCCCTGCATCTGGCCCTTGAAGTACCCCAGTTTTAAGCCTGGATATTACACATCTCCTTCATGGTTTGTAACCTGTGATGGACTTCTCCTCCAGGAATCTGCCCAATCCCCTTTTGAAGGCATCTAGGACAGATACCATCACCACATCCTGTGGCAGGGAGTTCCACAGACTAACAACATGCTGGGTAAAAATAATATTTTCTTTTGTCTGTTCTCACTCCCCCCACCCTCAATTTGAGTGGATGTTCCCTAGTTCTGGTATTTTGTGAGAGGGAGAACAGCGTCCCTGTATCCACTTTACTCATGCCCAGCATAATATTGTACATCTCAATCATATCTCCCCTCAGGTGCCTTTTTTCCAGACTAAAGTGCCCCAAAGGTTTTAGTTTTTCCTCATAAGGGAGGTGCCCCAGCCCAGTAATCATTTGAGTCACTCTCTTCTGCACCTTTTCCAGTTCCACTATGTCTTTTTTGAGATGCGGTGACCAGAATTGTACACAATACTCCAGGCCTGGAGATGGAAAGATTAAATCAAAGAAGCCATGAATGTTGGAGATCCTGTTACTCCTCTGAAAAAGAGAGTAGACGGCCAACAGTTATGTATGCTTTGACGTTCCTAGATGATTCTCAGGGTCCCCCCCCTACTCAGCCATGTCTTGCTTTTAACCCGAGAAGTTCCCACAGATCTAAATCCCTCCAACTTTTATGTTAAAAATTAAACACTGCTGGCTGATCACCTCTGACTCTTTCAGTCCTCCTGCAGGCCTGTTTATAAAGGTTAATGTTCCTTAGAAGATAGATGATGGCGCATTCATACATTCCCTGAAGAGATAAGCAACGCTGGAAGAGCTGACATCATAAGAATGAAGAGACGGAGGGGGAAGCGGTTGTGTGGAATGCTGTCCTCAGTGGTTCAAAGAGATGGTGGGGAGGGGGAGAGAGCAGCGGGAGACCCCCACGAAGAGGGACCACACCACCATCTATCAAATCATCCGGTCCTTTCATTATCAAGTGAGATGGTTCAAGCTGAACATCCCTGCAGGGCACAGGGTAGGCTCCCCTTCTCTCTGCTCCCAAGCCAGCACAAAGAGAAAAAGAAACAGACTCCAGTTGGAAGAAACATCCCCCCTTCTCCCCCCCCCCATGTTTTCTTTCCAAAGTGACTACCATAGAGTTGGTCTAGGATTCTGCCTTGGTCTTTTATTTCCCCAGGTCTCCCACCCTTTCATTCCAGCTATCTAGAGAGTTTTCAGTTTGGAAGCCTTGCATCAACTTTCCTCGGACTGAGGCAGCTATTTGGATGAGTAACTCCCAGATAACTTCACCTGGAGGACTGAGAATCTTCACAGACATTCAGTGTGGGATCCATGGATGATCTTGGACTGCAACTCCCAGAAGCCTTTGCCACTAGCTATGCTGCTCAGGATTTCTTGGGAATGCAGTCGAATAACATCTGGAGACCCTGGGTTGGGAGCCACTGCTCTAGATCTATGTTTCCCAAATTGGGTTCCCAGATGTTCTTGGACAGCAACTCCCAGAAGCCTTCACCACTAGCTGTGCTGGCCAGGATTTCTGGGACTTTCAACCCATGAAGAGACAGAGCGGTCTGATATCATATTTGCTAGTGGCTCCATCCAAAGACATTCTGGGATGTTTAGTTCATGGGGGCATTGAGAGTTCTCTGACAACGCACCCTTGTGCCATCCTGAACTCCTTAAGAGCAGAGTGTTCCTAAGGACCTTTCCAAAGGAGATTGCATCTGTAAAATGTATCCGTGGCAGTTAAACTGGGATTATATTACCACACATTGTGACGGTGGATGCTCTTCCGTCCTCTTTAGAGGGCACTTGTGGGGAGGATTTCGAATGCATCCTCATTCCATCTGGAGTGGAATGAGGCCCCATCAGATTTGATTTGTTGTAAAATCTGCCCCATCCAATTTGATTTATTGTAAAATCTCTATTATATAAATGAAATCTATTAGGTCAGAGCCATCCTGGTGGTCTGGATCACAGCAGAACATTCAGAGCCCCATGGCACAATGGTTAAATGCCTATACTGCAGGTAAAGCTGTGCTCATGACTTGGGGTTCAATCCCAGGTAGCAACCTTCCATCCTTCCAGTATATAAGCAGAACACTTTTGGGGGGGGGGGTCAAAGAGGAAGCAAATGTAGGAGATCTGGTCCTATAGTAATATTGTTTTTGTTTTTGTTGTTCTTTTTATCTGTCAAGATGCTCATTGCTAATATGCTCCCATGCAACAAACAGACACACTTGGTAAAATTAATACGATACAATTCTTTTATGCTTCTCTTCTCTTTGAGCGGAAGATAAAGTTGAATAGAGACCCTTCAGCAGGAAGGTTTTCTTCCTTCAGAGCTGAAATGAATCCCAGTGTAACAATCACAAACCCTCTACCTCCACCCCCTCTTAAAAAGCAAAAGACAGTACAATTGTTTTTTTTACCTGCGCAATGGAGGCCTCTTTCCACCACTGAGAAAGAAATTTAAGCCTCCTCGAGGAAGACAGAGGCTCATTAAAAGGAGTTATCACAAATCAGTTATCAGACATTTAAAGTATAACCCTTTTCAAATAAACCTGTTAAATAAATCCACAGTAAAGATAATTAGGTCAGTGTTACACCAGTGCAGCCTGTGCTTATCCGTCCAGGAAGCTTTAATGGCAGAGTAAGCCTGTTAAAAACACCACAGGCAGCGTAGGCAAAAAGAAAAAGGCTTCTTAATGCACCTTTCTCCCTAAGCACCGCCAAATGATGGCCATGGGATACAGGAGAGAGTCAATGGGTTGGTATGGCTCTCCCAAGGTTGTCGTGTGTGATTCACTCGTGTACTCTTGACCAGCATCTAAAAGCTGGGTTTTTCTTTCCCAAATGAAGTGTAATCTTAGGGGCCAAGGGTTTCTGGCATGGTCAGACTGTGGGATCCTTTCAACACTAAAATAAAGTGAAATAAAAGAGGAAATACAAGCTAGATCTAATGGTTCTCTGAGTGCCCATTTGGGCACTCAATGTGATAGGTCTCATAATTACTGCCCCTAAAAGGAGGGTCCAAAATGAAAGCAACGGGATGGATCTTGGTCAACAAATGAGAGGCAGAGCAAGGCTTTTGTCAGGCTAATGGCTCTTCACTAGAGATGGGCACGAAATGAGCGATTTTTCGTTTTTGTTTTCGTTTTTTCGTTTTGTTACGCAACGAAAATGAAATGAATTTTTTTAAAACAAAACGAAAACGAAAACGAAACAACAAATTTTGCCGTGTTTTTCGTTTTCATTGCAGCAGATGCAATGAACTAAAAAGAATGCTAACGAAACAGCAATTTTTCATTTTCGTTTTCATTTTTGTTTCGTTACCTAACAAAACGAAAACGATTTTTTTTGCAAAAAAGTCACAAAAATGAAAACGAACCGAAACAGACCCCTAAACGACCAAACGACAAACGAAACACCATTTTTTTGAGTCGTGCCCATCTCTAGTCTTCACTGCTCATTCAAGACCAAGTGATTGTTAAATGCTTTTTTGTTACAGAAGAGATTGCTTGCAACAGGAGACTGTTCCTTGGAAAATCAGCACCTCTGCCAGGTATTTTGAGGGTTGCTAGATTCAGAGGGAACCAATAATACCTAAAAATGGAACAAAGGAAAAGGCACATTTATTCCTAAATCAGTGGAAGATACAGACCTGCAGAAGGCCCAGATCCAAATTACATCAGGTTGTAATAGGCCATGACCACCACTTATTTGCAATTTGTCATCATTCTTCTTGAAGGACACTGTCCAGAAAGGGACACAGGACTCAAGATGAGCCCTTATCAGTGCCAAATACATTATGTTGGGACCCTCATGTGCTTTCAAGTTGTCTTTGACTCATAGTCATCCCATGAATGAGGGATCCTCAAGAAGTCCTGTCTTTAACTGTCCTGCTTAGCTCTTGTCAACTCAAGCCTGTGGTTTCCTTTAGAGAGTAAGTCCATCCCGTATTTAGTCTCCCTCCTTTCCTGCTGCCTCCCACCTTTCCCAGCCTTATAGTCACCTGGGTGTAAACCTCATGGAACTCCAGATACATACCTGCTGTTTAGGATTCCCATACACTCTGAACATTCATTTACTCGTGAGTAACACTGATTCCTCTCCCCTTTTTGCCTGGCACTTTATTCCTCCCCTGCTCTCCCCCAGCAGTAACTCACATCCAAGCCAAATATATCAGTGTTGCAAAGAAAGCTGACACTGGCATAATAAACTCTGTATTGAGGCCAGATAAGGTCTCCTCATAATACTATTTTTCTAAAACAAAAGTAGGGGAAGAAAATCACGAGAGGACGCATGCACTGGAATATCAATGTGCTACTTGAGAAGTCAGTTTAATCCTCCTCCTCCCCACCTCCTTTTCTTTTCTTTCTTGCAATAAATGAGGAGAGCTGGTGACATTCTCAACTCTTCCAAAACCATCCATGGGTGCATACCAATGTTGTGTTGCTTTGGTGACCCGTTCATGCATATCAGAGGTTCAAGTGAGCCAAGAGGGAAATGATTCTCAAACCCATCCTTTAGAACATCTTTGCAACAATAAGGTTGATAACCGGGGACAAGGCATAGCAACATCATGCCAGGTGATGGTTGTCCTTCAGATCTGAACTGATTCCCAAATCTAGAACTGAACTGAGTGGCTTCAAACCTATTTAGTGGACAAACCCAAGCCATGCAGATGTCTTTCGAAACGGGCGAGACTTGGAATATTAGAATTCCTCCTAGTTCATTACCACTAGCTTTGATTTGGAGGGAAAGAAATCACAGACACCTGATGCCTCTACTCGATTGTCTTAGCATCATCTCAGAATTGCAGAGCTGGAAGAATCGCTATGGACCATCAAGTCCATCTCCTCTCATAGTGCAGAACCGAACTTCCAACCTCAGATTCCCCAACCAGAGATGTAAACCACTGAACTATCCAGCAGTTCTTTGTAGTCTCTGCAGCAATTGTTATAGCAGTGTGTGTGTGTGTGTGTGTGTGTGTGTGTGTGTGTGTGTGTGTGTGTGTGTGTGTGTGTGTGTGTGTGTGTGTGTGTGTGTGTGTGTGTGTGTGTGTGTGTGTGTGTGTTGATGCATTCAGGTCAAGCATGTCCAAAGTCAGGCTCGGGGGCCAATTGTGGTCTGTTTTCAAATTTTGAGTGGCCCGCAGCCTCTTTTCTCTGCCGGCTCAGCCTGTCATACATACCCACCAGCTGGCCTCTCCCCAAACTGGATGGAGATGTCAGTTTACAGTTTTACGGTTTGCCTGCCCTCCCTCCCTGCCTCCGTCCGTCCCCCTAGCCACCAGCCCAGCCTACCTGTCCTGGCTCCATTGCTGCAGCATCCTCCCTACCTCCTTGCATGTCCTAGAACAGTGGTGTCCAAAATTTGGCCCTCCAGATGTTTTGGACCACAACTCCCACAGTCCTTTGTCATTGGCAATACAGGTTTGGAATTCTGGGAGTTGTGGCCCAATACATCTGGAGGGCCAAAGTTTGGACACCCCTGTCCTAGAGGCTTGTCCAAATATGCCTGAATGGTTGGCCCCCGCACATTTTCACCTCACCAAATCTGGCCCTTCTTGCAAAAAGTTTGGACACCCCTGATTTAGGTGGTTCCCAAATTTGGGTCACCCAGATGTTCTTGGACTGCAGCTCCCAGAAATCCTGGCCAGCACAGCTGGTGACAAAGACTTCTGGGAGTTGCAGTCCAAGAACAAGGTTGACAACCTCTGACTTAAGAATAAATTCAGTCTTGCAAATGCAGACACTCTGTGTTGGATGAGGAAAACACACAAACCTCACTGCCTCCTTATGAGGAGAGAGAGAAAGTTATTTTCTCATTTAGCATCAGAACCTGAACTAGATTGTGGTTTATAATCTTACCTGTTACCAGCTGGGTGCTGTATTTTCCTCAATGATGCGATTTTATATTGGTTTAAACAGGCCTTTAATTCTGTTTTAATCTTTGTGTTTTCTGGTTTTAATTGCACTGTTTAGTCAATATTACCATAACCCTCCCTGGACCCCAGTTGTGCGTTGCTGTTGTTTTGAGGAAAACAAGGCATAAATCCAACCGATGAATAAATAATACAAAGACATGTTAGCAACTGGCACAACAAAGGGTGTGCATACCTTTTTGTCTGGGTTTCTGTGAAGCACATGCGAAGATGTCACATCACAGTGATGATTAGGAACTAAATTATGCCTTTGAAAGAAACATTCTCCGGGCACTGTCCTTAAGGTCAAGGGGGGAAATATCCAGAACATCTTGCACATTTGGTCTTTTGCCTACCACTTGGTCTTGGTGTTTATCAATGAAGGATGCTGCTGGATACACCCTCTGTTGTACAGGACTTTAATCAGCTGATGCTACCTGGAGCTAGTGGTAGTTTAACCAGAAACAAAGGACTTTTACTTAAGGGTGTGTATGTGGGAGGGGAGCACAGAATTAAGCAAGCAAAGCTTCAGGTGATTCCGATGGGTTGCTTTTATTTTGTGCGGCTTCTCCAAATCACTCTTCCAAGTTGGATCACTGGTTGGCATGTCGAGACACCACATGCATCACCCATCAGTAGAATCGCAGAATGATGGAGTTGGAAGGGGCTTCAAAGGCCATTGAGTCCAACCACCTGCTCTAGGAAGGAATACAAATTCAAGCAGACCTGACCAATGGTAGTCCAGTTTTCTCTTGAATGCCTCCATGGTTGGAGCATTTACCACCTCTTGAGTGATTGTTTCCTTTGTTGTACTGCTCTAACAGTTAAGATCTTTTCTTCCTGATATTCAGATGAAACCTGGCTTCCTGTAGTGTGACACCATTATTCATTCCATCATGTCCTGCACTCAGGGATGATTGAGAACAGATTCTACCCCTCCTCTGTAGCACCGTCTTTCAAGGATTTGAAAAGCAGTATCTTATCTTTCCTTGCTCCTCTTTTCTCCAGTTCTTTTCTCCATCTCCAGTTCTTTCAGTCTTCCCTCATAAGACTTGGTTTCCAGTCCCCTGGCCATCCTTCTTGCCTTCCTCTGAACTAGTTCCAGTTTCTTGGCATCGTTTTTGAATGGTGTCCAGAAGTGAACAGAGTATTCTAGATGAGGCCTAACAACTGCTGAGTAAACCAATGCTGATGCATCCTAAAAATGCAACAGATTCCTCAAAGACAGCCAGTCTTAGAGTAGATGGCTAATCACCATAATCACCTTAGAACTTCTGAACTGGACAGGACACTATGGATCATCTGGTCCAGTTTGTCAAGGACCCTCCATGGGGAATTGAACTCCCAACCACTGGCTTTGCTGCCAGAGACCTCAGCCACTAACCCTATACAGCATTGTACAGCTGTGGCCTCACGAGATTGCAATAAACAAGAGCAGTTGAATAGCCAACCCCAAAGTCTCAGTAAGTCTTCATCCCTGACCAGGCAGCTGTTACTGATGACTGACCAAGGAGGCAGGACGAAAGTGGACAATGAGGCGTATCACTAGATGGAGACAAGAAACTGAGAACTGAGAAGAGACAAGATACAGAAGCAGGTAGACACATTTCTAAAGCGGATAAGTACTGTTCTTCATTGGGAGAGTGGAGGAAAGTAGGAGACTCCCTGAGAGCCTGTAGTCCAGGAATCAAGAATGGAGAAGAAGATGTACTGGTTCCCAACATCTGGGACCCCAGAATTTCTAGGACTATTTATTTATTTATTTATTTATTATTAAATTTATACCTCGCCCATCTTCCCTAAGGGAACTCTGGGCAGCTTACAAAGCTGATAAATTCAGCAGACTACAGATGAAGGCTTCTGGGAATTTTAGTCCAAGAACACCTGGAGTTGGCATCCCTTGGATTAGAACAGCACACATCATTTCCTGTGGACTAGCAAAGAGGCTGAGGCCATAGGCTTGAGCCAGCCTTCTAGAGCTGTCCATGGTGCTGAAGGATGCCAACTCTACAAGCGTCTTCCATCCCTAGCAATGTCCGGAAAATACAGTGATACCTTGTCTAAAGGAATTAATTCGCTCCAAATGAAATTATGTTAAGCAAAATTTCCTTTATACAAATTTCCCATAGGAATGCATTGAAAATGGAGTAATCCCATTTTTATGTTGTACAGATTCGCTCCATAGGCGATTATGTTGAACCATTTTTATGTCATACAAACTGTTTGTTATACAAGGGTCCACTGTATATCTTTCGGGGAAAGATCCCCTGCCAGTTCTGTGGGGTTCTGTTTGAGGTATGCGTGGGTCCCTTCAGGGGGAAAGGCAGCATAAAAATATATTATTATTATTTAACCACACAGCTATCTACGCTGGATTTTATATTACCAATCACTAGTCGAGTGCTTCCCAAGCATTTAGGACTCAGTGATGTATCGGCGAATTATGCGAGCAGATCCCAGTAAGGTGGCTTTCTGCATCTGACTGATGGTGACTTTGTCAACTCCAATTTCTTCTAAATATTTGCTTAGCTCTTTAGGCACTGCACCCAGCGTGCCAATTACCACTGGGACCACCTGTACTGGTTTATGCCAGAGTCTCTGAAGTTCAATTTTGAGATCCTGATATTGGGTAATTTTTTCAAGTTGTTTCTCAGTGACTCTACCATCTCCTGGTATAGCAACATCAACGATCCACACTTTTTTCTTCTCCACAATCACAATATCTGGGGTATTATGCTCCAAAACCCTGTCTGTCTGTATTCGGAAGTCCCAAAGTAATTTTGCATGCTCATTTTCAGTCACTTTTTCAGGCTTATGGTCCCACCAGTTCTTTGTTATGGGCATATGATAGTTCTGACACAAATTCCAGTGGACCATTTGAGCAACTATATTATGACGCTGTTTGTAATCAGTCTGAGCAATTTTCTTGCAACAACTCAATATATGGTCAATAGTTTCATCTGCCTCTTTGCAGAGTCTACATGTGGGGGACTCAGCTGATTTTTCTATTCTAGCCTTAACTGCATTTGTTCTGATAGCTTGTTCTTGAGCTGCAAAAATCAGGGCCTCTGTCTCTTTTTTCAGTGTTCCATTGGTGAGCCATAACCAAGTCTTTTCCTCATCTACTTTTCCTTTGACTTTTTCGAGGAACTGCCCATGCAGCGCTTTATTATGCCAGCTATCAGCTCGTATTTGCATTGTTGTTTTCCTGTATTGACCCTTTGTTTGATTTACTTTAAACACCTCCCTGTTCTTAACCTCCAATAATGCTGGCTCTGTACTATTTTTACATAATCTGCCAATGCATGCTTCTCTTCTTCAACTGTCTGCTTCACTTGCAGAAGACCTCTAACACCTAATTTTCTAGGTAAATACAGCCTGTCAACATCACTGCGTGGATGTAATGCATAGTGAATGGTCATAAGTTTTCTTGTTTTCCTATCTATAATATCTAGCTCCGTCTGAGTCCAGTTTATAATGCCAGCGGTATACCTGATGACCGGTATGGCCCAGCTATTAATGGCCTTGATGGTGTTACCACCATTCAGCTTACTTTTTAATACTTTTCTGACCCTTTGGATATATTCTTTACTGACCACATTTTTCACTTGCCCATGCTTGATATTATCTAATTCCAGTATGCCCAGATATTTATAGGCTCGAGACTGATGATACTTAATAGCTTGTCCATTTGGCATTTCAATTCCTTCACTCTCAATTATTTTTCCTTTTCTCAGTGCCACTGTGGCACATTTGTTTAGTCCAAACTCAATACTAACATCGGTGCTGAAAATTCGGGCTGTGTTGGTCAGTGAGTGTATTTCAGTTTCTGATTTTCCATACAACTTTAAGTCATCCATATACAATAGATGAGAAATTTTCCCTGAATTTTTAGCAGTTTGGTAACCTAAATTTGTCTTCTGCAAAATTATTATTATTATTATTATTATTATTATTATTATTATTATTATTATTATTATTATTATTATTATCATCATCATCATCATCATCATCATCATCATCATCATCATCATCTTCATCATCATCCCATGGTGGCTATTGAGGACATAAAGTAAGCCATAGAGGCAGAAGAAAACCACCGCAGAATGTCCATTCAAGGCAGTAAGCAGTAAGCAGTAAGCAATAATAATAATAATAATAATAATAATAATAATAATAATAATAATAAATAAATAAATAAATAAATAAATAAATAAATAAATAAATAAATAAATAAATAAATCTTTATTGTCAATGTACAACTTGTGTACAATGAAATTGGCTGAGTCTCCCTGCCACTCCCACCACCATCCCACTAACAACTACTCAATCTTATTGCACCAATAAAGCCCTAAGTAACCTAACACTACCACCAGAGATAGTGGAACAAGCAGCAGAGGCCTGTTAAGAAGGATGAGCAGATTTCCCCCATTCCCTTCGTTTATTTATTGCTCCATTGCTCCACTTGTTCTGCTGGTCTTGTGATTCAATCCTTTCGAATTCTAGTTTTAGCAAGGGAACTGTCTAACTCAGATTCCTGAACTGAGCCATGTATAGCTGGAGCTGATGATAAACCTGTGAGCTTCCTGTTCACGCCATCTGTTCATGTCTCCAACCGACCCTCCATAAAACACTCTAGAACAGGAATGGGGCAATGAGTTTGTCCCGATTCCTTGACTTCATCTCTTATCAGATGTAGCCAGAACAGCTAACGGTGAGGGATCATGAGAGTCTGGCTCCTAGAAGATTAGACATTTTTGTTCTCCCTCAGGAAAATCATCTCTCTAGAGCAGGGATGGCGAACCTTTTAGAGACCGAGTGCCCAAACTGCAATTAAAAACCCACTTTTTTTTTTTTGCAAAGTGCCAATACAGCAATTGAACCTGTATACAGGTGGCTATGAAGAGGCGATGCCGGGTGCCCACAGAAAGGGCTCCGAGTGCCACCTTTGGCACCCGTGCCATAGGTTTACCAACACGACTCTGGAGCAAAGATAATTCATTATCTGGATTCTGGTTGTCTCTTGTCGCAGGAGAAGGTGGATCAGAGATCAGACAGCTGTCTGTCCACTGGGTCTGTCCGTTCCACAACACAGCCGAATGTTGTCCTACCTAGACCGCCTGCAGACATCACAAAACACTTACCCTGGAGCACCAGAAGGACAACCTCGTGGGACCAAGAGCCTGAAATCCAGCCTGGACTCTCTCTGGGGACAGAACGGTTGCCGCCCAGGCTGCCCTATTTTGGCCACCTCAGGAGGAGGCAGGATGATCTCTGGGGGGGAAAGGCATCCCGCTGGGAAAGGCAGGAGGCGGCAGTGAGAGAGGAAGACCAAAGACGAGATGGCTTGAATGCCTAAAGGAAACCACCGGTTTGAGTTTCCAAGAGTTGAGCAGGACATTTCGGAGTTTTCCTGGGGTCGCCATAGGCGGGAGGCGGCGGCACATAGGAACAACAGCTTCTGAGGGCGCTTTTACACGCCCCCCTAAGATCCGCTGGCCCCTTAAATTCGAACCAGAGATCTTAGGGGTTTGTCGCTCTTTGTGCATCTCCACCCCTCCGTATTTCCTGGCTGCTGGCTGCGTGAGGGGAGGGAGGAAAAAAAGGGACAGAAGAATAAAGCCTTACCTCCTGGTGCTGGTGGAAGCTGGGGGGGGGGGGAGCCCCGGTCACTTCCTGGTTCCTCTTAAAGGGGCGGGAGGCAAAAAACAAAAAGAAAAAGAAGTAGGAGAGCCCAGCACATCCTCATCAAATATTTTTCACCTCCCAAGAGCAGGTACAAGAAAAGTGCGCTGGGTCGCGCTTAGGTGGGCGGGGTCGCACTTAATTGTCTGCAAACTCCGGAGCTGGTGAGGAAACATTTTTAAGCTCTGGAGCTTGCAGCCATTTGCGGTGGAGTTTAGGGGTCATGTATAAACGCCCTGAGACGGTATGAAAACTCCATGGACATGGGGGCCACGACTGTAAGGACGCAACACACACAGAGAGACAGACACACATACAGAGAGACAGACACACACACACACAAACGAGACACACACACACACAAACGATGACCTAGCCAGGGTCCTCTCGTCCTCTCCCATTCCCTCGAGCTCACCTGAGCGGGCAAATCCCATCCCTGTTGCTTTTGGATAGCTTATATTTGTGTCCTTACGGATGGAGGGTGGGGGGGGGGGAGAAAGGGCAGGGAGAGAGAGAGAGAGAAGGAGTGAGCCGGTGGGGCTGCCCTTCAGGTCTCCGATGAGCCAAAGCAAAAACAAAATAGCATCTAAGGGACCGAAGTTGCCCAAGGGTAGATTTGAACAGAGACAGAGAGAGAGAGAGAGAGAGAGAGCAAACGATCTGTCCACCCTAGTGCTATGGTGCGGCTACATCTCTCCGCCCCCCCGCCCCCCCCCAAGTGGCTGTGCTTCTCCCTCCTGCTTCACAGACTCTCCCTCCCTCCCTCCCGACCTCCCCAACCCCATATCTGAAACTACCCCACCCCACCCGCCCCCCACCCCGAACCTTCCCCATGCCGCCTTCCTCCCGTATCACTCCCTTCGGTCCCACCCCATCACCTTTCTCTCCCCCCCCCCCCGCCCCGTTTCAGCGCACTCCGCCGCCTCCTTCTCGCCCCGCCCCTTTCCCCGACAAGCCCCTCCCCCTTCTCGCCTAAAGAGGGCAGCGCCTCCCCCCTCCCCCCCACCCCCAAACGCCCTCCTTCTGGGCGCCTCTCCTTCAGGACCCCTCCCTACCTCCCTCGGCCCTTTCCCATTCATTACCTCCGGCCCAAGTTTGGCCCCGCCCCTCGGGCTCCCAAGCCCCTCCCATGGGCGGAGCGTCTCCTCCAGCCTGCCCCCCCTCTCCCCCCCCAATCTCTCTCTCTCTCTCTCTCTCTCTCTCTCTCTCTCTCTCTCTCTCTCTCCATCCTTTTTTCCCCCTCGGCTGCTGGGGCTGTTTGAGCCGCTTCCCTTCCCGGAGGGGGGAAGGAAAAAAAAAATCTAACCCCACCCGGAAGATCCCGATCCCTCCATCCATCCCTCCGAGGGGACCAGGCGGCGGCAGAGAAGAGCCCCCGTCGCCATCCTCGCACCGGGCGAGGAGAAATAAAGAAAGAAATCCAACCCGCGACGCGCCAGGAGGGAAGGCGAGGGAGGCGAGCCCGCAGGAGCGACGCGAAGAGCCCAAAAGGACGAGGGGGAAAAGAAGGAATACCCTCCGGATCTATCTGTGCATCGCTTCTTTTTTTTTCCTTCCTCCCCCGGGGCTGCTGGTGGAGGGCGGAGGAGGAGGAGGAAGAGGAGGAGGAGGAAGAGGAGGCTTTCGGGGGTCCTGCGCTGCCTCGCGAATGCCTGGAAGCCGGAGCGTGGTGGTGGTGAGGGATTTCCCAGCTGAGCATGAAAAAGACTGCTAGATCCCCAGGCGCTGCTTCCTTCGTCGCCTCCTCCTCCTCCTCTTCTTCCTCTTCTTCCTCTTCCTCCTCCTCCTCCTTCCTGCGCCTGCAGCCGCCGCCGCCGCCAAGCGCCCACTATGCGCCCCGGAGTCCGAGGGAGCCCCCGACCCGTTGCCTCCTGCCAAGCCGAATGAGAGGACTCGCCGGCCGCCAGAGAGGAGCATTGACAGCCGGTAAGGCGAGAGGCAGGCGCGCGCGGCATTGGGGGGGGGGGAGGTTTGGACGGGCGGGTGAAGGGAGCTCCTCTCTCTCTCTCTCTCTCTCTCTCTTTCTCCCTTCGTCCCCGCGGTCTCGCTCTCGCGCTGGAGCCGGCTTGCTCAGCTGGTCCTCCCGGACCGTCCTCCTCCTCCTGGGAACAGGGAACATCCCGCTGGGGTTTCTCCGCCGGCGACCTTCTCCGTCGCCCGTTTGGCCATCGCGGAGGGCTGGGCTGGGCTGGGCTGTGTCCACCCTTGGGGTTGACCCAGAGAGGGGTCTTGCTTGTTGGTCTCTCCCCACGACCCCCACCCTCCGGTCTCTCTTTAACACCCCCCCCCCCCAAATAATTCCACCTTTTACTCCCTTAGCACCAAAGCCACCACCATTCCACTGGGTGTCTGCTCCGATCTCCTACCTGGTCTTGCTGAGTCTCTGTCTCTCTCCATTCCATCTAGTCTGTGTATTTCTCTCCCCCTCTCTCCTTCATTTTCTCTCTGTGACACACACACACACACACACACACACACACACACACACACACACACACACACACACACACACACACACACACACTCTTATCTAATCTTTGCCCAAATATCATTCTCTCTCTCTCTCTCTCTCTCTCTCTCTGTGTGTGTGTGTGTGTGTGTGTGTGTGTGTGTGTGTGTGTGTGTGTGTGTGTGTGTGTCTATTCAGCCCCCATCTTCCTTGCTTTGCAGTCCATCACCTATCCCCCTTATCAAGCGAAGGGTTAAGTCCTAGCTAGGTGTGTGTGTGTGTGTGTGTGTGAAAGAGAGTGAGTGCGTGTGTGTGTGTGTGTGAGAGAGAGAGCACAATCTAATGCTGGTGCTTTAACTGCAGTGCCCCTGAGCTCCCTCTCTCTTCTGGGGCACAAGGGACGGGGGAAGAATTGAACCCCTTCCCACCCTGAGCCACGGTGTGTGCCGTGCAGGGACAGCACTGAGGCCCTAGAGGACTGGCACCTCTGTGCCTGTATGTGTGCATTTGTGTGTGCCTCACGCACCAACTGTGTGGAACTGCACTGGCTCCCCCCTTCTCTCTGGCTGGCTGGACCCTCGGATGTATCAGCATGCGGAGTGGGTCTGGGCGAATGCAGCACAGGCACATGCGTGCTGAAGCTCGACTCCGTGGTGCGTGTGTGAGTGTAAAAGTCCCTAGGCTTGTTTGTCCTGCCTCACACAGGCACAACCTGGTGTGCGCTCACACACTTTGGGCAAGGAAATCAGGCTGGCGATCCAGATGAGCTTGGCTCACCTTGCGTTTGCACAGGGTGTGTTTGGCAGGGGGTGCATGTGTGTATGTGGGTCGCGGAGCCGTGCTTTCCATCCAGCACAGTTGTGTCAGGTGTTCACAGCATAGCAAAAGGGCTGCAGTATATCTCTCCCCCCTCCCCCTTGCCACAGACCCCCACCTCGCCTGGGAGGGAGATACCTGTGCCAGGATGTCTATCGGTCAAGACAGAGCCTGACAGAGTCAAAGCAGGAGGAGAGCCAACCCCCACAGAGATTTACTTAATGCACTGCCTGTTTTGTTTTGTGGAGGGACCAGAAGGATGTCACATACAATCCCAGGCTGGGTGGGAGCTCCCCCACCCACCCAACAGCCCACCATATGTGTGGGGAGGCAGAGAGGATGGCTCACGATAGTCCTATACTAGAGATATTGTGTCATCCATCCATCCATCCATCCATCCATCCATCCATTTGGTGATGACCAGGGGTGGCTCAAGGCACCATCAGAAAAGAAGCCAGATCTCAGGAGAGCTTCAAGATGGGGTGGCATTCCCTCCAGACATGGGGGTGAAGCAAAAACTTTCTTTCTCACATATTTGGGCACCTTGCATGTGTACGGTGGAAGAGATATGCCATTCTGTCCTTTGCTGAAGGGACCAGATCAAAACCAACGTGGAGGACAGGGAAGGGGTTGGAAAGATCCATCTTGGTGATGGTGGGTGGCGGGGAAGCGGGGCGGGCTTGGCGCTGCACCTCGGACACCTGCCCTGCTGGGCACAAAGAGGGCTGCTGTCTAACCGCCTGAACGTACGGATGTTTGCACCCTTGCTTGGTAGCTGGAGGCGAGAGGGTGGGAGAAGTTGTCCCATCTGGAGGAGGGCTTCTCTTTCTAGACAAGAGTCAGAGAGGTGTCTGGCTGGGTACGGAAGCAGAGGAGAATCGTCACGATTGTCCGCATGGTGTGAAGAGACAGTAGGTGGCTAGAAGCACCCAGGGTTTGGGAATCTTGCTCTGGCAGGGGAGTGCGTGCCCATGTACACACTGAGGCATGCACAGATCCGGCACAGGCATATTTGGCTTCCCCTCATGCTCACACCTGCTCTGGTGCAGCAACGCACACATGCATGTGCTCAAGTGAAGGCACCCACATCCTCACTGCTTGGTAGATTTGCTCTGGTATTCACCTGTTGGAGATCTCTCTCTCTCTCTCTCTCTCTCTCTCACACACACACACACACACACACACACACACACAAGAGAGATTCTCCCTCTCCCATACAGATTCTCCCTTTTCAGTCTTGCACAATGTAGCGTTTGTTTCACTCTTACAACTCATCTCTCTCTCTCTCTCTCTCTCTCTCTCTCTCCATGACTTACAGACACACACACACACACACACACACACACACACACACACACACACACACACACACCGTCAGGACCCGGCTCTGTTGCACATGTTCCCCTGCAGGCACCAGACACACACAGAGAGACCCTTGCTTCTGCCACACAGACTCCTTCATATCTTACTTGATAGCATCTTTCACGCACAGGCAATTCCCTCCTTATAGCTTGATCAGAAACATGTGATGGTGTCGAGTAGAGTTTCCATCCAACAAACAAACCAAAAAGATGACACCCTCTCTCTGTTTCCCAGTCCTGCATGAGACGCTGCACTCCCGACACACCGCTTGTCTATTTTTATGCCACTGTTGCTTGGGCATGCTGCCCAACTGGCATGGTTTATTTCCATGCACATACAAATGCATGAGTTTGCCCCGAGCTTTTCCTTGGCTTTTCCCGAAGGTTATACAAAGATTTTCTCCAGCCTCTGCACAAGAATCTTCTGCTCTCTCTCTCTCTCTCTCTCTCTCTTTCGATTCCTCTCCCAGAATCTGACACAACTGTTCCCATACTTGCACTTCTCTCTCTACATGGAACACACACCAACCTCCATTGGCAGCCTTGATTGTGAGATTTTACATGTCACCCTAGCATGCTGAACACAACAAGGTGGTTAAAATATATGCAAATACAATTTCTTAGATTTTTGGGAGGGTAGAGATACTCTATAGCTGTAGTCCTTCTGCTAGGGGTGAGCTGATGTATCTGGTATAGGTGTTCACCCACATATATACACATTACAGGAGCTGAATTGTTCACCTGGTCTGTGCAAATAATCATCCTAAGATCCTCTCTGACTTGCCTCTACCTCTCCTTGCCTCTCTTGTCCTGCATCCTTTTTGGGTGTTTTTTCACTTGCCATTGATCTCTCTCTCTCTCTCTGTGTGTGTGTGTGTGTGTGTGTTTGTCCACCTTCCAAAATGTTTACCATTCCACAAAACAAGCTTCTCACACATCTCTTGCTTTCATTCTCCCTTTTGCCATCTTTTTTTGGATCAGAGGAATGGCAGCGGCCAGGATCAGCTGGAAGGGGGAGGGCAAGATCGGGGTATTTTCAGGGGTACGGGAAGATGGCGTCTGAATCTCTTCGGCAGTGGGTTTGTGTGTCCGTGCGACAGAGCGTGCCTGCCTGTGTGGACCATCTGCCTGCAGTTGTGAGACGTGGACTTTTCTCTCTCTTTTTGGCTGGTTCCACAGCACGTGCGGTGGGGAGTTTATTTCAAAAGGGAAAGAGGAATGCTTTATGTCTGAGAGGTTGTTGGTGAGGAGGAGCCCGGCAAGGTGTGGGTGAGGGGAAAGATGAGGTTCTGGGTACAACCAGAAGTGTGTTGGAGGCCAGGAGAAAACAGTGGCTTAAATATGTCACTCGTGGTACGTGTCTTTGGGAAGCTCGGCTTTTTGTACAGAAGCCTTGGGGGACAGAAAATGAGGTGGTACATCCATGCCTTTGGACATACTCTATGTGTAGATGTATGTGCATGAATACCGATACTAAATGAGCATATCTACAACTCATCTAGAAACATATATTGATGTGTGCTGTCATCAATGTGCTTAAAACCAGAACATGCATACCCCAAGTCATTAATCCCTCTCTTGTCTTCCTACAGGCCTAGTGAGAAGTCTGTAGACCCTTCTTAGGCAAAGGTTTGGTGGAGTCAGGCAGTAGCCTCAGTGAAATGTCTTATTTTGAGCAATAGCTGAAGGCATGCAAGCTGATCCTTTAATTGACAAGGGTATTGGATATTCTTTGTTTTCCTTTCTCCTGATGCCTTCTTCAGTGTTAGGTCCTCCACCCCCATGCTTCCCTGTTTCATGCCATATGTATGGGATCTGCTACAGGCAAAAAACAGGGTGTCATTCTGCATGACCATGCAGGCGTCCTTCAGGGCTGAGTTGAGAAGCTGCAAGATCTTCCATTTGGAATAAGGGAGATTGCTGGAGGCACCTCCATCTCTCTCTCTCTCTCTCTCTCTCTCTCTCTCTCTCTCTCTCTCTTTCTATGTGTATTTCTCTCTATGTCTGTCTGGGTGTCATAATTCTCCCGTAGCAGCTTGATATTTGTACCACCTCCAGTTTGGATGGTTCAGGCCAGGAGTTATGCGACAGGCACAATGGCTAAGCCAGTAAGATCAAGTGAAGTTAATACTGGGGTACACAGGTGGAGAGCATGGTCTTGACTAGAAAAAGAATGGATGTAGCGACTTTTCTTCTGTTGAATCAAAACCTTGGCCCATCTAGGCTAGTACTGGCAACACTGACAGGCAGCAATTGCTGTCCAGGGTGCTGAACAGGAGTCTTTCATGGTCCTATTTGGTGGTTTTCCACCTGACTTTGCTCAGCTTGCAGAATCAAACAATATCAGTGTTCTCAGGTTAATAAGATGGTCTAGAACAGTGGTTCCCAACCTTGGTTCCTCAACTGCTCCTGGACTTAAACTCCCAGAAGCCTTCATCATAAATTGTGATGTCCAGGAGTTATGGGAGAGGTAGTCCCCCCCTCCCGACCTGAGGTTGGAAAGCAGTGGACATCTTCAAAAGGATGGAGCATAGGGAGTTTGTCAAACAGAATATTTTAACTTGACTTTGGAAGACATGTTGGGCCTTGAGTTAGGAACACTGATGAGGGAATCGTGAATATGAATTTTCAGGATCTTTGGGGTCCATAATGCCAAATAGCTCCCACTGGCTGCCTTCAGCTCCCAAGGAGCTTCTCCTAAGAAGTCACTCTGACTCCCAGAAGGGGGAGCTCCGACTCTATTTTTGGCTTTGGAGAAAGATTTTTTTTTCTTTTGCCAAGGTAAAAAAGAAACTCAACTCCCAATTGAGAGTTGAGTTGGGTTTAGATCTGACGGTCTTTTATTTGTTTGGGGTGGTGGTGGTAGTGGGTAGTGGGCTACATGCCACAAGCTTCCTTAAACTGTCCACCCTTTCAGAAGAGAAGGAGGATGACGCCATCAGCTTGGGCGAGAAAAATCAACAGAAATCAGCTAGGCACATATCAGCCAGTTGTAGCCGAGAGCTATTTATATTTCTCTGTCTCTCCTCCTGTTTCTCAGTCTCCCCCTTCTCCTGCAGGAACAAGGGTAAATGATAAAGGCAACCGCCTTCATCTGGACTCTTTTTTTTTCTCAGCCTGAACTGAAGTGGCTGAGGTCAGGGCTGGCCCTGCTGTTAGACAGGAGGAAGCAGCCCTTTGAACTCTTACATTTGCCGAATTTTTAATGGTTGTCCAGAGGCCTCCATGGCAGAGGCGTTGTACTTCCTGCTTGAGCAGTAATCCTGCCTTGTCTTCACCAATACCATCCTATCTGTGGCATGGAATTGCTTCCAATTGTCCTGTCCTGTGATCTTTTATTGTTAAGCCACAGGCCAGTGGTCCAGAAATTGAGCTAAACATAGATCAACATCTGAGGACTTTCTCTCTGACCTCTTTAGCAGAGACCAAACAATGGCTGAGTTAGAAGTATCTTCAAGGGTCAACTAGTACAACCTTCTGATCGTGGAGAAACCCACAGCTGAAGCCTGATTACTATCCAGCCTCTATTTGCAAACCTCCAGAGAAGACACAGGAGAGGCCAACATATGTCCTCTCAATCATCTTCTCTTCAAGTTAACACGAAGCCCCCAGGTCTTTCAATGATTCCTCATATACAGTCATTCTTATCTTCTTGGTCATTTCCATCCATATATGTTCCAGCTGCTGGTATGCATGTCAGATTGTTGGATATTAAAGAGCAGAGCATTCTTAGTGGTGGCTCCCCATTGGTGTAATTTTTCTCCCTACTCCTAGTTGTGTATCTGCAATGGAATAAACAACGGCAACTGCTTCTTCCTTCTCAAAATTTCTATTTGCCCATGTCAAGTTCAATATTCTGTGGATTCTTGGAAGTGCTTGTGGAGATGTTTTTAGATTGGCAGTTGCTGTCCTGTTACGATTTATTTATTGCTTATGCAGACCTGTGGGAGAATGTAAGACCCAAAAAAGTGACACAGGGACTTGTATATGCATGCATGCATAATATTCTGGGGGATACACTGTGATGCAGTGGATAGAGTGATGGCTAGGATTCAGGAGGTCTGGGTTCAAATATGGAAAATGACTGGAGGAAATGTAGAGCTGCAAAGTTCTCACTTACTTTGACAACCCTGCTAGAGTCTCTGTATGCTGGTTGACAGCATACAGCAATACTTACGTCTATACATCCATAGGTCACCAGAGGCTGCCTTTCTTGGGGAGACTAGATCATCAGTGGGAGAGAATATAATTCTTCTTCTTCTTCAAGTGTCATGTCCTTATAGAATGTTGGCGATCAGTAGTGTGATCTGGTTTTTATCCAAAGATCAAAGATGTTTAGCATGACTGGAAAACCTAGATAATGGAATTGGCTTATAATAATAATAATAATAATAATAATAATAATAATAATAATAATAATAATAATAATAATAATAATAATAATAATAATAATAATAATAATAATCCCCAGTATTGGCAATTGCTTGATGTCAACTGAGAACATTTCAGATTAAAGGTGTGGGGGGGAGACAGGTGTGGAAGACACCAAAGTGGGACAGATCCTCCTATCAAGGCCGACAGTTTTCAATGCTTAGCTAATCTAGCTTTGCCGCATGTATAGCTCTCTCGTCTCAGTGTGCTTCCTCTTCACAACAACTCTGTGAAGTAGGTCACAGAAAGAGACAGAGACAGAGACAGAGAGAGTCTGACCTAAATTTACTCTGTGAGTTTCATGGCTCAGCGAGACTTCAGGGTGGATTTCTCGATGTATCGCTATGATCATAGAATCACAGATTCATAGAATTGGATGAGACCTCAAGGGCCATCCAGTCCAACCCCCCTACCATGCAGGAACCCCCATCACAGTATTTCCGACAGATGGCCTCTGCTTAAAAACCTCCAAAGAAGGAGACTCCACCACCCTCCTTTGTGGTAGCATCCTCCACTGCCGAACAGCTCTAACCATCATGAAGTTCTTCCTAATGTTCAAATGGAATCTCTTTTCCTGTAGTTAGAAACCATTGCCCCGAGTCCTAGTCTCTGAAGCCATGAAAAATAAACCAGTCCCCTCTTCAATGTGACATCCTGTCAAATATTTAAAAATAACTATCTTCTCCCCTCTCAGCCTTCTTTTTGTAAGGCTAAACATTCCCAGCTCCCTAAGCCGTTCCTTGCAAGACATTTCCTCCAGACCTTCAACCATCCTGGTCACCCTCCTCTGTACCCGCTCGAGGTTGTCAACATCCTTTTTAAATTGAGGTGCACAGAACTGAGCACAGGACTCCAGGTGGGGTCTGACCAGAGCAGAAGAGAGGGAAGTGTTCCCAACCTTGGATCCCCAGGTGTTCTTGGACTACAACTCCCAGAAATCATGGCTGGCACAGCTAGTAGTAAAGGCTTCTGGGATATTACAAGAATATCTGGGCACCCAAGGTTGGGTACCGCCAGCATACAGTAATCACTACACCTCCCTGTTTGTCTGCCCCTCACTAAGGTCCACATAGTGTTACAGGAATTCCTTCTGCTAGGCAGTTTCATCCACTGATTACCCAGGATGCCTATCACAAGGAGAAACCATGGCTTGCAAGAACCTTCTGTTCTTCTGGAAACAATCACGTCCCCCAGTTGACTAGAGGCCAATCTCTCTCCTCCCCCCCATGCCCCCAGCTCATGAAGGTCAACAAATCCATTTGCGCGTGCAGTGGGGAATGGGATGATGGGGGAGGGGCAAATAGGAAGCTGCAACAGCTGTTCAGCAGCATCTGGAATGCAGCAGTGATGTTGAGTTTGATCCCAAAGCCAGACTGTCTTGGTGGGAAGAGGAGGAGGAGCATTATCAGAACAGTAGGACATTATTTGTGCCTCTTGTAAAACTACGGTAACATACACGGATGAGACATTTTAGTCCCTAACATCCCATTTCAGTTGCAGTGACTCCAAGTCACTGAATGCATATCTAAGAAGCTGAGCTGTCTATATATTCTTTGAAATAAATCCACATCTAGGTTATATCAAAAAGCCAGTGCATCAAATTGTGACCGAGTCTAATGAGAAAGCATTCGTTTCCACAAGTAGGCCAGCTTCTGAGATAACCAGAGACTGGAAACATTACTTTTTGGGGACCGTGGCTTTCCAAAGAACCTCTGGCAATGTTGGCCAGGGTGTTTGGGGCACTGTGTTCCAGAAATCAGTGGCTCTCATCTATGCTTCTCAAACAGATGGTTGCTCAGCCTCTGGTTGAGGACACCAAGGATGAAGTGCCAACCAGTCATCCAGCTTTGGTTAATCCCATCACTGAAATTCTTGTGTTGGCCATGAAGTTGTGTCTGTGAGTCCTGAAGAAAATCCACCTTCATTGTTCTCAGGTGAAGTTTAGTGGGGAATCTTACCAGAAGCCAGGAGCTTTCTTGGTCATCTCTCAACACTTGTGAAAGACTCTACCCAAGGAGGACTGTGTGAGTTTGGGCTCCAGCTTGAATCCTCACAGATGAAAGTCTACATCTAGAATAAGATCTACTGACTAGTCTGCCTGTCAATAGATCCACCCAGTTGGTGGTCATTGATCCGTTGGATCAATGGCAGTAGGTTCAAGTTATCATTGTTAAATTGTTTCAGCACATAGGCAGATCCCATTGGTTTACCTATGATCTGCTCAATTTGAGTACAGATAATGGTGTAATGGTTAGAGCGTTGGGCAAGGACTCAGGAAAACCGGGTTCACATCTCTGGTCAGCCATGGATGGATCATGTAAAAAACTCATTAAATATTTTATTTACCTGGACAGTCCTGTTATGATTGCTATACAGTGGACCCTTGTATAACAAACAGTTTGTATTAAATAAAATCTGTACAACATAAAAATTCCAGAGATAAGGGAAATTTGCTTAACATAATTGCCTATGGGGCAAATTTGTACAACATAAAAATGGGATTACTCCATTTTCAATGCATTCCTATGGGAAACTTGTATAAAGTAAAATTTGCTTAACATAATTTCATTTGGAATGAATTAATTCCTTTATACAAGGTACCACTGTATTCCAGTTCTGATCTGGTGACATGACCACCATCACAACAAGAATCCTCTAAATCAGCTTTGGGGCAAAACTGGCATTGCCTTCTGCTTTCAGTGTTCGGTGCTTTGAGTCGTTGCTCTGGATTTTATGAGTTGTACATTGCTCATTGCCGCGCCTTCCTCCTTTAGGTTTGATTTGCTGGGGTCTTTTGAGGAGTGAAGGTAGCTTTCTTAAACAGTGAATATGAGATTTTTATTACCAGAGATTTCTAAGTCCAAAATCAAGAGCCAGGAGATGATTCCTTGTGATGTCACAGGAATTGGAAGTTGTGTTGTCACAGCAGTCTAATGGTATGCTTGGAATTTAGGTCCATATTAAGATGGCATCCATAACCCCAAATGTAGAGCCTGAAAAGGGATGATCTGTATCAATCAGCGAGGAACAGGCATTTTGTAAATCTAATGGCTCTTAATTGCCCACTCTTAGAAACTTGACACTGTCACAGGGCTTGATTGCAACAATTTACTGTTCCAGGGAAGACTTATTTTTCTCTTAGCCACTGCAGGGATGACACCTAAACTGAAAAGCTACTAGGAAACCTGGAAGGCAATTGGGCAATTGTGGATGATGCCATAGTCCCTGCTACACAGATAGTCCTGGGGCTTTGATCCTGCAACACCTTGTTCTACTGCACCACTTTCTGGGTCTTTTGTCATCTCAATGAGGTGGCCACCCAACAGTTTGTGACTCATAACACATGTGTGCTGCCCATCCATCCTTGTTCCAAACGGCATGATGAGTTTGAGCGTACATACTCTGCTCCTAGGGCTAGCTGGGAGCTCTTTAAAGCTAGCTCAGCCTCCGAGCCTCCCAGTTGAGGCCCTTCTGCTAGGCAAGCCCCATCTAGGAGACTGTGAGATGCCTACCTTTGAGGCAGAACTCCCAGATTGGAGAACTATGGGATTTGCAGTCCAAGAAATCCGCCAGCCCTCTCCTCTCTCATCTAGTTTTTCAGCTCAACACACAAACTCCTTCAGGCTGAACTGTGGAGCCCCATAATCAGCTGAGATGCTTTAGATCTTCAAGATGCACAGAAATTAGACTCTCCTCTTCTCCCAGATTGTTCAGCCTGAGAGAGTTTTTCTGCCTGAGGCTCCCAGCAGGGTCTGGAGGCCTGGCACCCGGACAGCTGCCAAAAGAGGGGCGGGGGGGGGGATCTCTGCATGATCGCACCATGCCCCACCTGCCCACCCTCGCAGGTTAGATGGCTACTTTGGGGTGCAGTTGTTGGGGGGGTGTAACTGAGAACTGACTTGATGGCATGCAATTATTTCTTAACGGCGGCCCGCATGGTTACTGGGAGCATTAAAAAAAATGAAAAAGCAAGCAGAGCAAAAGGAATGTAATTACATTCTACTCATGTTCTATGGAGTGGCTCGATGAACAGAAATTAAACAAGTCTGAAATAAAGGAAGAATGGAGAATATATGCCTTTTTTTTTGCCTAGAGGGTTTTGCGGGTGGGGGAGGGGAGAAAAGAGGGATGATTTTGATGAGAGAGGCAGAAATCTTTGAGGGCAGGATGGAAGGACGCCAAATGCATTCAGAATGGAACTCCAAAAAGCCTTTTAAAGGGAAGCCGCAAAGAAGGTGTGGGGGGTCTCATTGGGCAGCCAAATTCCCAGCACTGGGAGGTCATGAAAGCACCGGGAGAGAGAGGGCCATCAAGGCAGCAAGACTCTCTTGCTGTCAGCTACTTCTGCTCGGTGCTCCATAATTAAGAAGAAGGGTTGTTCGTGCCCGGTGCCGGAGATCAGACGAGGATCCTTTTCCGGCAGGGAGTGGGGAGAAAAAAACGGGAGTCATGAAAGGAGAAGAGCTGGTGTAGCTTTGTTTCTCTCGTTCTTTTTCATGCATCGAACGGACAGGGAGGGAAGGTTGATGTAGATGGAGCCGCCTTTACTGTCAGGGAGAGTGTCAAGCAGCAGATCCGAGCATGGCCTCTGCCTTGAACCCTCCTCCGCTGCCCCGCTGCTCTTAGCTGTGACAGAGGACACGATCCCATCTGCAGTGGTGGAAAAAAAAAATCCGTCTTTCATCATGGTTGGCCGTTGCTGATGGGACAGGAAACAACGCCATGTTCTTTGTGGAGGAAAACAAGTCGGAATGCTCCTTGGGTGTTGGGGAGCCGCACCCAAGCTTGAGGTTTCATGGCAAGAGAGGAACGGAAGTGCAGGAGAAAGATCGCCAAGGTTGGCGGCAGAGTTGTGTACAAGCAGAAAAGACAAGGACAAGCTGAAAGCCAACACAGAGAAGACCCCATGTGCAGTGGAGTCAGGCAGATTGGAGGGTGGCCAGAGCACTCCATTTGTGTTTTAGGCCGAACTTTACAGGAACCAGGCTGCTGGTTTCACTCCTGAGTAGAGATGTAAAATTTCCGGAAATTTTGAAGCTCAGGAAAAAAACCCAATTTCCCCCGTTTTTTGGGGGGGCGGCAGAATTTTTTTGAAAAAATGAAAAAATACTACATTAGAACTCTCCCCCCACCCTTTACAGCTTGGAAGTCATTCTGTTACTTTAGGTAAACAAAATACGGCTATGGGCAATTTAACTTGCATAAAATTATCACAACCAGTATATTAAAATGTAATGTCTCCAAAAAATTATTACAAACAGAATTTACTTTTTAAATAATACTTATTTGTAATTGTAAGTAACAAATGGAGTAGCAATCTCTGAACTGTTTACTAGTTTATGTGGAACAATAAAAAAACCCCTACAAAACAATGTTTAAAAATCCAGAATTAACAATTATTCATATTTCCTCTCCACAGTATTAAATAAGAATAAAATAAAAACTGTATTCTCATAAAAATTATGGAAGAGGGGGGAAATGTGGGAGTTAGTTTCAACGAATGGGCATGAAATTTAAAGAGTTGCTCTGTATTTTCTTCCAGTGCTTCGAGGCCTAGTGAAGAGGACAGAACAGAACCAAACATACCCACCCGCATGCAAATACAAAAGTGAAACCTTTTTCTTTTTCTTGTGACAATAGCAGCACCTCCTAAGAAATGCATCTTGTTCTTGCATTGGAGAGTTCAGTTTGTAACCTAGGACTTGCTTGTCCTCAGTGCACAGAAATTAGAATAATACTATGCATATTTTTTAGAAATGATTTGCAAAATATTTGAACACCCTGTCTTAAAATATTTTATTCATCATGTTAAAATAAAACATTTCATAATCATTTTTCTTTTTCTTTTTTTTCTTTTTTTCCATTTTATTTTGGGAAAAAACCAAAAAGGCTTCAGGGAAAAAATGTTTTTTTTTTCCTGAATTTTTCCATTTTTTTTCTGGGCCTTCACATCTCTACTCCTGAAGGTCCTTCACTTTTCCCACAGGACTTTTTATACCAGGTAACTCTTCGAGAGAACACTTTAAAGAGCTCAGGGCTCCCAATCTTTGGTCCTCAGCTCTTCTTGGACTGCAACTCCCAGAAATCCTGGCCAACACAGCTAGTGGCGAAGGCTTCTGGGAGTTGTAGTCTCAGAACATCTGGATTACCCAGATTGAAGAGCCACTGCCATAACCCATGAACCCTGGCTAGGCTGACTCTGACGAAATGAAGCTCCCAGTTAAGTCATCCTTGGAGGGTCATCATAAGCTCTTTCTACTCTAGGACATCTTGGACAACTGTACCTTAGAATGTCCCAGAGAACAAGGCCAGGAATAGAGGATTCTGGGAACTGAAGTGAACAACACAGAGTATCATAGAAGCCTCGGCCCACCTTTCTTACTGCTCCTCTGCAGTGCCATTTGCCTCAGGATCACTGGACATGACCCCAAAGGTCTATGGCACGGTGGTTGTCCAGCTCCAGGTTCGTCATCCCTGCTTGAGCCCATCCTTAAGTAAATTAGCCACTGAGGAGAGACCCAAGGTCGTGATCATGGAATCGCTGAGTTGGAAGTGATCCATAAGGGCAATGGGTCCACCTAGGGATCCCAACCAAAGCAGGTTTGATAGATGGTTGTCCAATTCTCTCTTGAGCACCTCCAGTGCTGGAACGCTCACCATCTTCTGAAGTCATGAGTTCTATTGTTGGATTGCTCTAACAGTTAAGAAGTCCCCCCCCCCCCGATGTTCAACCTAAATCTGGCTTCCTGTAACTTAAGCCCATTGCTACGCTCTCCTCTCTCCCCTCAATCTCCAGGCTTCAACATGCCCAATTCTTTCAGTTTTTCCTCCAAGGGCATGGTTTTCCAGTGCCCATATAGAAAAAAGACCACGGAAGGCTCTCTTGCCATCCTAAAGCAGGGACAGAACACCATTGGTCTTTAGATATTTTGGCCTACCTCTCTCATCAGCCACATCCGGCATGGGAAGTTCGAATGGATGATGGGGAATGTAGTCAAACCATCTGAAGTAGCAGTGGTCTCCTTCTCCTGTTCCATCCATCCATGCAAGCTGACTTTGAAGGAAGGCCCATCGAATGTGGTGTTTCTTCACTGCCCTGGGCATGTAGGTGCAAATTATGATGCCAGGCTACCTTTCCATCTGTGCTAGCAATGAGGCCTTGTGGTTGTCTTTCTTTTGAGAATAAATCAGACTCATTTTTTTCTCCAGCCTGTCAACAATGGTGCCAATATTATTAAACCCTCTGTGTTTTCATTGACTCTGGTTCCCTCCCCCATTTTTTTATTTGAATGGTGTATGTTGTGCAATAGACTTTAATTTAAAGCAGGCTTCTGATTCCCTGCTATTTTGAGCTGTGCTTGCAGTTTCCAGCAGGGGTAAGGAACATTGATTGCTGCTGAGCTGACCCCAGCACCCTCAATCTTTCACTGAATGGCACCAGGACCTGCCCTGGTACGTGGAAGGTGTATTTGCTGGGTGAAGGCTGCAAATCGATACGGCCTGTATCTTTTCCACCTTTGCAGTCTTATTCCTGTTCTATTTTTTCACAGGCCAAAGGAAAAGAGTCCATGGTCTCCTCCCCCCATTTCTTTTTCACTTGTCATGGAGAGAGAAAGGACATAGTGACATCTCAATTAAACGGGAATGGGGAGAAATAGTAGTTTGATTGATGAGAAGGATCCAGTTCTGCCTTTAGGATTAAATGCCTATTTGAAATCTAGGTGCCGATCTGTTGCAGCAGTATCTAAAACAGGATTTCTTCCATCTGGACTTTAGAAGGCACATTTTAAAGAGCCAGTGTGGTCTAGCAGATAGAGTGTTACACTAAGATTCAGGGAATCTGGATTCAAAGGTCCACTCGGACATGGGTTTTCAAGGAGGTGGCCAAGGTGAACTGGTCTTTGAGCATCTCACATGCTTTTTAAGAAGAAAGGTAGAATGAGAACATTTAATCAATCAATCAATCAATCAATCAATCAATCAATCAATCAAGAGCCAGATGCAGGGGAGTGCTATCAGGAGACACATATCTAGTCTCATGCGGTCCCAAACGCATCTGGTGGGGCCACTGTGAGATACAGGAAGCTGGACTAGATGGGCCGTTGGCCTGATCCAGCATGGCTCTTTTTATGTTCTATTATGTTATGTTCTTTAAGAGTCTTAATAAATTGATTAATTGAGTTTTAATAATTAATTAATTGACTCTTAAGTCTCGGGCTGCAGTTGAATTTCTCCAGAATATCATCTTTCCAGGGAACTGATCAACTGGTCAACTGTAGAGATTGCTGCACACCCAGAGTTCTCAAAAGAGTCTTAATAAATTGATTAATTGAGTTTTAATAATTAATGAATTGGCTCTTCAAGTCTTGGGATGTAGTTGACTTTCTCCAGAATCTCATCTTTCCAGGGAACTGGTCCACTGGTCAACTGTAGAGATTGCTACACACCCAGAGTTCTCCAGGAGGAGATAATAGTCTCGGGGTGAGCTGCACTGGGTGAGAAGACATTGTTGAGCTGGGACTTTTTAACGGCTGGCATCCATTTCCTTTTCACTTCCAGCCAACACTCATAATCACCAGCTCAGCCTGAGGACATCCAACTGCACGTTCCACTCATGAGAGAGTGTTGTATCATTAGCCTGAAGTAGGGTAGAACCACTGGCTTTGGGAGCTTTATATTGACTTACCATTCAGTAGTTGATTCAGTGGATCCACTGTCTTGTTGGGCCTAGCAATAGGTTGCTGGCCATAATGTTTTTCCTCAAAGATTCAAGGAATGGGAAGTTACTATCTTGGTTACCCTGATGACTTGCTGTAAAAGATAATCAAGATATTTCAGCATGGGGTGAGGAGAGTCTCTCCTTTCTACTGAGATGGGCTTAAGACTCCACAGAGCCTGGCAGCCATGTTGGGGCAGGTCAGTTCCTCATCTTCTGCACTGTTTTTTTGTCTGAGGAGCTATCCAACATGCTGAAGATGCTTTTGTGGGGTGGGGAGGATGTAGTTCATAGGAAGTGCCTGAGGGGATCCTCCAAGGAACACAGTCCTCAATGGCTAGACATTGGCCCCAAAGTTATATAGAATCATAGAGTTGGAAGAGACCCCAAGGGCCATCCAGCCCAACCCCATGCCATGCAGGAACCCCCATCATAGCACTATCTCATGGGTCCCAGTTCTACAACCAAGAATTTAAGGATATTTGATTTCCCTCTCTGCCTTTTGGGCCACTTCATGTTTTCCAAATGCCAAGACTTGAGCTGACTCATCCGTTGCTTTACCCTTCAGAATACTCCCCTCCCCTGCTCCTTTCTTCCTCTCTTTCTCTCCCTGTCCCACCTGAAACAAGTTGTACAGCTTTAGCAAAGAGGTGCAACAATATTTATTATTTTACTTATTTATTTTATGTATATACCACAACCATCTAGCAAAAAGCTACTCCGGGCAGTTTACAAACATATACATAATACGAAAACAGAATAAACAACTTAAAATAGTAAATAAAAACTAATCAATGAAACCAAATAATCAAATCATAATAATAAAAAGAACAGATCAGCAAATAAGCACAAATACAATAAATCAAAATGGTTTGACAATTCAAAATAAGAACAAATGGGAAAAAATAACTAGTAGAACATTATAATAAGTCGGGGGGAAATGACAGCATCCTATTTATATAAGTTGGTTGAAACAGAATGATCAGGGAAGGCCAACCTATAAAGCCAGGTTTTCAGTAGTTTCTTGAAGGCTTGTAGTGAGGGTGCCAGGTGAATCTGTTGGGGAACATTGTTCCACAGGTGAGGTGCGACCACCGAGAAGGCTTGTTTCCTTGTTGATGCTTTCTGGGCATCCCTCGAGGTCGGCTAACTAATAACTGTTAGAATGGTATGGCAATGTAATCAATGACCTTGAGAAGGGGTGAGCGCACCAATACTGGAGGCATTCAAGACCAAAGTTGACAACCCCTTGGCAGATCTCCTTTGATCAGGAGGTTGGACTCCATGGCCTTGCAGGGTGTAAAAATGCTAGGAATGACTATTCACCTTTAGGAGCAGCAGTGGCTCAAATATATTTTTATTAATATAAACAAGATCTACCAAATCAGTGACTGAATTAGATCCACTGAATCAATGGCATTGGCAGATGTCCAAATTTAAGTCAATTCCATTGGTTCAGTTGGTCTGGTTTTTGTGGGAATGGCAGGTGGATGTAGTTCCAAATTAATTCCAAATTTGAAGTATCGCCAACATATTTCTAGTTCTGCCCCAAGAAGGTATGTGTATATGATCTGGTTAATCCTCCCCTGCCCCTGTCCCTATGACATGGTCTCAATAAGAAACCAGAAACCACAACAACTGGATAGCTCAATGGTTTGGGTATCTGGCCACAGGTTGGAAGTTTGATTCTCCACTATGCCTACATGACAAGAGTTGGACTTGATCATCCACAGGGTTTCTTCCAGCTCTGCAATTCTTAAATGATGATGATGACTAACTGTTAAGCACCACCTGCCATTTTCAAATACGCGATTTTCCCTATAAGAGTGTAATAAACATATATGCGGGGTAGAGATGGGCACGGAACGAACATTTTTTTGTTTCCATTACTGCTTGTCGTTTCCGTTACGTAACGAAACGACAAATGAAAATTGTAATGAAAATGCAACGCAACGAACAGAACCACGAAAACTGTGGTCGTTACATTTCGTTTCCATTAATGGCGATGCACAATGAAATGAGCTGTTTTAAATGTTAAAAAACGTCCTGGACATCCGTAAAAATGCAGCAATAATTATTTATATTGTCTGATAATACCTACCAGGGGTTTGGGGTCCTTAAAACGTTTGTTTTTGTCTTCTCCCATTGCGATGTATTTTTCTTTTCCCTTTAAAATGGATGTCGCACCAGCCACAAAATGGAGGCAAGCCATGTGATGGGATCATGTTCAACCAATAGCATGCCCAGGTTGCAGACTGGGCGGGCAGGTCTGGCAGCCACAGAGGGCATAAAAAGCTCTGGCAGCCCCCGTCCTCCTTGCAGTCTCTGGTGGGAGTTAGGGTGGGATTGCTGTCTCTGAGACTCTAGCTTCAGTCCTGCAGCCTCCCTGTGTGTGTGCATGCTGCGTACCTCTCGGTGAGTACCCTCCCCTGCCCCGCAGTGCAGTCACTCTGCGGCTGCCTTGCACCCTGGGCAACGCCCGCCGCTGCCTTTGCAGCCTCCCTGCATACCTAGTCTATACTGTGTCTCTGCCAGCATCCATTTTTTTTAGTGTTTTCCCTCTGGTCTGGGGCGTTGAGGGATGCCTGCACACGGAAATGCTTTAAAAATCGCGCAAAAAGCGGGTAGAAACGACAAACAAAAAAATGAAAAAAGATAACAAAATTTTTCCAAAAATTAATGACAAACAGAAACGAACCGAAACAGACCTCTCAACGACAAACGAAAAACCGAAACACCATTTTTTTGTTTCGTGCCCATCTCTAATGTGGGGTGGGGGTGGGGGTGGTTCTGTATGCGCCATAAGATATTTTTGCCCTTGTTTGGGTTCCTGCTGAATGGCTAAATGACTTGTGGCTAGAGATGGGCACGACTCAAAAAAATAATTTTTTGTTTTTCGTTTTTCGTTTAGGGGGTCCGTTTTGGTTCATTTTTGTTTTCGGGGGTTTTTTGCACATTTTTCGTTTTTGTTTTCGTTACGAAACAAAACGAAAACGAAAACAATTTTTTTTCATTTCGTTAGCATTCTTTTCAATGCAATGTGTCTGCCGTAACGAAAACAAAAAACACAGCAAAATTTTTCGTTTCGTTTCTGTTGTTTTGCTTCTGAAAAATTTTTCGTTTTCGTTTTTGTTGCGAAACGAAACGAAAAAATGAAAACAAAAACGAAAATTTCGATGAGTCGTGCCCATCTCTACTTGTGGCATACAGAAAAATCTGATAATTGGTACCTTCCTTGGTCAAGATCCCCACCAAATTTGCGAGTGGAACCCCTGATGTCAATGGACAACATTTAACGCAGAACACAAGAAATATTCTACAGACTTGCCATCCTCGGCACATGCTGTACGGTCGTGCTTTTATGACAACATCCATTTGTGCAGTTGATACAGCCGGCAAATCACATGCTTAATTACTTGACGTGTTTACCTAATCATTTCTGACGATGCTTAATTGCCTTTTGTCTCTTAATTGCCTGATGTGTGTGGGGGGGTAGCTTACAGTTCACTTGTGGACTTGCCTTGTAGAATCAATTCTAGCCCCACACCAGATCCAGCTGAAAGATGTGAGATTCACATTTTGGATGCAGCTCTTTGAGTGCTTGTCAGTTCCTGTACGCTTTCTGATAGCAGGTTGTGTACGTTTTTGGATGTCCTGGTTTTGATTCTCCAAGCTGTGTTTTCCTTAAGGTTGAATGGTTCACTGCAGATCTAAGTGCACTTCCATGTTCTGATCAACACTTCAAGATGGGACCCTGGGAGTACTTAAAGGCATTATGGTATCCACAATGGGGTCATAAGAGTGAAACAAACAAAGCGTCAGAATTCCTGAAAAGATTTAGCCTAGGTTGCTGGAGTGTCTTTCCCTAAAAAAACCACCTGCACCATCCATCCTTCTCAGGCTGTGATCCTCTGGTGGCCACATTGAGGGAGGTCAAGAAGTCATCAATAAGAAATGTGGACTCTTCAGTTGTGGACCCTTCCCTTTGGAAGGGGATCCCAGCAGAGCTATACCCAGGCTCATCTCCTGCACCCTTCAGGAGATTGCTCACAACAGGGTGGTTTAATGACGTATTAGATAGGATCCTCTCCGAATGTGACATGACCTGTAGATTGCAATAATAACCGTATGCCACCATCATTTGGGTCTCATCGGTTTATATGAGGATTATGGTTGATTATTAGAGATGGGCACGACTTTAAAAATGGTGTTTCATTTGTCGTTTGTCATTTAGGGGGTCCGTTTCGGTTCGTTTTCATTTTTCGTGATTTTTTTGCAAAAAAAAAATCATTTTCGTTTCGTTATGTAACGAAATGAAAAAAACAAAAACGAAAACAAAAAATTGCTGTTTCGTTAGCATTCATTACAGTTCAATGTATTTGCCGCAACAAAAACGAAACGCACAACAAAATTTCTGTTGTTTCGGTTCATTTCGTTTCATTTTGGAGACAAAATTCATTTTTCGTTTCGTTACGTAACGAAACGAAAAAAACAAAAACGAAAATGAAAAATTGCTCATTTCGTGCCCATCTCTATTGATTATATGCCGTTTTTCCTTTTACAGTAAACCCTCAGCTATCGCAGGGGTTAGGGACCCGACCTGGCCCGCAATAACTGAAAATCCGCAATATGTGGATGCTGGGTCAGGTCGGGACTGGGCGGGCTCTCTGGGGGCTCTTGTACTTACCCCAGGCCTGGCACTGCCCCAAACCGGCCTGCAAAGGGGCTTTCCAGTCCCCCAGAGGCCCCCAAAGTGCTTTCTAGTGATCTGGAGGTCACTTCTGGTTTACCGGAAGTCATTTATGGTTTGCGGGGAAGCACTTTTGGGGCCTCCGATGGGCCTGGGAAGGCCTTTCCTCCTTATCCCAGGGGGCCTTTTTTTCATATACTGTGGAGCCACAATATGCCGTGACCACAGTATATGAACTGCAAAAGGGCAGGGGGACAACTGTATTACATTGATTTGCAATATTTTGCCTTTTTTCTCACTCGGGATGAAAGTGGAAACCACACAGAGTAGTATGGAACACTAATTAATGCAATATTCAACTTTGATTGATTGATTGATTGATTGATCCATTGATTGATTGATTGATTTATAAAACAAAACCAAGGTAGACCAATAGCCCAACTTTGTTAGTTTTGTGCAGATGATGGAGGACTGGTAGCCTTTCTGATGTTGGAGTCTACCTCCTGTTGTCTCCCGACAACACAGCTGACCGTTGACAAGGCTTAGGGCCTGGCAGTATTTGGATTAAGAATTGGCATGCCTAAGCAGATAGGACTTCTCATCCTGGCTTTTCATGGATGATATTTCTTATATCTAAGGCCATGAGCTGCTTATGGATGCTGTTGTTCACCTACGGAAGCCCTTGACGAGTGAGAGTCCAAGTACCTGAAAAGTCAGCTTCAGGTGTACCGGCTTCCCTATTGCTGCCATGAAATAAGGAGACCACTTTGAGGTGACACAAACTTAGGAATGTTCTATCTCAAGAGGTGTGCCTGATGTCAACTTTACTGTAACTTGGCATCCATGTCAGTGTCATCTAGGCTCTGGATGAATGCTTCCCTGCCGTTTTGTTCTTTTGCTTTAATACTGTTGCAATCACATAAGAACATAAGAACATAAGAAGAGCCCTGCTAGATCAGGCCAAAGGCCCATCTAGTCCAGCTTCCTATATCTCACAGTGGCCCCACCAAATGCATCTGGGAGTGCATGAGACTAGATATCTAACTCCTGATGCCAGTCCTCTGCATCTGGCCCTTGAAGTACCGCAGTTTTAAGCCTTGAGATCACACATCTCCATCATGGTTTGTAACCTGTGATGGACTTTTCCATCCAGGCATCTGTCCAATCTCCTTTTGAAGGCATCCAGGCCAGATGCCATCAGCACCTCCTGTGGCAGGGAGTTCCACAGACTAACTTTTTTACACACTGGGTAAAAAAAATTCTTTTGTCTGTTCTCACGCTCCCAACCCCACAGTTTGAGTGGATGTCACCTCTCTCTCTCTCTCTCTCTCTCTCTCTCTGTCTTTCTGTGGATTTCTAATCCACCCTATATTTGCAGAAATCAGTAATAATTATAATCGTATGCTCCTATGCATTCTCTTCTCCTGGGGACATCCAGGGACTCTACAGCTTGCCCAAAGCTACAAAGGTTGGTTCTATCAGCAGCATTAGTGGTGATCAAATTCCAGACCTCCAGTTCTGCAGCCAGATACCCAACTCAAAAGCTATCCAGCCAGCTGACAGATCTCAGGCAGGGTACAATGGAAGGGGAATCCCATTTTTAAGGGGGAAAACAAGCTAAAACAATGAAAATCATTTAAATATTCAAATTTAAAACATTTTATCAATCGGAGCAAAACATACCCAGCAAGCTGAAGGATAGGGAAGCAAGCCAGATTGAGTGAAGAGCCAGATTTTACTTCAGTGTGCAAATAAAGGCAATGCCAGTGCCAGCTGGGTTTTTGAAAGAAGCAATAAATCAATAAATGGAATGGAGTAAAAAAAATAATCATAAGTAAACAGAAATGAATAAATAAGGGAACAAGTCAATAAAGGCCACTGTTCTGTTTCCACTGGGATGGTGGAGGTTGATGACTCCAGTATTTTGAGGGGGTAAAATCCATTCCAGGTCTCAATGTGCACTTTATCAGAGCTCTCCAAGGGGCTGGACCCTATCCCCAGAATAGGTTCAGCATTCTAGACAGTCCCTGTACCTCTGAGTCTAAAACCTGGAGTGGATTCACTGCCCCCCAGAACAGGTTCAACTAAACTCCATTTATGTTGAACTAAAACTCTATAATCAGTCCAGGATGCATCTGTAGATGGAGAAAATCTCCTTCACCTTCCCCACAGGCATCAAAAGGGTGTCCCTCGGTGCTCATATGATCCATCACCCCCCTGAACTGTGTAGCAGTCCATAGCTTTTTGTTCTGCCAGTATAGCCCCTTGTTCTGCAATTTGGTCCTTATTTCCCTCTGCGTCGCCACATCGATCTTGGTGTCTATTCTCATGGCCCATCCGCCTTTTGAATGGTCATTTTATTTTCATTTTATTAATCCTCATGCCCATTTCTATCAAGCCAAACACACCGTTTCCTTCCCCCTCAGCCGCCACGAGTGATTACATTTTTTCACTCCTGATGGGTTTTCCGGCTGTCAAGCTGAAATTTTGAACTTTGCAAAGAGGTCAGTGCAGGCTGTACTGAAAAATGTAACATGCTGCTGCTCCATCCTTACTGCAGGTCTAGCACATTAAATGCAGCTCTGGCAGGGTTGTATTCTGGAGACGAGAGAAATGTAAGGAAAACAGAAGACTGCAAATGGTGGGGGGGACTTGTAGGGTTCTACCTCTTAAGCTAAAACCTGGAGTGGATCCATTGCCCCCCTAGCACTGGTTAAACTTGCTGCCAATGTTGGACTAAAACTCAACTATCAGCCTAGAAGGCTTCTGTGTATGGGGAACACCATTTAGGTGGGCAACCTTTGCCCTCCAGATATTTTGAGACTATGATTTGTGCATTCCAGGATCACTGGACATGTGGGAATTGATGGAATTTGTAGTCTACGATGTGGGCATGAGGGTGGGGGTGGGGGAGCAAAAGCTCCCCACCTTGAATATGGTAAAAGTATCAGCTCTAGTTCTGTTTGTTTACCAGGGAAAGTCTGTTCATCCATTTCTCAACATTAACCAGAATGAATTACTTTTTGGGGAAAGAGTGTGTGCTCTCTTCCCTAAGTTAGATGACCAGTTACTGGAGAAAAGTATACCAAGCTCTGAAATCTCTGAACAGGAGCCGCTTCCTGTAATGTTGGTCCCAAATGAGTGGGAAGCCAACCAACCAATTTATTTACTCATTGGGCTATTTGTGAGTGCATGGGTTTCCTTCTTTCCTATGGGTGATCTTGCAAGCTGGTCTAGCTACGGTAAATGTTCTTGAAGCAAGGTACTGCAGTGCATGGGACTTTTGATCTCAGCTAGAAGGTTTAACTGTAGTTTTAACCTTTGAAATCTTTCTCTTTTGTTTTTCCCCTTCCTTCCTTCCTTCCTTCCTTCCTTCCTTCCTTCCTTCCTTCCTTCCTTCCTTCCACTCACACAGGACTCCACAGAATGGAGCAAGAATGAGAGGAAAAAGGCAGACAGAAAAGCATGAACTGGAGGCTTGTTGAGTTCCTCTACTTCCTCTTTATATGGGACCATATAACAATACGGCCTTCCCAACAGGAACCCGCTGTGACCAACCAACATGTCTCCAAGGAATTTGATTGGCTTATTTCAGACAGGGGGCCTTTCCACCACTCGAGGAGCTACTTATCCTTTGTGGAAAGACATCGTCAAGGATTTACAACCCGATATAAAATATACAGGTAGGGTGAACCAGTTTTGCTTTTTCTTTGCCTCCTTGCCTGTCTCCTAACTCTCCTCGTGTGGCACAAAAAGTAGACCATGAGAATCTGTACAAGGAAGATACCTGGCTTAGCCGTTGACCAGGGATCTTGTGGATTGCATGGCTGGACAAAATCTGGAAGGTCTATATAGGCCTGAATTGTCTTAAAAGGTGACTGATGAGATACATGCATGAGTTAAGAAATGCCCTGGTTCTCCATTACTCTGAGCCTAGAAAGGTGTGCCGTTTTGGTCAGATTATAAGGAGATCATTCAGTGTCCTCCATCATGTGTTGACTTGGTATGCCCAAGGAAGCTAGTCCATTTTATGGAATCTTGGGAGTTGTAGTTTGGTGAGAAACCTAGACTGGTGCCATGGAGCTGAGGTCCTAAACCCTCTCCAGATTCTGGAGAATGGAATTATGGTAATTTATATCAGTGATGGAAGTCAGCTTCTACACTCAGGATGCACCAACCCAAAAGATGCTGCTTTGTAGCCACACAGCAAACCATGAGTGGGAGACTTTGGTAGAGGCCTTCCAAAACTTTTTCACTGTCCAGGCGAGTATAGTAAGGAAAGAACGGCCCTTCAGGTATGAAACATTCCACCAGTGTGGTCCCTGGCTTGGAGTTCTACTATCTAGCCTCTGATTCTTGAGGCCTTCCAAAGCTGGAACTGGAAAAGGTGCAGAAGAGAATGACTAAAATGATTACTGGGATGGGGCACCTCCCTTATGAGGAAAGGCTAAAACATTTGGGCCTCTTTAGTATGGAAAAAAGGCGCTTGAGGGGGGATATGACTGAGACGTACAAAATTATGCAGGGCATGAGTAAAGTGGATAGAGGGAAGCTCTTCTCCCTCTCACAAAATACCAGAACTAGGGGACATCCACTCAAATTGAGGGCTGGGAGAGTAAGAACAGACAAAAGAAAATATTTTTTCACCCAGCGCGTTGTTAGTCTGTGGAACTCCCTGCCACAGGATGTGGTGATGGCATCTGGCCTGGATGCCTTCAAAAGGGGATTGGACAGATTCCTGGAGGAAACGTCCATCACAGGTTGCAAACCATGATGGAGATGTGTAATCTCCAGGCCTAAAACCGGGGTACTTCAAGGGCCAGATGCAGGGGAGTGGTATCAGGAGACAGATATCTAGTCTCGTGCGCTCCCAGACGCATCTGGTGGGGCCACTGTGAGATACAGGAAGCTTGACTAGATGGGCCGTTGGCCTGATCCAGCAGGGCTCTTCTTCTGTTCTTATGCTGTTGATGAAGAAAAGAGTGGCCTTTCCTGTTCTCAGGATAGACTCTATCGGGGATGATCTGGGAATGGCCATCCCAAAGAAGGCCTTTGCTCCATCTTTGTTGGAGCAAATACCTCCAAAATATGTTTATTTGCCCTCCCGTTTGCCTACAACAGGTTCTGGGCCAAAGACACATCAGCAAGCATATTTTCTGGTTGTATCTATTTCTCCTCCTGATGAAGATCTGGGTTTTTTTTAATATATTACTTTATGACTACATTTTATTTTGCTTTTACTGCTGCTTATGCTTCCTGCTGCTTCATTCTCAGGATTGCTTTTAATTTTGTCGGGAGAGAACATTATATGTGTATATAAATATGGAGATAGAGATATTCAAATATGTATTTATTTTGAGGGCACTCAGCTTGCTAGAGACATGGAGCTTGCTCTTCATTTCACCACCAAGAGAGTGAAAAGGTTTCTTCTCAGGAGAGTAAGCTAATGGTGCTAGCTTAACAAACTGCAGGAAGGACGGGTCCAAATGAGAGGAGTAAGGGAAGCCATTCATGTTAGCATTGAAAATCCCTCCCTCAACAGAGGTGGTGGGCTCCGGCATAGTCTATCTGCTACTTATCAGGCTGTACTTTCCACAGTACCCAGGCAAATCAAAGAGCCTTCACCACCAAGGTCACAGCTAACGACCCATTCTTGATGGGTTTCAGCACCTTAGGCCATTGTTTACCTTAAGGCCATGGACACTAATGTCTCCCTAACGAGCCTATTCAGGCTATTGTTCATCTTATGAACCAATCAGACCAGGGGACAAGAGGTCAAGCTGACTATAAGAAGGACTACTTGCACTAGCTGTATTCAGACCGATGAAGCTGTTTGGATGAACAGCAAAACATTTCTATCTCTCAAAAAAGAAGTCCAGTAGCCATGACTCAACTTCCAGTTAAACGCACCTGGATGACTGAGAATCTTCTCAGACGTCCAAATGGTAGTTTTTTTTTTAGCAAGATCTGTTTATAGCCTTACCTTTCCTTTCGATGTGAGAGCCTGTTCTGTCCTGTTTTGGCATCAACTGATCTGTTTTTTTCCCCAAATCAGACCCTCAGTTTTTTCCTTTACATCTATACCTCTTTTTAAATAAAAAGATTTGTATACATTTTAGCCTGTTCTTTTCCTTAATATGTGACGGGTTTTGGCCTTTTAAAGCCTGGGTTCAAGATTGGTGAATCACAGCAAAATATAGTTGTGTTCTGGTTGTCGATTCATTCGGGAGATGTGACGTGGGCTGGTTCAGATTAAGATATGAACTGAGTCAGTTACTCCCTCATCACGTGGCTGTGCAGGGGGCCAAGGATGTCAGAGTCTCTTAGTTAAATAACACCTTGGCTTTAATGACTGATGTCCTGTAAGTGGGCATTGTGGGCGAAACAAAACATGAAGGATATACATTACTTCACCCTCAACTAAAAGGGGAGATTATTGGACAGGGAACTCTGGGGCCATGATCTGGCAGTGTTAGAGATTGCCTTCAAAATATATTGGAGTTCTTAAGTACTGTATTGGAGTTTTCTTCTTCTTCTTTTTCTTCTGATTGCAAAAATGTCCGTGTCAGTGCTAAGCTCTGAATGGTTAAGCTTCCGTCTTTCTTTCAAAAGAAGATGCAGTGAGCTCCTTAATGGAAGGCCAAAGAGATATCTGATGGATTAGCTATGGTTGAAGTCTTTATACCAGATAATCATCTTGATTCTGCTTAGCTGAGACTATCTGAGCCGTAAACTAGAGCTGAGCGTGAGCCCTAATTAGAGCGCATCCACTTAATCAATAGGACTTAGGTTATTGTTTACTTAGCAAGTTTCATTGATCCAGCAAGTCTTCTCTACTTGTGAGTAGCAACTTGAATTTACCTGGAGGCATTAGGTGACCAGGACACGCCATGCTGTGACTGGGGGCAATCTCAGACGGTCACTTTTTGCTCATCCCTGCTCTACAAGACGGTTACATTGATCTTACTCATTCTTGGTACACTGCTTGAAAAGAGACACACATCCAAATGTTAAAGGCTTGCCAGTAAAAGGAATGATTTACCAATGGAATCAGGACGGTACTCTGTTTTGGACGGTTACTTCACGTCCATTCTCATCCCGGGAGGAAGTTTGTTGCATATTGCTGTCGGTCATGGTCACACGGTCTTCTTCCGGTTCTGTCCCTGTTCCCGTGCACGCACGGGCATGATGGATGATACCGGCATGACTGTTACTGCATGTCCTCATTCTGTGATGAGATGTGAAATTCCATGCCGTTGTTCTCCATTTTTTTTTCCGGCCTGACCTTCCATTTTTCAATGTTTTGATTCTCCAAAGCCTTGCCTTCCATGCATTATGAAGCTAAGTTTGAGACATTTGTCTTTTAATCTCTGCACTGCATTGCTGACTCCACAGGGAATGTACTGGCGAATGGCACTTCGCACTCCTCTTACTAGATGGAGAATGGCATGTTGCGTGATGAGCCTTACTTCACGGCCACTCTTCTCGGAACGAGAAGCGTGATGAGCAGATTCCCGAGGCCAGGGAGGGGAATCTCTCATCCCACTGAAATAATAGTTCAGGGGGCGTGGTCAGAACAAACACCCCTCATCCTGCAATGGACGTGCGGTTAGATTACTTCGTACCAGTCCCAAACGGGACCGCGAACAGCGATGAGATGAACGTGAAGTATCAGCCTTAGACTACTAAGCCCATCAACTTGAAGTAGCCTAACCAGCTGATAAAGATGAAGGGACCAGTGGTCTAGAACAGTGGTTCCCAATTTGCTTCCCCCGATGGTCTTGGGCTGCAACTCTCAGAAATCCTGGCCAACAGAGCTATTGATGAAGGTCTCTGGGAGTCTTCATCCAAAAGCAAAGCTGGAAACCAGTGGTTTACAATGACCAAATTATTGTGGGTAGCCTAACTGAGATGTTTGTGTGTCTTCCCTAGAGATGGAGGACCCGTACTCATGTCACATCAATGAACATCTGCCTCATTTTGGAGAATTAAGTTGCTGGACATACTGGACACTTATCTGAAGAGGAAAAATATTGTTGTTTTTTGTTTGGTTTATAAAATCACAATTTGCACCAAAGCTACAAAAACCCAAAACAAAAATTACCTCCAACCCTGGCAAAACGAGTGCTTAGTGATATGTGTGGTTTAATTATAAAATGGAAGAGGGGGAATCTACCCCTTCATAGTATAAAAATGATTATTTCATAGAGTTATATTTTTTTTAAAAACCCACCAACATCTGGCCATTTCTTTGCACATTGGTGAAAGAAAAAAAGGTCATTTATAATTTGTGTGTAAACGGGAAGCATTTTTAATATCAGTTTTTCCACTTACATACCTATATTTTCCTGCATTTTTGAAAATGGCACAGAAGGCATGCATGGGACAGGAATGAATGTTTAAGCTGAAATCACATAGAATCATAGAGTTGGAAGAGACCTCAAGGGCCATCCAGTCCAACCCCTCTCCACTACCCTCCTTTGCGGCAGCATATTCCACTGCCAAACAGCTCTAACCATCAAGAAGTTCTTCCTAATATTCAAATGGATCTCTTTTTCTGTAGTTTGAAACCATTGCCCCAAGTCCTAGCCTCTGAAGCCATGGAAAACAAACCTGTTCCCTCTTCAATATGACATCCTTTCAAATATTTAAACATTGCTATCATATCCCCTCTCAGTCTTTTTGAAAAGCTAAACATTCCCAGTTCCTTAAGTCATTCCTCATAAGACATTTCTTCCAGACCTTCAGCCATCCTGGTCACCCTCCTCTGTACCTGCTCAAGGTTGTCAATATCCTTTTTAAATTGAGGCACACAGAACTGGACACAGTACTCCAGGTGGGGTATGACCCGAGCAGAATAGAGTGGTACTATCATTTCCCTTGATCTAGACACTATGGTTCTGTTGATGCAACCAAGAATCACATTGGCTTTCCTGGCCGTCGCATCACACTGCTGACTCATGTTCAATTTGTGGTCCACCAAGACTCCCAGATCCCTTTCACAGGTACAATTTTCCAGCCAAGTATCTCCCATCCTATATCTGTGCAATTCATTCTTTTTACCTAGGTGTAGCCCCCTACATTTCCCTCTGATGAAACCCATTTGGTTAGGTTTGGCCCAGCACTCTAATCTGTCAACGTAGTTTTGGATTTTCATCCTATCCTATAGGGAATTAGCAACCCTTCCCAATTCGGTATCATCTACAAGTTTAATTAGCATACTATCTATTCTTTCCTCCAAGTCATTAATAAAGATATTGAACACCACTGGACCCAGAATGTCAAGCCCCGCACACAGAGCACACACACAAACAGGGTTCAGTTCTTTGCCAAGATCTTTAGTGGAAAGCCAAGCAAGTTCAAGTCCTTTGCTAACAATCAAGTGCCAGATAAAATAACAGAATCCAACTCCCAGCAATTAACAGTCCAAGTCAAAACCAGAATATCTCACAGAAACCAGATGCCAAACCCAAGGGAACAGATCAAGCCATTGTCCAGGAAACCAGTCCAAAGTCAGGAAATAGAGCCAAGGTCAGAAACAGACAGGAACGTGGTTGCAAGTTCAAATGACGCGTTGCTCCCACAGAGAGCTCAAGGTGAGCTTGCCAGCTTTATCCCAAAACAGGGAACACACCCTTACTTCTGGTAAGGCTTCTGCTAGTACTCAGGGCTTGCCGACCTGATTCTCCGCCTAGCATCAAAGACCCTTTCCCTAGCTCTTCTGGTAGCATGTCTTTGCAGACTCCTGCTCATGGCCCTTCTAGGAGGTGAAGATATGTTTTCAGCTGAGTCATCAGACCCAGCTGCTTGCTGATTTGAGCTGCAAGGCTCCTCCAGCAGCTCTTCACCATTTAACCCCTCAGAGTCAGGTTCTGTGGCAGGCAGGGTCCTGGCACAGAACAGAACCCTGGGACACCCCACTGGTTACGTCCTTTCAAACTGAAGAGAGGCCATTTATGATCTCCCTTTGGGTGCAATCAATTACCCGATTACAAATCCACCTAACAGTAGCACTATCTATCCCATTTTTCTACTAACTTCTTTTGCAAGAATACCATGGGGAACCTTATTGAAGGCCCTTCTGAAGTCCAGATAAGCAATATCCACAGCATTCCCTTTATCCACCTGGCCTGTAATTCTATCAAAGAAAGAGCTCAAATTAGTCTGGCATGACTTGTTTTTAAGAAACCCGTGTTGACTTCTTGTAATGACTAGAAGTCAGTACTACTGTAGTATAAATACTACTGCTTCATTATTTTTTATTTCTTAATTTTGAACGCAAGTGCAATTTATGGCCTCCTCATGGATAAGACCTGCTTTTTGTTTTTCAAGCTAGTTAAAAAATACAACTCATCATTTTCCCTCCAAAGCCCCCCCCAAATTAATCCAGTTGTGAGACGCAGTTCATTTAGACCCATTAAAAATCACTGCCGTTTACCTTAGTATTGACTTACTGAGTCTTGTGGATTGTCCATAGCTGGGAAAAATAATTGGTTTTTGCCCAAGTTTTAAAATAAGTTAGGAAATATTTCTCATTACATTTCTCAGAAATAAATGGGACATAGTGAGTTGTAGCTTGTGTATGTAAACAAATGTTTAAATCTACTGATCCAATGGGTCTACTCATCTTGTGACTCACCATTTGATTGAACACCTTTATAATAAAATATAACCCAATACATTAAAAACAGAGCAGAGAGCTACAACCTACAAGCACTAAAAGCGGATGTAGATACAGCAAATAAACTATCTGGAATGAGCCACTCCTAGTTAATTAAGCACAATCTATTTGGCAGTGTTTGCATCATTAAGGCCTCCTTCCAGTCTTCCTCCGCACAGAAACGCAGGATCAATACTTTCTCAATGGCAGGCCACATTTTCTGATCTATTCCTCTCCTATCGGTTGTGCTTCTAAGTCCACCCATGCTGTGGCCATGGTTTATGTCTGCCTCTGTTTTCCCCTCATTTCTGCTTTCGCTGTTCATTTGCAACCAAGCAGCCTCTGGATTCCTACACCGTCCCTCTGGATCTGGTAACTAATTGCCATACCGTACCTTGTTTAGTGGTGATTTCCCTGGAGCGTCTTGTGAAAGAACATGGACGCTGCACATTAGAAAAGTGTCCTATACACTAGAATCCCTCCGAGATCAAAGCAACTGTTGTTTTTACGTGACTGACATAAAGCTGGTGAGCATTGCCTTTCCAAATGAGAAGGTAGTTTCTTTTGAGTTGGCAGTTGAATTTAAAATAGATTTGCTGGAGCCTTCTTGGTAGCTACAGAGTGCTGGACATACCTTTCCTCCAAACTAGCATAGAAACATTGAGTTGGAAGGGGCCTCTAGGCCATTGAGTCCAACCCTGTGTTTAATGGAGGAATCCAAATCAAAGCAGATCTGATGGACGGTTGTCCAATTTTTGTTGACGTGTTAGAGTCCTCCAGTGTTGGAGCACTCACCACCTCCCGAGGTCATGGGTTCCATTGTCGTACTGCTCTAACAGTTAATCCCACCCCACCCCAATATTCAGCCTAAATATACATTTCAGTAACTTGAGCCCATTCTTATGTGTCTTGCATTCTGGGATGACTTAGAACAGATCCTAGTCCTCTTCTGTGTAAGTACCTTATAAGTATGTCTGTGAAGATTCTCAGTCATCGAGGTGAGTTTATCTGGAAGTTGTGTCATGGAGTCCAGTTGCCATGACTCAACATCCAGATACCTTATAAGTATTATCCAGAATTATTGCAGAGGTGGAATGGAATTAATCTATTTTTCAGAAATGTACATTTCACAGAGAATATTTCCCACCATGTCTTTGATTTCTTAAAATTTAAGCCATCATGGCTGACACCCTCCATTCCTGGTCAGTATGGGTTGCTTCTCAAAATATGGCCTAAGGTTCCTTTTCAAGAAGTTGTGTCGTGGCAACTGGATTTGTTTTCTTGTTACGTGGATGAATAGCAAAATGTTTCGCTCTCACGAAAAAAGAAGTCCGGTTGCCATGACTCAACTTCCGGATGACCTCACCTGGATGACTGAGAATCTTCACAGACTGTTCAAGAAGGTCCCTCTGTATCTAAGCCAAAATTTGGGAAGATGTTTGTGGATGACAACCCCCATCCCATTTCCTCATCGTTGACTCTGCCTATGACTGCGGAGAGTTGGAACACAATAATATCTGGGAATCTCAAGGTTCCCCTATAACTGGTTTCTACCAAGGTTTGATCAAGACCAAGTTGAAGGGGGATGTGGCTGTTAAGGGTTGGGTAGAGATGGGTGTCAAAAGAAAGGAATTATGTTTCTGACTAAAAACAGAAGAGGAATAATGACCAGAAGAGAAACCAAAGTTCAAAGTCAAAGCCAAAGACCAGGAATGAAAGAAACATAAGGATGACATTACAATAGTGTTCAAGAAGTTTCAGGGGACAGGAAGAACTTCTTTCCTGTCTCAGAGTAAGAAAATCAATTCAAATAAATGCAAGAAGTAAACTTTTCAATTGCCATCTCCCGTTGCTCTGTTGTTGTTGTTCTAAATGAAACTTGCCAAGACCTAGTTCTGTTTGTCTTTCTTTTGTTTATTTTCTGGAAGGTTTTCTGCATTTAGATTTTGTGTTGCCTGTTGGCAGAGAAGACCATGTTCCGGGACTGAACGCATGCCAGCATGCTGAATCATATAGCCACAGATTCTGTTCCTTCTGATGTTCGGGGAGCGACCTTGTTGGATGCCCTGCATAATACATCAATAGGCATAGGGGATGTTCTTTCATGTATCTGCATCTCAAGAACAAAGGGGGTTGACAGGTGGGAACGCGCGACTGAAGTAGGACTGCTGGAAAAGGCAGTGGGGTTGGCAATGGGGGCTAGTGAGTTGCACTAGAATCATAGAGTTGGAAGAGACTTCAAGGGACATCTAGTCCAACCCCTGCCATGCAGGAACCCCCATCACAGTATTTCCGACAGATGGCTATCCAGCCTCTGCTTGAAAACCCCCAAAGAAGGAGACTCCACCACTCACCTTTGTGGCAGCTATTCCACTGCCAAAAAGCTCTAACTGTCATGAAGTTCTTCCTAATATTCAAATGGATCTCTTTTTCTGTAATTTGCCAGGCATAAGACCCTCTCTTCAGTGGTTGGGTGGCTCATGCATCAAGCCCCAAAAGAGAAGGCAACCACTGGTGGAAGTTCTCCAAAAGAACGAGGCTATCAAATGATGTCCTCTCTCTAGGTTCTTCTCAATAGTGGTGACTTGAACACAGCCTACAGGAAAATATTCCAACATGTGAAAATGTGGATTTATTGCAGGCTTCTAGGAATATTGATTTAGAGCCCTGCTTCCTCACCTTGGGTCTCCAGATGTTCTTGGAATACAACTCCCAGAAACCCCGGGAAGCACAGCAAGTGTGAAGGGACGGCTGAAAGAGAAGAAAGAAGGGGGTTAGAAGAGGTGTGTGTTTGCTTGAGAGGATGGAGAATGAAAGAGAGTGAAGGATTTTGCCACTTTTCAGCTTGGATCCCATCCATCATCAACTTCAGCCCCACCTATCCCTGGCATATAGTGCAAAAGAAATGATGTCCTCTCGTCCAACTGCCTCCATCACCAGGAAAGGCAGCCCACTTATAGAATCATAGAATCATAGAGTTGGAAGAGAACTCAAGGGCCATCTACTCCAACCCCCTGCCATGCAGGAACCCCCATCACAGTATTTCCGACAGATGGCCATCCAGCCTCTGCTTAAAAACCTCCAAAGGAGGAGACTCCACCACCCTCCTTTGGGGCAGCATATTCCGCTGCTGAACAGCTCTGTCAGGAAGTTCTTCCTAAATTCAAATGGAATCTCTTTTCCTATAGTTTGAAAACAAACAAACCTGTTCCCTCTTCAATATGACATCCTTTCAAATATTTAAACATAGCTATCATATCCCCCTCAGCCTTCTTTTTGAAAGGCTAAACATTCCCAGCTCCCTAAGCCATTCCTCATCAGACATTTCCTCCAGACCTTCAACCATCCTGGTCTCCCTCCTCTGCACCCGCTTGAGGTTGTCAACATCCTTTTTAAACTGAGGTGCACAGAACTGGACACAGGACTCTGACCAGAGCAGAATCTAGACACTATACTTCTGTTGATGCAACTTTCTTGGCCACCACATCACACTGCTGACTCATGTTCAATTTGTGGTCCACCAAGACTCCCAGATCCCTTTCACAGGTACTATTTTCCAGCCAGGTATCCCCTATCCTATATCTGTAACAGAAAAGTTCCCCACCAAAATGTAACCCGGGATCATGTGCTCAGACCATTGAGGATCAGAGGAGGGATCCTTCTCCTTTCTGGCTGTTCTCTCCTTGTCAGTAGAGGATGCTGAGATTCGAGCCTGCCTGCTTTTGACATTCAAAGCATGCGCTTTGCACCTGACCTATGGCCTCTTCTTGATTGACGGATGATTTCTCCCAGGGGCTGCTTAAGCACCTTGACTGATGACGATACTGAGGTTAATGGCTCTTTCATTTGAAGGAGCTATTTTGTAGAATGGAATGGGATTGGGGGGCTTTTGAGGCAGGTAGAAACTCAATGGATGAATCGGCCCTCTGTTGCAGCTCCATGGTGTGTAAGGAAGCATCATGTACTGCACACTGATTTTTAAATATTGCTTCTCATACTGTACTTTTCCTCTGAATAGCTCAGAAGACTTATTTGACCTTGGAACATTGATGTATGATGGGATAGGACCCTAACCCTAACCCTAACCATAATTATGCGGCAAAGCGTGTGTTTCCTAACTTGTGTTTCCTAACATGCAAACTCAAAGCTGTTTTGGAGCTGTTGAAGGAGTTGTCCACGGTGATGAACGTCGATGTTGCTGTCCAGGGTGATGAACCCAGTGAGGACAGGGGTCAGGGTCTCAAGTTAGTTTTTGTAAATTTCAGAGTAAAGCCACCCTGTTGACTTTGGGGCCACTGGCCTTCACTAGCTCCTGGAGGATTTCAGAACTGCTAGGAGTACTGAGTAGGATCAAGACAACCGGTGGTCTGCATTTTGGGTGGCCCTTGGCATTGTGTGTAGAAGGACTCTCATGATGATTGCCTATGTGTCATCCATTGAATTCAATGGTCCATGCACAGAATTTCCTTCTAACATTCTAAACAGAGGAGTTCCAGGAATGTAGCGATTGGAAATTGCTGTGCACTAATGATAGGTAAGGAAGATGTCAACGGTGGGTGGGATCAAGATAGAGCTATCTCTGGAGGCAGAAATGGTATAACTGAGGGTGTCCAACTTTAGGCACATCCTGAGAAGCCAAGACTGTCTGCCAGAGACAATAAGGCTGGGAAAGTTTGAAGGCAGCAGGAAAAGAGAAGGCTGAGTACAAAATGGATCCCAGTATTTTTTTTTCTGTTTATAAGACTCGATTTTTGTCTACAATTGTTGGTCAAAAAATGGAGGGCCATCCTATACACAGAAGTAAACCCAGGAGAGAACCGTGCGGTTGCGCAGCTGTAATTTTTGGGTTGGAAAAGTGGTGGTGGGGCTCATCTTATACATGGGGATGCCTTATAGATGGGGAAATATTGTATTATCCTATGAGACCATGTCTATTACCTATTGGGTTATGTATCTTCTTCGACCATGTCTTATACCTGGGGCCATCTTCTAGATGGGAAAAATGTGGAAATTATCTGCAGGAAGGGCCACGCTTGAGTTGATGATTGCTGAGCAGGGCAGTGAGAGGGTGGCATGAGATCGCTCATGCCTCAGGTTGCCCTGAGTTGGAGAGTGGTTGACAAACACAGAACAACAAGTCCTCGAAAGTGCTAAGCAAAGCTTCTGAGCTACGCTCCATTGTCCTTGGACATTAGCCTTCTTGTCAAGGCCACTTTACCGAGCTTGCTTCTGTCCACAGCTGGACTTCATATCTCTAACTGAAAATTGAAAAACTCACACACAAGAATATTTTTGACACCCTGAGACTCTGAAGGAAAGGGGAGATCTTCCGGCTGTAATCTCCTCCAGACCGGTGGGGAAAGAGAGCAGTCATCCATTTCCACCCCCACCCCCACCCCATGCTGGCATTTTATTTATTTATTTCTTGACATCTCCACCTCTGCTTCGACTTCTCTCAACTCTCTCAGGTGGGCCGAGCTGGTGCTCGAGGCAAGAACGGCTCTTCTCTTTGGGAGCCATCTTCAACTCCCTGTCTCATAAATCTGTTAGCTCACTGTCAGAAGCGGGGAGGCTCTCGGGAATATATTTTAAGGTTCTCACAAGCCCAGCAGAAGCCATTACTCTGTTTTAATTTCAGCCTCCAGCCTCCGAAAGAGGGGGGAGGCTTACAGCTTCCTGCCGAAGGAGTTATGTAAAGAATAGGAGTCGTGTTATGATGTTAGGAATTAACTTCGGTTCAGGCATGCGAAGTTCTGGTTCTACCCTATTTAAGTGTTTTCTATTTCTGGTTCCTCTGCATTTTCTCTGCTCTCTTTTCCACCCTCTGCCTGTCCTTGTTCTTTTGCTATTTCTGAAGGCCAGGAACCACCCACTTGCCTCTCTTTGAAAAGTTCTTGCTTTTTTTGCACAAGAACCAAACATGGGTCACTTCTGGATGGCTGCAAGGGTGTTGGAGCATAGGAAGCTGCCTTGTACTGGAGTCAGACACATAGTCTAGCTAGCTAATATTGTCAGTTCTGGCTGGCAGCACTCACTCTCCGGTTTGGATTCCCCCCCTCCCCACACACACCTTTATCTGGAGAGTCCATGCATTCTCTCGTTATCTTCCATATCAGTGCTGATTGGCACCACTCTTACCTTCTTCTTTTTCTTAGTGTTTGTCCCACTTGGTGGTGGGCTCCACTATTCTTGTTTTTGCCTTCCATTTGGCATGGTCATGGGCCAGGTCTGGGTGTACCTGGGACAACTTCATGTCATTGTCAAGGGTGTTTGTTGTGCGCTATTTTGGACACCCCCTTGGTCGGGGTCCACTGACCTCCTGGGTGAGACACCTTTTGGCCAGAGTTTCCCCATCAGCACACAGGACATGTCCAAACCAATGCAGTTGGACTTTGTGCCTCTTGCCAGCAATTAGTGCGATTCCGTATTTTGATCGGATGTCATCATTGTGCACGTGGTCCTTTCGCATGAGACCGGAGGTCCATCATAGCATCGTCTCCATGGCACCAAAGCGACATTCAACTTCTTTAGTTGCCAGCCAGCATCTTGCATCATGGAGGGTGACAGGTTGCACAATGGTGCGATACATCTTTGACTTTAAATGGTCTCTGATCTTTTTGTCACACTTGATGCTTGATGTTGTATGCCATTTTAGACAGACACAAATTTTACCTTGGTTTTATTAAATCAACAACATGTTCCTTTAACAATCAGAAATGCAATATAGGTGGGTGGATGCATTTGTTGACTGGATCTATCTACTTTATAGGAAAAGCTTTTACTAGGGATGGGATTTTTAGATCTTCCGGACTACAGATGCCAGGATTCTCTGTTCTCTGAGTGCTTCCTGCCCTACAGGCACCTTAGAAATATTTAAACATTGCTCACCTGGGTGAAAGTCCTAATTTAGAAAGAAGGCCTTGAGACTTAGATGGGCTTAGTTCCACCCAAGCTTCTTGATGAAAAAGAAAGCTCCCTGCTAAATGGGAGACTTGGAGGCCTAGGTAAGCCTCCAAGTCTTTCATTTAAGGCTTTCTAGAGGCAGGTTTGCAGAGATTTCAAACATGTCTGCAAGGGAGGCAGCCAAGAAAGTGAGTGTGATTCTTGGTTGAACCAACAGAAGCATCATGTCTAGAAGAAGGGAAGTGATAGTACCCCTCTATTCTGCTCTGGTCAGACCCCCACCTGGAGTACTGGGTCCAGTTCTGTGCGCCTCAATTTAAAAAGGATGCTGACAACCTCGAGTGGGTGCAGAGGAGGGCAACCAGGATGATTGAGGGTCTGAAAGAAATGTCTTACGAGGAGTGGCTTAGGGAGCAGGGAATGTTTAGCCTTACAAAAAGAAAGCTGAGAGGGGATATGATAGCCATGTTTAAATATTTGAAAGGATGTCACATTGAAGAAGGGACTGGTTTATTTTCCATGGGTTCAGAGATTAGGACTCAGAACTAGAGATGGGCACGACTTAGCGGTATTCCCGTTTCCGTTTCCGTTACTCGTTTCCGTTACTCTACGGAAACGGTAACGGGAATCACTGCCCCAGACTTCGAGCTCGAACCGACGAACGAACAATTTGGTCTGATTTGTCGTGCTCGTTACTTGCATCGCGCAATGCCAAGCGGCACAGAAAAAAAGTTTTTAAAAGTTAAAAAAAAACCCGATTCCCGGCCCTAAAAGTAGGCGAAAACTGTCTGAGGGCACCTACCAGGCCAGAAGGGTGTTTTTTTTTGGGGGGGGGGGGGTTCCCCGCCCCCCTCTCCTTGGCTATTGCTACTGCTGCGCTGCTGGTACCAGGCTGGGAGGGTGCATCCATTTGCCATGCAGTGCGGGGGATCCAAAATGGCGACCGCAATATATTTTTTGAAATCATTGCCCAAAACCCCACCAAAGCACCACAGAAACATGCGAAAATTAGCTATTTTAAATGCTTGAATTTTTACAGTAGCAGCAGTGGGTTTTTCTTGCAAAAAAAGTCTCCGTTGATTTTATTTTATTTTATTTTATTTTATTTTTTTACACCTGCGCATTCGCAATGATGGGCTCGCCCATGGGAGTGGACCATGCAAAGTTTTGGAGCCATTCCACCAATCGCATGGCCAGGTTTTGCTGACTGTACCAGGCTGGGAGGGCGCATCCATTTGCCATGCGGTGGGGGGGGGGATCCAAAATGGCGACCGCAATATTTTTTTTGAAATTGTTGCCCAAAACCCCACCAAAGCACCACAGAAAGATGCGAAAATTGGCTATTTTAAATGCTTGAATTTTTACAGTAGCAGCAGTGGGTTTTTCTTGCAAAAAAAAGTCTCCGTTGATTTTATTTTATTTTATTTTATTTTATTTTTTTACACCTGCGCATTTGCAATGATGGGCTCTCCCATGGGAGTAGACCATGCAAATTTTCCACCAATCGCATGGCCACTTGGCCAGGTTGACCACAGAGACTTCTGGGATGTGCCAATCGGGCATAAACAGCCCACTAATCGTAGCCCAAACCCGAACCCTAAGCCTAACCCATACGCCAGTACACTGTCCTTCTAAGTGGGTCAGAGAGGCACCCAGATGCACCCCAATACTCACCGTAACCTCACCCGTAACTAGCCTAACCCTAGCCGTTGCGCTAAGCCGTCTTAACCCTAAGCCAGATCTACTTGCATTGCACTACATGCAAGTACGTGAGACACAGCGGGTGCAAAGAGTCTGCCAGTCCGTCACTTGTGGCTCTGGCTGACTCCTGCAGCTCCCTCCAGGAGCCCGCTACCCCCTCCCCAAACCAGTACTAACGACAACGAAAAAACAAAAAAACGAACCGACTAATTTTTGCAAATTTTCGCGAAAAACGGAAACGAGCCGAAACAGAACCGGCCCGACTAACGACAACTCGAAAAAAATTTTTTTCAAGTCGTGCCCATCTCTAGTCAGAACAATGGTTTCAAACTACAGGAAAAGATATTCCATTTGAACATTAGGAAGAACTTCCTGACAGTTTGAGCTGTTTGGCAGTGGAAGAGGCTGCCACAAAGGAGGGTGGTGGAGTCTCCTTCTTTGGAGGTTTTTAAGCAGAGGCTGGATGGCCATCTGTCTGATGTACTGTGATGGAGGTTCCTGCATGGCAGGGGGTTGGACTAGATTGTCCTTGAGGTCTCTTCCAACTCTATGATTCTTTGATTCTTCTATGAGATTGAACTCCCAGGATAGTGAATAATGGTATTTGTAATGTAGAGACACCTGGAAATCCCATCCCTAGCTTTCGCCATTTGTGAGCCACCTCAAGAATATCTTATCCACCTCCCAGAATCTCTGCGCGGGAGAGACAGGATCTGTATTTTCATTTTAAAGCATAAACATAAATCGATGTCCCAACAAACCAAGGCACGCTGTATGAGATGCTCCTGGAGAAAGTTATTCATCAGCATGTTTAGGCTTTTAAGCTATGCATCATTGTGGGGGGTTCCTTCCCTCCCCCGCCTGATGTTCCAAGACGATTTCACATATATCTCGCTTCACGGAGCTTTGCTCTGACACAGCCATTTGCAATAAAATATAGACAGAGAGCTGCAGTGAGGCCAACTTCGCAAGGGAGTCATTCGTGCTGCTTGGCTGAATCCCTCCAGGATCAGAAGCTGAAGAAGTGGGGGGGGGGGCGATGGTGGGGGTTTTGAGATCGGAGCACATTTGCATTCCTGGAGCCCGACAACGATGGAGAAATGCATCCGACTCTGGCAAGCCGCTGGTGAAACCTCGGACAAGGATTGAGAGGGCTGCTGCGGTGGCACGGAATGTCTATAAACATCCCAACTGCTCAGTGGAACAAAGTGTTGGGATTGGCATAATCCAGCTTTGGTGGGGGAGAGGGAGGCTTTCAGTTTGGCTGGGCTGAAATCCCTTTGAGAGGGCAGGCAGAACTGACCAGGACGTAGGGCACCCCAGATCTATTATGGAGTCAGCAGGTAGAACAGGAGGTTGAAGGAAAAGGGTAAGGTATGCAGCAAACTGAGGAAACTGGCCGTGGTGATTCTGAGGGAGTCTTGAGGAAAAGGTGGACTTTGAGGGAAGGATGGGATGGTGGGTGCGTATCTGAGGATGTGGGGAAGATGGGAGTGCCAACAAAGATGGCCAGGAGACATAGGTCTCCAAAGGATGGCTTAACTGAACGCATGAAAGATACTCTAGCCTGGTGGTTCCCAACCTTGGGTAACCCATATGTTCTTGGCCTAAAACTCCCATGTGCCTTCACCACTAGTTGTACTGGCCAGGTATTGCCATGTTGTTAGTCTGTGGAACTCCCTGCCACAGGATGCGGTGATGGCATCTGGCCTGGATGCCTTGAAAAGCAGATTGGACAGATTCCTGGAGGAAAAGTCCATCACAGGTTACAAACCATGTGTCATCTCCAGGCTTAAAACCAGGGTGCTTCAAGGACCAGAGGCAGGGGAGTGGTATGAACAGACAGATGTCTAGTCTTGTGCGCTCCCAGAGGCATTTGGTGGGGCCACTGTGAGATACAGGAAGTTGGACTAGATGAGCCTTTGGCCTGATCCAGCAGGGCTCTTCTTATGTTTTTATGTTCTTATTGTGGGAGTTGTAGTCCAAGAAGGCCAAGCTTGGGGAACCACTGCTTCTTGTTTGTCAAGAATAGATGACATAGGTCTTAGATTCATTTCCCACATAAATGGAGCCATGATCATGAACTATTTGCCTTATCTTCAACTGGTATTCAGTGGCAGTACACACCAGGACACACAGAACAGGGCAGCTGCCACAGGTGGAAAATGCTTGGAGGTGCAGAGAGGAACAGTGGTGGAAGTCAGGGGTGCAAGCTACTCAGCTGCAGTGGATAATGAATCAGTGGATACGGGGGTCCTACTGTATATGCAAATTTTAATTTATACTTATAGATGTATATTTGTAAATTAATGGTGTGATTTAAGTACAAATGCTAAATCTCTTTCACCCACTCTGTTACATACCTGTTTTGGGTCTGCTGTCTAGATTCTGCTACTTGTGGGTAGATGATAGGGGACAAGAGCCCCTTGCATCTTTTCTGTGTGGTTTTTCTTCATTGGGTTGTACTCAGCATGTACAACCTCTGAAACAGAGTGAGACCCTCTTCAGATTGAGACCCGTAACTCATGACTCCTGCTTAATCTTACAACTACCTATCTGGAAGTTGAGTCATGGCAACTAGACTTCTTTTCTTGAGAGACTGAAAGGTTTCACTACCCATCCAAGCAGCTTCAACTGACGAAGCTGCTTGGATGAGTAGCGAAATGTTTCAATCTCTCAACAAAAGAAGTCCAGTTGCCACGGCAACTTCAGATAAACTCCCCTAGATGACTGATAATCTTCACAAACTCACAACTACCTAGCGAGTTTGGTCGAGCTGCTATGCGGTGACCAGCCCAAGTAGGTCTGATGGATGGCTGCGGATTTGAACTCAGACCAGAAATTATAAGAGCAGTAGTCTTAAAAATCTGAAAGTCCAAATGTTCCCCGTTCTAAATAGATTGGACATATGAGACTACAGTATTTTTTAAAAAAAAATTCATTGGATTAAGCAATTTTATGTGGACCTTTAGCCATAGGATTCTGAATCTTACTGGAGGGGAAAAAGTATAACAAGTATTTGTAATATTAACAAGGTCAACGGTTTGTGCTCTCTGGAGATGTCGGATGCGCAACTGGTCCTTGGCGTGTTGCAAGATCAGTCGCACGGCCACTGACGCAACAGGCAATGCACCCCAAAGTGCAGATGACTCATAGTGATACCACTGTGTGTCTTTCTGATACAGGAAGGGAAATGGGAATGAAGGATGAAGTTGCATGTCTGTCATCCGACTGCCTCTGGCTCCCTTGGGCATCGGACCGGGTATCCTTCTCAGCGTGTGACATCTTTTATTTGATTTTAAAGAGTGCCGCATTTTTCACTTGGGAAGGAAGGCAGGAGCCGTGTTCAAGTGGCCATCCATCTGGAGGTTGTTGTCGAAAGAAAGAAAGAAAGAAAGAAAGAAAGAAAGAAAGAAAGAAAGAAAGAAAGAAAGAAAGAAAGAAAGAAAGAAAATAATAATAATAATAATAATAATAATAATAATAATAATAATAATAATAATAATAATAGAGATGGGCACGAAATGAACAATTTTTCATTTCCGTTTTTGTTTTTTCATTTCGTTATGTAACGAAATGACAAATGAATTTTGTCTCTAAAATGAAACGAAACGAACAGAAACACCAGAAATTTTGTCGTCTGTTTCGTTTTCGTTATGGCAATACATTGAGCTGCTTTAAATGCTAAAAAAAAATCACAAAAAATTGAAATAAATGGTAACGAAACGGTAACGAAACAAATGAAAATGAAAATGAATTTTTTGCGAAAATTCGGGAAAAATGGAAACGAAACGAAATGAACCCCCTAAACTACAAACGACAAACGAAACACCATTTTTTTGATTCGTGCCCATCTATAATAATAATAATAATAATAATAATAATAATAATAATAATAATAATAATAATAATAATAATAATAATAATGAAGTTATCCTTGGCTTCATGGGGCTGTATTCTCTGGAAGCTCAGCAAGGGAAGAGACAGATTTGAATGGCCCTTGTCAGTTTCAGGTTCATCCACAGTAAATTGCAACTGCATTAAAACAATTTATCCAAGACTGTTTTCCATGTTCAATTCATCCCAAAAAGAAAGAAAATATAAATAATGCCATTCCAGAAGGTTGGATGGACTGATTTTATTTATTTATTATTGATTGAGTTAAAATATCTTTATCCTGCCTTTGTCCTTAAGAGGGACTAAGGCAGATTACAGGAGTTGAAAGACAACATTTAAAAACCACAAAGAGTAAGTAGACAGATATTTTAAAAGTTAAAGAAGCATATTAAAAATGGTCTTTTAATTGCAAACTAAAAACACACTCATAAACAAGAAAGCAAAATGCTCCATTTAAAAACCCCAATCAGGCAGCCAGTCATTGAAGGAAAGCCTGCATGAAGAGAAATCTTTGTCTGCTTGCGGAAGAACAGCAAGGATCAGGCCAGCTGGACCTCCAGTGGGAGGGAGTTCTACAGACTGAGAGCAGCTGCACAGAAGGCCCTGTCTTGTGACTCTATCAAACACTCCTGTGAAGGTGGTGGCACTGAGAAAAGGGCTGATGCTCTTAAATAATCAAAAATAGTTGTCTCTGTGAGCTAAATCCAGTGGCTGATTTGTAGCTAAAGTAGACCCATTAATTCAATGGGGCTGCCATACGTGTTGACTTTACAAAGTTCGCTCCATGATCCTACTCTACTTGGGATTAGCAGCTGGATTCAGTCTTTTCTCTAAAGCACTGACTCTTAACTTTGGGTCTCCAGATGTTCTTGGCTTATAATTCCAAAAAATTCCTAGCTCACACAGCTAGTGGTGAAGGCTTCTGGAAGTTTTAGTCCCAGAACATCTGGGTTGCCCATGGTTGGGAACCACATCTCTGAAGTGTGTTGCAGATGGTCCAAGTCCCTTCCCAACAAAGCAGAATTTACAACATCTGCTTGCCAGTGTTATTCAAAACATCTGTATCTTAGTAACTTCTCCAAGCTCTTTATTGGTATCAAGCCTCATCTTCTCCCCTCACGGCTATTAAAAAAATTATTATTAGAAAAGGCACTGCCAAATCACCCAGCACCTTCCCCACTCAATGAAAAATGTTTATAACCTCTTAAATTCCTGCATATCAGCAGCTTGTTACAGAGAGAAAAAGGTCAATGGGGGAGACAGGGAAGAGGAGGGGGAGAGGCAAGAGATGTCATTATGTTAGAAATTCTCGCTGGACTGTTGTGCGGTGAGAGCCGGCTGGAAGGGAAATATCTTTGGGAAATATCTGTTGATAAAAGCTCATAATGGGAAAATGTGTCGGCAATTCTGAGCTTGTTTCTTGATGATAAATATTTAATATAGATTGCAAGAGATGGAGCTCGTGAACAGGAGGGTGGGGGGAATAAAGTTGTGCGGTCTCAACTTGATATGGCAGGCACTGGGTAGGAAGAGCTGTTTTGGTTGTTGTTTTATGTTAGGATTTGGAAGGAGACAATTCTTGGAGGAAGTATGACAGACCACTAAAGGCAAGGAGTGTGAAGGATTCACAAAAGCACACTCGTTCTTGATGAGAGAGGCTTTGTTGACATGACACGAGTAGGTGTTAAGATGCTCCTGAGGCTTCTCACTCCCAGCGTGAGAACAGGCTGACAGCTATTTTGTGCAAATGGCCCTCCCAAAATGAGAGTTGGTGTGTTTTCTTTGCTTGGTGACCACAGGTTGGCTGATTGGTCCCAGCTGTTAGAACAACCCATTCGGTGCTTCTACTTTTTTTACAAGTCTGTGCCATGAGGCAGCAGTAAACCTAGTTTTGCAAAATCTCTTCATCCTGCCTTTCTAGAAAGTGAGATGCCTTTTCTTTCCCAAAATGCCCACCACCAACTTAACTAGATGGAAAGGTCTATCGATGGCTATTAGCTATGATGGATGGGTGTGACCTCCAGAATCAGTAGTAGCATGATTTTGGTACCAATTGATGGGGGACAATATTTAGGGAAGTCTAAAAGCACTCTAAGCTTTAAAAAAGAGTATTTAACTACCCTTTCAAAAATCTGTGTCATCCACTTCCCTTTTCAGGACTCCAGAGGGGAAGGTGGAGATTAACCTTAAAATGTCAGAGCATCCTTTCAGGGTAGCTACCATAAATTAGGAGTCCGGAAGCTTAAGCCAACAGGCACCTCTTCACCCTAAATTTCTGGAAGAATGCCACAAAGATACCTAGAATCCACCACCTGAGTGTGTCAAGCCCAGCCCTACTGATAGAAAGAGTGAGTCAGAGTCAGGTTAGAGCTGTTCAGCCGTGCAAGATGCTGCCCCAAGGGAGGGTGGTGGAGTCTCCTTCTTTGGAGGTTTTTAAGCAGCGGCTGGATGACCATCTGTTGGCAGTACTTCTATGGGGGTTCCTGCATGGCAGGGGGTTGGACTGGATGGCCCTTGACGTCTCTTCCAACTCTATAATTTTATGATTCTAGGAGAACCATGATAACGAAAATGCCAAAATGATGTCTTTCTGTAGTTCTGAAAGTGGGTTGTGGCAAGAAGAGCCCTTCAGGAATTCTTCCCTTCCTCAAGGGCAAGGTACTATATTCCAAATTACTACCTTAAACTACCAGCTACAGAGGACAGTAGATTACCAAAATGGTTCCTGCCAGTAGAGTCAGTTAAAAGATACAGCTCATTTAAAGCCTCCTGTTTGTAATAAACTGTGCTCTTCATTATGGGTGTGCAGGGTTAAGCAAATGAAGAGCTCTTATTTAATTTCTCTGTATTTTATCTTTATGCTATGTTCCCATGTAGCATCACTGCCACTCCTTATCTGCTGAAGAAAGGCAAGGTGCAGAATCATGCTAGATATTTTTTAATGTCCATTAGAACTCTCAGCCGGGCTTTGGGAAGTGTCTTCTAACCTTTACGGAGAGGGTTTTTGAAATTCCTAAACAGATTGTCCCTGCTGCCAATATGTCAGTTGTATTGCTTCATTGAAGTCTAGGTATCTTTGTGGCATTCTTCCAGAAAATTGGGGTGATCCTATGAAAAACATAAGGCTGAACACCTGCTGCTTCTTAACCCCCTTGGGGCTTGTGTTAGTCAGATGAACATCTTGTAAGATCCTACAGCAGCTCTGAGGCTGGTGTAGTTTGTTCACCTTGTCTGAGGTGTAAAGGTAAAAGTAAAGGTTCCCCCCGCACATGAGTGCTAGTCATGTCCGACTCTAGGGGCGGTGCTCATCTCCGTATTCAAGCCGGAAGAGCCAGTGTTGTGCAAGTCCATGGCCATGTGGCCGGCATGGCTGCAAGGAAACACTGTTTTTACCTTCCTGCCTTTTACGGCGGTACCTATTTATCTACTTGCATTTTACATGCTTTCTAACTGCTAGGTTGGCAGGAGCTGGGGTGAACAGCGGGAGCTCGCTCCACTGTGTGGTACCCGGGATTTGAACTGCCGAGCTGCTGACTTTGAAGTCAACAGTTTTCGGTGCCTTAGTTTAAGGCTTTATGATCCAGTGGATCTGAGGTGCTGCCTGATCCTTCTCAACATGCTACCCTTCTCCCCCTTCCAGAGCAATCAAGAGGCCACCTCATGATTCCTCCTCTCTATTGTCCATTAATGCCCCCAACCTATGATCCCTTGGCAACCATTCATATGAGCTTGTATTTGTATTTTGTTAGTGAAACAAGATTCCAGGTTCAACACCATGACGAAAGTCTGAAGGCTTGAGACTTCCCTTCTTCCTTCTCCACTTCCTCCTCCTCACTTCATTTTCTCCTCCTCCACTTCCTTAGTGTCTTCTCAGCTATGGAAGAAGGAATGACTAAGATCTACATAATCTTCAAACTGCAAAGCTGGGAGGAAGCCTGTTGGATCATCAAGTGCAGTCCCTGTCAAGGAGCCCCCCATAGGGGAATTGAACTCCAAACCTCTGGCTTCACAGCCAGAGACTACAGTCACTGAGCTAACTAGCAGTCTACATGACTAAGTCTATTATGGAGAAAGTGAAATGTTCACTTCCTTCTTTTGATTTTAGATTGCAGATCCAAGCAGTGATATTTTACAATAGAAATCATGGATGGGCGTGTCACCCACATGATCAGATTGGGCTCAGCGTTGGATGGCAATGGGTGCAATTCCCTCTAAACCTGACTACAGTAGGATCACACCTGGACCAAGAGACCTTACAACAGCACAAAACAGAAATTAATGGCACAGCTTCTGGATGGAGCTTTTTACCCATGTCTGCGTTTGCTTTGATATTCCAAGCAAAGGTGCCTTGGTTTGCAGTTGTGATGATTCACAGCTGCTTGGGTGCTCATGCTGCTCCCCTCACTGCGGTTGGGATTTTCTCATTATTTGTGACTTTATTGGCTTCTATTTATTTATTTTTATATGAGTCGCTGTATTGCCGATGGATTGCGTTTTAAAATTGTTTTATATTGATGCTAGCCATCTTGTTGGACCTTTGCGAGAGGAAAGGGAAGGTATAAATGATTTAACAATAAAATAAATAATGAATAGATTGGGTTTGGTAGTCAGGTGAGCTCGGCTGTTAAGACACAAAAACCAGACTCATTTTGAATGCCACTCTGGCTATGTGCTGGTCATTACAGTCGGTTGATCACTTTTACTAGATGCTCTTCAAAAAGCACAAAGTATTACAGTGACCCCCCACCTATTGCTGCGGTTAGGGACCCGACCCGACCTGCTATAATTGAAGATCCATGGTATGCAGATGCAGGTCAGGTTGGGCCTGAGGGGCCTAGCTGGGGGGCCTTGTACTTACCCCCAGCCTGGTGCTGCCCCGAACAGGCCTGCAAGGGCCTTCCCGGGCCTTCTGGAGGCCCCAAAAGGGCCTCCCTGCAAAATGGAAGTTGCTTTTGGTAAACCCGAAGTAACTTCCAAATCACCAAAAATCATTTCTAAGGCCTCCGGCATGCCTAGAAAGGCCCTCAGAGCCCTCAGAAATGATTTTCTGCAAATCGGAAGTCACTTCATGCTTGCTGGAACAGGGAAGCCATTTTCGGGCCTCCAGAAGGCCTGGGAAGGCCTTCGCAGGCCCATTCAGGCCAGCACCAGTCCTGGGGTAAGTACAGGAGGCCTGAAAAAAGCCTTACCCCCTTACCCCAGGGGGGGCTTTTTTCACATACTGCGGTCCCGTGATATAGTGGGACCGCAGTATATGAACTGTGAACAGGCGGGGGACCACTGTACTTAAATTTAGACAATTTGTCAATGACCCATATGATAGAATCATGGTATTCAAATGCACCTCAGAAGTCAATGATGTAAGGTCTTGTCAATGGAGAAAAAACCCATTACAGCATCCCTAATACGTAGCAGTGGAGTGTCACCATATTCTTAGGGCATTTGTTCCATTGCTGAACAGCTTGTGCTATCTAGAACAGTGGCACTCAACTTTGGGTCCCCAGATGTTCTTGGGCAATAACTCCCAGAAGACTTGACCACCAGCTGGGTTTCTGGGACATTTGGGGACCCAACGTTGGGATCTAGTGATCTAGAAGGTCTTGTCAATGTTTGGAGGAGGGCTGAAACCCAGCCCAATGCTGGAGCAGTCAAAATCCCAGCTTGCACAAATGGTGGTGGATGGCTCTATTGTTCAGTCATTGTTCTACAGCTTTTTTACAAGTGCTTGCAGTAGGGAACTGTATTGGTTGCTCAGAGGGACATTCTGATTCATAACCCAGAACAGTTCTTGCTGGAAGTGAGTCTGGGTATTTATGGGTGTTCTGCTCTTCCAACCGGAATGCATGCTACTAGAGATGGGCACGAAACGGAAAAAAAATTGTTCCGTTATTCGTTATTCATTTTATTACAAAATGAAACAAATAACAAAAATTGTGATTAAATTGGAATGAACCGAACAGATCCACAAAAACTAGGTTCGTTACATTTCATTTTCGTTAATGGCAATGCACAATGAAATGAGCTGTTTTTAAATGTTAAAAAATGTCCGGAATATCCATAAAACCCCAGCAAAAATTATTTATTCTGCTTGATAATACATACCAGGGGGTTGGGGTCCTTAAAACGTGCATTTATGTCTTTTCTCAGATCACTGTATTTTTTTTTCTTTAAGGGGAGTTAGGGGACATCAACCCAAAATGTCTCCCAGATGCCTAATATTGATTTTTTTGGGTATTAAAACACCCTGGACATCCGTAAAAAGGCAGCGAAAATTATTGGAAATTATTACCTACCAGGGGTTGCAATCCTTAAAACATTTGTTTTTGTCTTCCTCCCATTGCAAAGTATTTTTTCTTTTCCCTTTAAGGATGACACAAAATGGATTCCAGCCACAAGATGGATGCAAGCTATGTGATGGGATGATGTAAATTATTGGACAATTTCAATCAATAGCATGCCCAGGTTGCAGACTGGGTAGGTGTGGCAGCCACAGAGGGCATAAAAAGCTTTGGCAGCCCCCGTCCTCCTTGCAGTCTGCAATGGGAGTTAGGGTGGGATTGCTGTCTCTGTGACTTGTTACTTTAGGCCAGCCAGGCAGGTGTGTGTCTCTGTGTTCCTGCTGGCTGCAGCCTGGCTCTTAGGGGAGAGAAAGAAGAGATTTCTCTTGCAGCCTCCCTGTGTGTGTGCGTACCTCTTGGTGATTACCCTCCCCTGCCCTGCAGTGCAGTCACTCTGCGGCTGCCTTATGCCCTGGGCAACGCCCACCGCTGCCTTTGCAGCCTCCCTGCATACCTAGTCTATACTGTGTCTCTGCCAGCATCATTTTTTTAGTGTTTTCCCTCTGGTCTGGGGTGTTGGGGGACGTCCGTGTGCGGAAATGCTTTAAGTCGCGCAAAAAGCGGGTAAAAATGAAAAATGAAAAAATGGAATGATTTTTTTTCAAAAAATTCACGAAAAACGAAAACGAACCGAAATGGACCCGCAACGAAAAACAAAAACCCATACGTCATTTTTTTCTATTCGTGCCCATCTCTACATGCTACTGCTTTCAAGCTGTCCTAATCCTGGTATGTGATATTTGAGAGCCCACCTGCTTGTTCGTCTGAGCAGAGCCCTCAGCCTATGCTCCCAAGCTCTGCTATAGCAACTTCCGAGGAACAGAGTGTTACGCAAAGTGATTGTCGGAACGTGTAACTCCCAGCGCTTGACTCCATTCCACCTCGAGGCTGCCTTCTTGACAGGTAATCCCTTCTTGCCGCACACGGCTTGCTCAATCAAATCATCTCGGCAGCACATGATTAGGTCTGACTCTTAAAAGGAGGCCAGGCTGTCTGAGCTGAAAACACGAGAGTCGATGCTGCACTTGTTGGCTTATTTTTCATTCCTTTCTCTCTCCTCCCCTCCCCAAACCCTCCCGTGCTTCGGTTTTCCCTTTTATTCAGACAATGCTGGAACAATCCACTTAGCCAGAGGAAGCTCAAGGTCACCACAAATCACTCTCCCCAGAGTACTCGTTAATTCTCTATCAGCGTTTCTGAGACTTTCACTGTTCTGACTTGATTTCTTCTTTCAAAATCATCCTCCCGCTTTTATCCCCATCATCCTTCTCCTTGGCAACTTCAAAACTAGAACCAAATATTGCAGTTCTGAGTGGGCCTGATTGGGTCTTGACTTTTCCTGAGGCACCCTCTTCTATTCCCAACCATTCTCTAGCTTTCTGTGGTCCTCTTTTCTCAATATCTGGCCACCTTTCTGTGTACGCTAAGCATGTTCAGATGGCACTGGACCATTTTGAGTTGGTTCCTCGACCTTGTAGCTTCAACCCTATGAAAGCAACCACAATGATGGCCATGACAACAGAAACAATAACAACTGTAATTTCTTTCTAAACATTGGAGGAAAGCTCACCTCCCTGCATCCCAAAAAGAATCAGATACAGTGAGGGCACAGACTGGTGCATATGGATCACAAGTTTGTTTGAAGAAGGGGGATGTGAAACCCAATGCTTAAGCAGCTTTTACAACTGCCCTCGACTTCCTGCCTCTAAGAAGACTCCTTGCCTGGTGTACATCATCATCTAGCTAAGAATTTCAAGAATAACCTTCTGGCAAAGTACATGTTTTGCCATGTTTGAACTTTTGGGACCTGGTTTGCATTCAAAAGTTTGCAATGTTTTTTTATTTTTATTAGTGACCTATAAAGGTATCGCCTGTGGCCTGGTTTTGCATTTGTGTTTTGTGATGGCCACACAGCTCAACCCCCCCCCTTTTGCTTTAATCAATATGAGAAACCCCACCTTTCTGCTGAATCCTTTGAAATGTGAGATCCTCTGTTCATCTTCCTGCTGTCTTTGGTTTGATTTCTGTGATAGAGACTTCAGCAGACAAATATAAATGCTTGGTGTTTGAGATAGGGAGAGGATCTTGAGGATCGACTACTACAATGCCCTCTATGTGGAGTTGCCCTTGACCGGAGGCTGCAGCGGGTGCAGAATGTGGCGGCCAGACTGGTGGTGGGCACTCGTAGATTCAACCACATCACTCCAGTTCTGGCTCGCCTGCATTGGGTACCCGTTGTCCTCCGGATAAGGTTCAAGGTCCTGGTTTTGATTTTCAAAACCCTCCATGGCTTGGGACCAGAATACCTGACGGACCGTATCTCCCAGAGGTCAGGCCCACTCGAATGGCGCAGGCGCGCTCACATAGGGTGGCCACACCCAGGGAGGCGCGGAAATTGCTCACACGTAACCGCGCCTTCTCTGTGGTGGGGCCCACGTTGTGGAATCATCTTCCTAGTGAGCAGCACCTAGCACAGTCCCTGCCCGCCTTCAAAAAGGCTCTGAAAACCTTCCTTTTTAAGGAGGCATATGGTGACCTTTTCATTTAATTCTTTTTTTTCTTGCCTGCACCGCCTCCTGTGGGTTTCCCCCTCTTTATCCTGTTAATTTTTTTTTCTTCTCTCCCTTTTTTCCTTACCTGTTATACATTGTTGTTTCATTCTCATCTGTAAACCGCCCAGAGTTCCTTCTGGAAGATGGGCGGTATAAAAATGCAATCAATCAATCAATCAATCAATCAATCAATCAATCAATCAATCAATAAGAGGAGATTTTAGGATTCGTTTTTGGGTTCCAGCTGATCAGCCAATCATAGCTTTCTCCAGAAAACTCCATTCCATTCACTGCCCCTTCTTAGGGTTTGAATCAGGATTCTTTCCTTCCTCTACTTGGAGATATTGGGAACTCAACATGGGACCTTCGTGGTCCTGTATCCCTGAAGACAACAGAGCTGTAAAATCTCGACATGCACTATTTTGTAGAAGTAGATGCCAATCTGGAAACAATTGCTGTTGTGCCTCTCACTGTAGTGAGACTGGAGGAACTGTGAGTGTGTTGCTTTGTCTGCCATCCAGGTGTTGGCGACCAAATAATGGAGCACGTCCAGCCTAGATCTTGGGGTTCTTTGTGTTTTCTCTCATTTCCCAACCCTGAACAAGCAGCCACGAAAAAGCCCCAGCAACAGTAATGTTAAATGCAGCCAATCATGCAAATTGGAGGCTGACCCACTAGCAGAAGAAGCGAGACTAGGAATAGAAAAACGTTGACGTGAGCATGTGTAGAGAAAGCCACCGGCTGACGGATCAAGCTGTGGGTGGCACAGAGCAGATGGTATCTCTTGGGGCATACTGGGAAAATCTGAATAATAAGCTGGAAGATGTAGCAAGGGCAACCTGAGTCTGTGGTCAGAATCCTGCTAAGCCCCTCCTGCCCAACTCAACTCGAGAGCAAACGAAGATTCCTCAGGTCATGCATAAGAGCCAGAGGTCAAAACAACACCTGCCTCAATTCTCCTTTTCCTGGTGTTTCTAAACTCTCAACAGAATCACTGGCTTTCCCTTGCCTCCTCCCCACTTCTTACGACAGCCCTAGGGGTTCTACATTCAAGTCGTCTCTTTGGCCTCTGGTCTCCATAGGGGGTTTAAGAAGGGTGTGTATTAATTTGCACTGACAGAGTCTCGTTTCTAGGCTTTGCACTCCTGTCCGGGACATGCCTGCCCTTGGAGTCTCTCCTGATCTCCAGAGGATGAAATCTTTTGCCCTCTGCTGTGAGCTTTATCTCTCCCACTCAGCATTTTCTCCTCGGTGTCTTCAGCCCCTCGAGGGAACGGAGTGCTAACAAGCATCCCAGCAGTCCCTGATGGTGACACCAGCCACTTTTATTTATTTATTTTTTAAAGTAAACTGTGGAGCCATTACAGTGTGCTCATTAGTCAAGTAAGGCCCCAGGGCAAAATAAACAGTGCCTTTCCCGACCGTAAGAAGAAAGCTACAAGGCTTGCACCTTTCCTGTTCCTTAAGAAATCCTGGACATCAATGTTTTTCCTTCAGAGGATGTCGCCCAAGTTAAAGCCAACACAAATAACACTTGAAGCACACGCTCTCCATGATCAGATAAAGTCCGTGGAACTCATGGCCAACTCTTTAGAGCCAAGAGGGCACAACATGAAATAAGTAAGTATAGAAGGAGTATTTCAGCACCATGGACAGACGTCTCCCCTCAGGACAATGGCTTCCCTGCACCTCCTGGTGAGGCGCAGGGGAGGCTTTGCCGGCTGTCAGTAGGCAGGCGGTGGTTGGGCTACGCAACTGGCGTAGCTTACGCCGATAGCGCGGCCATATAAAGGGTGGCCGCGCCCCCTCCACCGCCTGCCTGCGCAGTCTCCGGATCCCCCGCCCGCCCTCCACTATTTTAATGTGATGGTGATGCTTTGCTGGTCGCTTCGGGGCCGGATGGGAATTTTTGACTGCCACTCTGATTGGCCATGAGTGGCAGCGTGTTTTCGCCCATCCCACCAGGCACATGTGGAGACGGGTCCATAAAAACCATATTGGTCACAATTTGGCGGGTAGCGCAATATAATATTGACCACCAGAGTCATATTTGAACAAATAGATTCAAGGTCCTCGGCAGTCCTATCTTAAGAAATCAGATTAGGTAGGGGATAGGGAGTAATTAATAACAACCCCAACATGATCAAGAAGACTGCCAAGAAATTGGTAACGGGGGATGCCCAACAATACTCTGGCATCCTCCTTGCAGCATATAGAACAGGCTGCAATAAATTCCTTTCTGCAAGTGGACCTGATTAACCCAAGCTACTGTATTCATTGCGCTACTTCACAGACCCTCCTATAAAGTTATTGTTGAGTTAATAAAGTTATCAACCTGTTCCTGTAAGTAATAAATTGTGGCCCTGTTTAAACCAAGACCAACCGTGTGTCGTCTGGTTATTACTGACTAGCCTGGCAATGTAGACTTCATGAATATAGACAGCACTATTGGAATATACATCCAACCAGGCATGTGCTTTGAAATCTCTGTCTTTTTTGTCACATATTTTTCAAGGATGACCTTTCTGGTGTCCACCCCACCTCCCATGCACTAGATCACTGTGCAACAGCTTTTAGCTTCTCTTCAACAGACATTGATTGTCCTGCTTCAGGACGATTGCAGAACAAGAGGAGCCAGTTGATGGTTGTTCTTCAGATTATGTGTATTTAGTTTGTGAGGTTTGAGAGCTATTCCTCCCACTCTGTTGCAGGGTCATGAAGCTGGAATACAAGATAAGAAGCAACTGGTACTAATTTGGAGTCTGTGGATGTTCTACTTCCTTAGATGTTCCTGCTGGAGGCCTCAGGCTGTGAAGACCATGATGCCTTACTTCTCCGCATGTTACCAACCTCTTACGAGGACAGTTACTTTTATGGCTCTTTTGATGAGTACCTTCCCTACTGCCTCACCAATATGATGATGTTCCTCAAGCTTCTGATTCCTTGAGCCACACAATAACAATATCACTAGGAACAAGGCTTCCACCCATGAGTTTCTCTGCATATTTACTTTCCACTTTACAGGGAAGCCACCATGATCTGATGCTGATGTGCAGATCCATGTGGCTCTGTGTCTTGGCATTACTGGAGAAACGTACAGTTTAACTTGGACAGGGTGGAGGTTGATATCTGAAAAGGAACAGCCCAAACCCTTCCCTTCTACAGATTTCATGTTTCTCACTTCTTGTTTTCTTTTCTGGCCATGCTGGCAATGTGCAATGAAACGTTTGTTCTTATGGACCATGACCAATGCTTGGACCAACTAGAGTGGAACCAACTACTGATCATAAATCAAGAGACTTATGCAAGTTCAGTTTGATTTAATGGGGACACTCTCGTAGGCTGTGGCAACTGAATGGAGGCCCAATGTTATTTTAGTGTTTTAGGCAAATATCAGCCACTTTTCTACCCTTTTCTGTTTCTCATTGCTACAAATGTACACTTGGAAAGAATAAGAAGAATGTAGAATAGGTGGAGAACCTAAGCTTTGAGGTGCAAACCCCTTATCTGGCCACACTCCCTTTATTGGAGTGGTATTTCTAATCATCTGGATAGCAGCAGGTGCCTTCCCTGGGGCATTGGTATCTCTCCATTTAGCTGGATTGATCGCTGTGAGTTAGGTATCGAGGTGTTGGGAGATCGATTCCTGACTGTGCCTCCCGTGACTAGATCCAGCCTGTGTGACATTGGGCAATCTGCAGACTCCCAGGGCACCCCCTCTCAAAAAGATGGGGATGGAAAACTACTTCTGGGTTTTTTCTACTTGGAAAACCCTGGTGGAAGGTCAGCCTCAGTCAGAACTGACTCAATGGCACATGATTAGGCGTGGGTTACATAGCTCAGTGAGTATGTGGCTGTGGAGCTAGAGGTTGGGACCTTGATTGAGGTTGGGATTTTGATTCCCCATTGTGACACCTGGGGTAAAAGCCAGCATAGTTGACCTTGGACCTAGGTGACCTTGGACATTGGACCTAGGTGACCTTGGACCTAGGTGACCTCCACAGGTCGAGGTTCCTCTAAAGCAGTGGTTCTCGACCTGTGGGTCCCCAGATTTTCCTGAAATGCAACTCCCAGAAATCCCTTCCAGCACAGTGAGTGGTGGAGGCTTCTGGGAGTTGCAGTCCAGGAACATCTGGGGACCCACAGGTTGAGAACCACTGCTCTAGAAGAAGGGAATGGGAAACCATGTCTGAGTATTCTCTACCAGGAAAACCCTGAAAAGGGTCACTGTAACTCAGAATTGATTTGATGGCTGCTGCTGCTGCTACTGATCACTATCCTAAATTTTGATGATGATGATGATGATGATGATGATGATGATGATGATGATGATGATGATGATGATGATGATGATGATGATGATGGAATTATAGAATCATAGGATCATAGGACAGTGAAGTTGAAAGGGGTCTATAAGGCCATCAGGCCCAACTCCCCACTCAATTCAGGAATACAAATCAAGCGATATCTGCCAGGTGGTTGTTTAAATTTCTCTTGAATGCCTCCAGGGTTGACACTCTCATCACCACCTCTGGAGGTCATAGCTTCCATTTCCTCCCCTTCTGAAGTTTTCCTGATGTTCAGCAGAAAGCTGGGTTCTCATAACTTGAGCCCATTGTTGCTCTCTGGGGTGATCAGGACAGTAACAGGTTCCCCAAAGTACAATCATTTGATGTTGTGGGTTTTTTTTTGTGGGGGGGGGGGAAGGTGCAGGAGGGAGGCAGTCATACCAGCAGGAAATTTTACACAGAGGAGGACACAGGGGAGTGGCATTCTTTGCACAGAGATTAGAACAACTAAGAAACAGTGGGTCTATGAAGATTCTCAGTCATCCAGGTGCGTTTATCTGGGAGTTGAGTCATGGCTACTGGACTTCTTTTTTTGAGAGATAGAAACGTTTCGCTGTTCATCCAAACAGCTTCATCGGTCTGAATACAGCTAGTGCAAGAGACCTTCTTATACTCAGCTTGACCTCTTGTCCCCTTGTCTGATTGGCTCATAAGATGAACCCTTGATGGGTTTCAGCACCTTAGGCCATTGTTTACCTTAAGGCCATGGACACAAATGTCTCCCTAACGAGCCTATTCAGGCTTTGTTCATCTTATGAGCCAATCAGACAAGGGGACAAGAGGTCAAGCTGACTATAAGAAGGTCTCTTGCACTAGCTGTATTCAGACCGATGAAGCTGTTTGGATGAACAGCAAAACGTTTCTATCTCTCAAAAAAAAGAAGTCCAGTAGCCATGATTCAACTCCCAGATAAGAAACAGTGGCATAATTCACATTAAATAGTTCATGTTTTGCATATCTCTGTTTGAGATCTCTAATGGAAGTCTGCTTGATTAGGGCATAAATAAACTTGCTTATGTTTGCAGGTTCATTTTCTTAAGTTCAAATGGCCTGGTTATAATTTGTAGATTTCACACTTTTCCCTCTTCCCATTTCCCTCTTAAAGTTGGCTTGCTTGCTTGGAGTTTTCTCTTCTTGTTGGGTTTTTTACCTATATCACAAACCACAAACTTCCCAAAAAAATTTAAAAATGGAGCACAAACTGGTTCACTTTCTTTAAACTTAGTGTCTGGGAGAAGGAAACTCCCCCCCCTTTCTTCTGGCCCTCTGCTTTACCCCTTCCTGCTGCCCCATCACTGCCCTACCTTGCACTTCCTCCTTCTCCTCCTCTTCCTCCACTACCACCACCACTTCCACCACTGCCATCTTCATAGACAGCAGCCTGGCTTCTCCATACATGGCATGCCTTTCACCTGCCAGGCATGCGCATGTGCAGAGAGAGTGGCCTGGCCTCCATGAGCCAGGCCTCCTATCTCTGCACATATGCATGTTCTGCTCATGTGCCGGGGTTCCAGTTGATCAAGGAGATCAGCTGGGTCCCTGGCATTGGTGCAGAAGGCAATGCCAGGCTCCTAGAAGGCTGCACTGCCTTGACAATGACAATGAAAATGACAAAAACAACGAGGTGGTGGTGGTGGTAGGAACACATTGGGAGGTGATGGAAGTAGTGGGAAGGAAGCGGGGAAGTCTGTGGGGGAGGGGAGAAAATGGGCAAAACCAAACTGAACTAAAATCCACTTTAGAATCACAGAATTATAGAGTTGGAAGAGACCTCAGGGGCCATCCAGTACAACCCCCTGCCATGCAGGAACCCCCATCACAGGACTCCGGACAGATGTCTAGCCAGCCTCTGCTTAAAAACCTCCAAAGAAGGAGACTCCACCACCCTCCATGGCATCTTCCACTGCCAAACAGCTCTACCTGCCATGAGGTTATTCCTAATGTTTGAATTGAATCTCTTTTCCTGTAGTTTGAAGCCATTACTCTGAGTCCTAGTATCTGAAGCCATGGAAGACAAGCCAGCCCCTCTTCGATAAGACAGCCTTTCAAATATTGAAACATGGCTATCATATCCCATCTCAGCCTTCTTTTTGTAAGACTAAATATTCCCAGATCCCTAAGACTCTCCTCATAAGACATATGTTCCAGACCTTTAACCATCCTGGTTGCCCTCTTCTGGACCCACTCGAGGTGGGGTCTGACCAGAGCAGAATACAGTGGCACTATCACTTCCCTTGATCTAGACACTATGATTCTGTTGATGCAACCAAGCATTGCATTGGCCTTCTTGGCTGTCGCATCATACTGCTGACTCATATTCAATTTGTGGTCCACCAACACTCCTAGATCCCTTTCACGGATTCTAGTCTCCAGCCAGGTATCTGCCATCCTATATCTATGCAATTCATTTTTTCTGCATAGATGCAGGAACCTACGTTTCTCTCTGTTGAAACTTATTCTATTTGCTTCAGCCCAACACAGCTCAGTGGCTCGAATCCTGGGTGCTTCCACTGATAACCCCAGCTCCTGTTAAACGAGCAGTTCGAAAGCATGTAAATGCAAGTAGATAAATATGTGCTGCCATAAAAAGTGGGAAGGTAAAACAGTGTTTCCTTGCAGCCATGCCAGCCATGTGGCCATGGACTTGCACAAGACTGGCTCTTCGGCTTGAATATGGAGATGAGCACCGGCCTTCGAGTCGGACACGACTTGCCTGCATGTGCGGAGGAACCTTTATTTACCTTTTACCTAGGGAATTAGCCAACCCTCCCAATTTGTTATCATCTGCAAATTTAATCACTCTACTCTCGGTTCCTTCATACAAGTCATTAATAAAGTTGTTGAATAGCACCAGACCCAGAACAGAACCCTGGGGCACCCCAATGGTCACATCTCTCCATGCTGAGGAGATGCACCATTTACAATCAGCCTTTGCATACAATCAGTCAACCAATTACCATCCCACCCAGTAATAGCATTATCTATCCCACATTCTATTAATTTCCTTGAATGTATGTCATGGGAAACCTTGTTGAAGGCCTTACTGAAATCAAGATAAGCAACATCCACAGTATTCCTCTCATCAACCAGTCCTGTAACTCTATCAAACAAAGAGATCAAATTTCTCTGGCATGACTTGTTTTTAAGAATCCCATATTGACTTACTAATGACAGCATTGCTAGTTAAATAATTACAGAGTGTCTGCTTAATAATCTGTTCTAGAATCTTTCCAGGAATAGATGTCAAGCTGACTGGGTGGTAATTATTTGGATCCTCTATTTCCTCCTTTTTGAAAATGGGGACAACATTCTCCCTCCTCCAATCTATGTGGGCTTCCCTTGTTCTCCAGGAATTCTCAAAGATTATTGACAATGGGTTCTGAAATTACTTCTGCCAGTTCTTTTAATTTCCTTGGGTGTAATTCATCACACCCCAGAGACTTAAATTCATTTAGGGTTTCCAGGTATTTCTGTACTGCCTTCCTACCTATTCTATTTCAACCCTATCTCATCTACTCTTTGACCCGACTTAATTCTTTTTTCCTTTCTAGAGAAAACAGAGGCAAAAAAGTTATTGAGTAGTTCTGTTTCCTGTTAGTAATTGGTTATCTTTGCCACACAGAGACCCTTTTTCCTTATTTTTCCATCTGCCATTTTTTTCTTCTTGTTGGAACCGCTTTAGATTGTGCCTTTAATATCTCACTTTTAAGGAATTCCCATCCATCTTGGACTCCCTTCTCTTTCAGTGCCTCGGTCCATGGAATTAAGGCCAATAATTCCCTAAGTTTACAAAAACTGGCTTTCTTAATGTCCAGAATGCATGTCTGGTTATGCTTAGGTTCCCCTTCTCACTGTATAACAAATTTCAAAATAGCATGGCCACTTCTAACTAAAGATCCCACCACTTCAACCCCATTTCCAAGGTCCTCCCTATTGGCTAAGGTCAGATCTAAATTAGCTGTTCCTCTTGTTGTCTCCTGTACCTTCTGTACTATGAAATTATCTAAAAGGCCATTAAAGAATTTATTGGACCTTGCATTCTTAGCTGAGTTGGACTGCCAACATATATCAGGATAGTTAAAATCTCCCATTAGTACTACATCCTTCCCTTTTAACTGTAAGGCCATCTGCTCACAGAAGGCATCATCCAACTCCTCTGGCTGGCTTGGGGGTCTATAATATAACTCCACAGTGACATCCCTCCCATTTTTCTCCCCTTTAATTCTTAACCAAATACTCTCAACCTACCTTCCCAGGTGTATATCCTGGATTTCGTCAGCAACATAAACGTCCTTAATATATAAGGCTACTCCTCCTCCTTTCTTACTAGGCCTGGTCCTCTGAAACAGTTTATACCATCCAATAACAACATTCCAATCATGAGTCTCATCCCACCAGGTTTCAGTAATGCCAATTATATCATATTTGTTTTGCTGTATTAGGGGTTCCAGCTCCTCCTGTTTGTTTCCCATGCTCTGCACATTGGTGTAGACATTTGAGGCTGTGTGTGTGCTCCTTACAAGGCCTTTGCTTAACCTATTTTTCCTCAAGCTGATGGTCTGTAATACTTCTTGTCCTGCTCCTAATGCAACATTTGGGCTATTCCCCACACCCCCTTCTGGATCGCTACATTTAAGAAAGTTTTCTTCCTTCCCCTGAGAACTCAGTTTAAAGCTTTCCTTATCAAATTTTCAATCCTCTTGGCAAAAATATCCCTACCAATAGTGGTGAGGTGCACCCCATCCTCATCCATGAGCCCATCTGAATGAAATATCAAACCATGGTCCAAGAAGCCAATTTCTTTCTGCTGGCACCATCTGCATAGCCAGTTGTGAACCTCTGCTATTATTATTTCCCTTCAAAGGCCACATCCTTCCACAGGGAGGAGAGATGAAATTACCACCTGTCCACCCAGACCCTTCAGCTTCCTACCCATCTCTTCATACTCCTTTGTGATGTAGTTCATTATTGTTGCTGTTTTGATTCATCAGTAATTTTTGATGAACCCCCTGGTTCATCTTCTAATTTGCACCCATCTCTATCTAGGCTGGCCCTGACTTCACTCTCCTTCTAGAAGCAGGCAGATACCTTTTCCTTCAGAGACGGACTGCCTTCCTGAGTGGGTGGTTTCCAATGGATTGTTGTACCTTACTGTGTTGAATGCATTTGGGGTGTTGTTTTTCAGTATTTGTATACTTACTGCTTTTAGCCTTCAGTACCATCTGGTTAAAGATAAAAACGACCTTGTGTTTTTTTTTAGGAGAAAGGTGAGGTAAAAATACTTTAAAGAAAATAAAATTGATTCCCAGGCCAGTTTGTGATCAAGCAAACCAGATCTGTTGCGGCACATTTCCCCCCGCTGATTCTGGGTGAAAATGAGTAATCATGAACGTTGTCCATCCTTAGCTTGGTGCATATGGTCTTCTTGAGGTCATGCTTCCTTCTGTATGCAGAGTAGCTCTGATGCATTTGGCTTGAATCAATATATATTGGAAAAATAAATTTCATTCTCTTCTCCCCTTCCCTCCCTCGGCCCCCTTCCTCCCTTTCTGGACCATTTAAGTTTCACCCTGGAAATCTTGTCTGCATATCTCTGTGAGGGGGTGATGATCCGCATTCCCCCTCACCCGCTTTCCCACCACTAGCCCATTACCCCAGTGTTGTGCCTTTCCTGCCTGCGTATGACACCTCACCTGCGTTGTGTTCCTGTGTTGTCACTTAGGGAGTTTGCCCGTTGGAAGGTGAGGAACACAGCTATCGAGCGGAGGGACTTGGCCCGCAACCCCGTCCCCCTGATGCCGGAGTTCCAGAAGAGCGTCCGCCTGCTGGGCCGGAGGCCCACGACGCAGCAGTTCATAGAGACCATCATCAAAAAGTACGGCACCCACATACTCATCTCTGCCACCTTGGGAGGTAGGTGGCAGCTGTGCTTGTCCTTTTCACCGAAAGGGGTGGAATTTGGGGGATACAGGTTTGGGGAGCAGAAGAGCATGGCATTGTTTTGGGTGTGGGGTGAACATTCCTTTGGGAGCCGCTTCCCTTTGGAAATAAAGAAGGAGCCCTGCATCCATAAGGGATTGATTCTGCCTCCCCTACTGAAATCCACAGGTAATAGTGAATGCTAAAGATATAGTATAATAAAGCGGGGGATTCAGAAAAATGCTTTAACATGTATGATCAGAGATGGCATGCTATGTACAATATTTTCAGACCACGGATAAGTGGAACTGTGGATATGGGGGTCCTACTGCCATTCTTATGGTCCATGTTTCTTATGCATGTGGCTGAGCTGCTTGGAGGTCATGGGATGTTCAGAAATATTCCAACAGCTCAAGGAGAGTGTGTGGTGACAGGACCCTGGATTTTTCCAGGTTCTTCATGCTGCTGTTATGGTCTCTTTACATACTGTTGTTATTATGTGCTGCACAGTTAGGATGACCTTAATGGACTTGGCGATCTTGACAATCTCTTAAAATGTAATGTAACAACATGTTGTCCTGTCCAAGGTCACTAACAGCCTCACCATTTGGAGAAAGTGGTCGGCCTTAGAAAAGTGGTCCCCAATCTCTGAGAACCAAGCGTTCATGGACTGCAACTTCCAGAAACCAAGCCAGCAGTGATGGTAACAGAGGCTTCTGGGGTTTGCAGTCCAAGAACCCCTATGTGACCCAAGTTGTTGGGAACCACTGTACTAGAATTGTGAATTGATGAGGTCAAGGGAATTTCCAGTTGGTTCTCAAAACCACAGGCTATAGAGGCCTATGCAAAGAGAAGAAAACAAGTTCAAAAGAAATGAAAGGCAGAGTATCCAAGCAGAGATTCAGAGAGCTGTGGGACATGGTTTAAATTGGCAGTTTGGAAGCAGGAAGAGAGAAGGAGCTGGAAGAAAAGTTGTAGAGGGAATTGAGCTGAAGGACAGACCAAGAAGAGAAGACAAGCAGTGATTAGGAAGTCTACCTGTACATGGACCTATGGATTAAAGAGTCATCCAAGTTCATAGCGACAAAAGAGCAGAAGGTCAAAACTGAGAGAAAAGGCATGCCAGAGGGCTGCGGAGTCAATGCATCGCTAGCTCGACCTCAATGGTCACTCTTTCCTTCATGACGTGTCACTGGTAGAAACATTCACGTCTGTTCCTGGGCTTTAATGTCAAGTGGCACAAGGTCTTGAAGGTCACGTTTGCTCAACGCATGGAGACTGCCCGGGATGGTCTTGAAGGGCTGGGGGTCTTACGGGCGATGCTGGGCAGTGTAGCTTGGCGACGGCCTTGGGACGCCTCAGCCAGGCAACCATGGTTCCCGTGTTGCTTGGGCATTCTCTTGGGCTGGAGCCATGTGTGACGCCACCCCTTTCAAAGGACTGAGTTTTCAAAGGCACAACCGGGTTTATTTCGACATCCCACTGCTGTGCCACCAAATTGTGACGACGCCTCCCTTTTACACGTGTAATTGTGTTGGAAATGGTAATGCTGCCACCTTTTATTCACTTGGTAAAGCTGCCACCTTTTAAAATCGTCGCCTCATGAATTGGGACAGACTCAGATGTAGAATATAAAAATAATAACAAAGTTTATTAAGAAAATAATAAATATAACAATATCTGAGGATGGTATGCGTTGCCTTTAACATATAATAGATTTAATCAACTCTTCCAGCCTCCCTGTCTTCAATAACTAGTAAACAGTATAGCCCTCACTGCCTGACAGAACTCCAACAGAGCAGTGCTCTCTCCCAACATTCACTCTCAAAACCTTCAACTTAACTGAACTCAACTGAACTGCCTCAACTGACTAGGCTCCATCCTTTTTATATCAGACCATTCCCCGCCCTCCTGCTGGGATTGGCTGATGATTTGTATATTCATTACTCCTGTGTCCAGGGTTTTGTCACACCATGACAGACCACTGGTGAGAATTCAGTCAGCGGTTTGGCTTGCTTACAGGCAGGCCTGAGAGGTACAGAGGGCACACACGCTACACAGTTATGCCAGTTTGATCCCACTTTACCCAGCCTTTCTGGATGCCAGGACTATATTTTGGTGAGCGGTGCTCAGAAGCTGCTCTGGGGAGGTTACCAGGTCGAGAGTTACTCAGAAGTGGTTTCCCACTCCCTTCTTCTGGGGTTGTCCTGAGACTGGGCAGCTTTCCCAAAGTCCCCTAGGTTGGCTCTTCTCCCTAGTGGTCCAAGGGAGCATCTATCATTCTATCACCTAGACCAGGGATGGCGAATCTATGGCATACGTGCCAAAGGTGGCACGTGGAGAGCTTTCGCCTGGCATGTGACATGCTGCCTGCCCCCCCCACTTCCCCTTCCGCTGAACCAGCCATGAGGAATTTGCGGAGGGGGAAGTAGGGGGGCAGGGAGCATGTCGCGTGCCAGCCCCCCTGCTGCCACCGCCCCCATTGTCGTCGCCACCAATCACGACCCCCCTGCCCCCCTGCTGCCGCCAATCCCGACCCCCTTCCTGCTGCCACCGCCACCCCCATCACCGAGTTTGGGCACTCGGTGTCAAAAAGGTTCGCCATCCCTGACCTAGACTTTCTAAACCACTGAGCTATCCAGGCAACATTAGGATTCTAAAATACTTAGTTGGATGATTTTGGGCTTTTTGTGTAACTGTTAGAAAGCACAGGAACACTTCCAGTTAAAAAAAAATTACAACCCTCATCTTCAACGCCTTGTAGAGGCTGGAGTGGAGTGAGAAAGAGGTGCAGCAGTTCAAGGGATTCCTCTTTGCCAGCTCACCTCCCAACACCCGGCTCTTTCCTCTCTCATCTCCCTAGAAATTCCAGATAACACAGACCTTTTGACGGTGAAATATATTTTTAATTTTGTCCAGGCACGGCAGTGAATTATTCACCATGGCTTGGTCGTGCTCCTGTTTTTATGACACAACACTTTAAAATATGCACAGGCTTGTAACGAGAGCTGGCGGTGGGCAGCGGCGCTAAGCGCTCCATCAGTCCCCGGTGTCGAGAATCGGGGGAAGGAACGCCACCAGGGGAACCATATGAGAGTTTGGGAAGATTCGTCTTGACGGCAGTAAAGAGGAAGAAGATGCAAATGTACCCTCTTGGGAACATGCATTGTTCATGAGCAGACGTATTTTCCCTGTTTAGAAATGACAGAGTTCCAACCCCCCTCAAAAAAAAAACCCCAAACCACCCAGGATATATCACCAATCAGGTCCTGACATCCCATAGTTTCACTGTTTCATTAGAATAAAACAAAAATCCCCCAAAGCGCTTTGAAATTGTGGCACTGTTAAGGACATCAGTGGCCATTTTTCCCTGCTGATTCAAACTTCTAAACCCTTAGGAAGCTGCATTCTCCTTCTTAGGAACATTAGGATATAGTCTTGTACCGTATGAAAACATGGGTCCTTGTAGGATGGAAGCAGTAACCTCCTCCCCTTCCTGCTTGCCTAGATGTTTTATATCAAGGCCTAGGAGTAATGCAAGCATTGTAGAGCCCAAGAAATAGGACTGCATGATGCACACGCTCTGTCAACAGCAGCAAAACGGCTCAAACAGAGGTTCCTAATCTTGGGTCCCCAGGTATTTGATGAAAATAGACACACTCATCAGTAGGCTCATAGATGTCTCTATAAGTGACCAGTTTTGGATTCCCAGATGTTCTTGGGCAGCAGCTCCTAGGAATCTTGGCCAGCAAAGCTAGTGGTGAAAGCTGGCCTGGGAGTTTTCATCCAAGAACATCCAAGGTTGGGAACCGCTGGGCTAGAAGAAAGACCTTTGACTACCTTACATCTGTGACCATCACAAAGGGACACACCTGTGACTTCACAAGGTCTCACTCCTTGGTCTCAGGTTGGAGACTTGAAAGAAATGCTGGCTACCAGTCAGTGTCACCATCAACGCAACAGCCTCAAAGGGGAGTGTCTGAAGAACGGAAGCAATCAGAAGCAACTTAAGGTGGCCATCTTGGCATGGGATTTTTCAGAATGTGTGGACTGCAGCCCACAGGGGTCTCCAGGAATGCCCTCAATCAGAGTTCGGAGGGGGGGGCGTTTTCAACTTTCATCAGGAAAGGAAAGTCTCGATGGGGGCTTTCAATTTCTCAAGCAAATGAATTCAAACTCTGTTTTGTCCTGGTGAGAAGGATGGGCGGGCTAAGCTCTTTAGGAGGAGCCACAAGTCCCCCAGTTCTGAAAATCCCCTTCCTAGGTACGGAATGGCCAAATATGATATGGCTGGGAAAACTAGATACGGAAGGTCTATGGTGATATAATTGGAACAATGGGAACCAGAGTCCTATTGGCAGTGGGAGTGTACAGAAGAGAAGTTGGGTTAGCTGCTGCTAATTAATGAGGTGGTTGCACAACAGGCACATGACTGGGAACATAGCAGGCACCTTGCACATTTTGACCTGAACATTGACCCTGCATAAACCAAAGGTCTGTCTTCGCTAATGGATAGAAGATATTTGCTTGTGGTTACATCTTAGCATGCTATCATGTTTGCTGCACATCATCATCATCATCATCATCATCATCATCATCATCATCATCATCATCATCATCATCATCATCAATGTATTTGCATGCTATTTCTCTTTGGTCAAACTGTGCTCTCAGTCAGTTGCAGGAACATTCCCCGCCTGCTTGAAATTACATAAATAAAACATTTCTGCATAATTTGTGAAGAATTGCAAATGAAGATTTACATAATTGTACAAATAAGCTAAGCACCACACAATGCTGAATGGATGCTAAATTTAAACAATCCCTGAATAATTTCTCCTAAGCCGCAAAGAATGAGAAATACCAGAAGAAAGCCATTTGCTCATGAAAAAAAGATTGCTGCCATTTGTGTTTGTTTTTTTGTTTTGTTTTGTTACAGAATATTTCTCAACCGCTGAAAATTGGTAGTCGTTTGCAACTAGTGTAGACCCATTGAATTGGTTGGTGATTTGTGGAATCAACACCTCCATCAGTTCCATTGATTCAATGGACATACACCAGCTCTAGCTTATTTCCCCCACTGGCCTTCATTTGATTTATTTAGGGGACCCTCAATGACTGAATTGAACCCTAAGACATACCGTACGGAACCTCTGTGTAAATCGAGCATGGGACTGGGGGTGATTGTCATAAGCAGCTCTGGAAATACGTCTCGTGGGCGTCGGTCAAACAGAGGTACGGGTAACAGTTCTTGGAGGACCCATGCCTAGTTAGATAACTTTAGGAATAATGTGTGGGGACCTATCACAAAGCAATTTGATCTGAATATAGTATTTCTATGAAAGGGCTATCTGGCCATGCCCAGTTTCTAGGCAAAGAAAATGCCAGGCTAGAACATGTCTGAAGGGGAAGGTTTGATGCAGATATTAAGAAGGCTGGAGACCAAGTCCAGTGAAGGGTGAGGGAAGTGAGTAAAATTTGCCCAAATTCATTGTCCTTTCAAACACACACACTCTTCAAACAAGCCCAGAAGGACTGGCTGATAGGACGGAAATATACCAACAACTAACCCCGGGCATTTCTTCTGACCGTTAAAATTCCCTGCAATGAAGCAGAATATTGCCGTGGTGTGCAGTTTGTGAAAATGGTGCCACTTGCACAAAAATCATTCTTATATGGCTGCCTGGGGGTCAGTCTTTACCATTTCCTCTTCTCCTGCTCCAGCAACAGATGAGTGCCAACTAGGGGTGGGCACCTTCATTGTTTAGTAAGCTTATGAAACCTTACGAAATGAAAGAGCAAACTGTGTTGTCAAGAAATGAAATGAAACACCATTTTTTGTTTCAGAAATGAAATGATTAGTCCTAGGTTCTTGATCCAGCCGTCTTGAGAACAGGAGGTTTATTTTTTTTAAAACTGATTGATTTGTTTTCCTTTCTTCCCATGCTTTAGCTGTTGAGATAGCTTATCTCTGATCTTGATCTGCCTGAAGCTAGCCAGCCCAGGAGCTGAGGTGTTCCCTTTTCTGGCTGTGTCTGCAAGTTGATTTAAACTGATAGTTTCCCTTTCCTTTTTAAGTAGGACAGTGGAGGTTTATATATATTCTTTCCTTCACTCACTGCGCCAATCAGCTCTTGAGTTTATTTCCCCAATCTCTCCGTGGAGCAGCTAGCTATTAGGTTTCTAGCTTGTTTACAGAGGGTTCTTTGCTTGAAAGCAAATTGATTGGAAGGTTTGAGGGTCTTTGATTTAGGGCAGTGGGCTCCCTGTTAAATAAAAAATGGAAAGCTCCCCATTATTTAAAGCCTTACAAAGCATTTCATTTCATGAAAATTCATTTAAAAATCCATTATTAATGAAATGAAACAAAATAAAGATTGAAACGAAACGAAACAAAACAGAACACTATATTTCTATTCCGTGCCCATCTCTTGTGCCCAGTCTCATCCTTCATCAGGATGCAAACATTATTGAATTGGTGTGTTCTTTTGCCATATTTTCTGTTGGACATAAGGCTGACTGGCATGTCCTTTTTACAACTAGCATCTGGTATCCCGACATGTGGCCTCCTAACTCTAGAATCCATTTGGTGAATGTTGCTTAATCGCTCCTTGAGTCAGATATGTGACCTTCTAGTTTTGTCAGAGGTTGTTTCCCTCAAAGTTTTGAGGATATCCCATTAAAATGGAGTACTCGTTAGGCCTCTTCTAGACTGCTGTGTCCAGTTCTGGACACCATGGTTCCAGAAGGTTGCCAACAAGCTGGAACCAATTCAGAGGAGGGCAACAAGAATGATCAGGGGACTGGGAACCAGCCCTAAGATGAAAGACTGAAGAAACTGCACATGTTTAGCCTGAAAGAAGAAGACTAAAGAGAGGCAGGGCATCACTTTTCAAATACAGTGGTACCACGCACGGTTCATGAAGTTACAAAAATCTGGGATGTTGTGTAATGCAGAAATTTCGTAAACTGGAAATGGAGGGGGCACAATACATCCTGGTAAAGGAAGTACTTTGGGGAAGGACCGTAAACCAAGGTTTTTCAGTTTAAAAACAAATCATAAACCGAGGCATTATTTTCAATGGCTTTTTTCCCTGGAAACTGAAAATTACATAAATCAAGGTGTTCATAACCTGGGGTACCACCGTACTTGAAAGAGAGGGGGTCGTGCAGAAGATTGTCTGGATCTGTTCTCAATCATCCCAGAATACAAAACACACAATAATAGTTAAAAGAACCCAGATTTTGGCTGAATACCAGGGAAAATGTCTTAACTGTTAGAGCAGTACAACAATGGAGCCAAAGACCTTGGGAAGTGGTAGGTGCTCCAGCCCTGGAGGCATTCAAGATAAAACTGGACAACCCTCAGTCACATTGTGCTTTGTCTTGGGTTCCTGCTTTGAGAAGCTGGCTGGACTTGATCGCCTTAGAAAAGTTGTGGCCAAACTTTGGCCCTCCAGATGTTTTGGACTACAACTACCAGAATTCCAAGCCTATATTGCCAATGACAAAGGACTGTGGGATTTGTGGTCCAAAACATCTGAAGGGCCGAAGTTTGGCCACCACTGCCTTAGAGGTACCTTCCAACTCCACGATTCTATTGATCTATGATCCTAATTCCATCCCTGGGAGTTTCTGAAGCTCGGATAATTATTAGGGGGCTTAATTCCTCCTCCCCAGTGATTGAAGAGGGGTTGGAAGAAGATTAGGGTCCTGGGTGCCACACAAAAGACCTTGATAGGACACCCAGTTCCAAAGCCTTGGAAGAGAAGGTAGCTTCAGTCTCATGCAGTGTCATCGGCCTCTCTTTACTGAGGATCTAGCCCTGCCAGCTTCCTCCTGGCCCACCTACAAACCCCCATCTTCTACCGCATCCCCCAAAAAGGACCTGATCTACTCCGTACTGGGGGTTCAGATGGAAGAGACAGCGACAGGCGATTTGCGGACAGGGCGGAGTGGGCAGAGCGGAGAGCTAATTTGCAGGGAATGCCCTGAAGGGGAGATGACTTTGAAGACGGCGCCCACTTAATAAATGAGAAATTAGGACTTAATAATGCAGCAAAAATCCATTAACCCTTCTTGATTATCATTGCCTGCTTCTGCTTGGCAAAGCTCTTTTCTCTCCCTGCCCCTTGGTTTGTAGCCAATATTTGTAGCCACCAATGTTGTCACCAATGCAACTGAAGCACACTTGTAGAGCAGCCAGAGTCCCAGTATCTACACACCCGTGTGTGTGCGTATATACACACACAGTTGTACAATGCCCAAAGCTCTACACAATCCATTTCTAGCTGTGTTCATTTTCTGAGCTGTTCTTGAGAAATCAAGTTCCTGACCCTTAAGATCTGCAGAGGGGACCATCTTCTCATGCTCCTTTGTCATTGTGGGGATATTTGATGGAGACACCGAGAGAGGGCCTTCTCTGTGGCAACTCACTGGATGCAGAATGCTATCTTTTGGGTGGTTATGTTTGTGACCTCTCTATTATCCTGTTGCTGAAACTTATTTATTTATTTATTTATTTATTTACCCACCCTGCCTTTCTCATTGGGAAAAGGACCCAAGGCAGCTTACAGAATGAGGGAATAATATAGAGTGCAGACTTAAAATAACTGGTCTTTTACTTTTTTAGGCTTGTTTTCTAGCTGCCTTGGGTTCTTGTTATGGAGAAAGGTGGGATAAAAATATTTTAAATAAATTAAATTAAAATTAAATGAATAAATATTTCAAAATTTCCAATGGTTTTATTATTGTAGTTAAGTTGCTTTATAATCTGAAATTTCCTGTGTTTTTTGTGTTCCTTGTTTTAATGTTGTGAGCCACCTTCGGGGGGCCCAGTGGGAGAAAGACAGCTTACAAACACTGTAAAATAAACAGGCAAAAAGGAACACACACATGTGCAAGATATAGTGAAGGCACAGCCATTAAGGCTGCAGTGCCTCTGAGTATTCCCATGCATGAATTCCAGGTACATCCCCGTGTTGCTCATCTTCGTGCAGTTCACAGGTGTTGCTTTTATAGGTCTCAGAAAAAGGTTTTTAAAAATGAAGGCTACAACAACTGAATTGTCCTTTGGAACCTGCTGCCACTTGATGCTCATGCATGGCTTTTTATGGCCACTCTGGGTTTGTTGGGTGTTTAATTGGTATTTTATTTATTTATTTATTTATTAAATTTATATACCGCTCCATCTAGCTACACGGCTACTCTGGGCGGTTTACAAAACTGAACAGAAATCAAACCCATAAACAATACAATACAATATAATAGATAAGCACCAATAAGTAAAAACGCTATAACTGATAAACAATATGTATCAATAACATTGAACAGGAGCAAGATGGGCTACAGATAAAGACAAAATAAAATAGTGATAGCAATCATTAGTAGAACAGATTAATATCCAGGGAAAGCCTTTTAAATAGCCATGTCTTTAGATGTTTCTTAAAGAATCATAGAATCACAGAATCCTAGAGTTGGAAGAGACCTCGAGGGCCATCTACTCCAACCCCCTGCCATGCAGGAACCCCCATCACAGTATTTCTGACAGATGGCCATCCAGCCTCTGCTTAAAAACCTCCAAAGAAGGAGAGGGAGGGAAGATGCCAAACAGATCTCAGGAGGAAGTTGGTTCCAGAGCCGAGGGGCTGGCACTGAGAAATCCCGATTTCTCATTAAAGATACATTATCTCTTATCAATCCCTTTGCTTGGAAAGACTTGTGGTGTTGGATTCTTTACTGGTACCAGGTTCTAGTCATTTCCCACAGAACAAGCATTCATGGATTAACAAGCAGCCTCTTGTAGAGAAGGAGATCCTCCTTAGCTGGACCCTGAAAAAAAATATATACACTTTCATGAAATGTTCTTATGTTGGATCCAGAATATATTTAGGGGTTGCTGTACTGGTGCTATGATTTTTAGAACTGCTTTACGTTCTCGGCTGTTGTAGAAAACATCCCATCCAATCTGAGTTTCTTCAAGTCTGTCCCATGGGTAGGAATGTGAAGGAAGGTGCCTAAAAATCTCCACACAGCAGATGGTGGCAGATTCTCAAGATCCCAGGAGAGATCTCATCTCCAGCGCAAGACTGAAACAAGAAGCACTCCCCAACTCCCGTGACCCATGCCATGCGCTGAAAATAACTCCATAGTGTCTCTATCCTTTGTGGAGTTTAAAATGAAAACCTGATTGATCAACGAGATGGAAAAGCCCATCTACTGCTTTTAGCTCTTAAATGTCTTTACAGCAAGGCAGTGGTTTTTATCATTTTAAATTTTGTATACAGACAGTATTGGGCAGAACCCTTTCCCCCTCAACAAAAATAAAAATATAAATTCACAAATATTCTTTGAGATGAACCAAAACACACACCCTACAAAAAAAAAAAAAACCTCAGTGTCTTACACTGAAATGTTGTATCACTGAACATGTAAGGGTGACACACATACACAATTTACTACCTGTTAGGAGGAGAGAAGGATGTGTCATCATCATTGTCACCTTAGAAATGCAGAGCTGGAAGGGACCCTGTGGATTATCAAGTCCAGCCCCTGTCAAGGAGGCCCAGGGCGGATTCAAACTCCCAACTTAATAAGAACCTAAGAAAAGCCCTGCTGGATCAGGCCAAAGGCCCATCTAGTCCATCTTGCTGGATCTCCCAGTGGCCCCACCAGATGCATCTGGGAGTGCACGAGACTAGATCTCTGTCTCCTGATACCAATCCCCTGCAAAAGGAATCCAATCTCTTCAGAGTGCATGGAGCCTGTTTAAAACAACGGTAGTAGAGGCCCAGCACAAGTGCATACCACAAAGAAAGAAGAGCTCATGAAAGTCCAAGAGGGCATGGTTAACGAGTGGAGTTAGAGAGGCCCTAAAGCGCAAGGAGAAGTCTTTCCATAAATGGAAATCCTCCCCAAATGAGGAAAATAAAAAGGAACACAAACTGTGGCAAAACAAATGTAAGAAGATGATTTTTGTTGTTCAGTCGTTCAGTCGTGTCCGACTTTTCGTGATCCCATAGACCAGAGCTCGCCAGGCCTTCCTATCTTCCACTGCCTCCCGGAGTTTTGTCAAATCCATATTGGTTGCATCGATGACATCATCCAACCATCTCATTGTCTGCCTTTAAATATGTTAGAAGTAAAAATCCTGCCAGATAACCAGTTGGCCCTCTGGAAGGTGAGGGAGGAAAAGGGGAGATAAAAGAGGACTTGGAAATTGCAGAGAAATTAAATGAGTTCTTTGCATCTGTCTTCACGACAGAAGACCTTGGGCAGATTCCGCTGCCCGAACAGCCCCTCTTGACTAAAGAATTAAGTCAAATACAGGTTAAAAGAGAGGATGTTTTAGGTTTAATTGATAAATTGAAGATCAGTAAGTTACCGGGCCCAGATGGCATCCACCCAAGGGTTATTAGGGAACTGAGAAATGAAATTACAGATCTCTTAAAGGTAATATGCAACTTGTCTCTTAAAACGGCCACAGTGCCGGAGGACTGGAGGATAGCGGATGTCACACCAATTTTTAAAAAAGGAAGGAGGGGGGACCCAGGAAACTACAGGCCGGTTTGCCTTACGTCTGTCCCAGGGAAGATGGTGCAAAGCCTCATCCAAGAGAAAATCTTAAAACACATAGAAGAACAAACCTTGCTGAGAGAAAATCAGCACGGTTTCTATAAGGGTAAGTCTTGCCTGATAAACCTTTTAGAATTCTTTGAAAAGGTCAACAGGCATGTAGATTTGGGTGAACCGATGGATAATATCTATCTTGATTTTCAGAAGGCTTTTGACACAGTCCCTCACCAAAGGCTGTTGAGAAAATTGCACAGTCAAGGTGTAAGAGGGCAGGTCATCTTATGGATTGAGAACTGGTTGAGATCCAGGAAACAAAGAGTATGTGTCAATGGGAAATTTTCACAATGGAGAGAAGTGAAAAGCAGTGTGCCTCAGGGCTCTATCCTGGGGCCGGTGCTTTTCAATCTGTTCATTAATGACCTGGAGACAGGGATAAGCAGTGAGGTGGCCAAGTTTGCCGATGACATGAAATTTTTCGTGAGGTAAAAACCAGAGAAGTTTGGGAAGAGCTCCAGAAGGATCTCTCCAAACTGGGGGAATGGACTGCAAAATGGCAAATGTGTCTCAATGTAGCAAAATGTAAAGTAATGCATATTTGGGTAAAAAATCAAAACTTTATCTATCAAGTCATGGGCGCATAGCTTGTTTTCTCCTCATTGGGTTACAGGGGGAGATCTTTATTTTCATGGCAGAAAGGTAAACTGCCTTGAATGATGGAGAGTAATGGGTTCATTCTTGGATAGCTCAGGGGTTTAAACCTCTAGCTGCAGAGCCAGCATTCATGAGTTCAATCCCGCACGGGTGCCTCCTTAACAGGGTCTGGACTGGATGATCCAGAGGGTCTCTTCCAGCTTGCAGTTCTATGATTCCATTTTTTCATCCACCTAGACTTTAAGGAGCCATGTTGTGTCCAAATACTCTCTCTCTCTCTCTCTCTTTCTTTCTCTCTCTCTCTCTCTCTCTCTCTCTCTCTCTCTGTGTGTGTGTGTGTGTGTGTGTGTGTGTGTGTATGTGTGTGTGTGTGTGTGTGTGTGTGTGTGAATACAGATGGCAGCAGTTGGGGCTGGTACTTTTGATGTCAGCAGGGATGATGAATCCACCCTGGGCTTTACTCCAAGCTTTAAAGAATCTGTTCAAAATATTAAGCCTCTTGGAGGCATCGTGTTCAGCACCTTAGACAGTGCCTGTAAGATCTTGGTGTGTTGCTTTCTTTTGTTTTTAACTTTAACCCAAAGATCAAACACTCCCTTGGCCTTTAAATCCATGTCAAAACAAGCGTTGACATGAGTTAACTCAAGGCGTCAACCTTGAGCGGCAACCGTGTTGTGATCTGCCCTCTGTCCTCTCAGCCAGTTTGCTATGGAATGGGGATTTATTTGATATTTTTATGCCAAAGATCTGCATATTGGCAGGAGATAAGCAGGGAGGATGTGATTGAAGGAGATCAGGAAGGGGTGGGGTGGGGGCTTTAGGAGCAGGGAAATGTCAAGACAAAGCTCCTAACCCTCATCCCTTGGATTATTTCACTGGCATTGCATTAATGTTGTCAAATATGTACTGGTGTTGGGAGCTTTTCTTCTTAAAAGCATGCAGGTTTACTCAGAACTCTGCCCCATTTGTTAGGCTTTTCAGTATCTTGTCCATCAACTATGATTCCCCTCCTCCCCACCCCTACAAAGCAATGTTTTTGTTGAGATACTTTAAACTGGTATCGGCTGATACGATGTCAACTGGCCCATTTGCATTGAGATCCACATCCTGAAGGTTTACTTCATGTCGTCCTTGCCCTTCCTGAAGTTGCTTTTTCAAACTCGAGATGTTCCAGTGAGTGACCTTCCTTGTTGCCTTCTCCCTCCTCATCTTCCTTTCCCTTCCAGGAGAGGAAGCACTGACCATGTACATGGACAAGAGCCGACTCGACCGGAAGTCGGGAAATGCCACTCAGAGTGTCGAATCCCTTCACCAGCTCGCCTCCTCCTACTTCGTGGACCGAGATGGGACCATGAAGCGTCTCCATGAGATCCAGATCTCTACGGGAGCAATCAAGGTACACCTAGAATGGCATGTGATCCTCAGTCCCTACAAGACAGCCTTGAAAATGCATATTGATGTTGGAAAGGAGCTACTCCTAGTCCAATCCTCAAGCTCCAGCATTAAACTGGTGTTTCCCCCACTACTTCTATGTCCGAAAAAGTTCAGGAAGTGAAATGTCATACCTGGCATGGTCCTCCATTAAATGGACTCAGAGATACTTCAGCAGGCCACTTTTGGTCAATAATTTCTCTCTCCCCCCTCTCTCCGTGTGGGTATAATATCTATGTACCTACATTCCTCTGCTTTTTTCTGAAAATTGAGGAGAATACGGATATGTTCATCTAGCTTAGATCTCTTAGTTTTCAAAAGGTTGTTTTTGAATCCCGGTGTGTTCAACTGTGTTTGTGGAATATTGTCAGGAATCTGGAGAAAGGAACAAAACAGGGTTGATGGTTTTTTTAATGAAACCTTGCTTGTAAGAGGAAGAGAAAAGAAGAGCTTGGTTCATCTTGGACCTTCATCCAGCCTGTTGAAGAGGACTAGCCTGCTGCTTGAAGAACAGGGGTTTCCAACCTTGAGTCCTCCATATGTTGTTGGACTACAGCTCCCAGAAACCTTCACCACACTCTGGATACTGGCTAATATTTATTTATTTATACATTTGTATATCGCCAGTCTTCTGTGAGGCACTCCGGGTGTTTTATAGTACAGGTAATCAAAAAAGAAGAAGAAATGCTAATAGAAAGGAAATATTTCTATTTCTGGGAGTTGTAGTCCAAGTTCATCTGGTAGACTTAAGGTTGGAAACCCCTGTTCTTCAACCAGCAGGCTAGTCCTCTTCAACAGGCTGGATGAACCAAGCTCTCTTTTTCTCTTTCTCTCTCAAGTATCACTAGCCAGCACTCAGAGAGTGTTGAAGGTTTCTGGGAGCTGTAGCCCAAGTGCATCTGGGGACCCAAGGTTGGGAACCAACGTTGTGTACCTACGGAAGAGACAATTGGTGATCTTTAAGAAAGCCTGTCCATTCCCATTGGACAGATGTTAGAGAATGAGCACCAATTCTGCACTCTGGGTGGAGCACTCAGGGGATGCAGATGGAGCACAAAGCCAGGAAGAGGCACGGAGCTGACGACAATCATCTTTGTGCCCAGACAAGAGGGATGTAGGTTCTTGGGAGAACGGCCTCCATGGCTCCCATTGAGCCTTTTGTGCAGTACGCTTTATTCGGAAGCCTTTTCACTTGTTCCTTCCAGCATACAAGCAACAAGAGCTGACAATGTGCCCGGACAAAAGGCTTTCAGAACTGAAGTGGTCAGGGACCGCGTGCGAGGTCCACGGGGGGTGGGTGGGGGAGAGGAAGGAGGAGAGCTACACGGGGCAGACAAAGGAAGAGAAAATGGACCTCGTAACAACAATAAAAAAGCCTTCTCCATCCTTGAAAAGCAATCTTCTGCTGTTGGATGTGAAAAGGGGAAGGCGGGGGAGGGATGCTCAACCCCCCTACAATTGACTGATGGAGCTATCACAGGGCCAGCAATTTACGGGAAGGTTTTGGTCTCCGTTGTCGTGTCGGGTGTCAACAGGCCAGGCCTGCTTTCTCGGTACGTGAAGATGAGAAGCTGCTCGGCAGATAATCGGAAGCCTTCCGACGTTCACCCCCGAGGAAAAAACATAAGGGAAAATAAGTGTGCTTCAATTGGGCTGCAGCACAAGGGCCTGATCGCTGGAGAGCGAGGCAGTCATTACAGCGGATAGATTGGTGCCTCGCCTAACCAAAGGAAGGGAGACTCTGTCACAACAAAACACACATATCTGGGCAACTGAAGTCCCATCCGAGGGTTTGCAAATTAGATAGGCCAGAGGCGGGTTCAGCTCACGGGTGTCGTTCGGCTTCCAGAAGATTCCATTTCTGAACAGATCAAGTGTGTTGCCAGGAATGCCACTGAAGTAAGCAACAACGACGACGCAAACAAACAACACTTTTCCTGTCATATAAATAGAATGCTACCGTGGCTCACTGTTATCTTGTTCTCTTTCTTTGTAGTTAAACCTTGTAATTATTTGGGGGTTCAGCCAAGGGGGATTCTCTGAACCATGAACCAAATCCATTTCTCTCCGCTTGCAGACAAAAATTGTTAGGATAATTTTCAAGCAGGCATAAGGAGCGATCCACACACATGACTGGCCATTTCCCCTGTTTATTTCCACTCCCCGTTTATTTGACCTTTCCCTATTCACGTTCCCTTGAATGATCAGCTGTAACAATCTGTGATTTTCATTTCTGGAATTTCCTCAGTGGGATTCTATTCCTTCCTCCTATTTACCTCCTGCATCCACTAAGTGACCAGCTGGATAGCTTGCATAGCAATGTAGTTCGCCCTTCTTTGCCAAATTGGAAGCTACTAATCTGCCTTCACAAGGGACTCTTGGGTGAAGAAACAGAACAACGACAACGACAATGACAACAACAACAACAACAACAACAACAACAACAACAACAACAACAACAGATTCTTCTACATACATTTTGTAATACTGTACTGAATATTTTGCTTATGGGCTTTTCCTGTGTGCTTTAAGTTGATCTCTGATCACGCATGAGTTTTTCTGGGTTGCATCTTTATTAATATATTGCAAGCCTGTGTGCTGGTGGAATACAATATTTGTTGCATATTCCAAGTCTTAGGCAACAGTGAATGCGAACAGGATTTCTATTTTCAGACCTTACCACTGTAGTCCTGTTTGTGTGTTGGTAATGTGGTCCTTCATGTCACTTGCTTGTTGAAGCACTGGTCCTTATCTCATGGGATACACAATCCCCATGGGTTGGCCTTCTTCTGATTGCCACCTCCCCACACCCATGAATTGGGAGCCATTCTCTTGTTTGTAGGGTTCTTGCTGAAATCAAGGAATGACGGTAGGTTGTCTTTGATCCTCACCACTTCTAGGTCACGGAAACACGGACCGGTCCATTGGGCTGTAACAGTTATGACAATCTGGACTCTGTGAGTTCTGTCCTTCTGCAAAGCACTGAGAGCAAGCTCCACCTTCAAGGTAAGGGCAAAGGCGCAAGTAGGCATCTCATGGGAAGGAGGGGATGAGTTACCTGTACTGATCTTGCCTGCTGTTTCCGGTCCATCTCTGCCCTGACATCTCCATTGCTTCCATATTATTATTGGCATCCATATCCTGCTTTTTCTTGGTTGCTAATCAGTGGATGGGCAAGATGTGTTCTCAATCATCTCAGAGTCCTGTAATGGTGAGCTCAAGCTACAGGAAGCCAGTTTTAAGCTGAGTATCTGGAAAAAACTTCTTAACTGTTGGAGTGGCATGACAACGGAACAAACAACCTCAGGAGATGGCCTTCAAGTGAATGCTGGACCACCATCTCTTAGAACTGCTTTGATTTTGATCCCTGCCTTGAGCAAGGGGTTAGAAGGCCCCCTTCCAATTCCAGTTCTATGATTCTATGATTCTACAATTCCTCGAATAAGCCCCGGATGGCATCCACGTGTCTTCTCCTTTCCATGTTATCTGCACCACAGCAACCTGGCGAGGTCCTTCAAGCTGAAAGAATGTGAGTGGACAGAGGTCCTCCATTTGAACCTGGATCACCCGAGACATGGACCAGCAAACTGACCAGTACACCACAATGACTCTGTTACTGAAAACTAAGAGTCAGACCTTCACCTACGAGAGGGCCAAATAGTGCCCCCTCCATGGCTCTTGTCTCAATATTCCTAGAACTAAGTATGAGACCAACTTCTTTTTGAGTCCATAGCACTGAAGAGTAAGGAAATTGCAGTCTAAATACATAACACAATTGGATGAGAATCCAGAGTCCAGGAGGTTTATGCATCATATAAACAGTTGTAACTCTCTTTCTGTATGTCAGCATCAGGATATCACTGTTATATGCTGATCTTCCAGCCCAGCCCTACTGTTAGGCAGAAGACGGCAGCTGCCCCCCTGTGATTTACTTATAGGGCAGCCATGATGGTCTGGCCCCTGCACATGTGAGGAGAAATGGCATTCTCATACTAATTTGAAGTGAGACTTGATTGCCCTCTTGATTGCCTTTTAATTCATGGAATTCAAGAGGGGACGTCCTATGTTCAAGCCCCGGGAACTCCATGTAGAAGGCCATCTTAGCCAACTTGGGTGAGAAGGACGTCTCCATGAAGCTGATCAGGTGATAGAAGACCAAGCTGTGTGGACCTGTGGTGTGTCATTCCAACAGTGATGGTGCCAGCACCCCCTTCCTTCTTTCAGTGCCATCTTTTTGGGGTTTCTCAACTAAGGGCAACCAAGGCTGGAGCCCCAAAGACCTTGCTCTTTTCTCCAAACTGCCCTCTGAGTCACAGCAAGTGGCCAGTTCCTGCCAGGGCCTGGCGCTCAGTTGCTCAACGGATCAGAGAAGGCGAAGAAGTCATGATCCATTACCTGCGGCCCTGTGAATAATTCTTAATGAGGCCTTGCGAAGGAGCTGGAGAGAAAAGGCAAAGACCTGCACTAATTATCCTGAGAGCTGTCTTCTAGAAGGTTGAGAAGGTGGGGGTGAGGAGACTGAGGCGTTGTTTTAAAGGTCACCAGTCCATTATAAGAAGGCTTGTTTACTTCCCCAGATGAGTAACCTTCATTGCTGTTGAAATTATTTGACCATTTTGGTGAGACCACTAGGTCCACCTTGCCCACAAGAAAAAATGACAGCACTTTGTGTCTCTCCCATGCCTGCTGCACCAGATCTTGTAACCTAGGATGGGAATTAGGTGGCCCTCCAAAGCTGCACCAGATCTTGTAATCTGGGATGGGAATTCTGTGGCCCTCCAAAAGGTGGTTGCCTTGTTGTCCCATTATTGCACCCTAAGTGGCCACACTGGCTATGCAGGTGAGAGTTCAACAGCCTCTGGGGGACCACTGGCTGCCCCACAGAGGAAGGGCAGGTTCTCAATAATCCCAGAATGCAGGATGCTCAACAATGGGCTCAAGTTGTGGGAACCCAACTTTATGCTGAATGCCAGGAAAAACTTCCTAACTGTTAGAGCAGTACAACGCTGGAACCCATGACCTCAAGAGGTGGCGAATGTTCCAGGGTTAGAAGCATTCAAGAGAAAATTGGATTGAGGGGGGATATGATAGCACCTTTCAAATATTTGAAGGGCTGTCCTACAGAGGAAGGGCAGGATCTGCTCTTGATTATCTCAGAGTGCAGGATGTGCAATAGGCTCAAGTTAATGAAAATGTAGCTTTCTGCTGAATATCAGGAAAAACTTCCTGTTAGAGCAGTATGAGAATGGAACCCATGACCTCAAGAGATTGTGCGTGCTCCAACACTGGAGGCATTCAAGAGAAATTTGGACAAGGACCTGACAGATATCCTTTGATGTGTATTCCTTCATTGGACTTGATGGCCTTTTAGGCTCCTTCCAACTTTATTATTCTATGATTCTATGAGAATGAGTTCCTAAATCTCAGACAGCAGGTCTAGGAACCATGTTTCTCCAAGTCATGGCATTTTTCTTGATATCCAGGTGATGGTTTCTCTCAACTATACAGCCAAAACCTGTTGACGAAACGTGTCGGTCTTCTTAGGCTGGAGGAATTGATATGGGACTGGAAAGGATGGGACTGGAGGAAATTTCCTTGCCTCTTGAACACTAGTGTCAAGGCCCAGGACTTCCATTTGCCCTCTCTATAACATCTAAGGAAGGCATCTTTGAAGGAAATGACTTCGTTTGGGCAGCAAGATCTTTTGCTTCATGTACTTAGAAATGGTGGTGCGTGCATGTGTCTTCTGTGTATGTGTGTGCATGAAAGAGAATCTGCTAGGAACATCAGGGCATAGGAAGCAGTGCTATACTGAATCACATTGTTGGTCTGTCCAGCCAAGCTTAGACGGGACCTTTTCCTAACCTAGCTGGAGATCCTTGGTGGTCTTCCACCCAAGTCCTAACCAGACCCAACTCTCCTTAGCTTCTGAAATCAGAGATTTTTGTGTTCCAGGTGGCATGGCTAAAGAGCTAGAACAGGCATGTCCAAACTTTGGACTGCCTGATGTTTTGGATGACAACTCCCAGAATTCTAAGCTTAGATTGCCAATGACAAAGGACTATGGGAGTTGTGGTCCAAAACATCTGGAGGGCTGAAGTTTGGACATGCCAGAGCTAGAACTCTTAGCTAATTTGGGTATAAGCCGCAGGTGCGCCAGCACTGCAATTCCTTGAAAGACAAAAGGGGGAAAAACATGGCCCTGAGAACATAGTCACCACCCTCCCTTCCTTTTCTGCCCCCATGGCTTAGTCTTATTGACTGAATTTTAGAGCTTATTCTTCCTGACAGCTGCCACGGCTCCCCTGTTGCTCACGAATTAGGCCAGACAAAAACTGGGTGATTTATAGCCATTGGGAAGGAAGTTGTAATCTTGAATGGCATCCAAAGGAAGTAGCCTCTTGGGGGTGTGTGTGTGGCAAGTGTGTTTCCAAGGCAATGTGAACAATATTAAGAGGGGAATAGTACCCATGTATTACTGCTGATTCTCATGTGTCACGCCCCTATTCAGAAGATGAGCCAGCTAGATATGCCATTCTCAGGGAGGCCCCATCCTACTCAAACAGTGAGAGACATAGACTTAAGTTGCTTTCCTCCTCCTCCCCCCCATTAACACAATGGTTCCCAACCTTGGGTCCCCAGGTGTTCATGGAATAAAACTCCTAGGAGACTTCACCACTTTTTGTGCTTGCCAGGATTCTTGGGAGTTGCCATCCAAGAACATTTGGGGACCAAAGTTGGGAAACACTGCCCTAAGAGATAGGCCGGTGGCTTCATGGTACCCTTACATAGCCAGATTGATGATATGGCAATGCTTCATCCTGCCATCTTGGGTAAGAGGACAAAAGCTTGCCGAGAATGGTGGTCACATCTGGTAAGGAAGGGTGCCCACCCCTCACTGCTCTTCCTGGCCTTCCATGGAAAAGCTGAAAAGGAACAAGTTCACACCCCAAAAGAGATGGTGATGCCATTGGGGAAGACCATTCTGGGACAGTTGTAGGGACAGGAAATCTTCAGTGTTTCCAAAACTTGGGTCCCCAGATGTTCATGGATCACAACTTCTGGAAAACACTAGCTGTGCTGGCCAGGATTTCTGAGCATTGTATTCCATGAACACTTTGGAACCCAAGATAGCATTGCGCAAAACATAGCATTAACATGGGCCAGGCCAGCTCTGTCTTTAAGGGGTGCCAGATGATGAGGATGGCAGAGGAGCCTACAACTGAAGACCAGAAGCTACGTGTCCAAAGGCTGGATCTGGTCTCTTTAAACCCAATTCCTGCACCTTAGGTAGGGTGAAGGGTCTATCCCATTCCCAGTTCTCAAGTGGAAATTAGCACAAACCCAGGTAGTTTCCATTCATGGAAGCCTTGGCGGGAGATGATCTCAAGCTGTTGCTTGTCTTCCCTGGCCCCTATGTGAACCCAGTCCCCCTGCCCCTAGGGACAAGATCTGAATTTTGGGAAGAAACCATGGCTGTCTTGTTCTCGCTGCCTGCCTCACCTCTTCCCCCATTCCAGTGGATCCTTCCCTTTCTGCCCCAATGAGCTGTCAACATCAGCTAACCCCCCATCTTGAATCAGGATGCTGGAAACAGATGGGTGAGCAACCCACCCTCCTCTGACAGGCTGCATTTTGATGGAAGCACTGAATCTTCTGACTTCGGCGCCCCTGGAATCCCCGAACTCCGACAGCAAGGCCAGGCAAGGGGGAATAGAAACTAGGTGGGGAGGGAGGGGAAAGCCCCCTCTGGCAGGAGTCGCTTTCCTTGCTCCTCAAGTGCACTGAAAACCTGACCAACTCTGACAAGCAGGATGTATCAGGTATGAAGAAGCAGCTGTGAATCCTCCATGGGCCTCGGGCGGTGTGACAGAAAGCTGTAGATTTGAGTGGAATCAAGCAACTGCAGCAATATCCTGAAGGTGTGTGTGTGTGTGTGTGTGTGTGTGTGTGTGTGTGTGTAGTCATCAGAGTACATACTTGCCCACTGGAGAAACAGATATGGTGTCTCCTCTCACTGACCTTGAAATAAATCTGCTTCCTGCTTCCTATTCCTTGACCTGTGATGCAAACAAAAGTGACAAAATAGCCACACAAACTGAAGAAGCCGCTTCCTTGCTGATGTTTTCTTGCTGTGCTGCACATCATGGTGTTAGGATCATAGAACCACAGATTAGTCAAGTTGGAAGGGGCCTACAAGGCCATCAAGTCCAAACCCCTGATCCAGGCAGGAATACAAATCAAAGACTATCTACCAAGTGGTTGTCCAGATTTATTTTGAATGCCTCCAGTGTTGGAGCACTCACCACCTCTCGAGGTCATTGGTCCCATTGCTGTACTCCTCTAACAGTCAGGAAGTTTTTCCTGATGTTTGGCTGAAAGCTGGGTTCACTTCGCTTGAGCCCATTGCTGCACATCTAGCAGTCTGGGATGATCAAGAACAGATCCTGCCCTTCCTCTGTATGAAGAGACCAACTATTTGAAAAATGCTCTCCTATCACCCCTCAGGTCTTCCTTTCTCTAGGCTAAAGTCTTGATATGCCATCGAGTTGGGTTCTTCTCTTTTCTACACCGCATGTTCTACTTTGCCTCAGGATAATCCTGCAAGGTTGTTAGGCTTAAGTCAGAATCCTATCCCAATGAGGAAGAGGGTTGTCAAGGGAGCAGCATCCAGTCCTGTGAGATTTCAGGGCCAAAAGACTCCTCAGCCTGGTGTGTGTGTGTGAGGGGGGGAAGGCCTTGTGAAGCCACAGGAGGTGAGGGTGGTGGTTCCCTTCATCACAGTTCTGGCAGTTTCTAAACAGCTGCTTTGGAGCCATTTTGAAACCACCTGCATGCGTGTGAGCGCAGGATGTAATGGAAATGTGGTGCCTGACCTCAAAATGAATTTTATGTGCACAACATGCCTAGAAATAGCTCTGTGAGACAGCTGGGAGTAGAGAAAGGCATTGCTCATGACTCAAAGCCCCTTCCACAACAACAGAATCAGACTTTCCCCTCTTCTAGCAGTGTGCAACTTGAGATTGGTCTTCATGCTAGGAGACCTGGAGAAGCAGTTCCTGAAGACCTTAGCTGGTTCCCTGAAGCCCAGCATTTCTCATGAGTTCTCCGGTGAGTTTCATGGACAGTCTGGCTACTGCACCTCTCCATACTCATATATTCCACTACCTTGGACAAGTGGTCCTCAACTATGGGTCTTTTGGTAAACTGAAATTCTCATCCTCCTTCGCATCTCTGGTCTGTGATTCTGAAAGAAGATTAAAAGTCACCCAAGAGCTGGAGGCTCAGAGTCGGCAACCTGTGATCTGGGCTGTTCCTGTCCAACCTTGTGCCGTCTGGGTTTTTTGGATTCCAGGTTCTATTCAGAAGGTCAGGCTGATGAAGCCCTCAATGGCTCATAACAAACATCCTGGAGAGTGTGGAGAGGAAGTTATGGTTGAAAGGCAACCGTTCCTGTCCTTGCACTTTCCAAGGATAGATATACAACTTCATTGAATGAATGAGACGACTTACATTTTTCACAGAGGCTGCTTGGGCTTGTTGATCTTCACTGTATCTTCTTCCTCTTTGGTGTCCTCCAGGTCTCCAAGCCATCTTCCCACAGTACTTGCGAGAGAAGTTCGTGCAGTCGGCCCTGAGTTATATCATGTGCAATGGCGAAGGGGAGTACATCTGCCGAGATAGCCAGTGCGGTTGCCAGTGTGCCGAGGAGTTCCCGCAATGCAATTGTCCCATCACTGACATTCAGATCATGGAGTACACCTTGGCCAACATGGCGAAGTCTTGGACCGAAGCCTACAAAGATCTGGAGAACTCTGGTAATGGCAGGAGAGCCGGAGCAGCTGTGTTTGTGTAAAATACATAGATGAGCTCTTGGTATCAGACCAAACTTCACCTGAGCTTCTTCTTCCGCCACCTGCCCTGGTGCATGCTGGGAGACTTCTTTAAAAGCAAGAAACTCAGGTGGAGCTTGACCTAGCTAGGTCTCAAGGTCTTTTGGTCTACAGAGGCCTTTTCTCCCAGGGGAGCCATGTTTGGGTATTTATCAAGCTACTGCAAGGCAGGTAGCATGGAGAATTCTGGTGTTTATGTTTCAGAAAGTCCAAAAAAACCCACCACCCTTGATTTGTCCTATGCAGGACAGCCCATTGTCCCATTTGATTGATTGATTGATTGATTGATTATTGATTGATATACCGCCCATCTGGCCCAAAGGCCACTCTTGTGATATGTGCTTATGGCAGATTCCTCCATCTGTTTAATGATAGGGCCGTTCCTAATTATGGTGTTTTTCAATGGATATGAATAATTTTAAAAGAAATTGGAGAAGAGTGCCTATTTTACCTCCTGCCCTGTTCTTCCTCCCCCAACAAAAAATTTCATAGGACTTTAAGGGGTGTTTATTTCTGTGCTTCTCAGATGAATTCAAATCTTTCATGAAGAGGCTGCCTAACAACCATTTCCTGACCATCGGGAGCATCCACCAGCATTGGGGGAATGACTGGGATCTTCAGAACCGGTACAAGCTCTTGCAGAGCTCCATGGAGGCTCAGCGCCAGAAGATTCAGCGGACGGCCCGCAAGCTGTTCGGCCTCAGCATCCGATGTCGGCACAATCCCAACCACCAGCTGCCTAGAGAAAGGTACTGGCCATTTGGCAACAACTCAGCGGGTTGGAGGACTCAGGTGCAGGGCCAGAGACCAAGCGTTCCAATCCACATTGCATGGGAGAGGTGGGGCAAGGTCACTCACAGCCTATGTGGATGATGGGGTGAAATGCCTTGTCCCCTTAGTGACCTTGGTCAAAATGCATAGAGGTCTTAGACTCACCCCTCCCTGGGAAGGAGAGATTGGTTATCCACTTTTGAGGAGCTGGGAGCTGGAAAACCCTAGGATGGGTCACCAAAATTTGGACTCAGCTTGATGAGTCCCTTATGAGGAAAGGCTAAAACATTTGGGGCTCTTTAGTCTGGAAAAAAGGCACCAGAGAGGGGATATGATTGAGACGTACAAAATAATGCAGGCCATGAGTAAAGTGGATCGAGGGAAGCTCTTCTCCCTCTCACAAAATACCAGAACTAGGGGACATCCACTCAGACTGAGGACTGGGAGAGTAAGAACAGACAAAAGAAAATATTTTTTCACCCAGCACGTTGTTAGTCTGTGGAACTCCCTGCCACAGGAGGTGGTGATGGCATCTGACCTGGATGCCTTCAAAAGGGGATTGGACAGATTCCTGGAGGAAAACAGATTCCTGGAGGAAAAGTCCATCACAGGTGACAAACCATGAGGGAGATGTGTCATCTCCAGTCTTAAAACCAGGGTCCTTCAAGGGCCAGTTGCAGGGGAGTGGGATCAGGAGACAGAGATCTAGTCTCGTGCACTCCCAGAGGCATTTGGTGGGGCCACTGGGAGATACAGGATGCTGGTCTAGATGGGCCTGTGGCCTGATCCAGCAGGGCTCTTCTTATGTTCTTATGTTCTTATGATACACATTTCCTAATTGTAAGTGCCCACCTCTCTTGGTCATGATAATGCACGTTAAGACATGTCTTTCTTTGTTCCTTAGATGCATTTTATCTATCCTAAATAGCCATAGTTCCCAGCATGCTTGTCAGTAGTCTTTCCAATTCATTTAACTAGGTGGTGGTGGTTGGAAATGAGAAAATGCAAGCTTGAAGAAGTTACTCTCTCTTTTTTGGGAGTAGGACTTCAGAATTTTCCAGGCACCATGGGTAGTGGACACAAATTTTTACATGTTTTCCCCCACATTGAAAATGCACACTTGGAAACTCACACAGTGTAAGCAAACTTCTCACATTTTTCAACCTGTGTGGATAAAAGAAGTGAATCTGATGTTTTGTGTTGCTAATGCTCCAAGTAGTTTTGGAGGAAAGGACTGATAGCTCTACCAACAATGTATTGGTATGGGCTGCGTGCTGTTGTTTTCAGAAGAGCTTGGTCAAGAATTGGTCCTAAATCAGCAAGACCCATTAGCTTTACAAAAGACCTGCTCTGGAGGAGTGGAAGATTGCTAAACCTGGCTTATTAACTTGGGTGAACACAGCTGCTTGCATTTTTTGAAAGCTCTTGCCTTACCTGTCATGTTGACTGCTGGGTTTTCAGAAACAACTACACCATCCATGGGCACAAACTGGTTTCATCTGAGAATTTTCCAGCTCATTTCAATCACAAAAGAGTTTGCTGAAAGACCCTAACGCAGTGACTGAAATTATTTTTCTGCACGCTCTTTGCCGTTCAGCTATTGAGGATTTAGAATGTGGATTTTTGAAGGGCAGGGGTATGCAAATTATTGCATTTCAAGGTGTTTTATTCTTTATTCTTGTCTTTGACAATTCTCATACTCCCTTTCTGAGGTATGCTTTGCACGTGACGTGATTCAGTTGCTCCAAACATCCCCGACTTCTGCAACTGGAACTCAAAGATGTTGGCAAGGGGACGTTTGGGGTAGGAGTAGAAGTCAAAGCCATGTTGTTTTCAATTCATCAGCTGGAGAATAAAAAGCCGTGGGAAAGGGGGCCTGCCCTTCTCCCCAGTCACGCTCGGCCCTCCAAAGCTTATATAGATAAATATGTCCTTAATGTTTATCGCTTTTGTTTGGAGTTTTTTTTTGGGGGGGGGAGAGGAGGAAGGGGGTGGGGTGGGGGATAAAAACAGCCAGCAATGCAAAAAGGAAGTCTCCAGTGAGTGTGATCAAATCCAGGAGAGATGAGATGAGATGTAGGGTGGCAGCTGAGTTTTTCAATGAGTGATGTGTCTGATCTGTTTTAGTCAACACCACCAGGCGTATTAGCATTCCCACCCACCCATCCTATATGTCGTTCTGCATTTCTCAAAAAGTCGGTGGAGGAGGGGGTTGGATGAGCAGAGAGAGAGAGAGAGAGAGAGAGAGAGAGAGAGAGAGAGAGAGAGAGAGAGAGAGAGAGAGATGCTACTTTGACCTATAAAAGCCGTATTGGCTGAGATGCTGCATTTTGTCCTCTAGAGAAAGGGCCTCTTTTAGGGAAGTATGAATGAGGCCAGAGGCTGGCTGGGTATCTCAGGAAGCTAGGTATCCAGCTGAAGAGTCAAAGGTTTGGAGTTCGATTCTCCATGGTGCCTCTTGGAAGAAGCAGCAGCAATGCCTTTTCCCCTCCAGGATTACAATATGCCTCGATTATATTTGAAGTTCTTTTTGACCTTTGGCATATCTAGCTGGGTTTGGATAATTATGGTATAGACCACCCAGAGAGTGCTGTACCACTAAGAGGTGATATGTAAATCAAAACAACAAAAACACCACCTCCATCATTGTCGTCATCATCATTGTCCTCCTCCTCCTCCTCCTCCTCCTCCTCCTCCTCTTCATAGAATCATAGAATCACAGATTCATAGAGTTGGAAAAGACCTCAAGGGCCATCCAGTCCAACCCGCTGCCGTGCAGGAACCTCCATCACAGGACTCCCAACAGATGGCCATCCAACCTATGCTTAAAAACCTCCAAAGAAGGAGACTCAACCACCCTCCTTTGTGGCAGCATATTCCAATGTCAAACAGCTCTAACTGTCATCATCATCATCATCATCATCATCATAGAACTGCAGAGCTGGAAGGGACCCTTTGGATCATCTTCTTGTCCAACCCCTCTTAAGGAGGTCCAGTGGGGATTCAAACAGCCCAACCTCTGGTTCCCCAGCCAGATGCCTAAGCCACTAAGCCAGGCATGTCCAAACTTCGGCCCTCCTGATGTTTTGGACCACAACTCCCAGAATTCCAAGCCTATGTTGCCAATGACAAAGGACTGTGGGAGCTGTGGTCCAAAACATCTGGAGGGCTGAAGTTTGGACATGCCTGCACTAAGCGACCAAGGTTGTCAGCTCAGCTCTGGCTGGTGGCCAGGCCTCTTCAGGAGTTCAGCACCATGGACAGGTCCTTTAAGATACATACTAAAATCTGGAATGGATTCAGCCCTCCCTGTCAATCTGGAGTCACGAGACGACACTGGTTCAGTGATTTATAGCATTCTGATATTTTTTAAAATGTAACTGAAAGCATCCCGCCTTAGCTACTTTTGAATGATTACCAAGTAAAGAGCTATTTTTCCGTAATGACTGAAACTGAGGACTGAAGAATACTGTATTGCTCCATCAATAAGACACCCCCATGTATAAGACAACCCCCCACTTTTCAAACCCAACATTACAGTTTTACAACAACACAGTTCTCTCCTCTGTTTACATCTCTGCATAACATGACCCTCAATTTTTAGTCTAACAATTTTACACATAAATATCATCTTTTTACACAGAAAAGTACAGTAAACCCATTGAATCAGTGGGGAGCTGAGCAATCAACTCCCCCATGAGTTCCACTGATTCACTTTGCCTACTCCAGCTCTCAGTTATTCCTGGATTTCAGCCATTGCAGACCTTCCAACTATAAAGATGCATTCTATTTCTTTATTTGGTCCTTCCGAGTGCCATTGTAGTGGACTACTCTGCAGTAACTCCTTATACTCGATTAGTGAGTTGAAACAGGCAGACACCAACTGCAATAAACGTCAGTGGGATCTGCTCTCCCAGAGATGCACTGTGATTCTTCCTGCCTGCACTCCCACTGTCTCTGCCCCATAGCTCCCACACATCTCATACAAACCTACTGTCACCACTGCCCCCCAAAATCTTGCACCAAACTAGACCCAAGAGGGTCCCTTACCAGGACAATCTGAGCTGTACGAAAGCCCCAGCTGAGACAGTAGCATTTAATATGTGCCAGCAGCTTTGAGGATGACAAGAGTGGTTCTATTAAAAGCAGCAGATATTCTGTCCCATTCACCAAGGTGTAATAGAAATAGCATGTTCTGTATTCAATTACAGCCTAAAGGAACAGGGCTGACACTCAACTGCCCTTCCGGAAATGAATCCGAATATGACCAAATGCCTAAAGCTGCCTTCAAGCTGCCTTTTGAATAGCTCAAAAAGGTCTGACTTTTTTTTTCTTTTAAAAAGAGCCTCTCTTTTTCCCTTCTCAATTTCTCTCTCCCTGTCTCTCACCCTATGGCACAGACACTCCCTCCCCCCTCACACACCCTTCTCAGTTTCGTTTGCAAAAGCAAGCCAGGAATGGAAACTTAATTAAAGTGAAAGAAAAGGTGACTGAAACATTAATAGAAACCAGAGTTGGGTTCCCACCCACGGCTGACCGGTTTGTGTCATTTCTGAATGGCAAGCGATGCATTGTGGGCAAGAGGGCTGCTAACACAGGGAGCGATGGGTTTCAGAGCTCAGGTTGCACCCAAAAATTTGTGTGGTGGAATCATGGGCTTCTGTTGTTTCTGCATTCATTTGGTATGGTCTTTTAAAAAAAAAACCAAGGCCAAGGCAGCCAATACAAAAGGATCAGAAGATGGTGACAAGGAACTTCATGAAGGCAGCTACGCTGGCATAACCTGAAGTCTGAGCAGATTTCCACAACCACGAGGAAGGAAATTATTTTTGGGATAGCTGAGAATTGTATATTAACTAGAATAAAAGTCAATGTTGACTTAAGGCAACCCTTTCCGGGGTCTTTTAGGTAGAGACTATTCAGAAGTGGCTCATTGTTTCCCTTCTTCTGGGGTTGCCCTGGCACTGTGCAGCTGGCTCAAGGCCACACAAGCTGGGTCTTTTACCAGGAGCCACATTGGGGGACTCAACTCCCAACCCCGAGTTCCGTAACCAAATGCTCTACCCACTGAGCCATCCAGCCAGCTATGTCAAAGAGAGCCAAACTCAAAATTCTCCAGATCATGTGCAGATGACTTCACCAACGTTTCCAAGGAGGTAGAGAAACTATTCCCAGTAGTTTCAGTGCAGCTGCCTTCCTTTACTCTCAGGGCTTGGGTTTTGATTTAAAAAAATCTAACTAGGGATGTGCTCTTTGGAATTTTTAGATTACCAATCCCATAATTCTCCATTCTGGGTGTTCTACCAGAGAGACACCTACAGATGCCAAAATGTGTCTCGCCTGGGGGGAGAGGGCCTAAGATGGAAGGCCCCATGGCTTGGCCTAGGCCACTGGTGGCAAACTTTCGGCACTCCAGATATTTTGGACCACAACTCCCAGAATTCCAAACCTGTATTGTCAATGACAAAGAACTGTGGGAGTGGTGGTCCAAACATCTGGAGTGCTGAAGGTTCACCAGCAATGCCCTAAGCCAAGCTCCACTTTCATGTCCCATTTGCAAAGGAAGTGTCCCAGGTTCTAGCTGGAAGCCTTCCTTTTGAGACATGTTCTGTTTGCCATCTTCAAAACATGAGGTGAATAAACTCTGGGATATGGAATCTACATATTGTTGATACAGCTTTGTTGCTGGGCTAATTTTGCTACAGATTGTGGTGTCTGTGTCCTTTCTCCTCCCCCTTCTGCCTTCTTTTTCTGAGTCACAGGAGAGGGGAGATGGTGAGAGATGGTCACAGCTTCCATACCACTGAGATGTGTGCTAATAAACCTTTCTCACTTCCAAAGCTCTTCCAAGCACCTAAACAATTTATTTCATTTTTCTCTTATTTTCATATTGTTGATTCCATCTTTTCTTTCCTTTCCAATCCTCCCTCCCACTCTTCCTTCTTTTTCCATCCTACCTTCCTTTTCCATTCTCCCTCCCTCCATTTTTCCTTTCACCTCCTCCCTCCCTCCTTCCTTACCTTCCTCCATTTTCCATCCTCCCTCCCTCCCCTTTTCCATCTTCCTTTCCTCCCTCGCTCCCTCCCTCCCTCCCTCCCTCCCTTTTCAATCCATCCATCCTCCCTCCCTCCCTCTTTTCCTTTTCCAACTCCCTCCCTCCATCCTCCCTCCCTTCTCATATCCTCCTTCCCTCCCCCTTCCTTTTCCATTTCCCTCCCTTCCTTTTCAATCCATCCATCCTCCCTCCCTCCCTCCCTTTTCCATCCTCCCTCCCTCCCCTCCCTCTCTCTTTTCCATCCTCCCTCCCTCCCTCCCTTTCCCATCCATCCATCCATCCTCCCTCCCTCCTTTTTCCATCTATACATTCTCCCTTCCTTTTCCATCCTCCCACCCATCCTCCCTCCCTCCTTTTTCCATCTATACATTCTCCCTTCCTTTTCCATCCTCCCTCCCTCCCCTCCCTCTCTCTTTTCCATCCTCCCTCCCTCCCTTCCTTTTCCATCCATCCATCCTCCCTCCCTCCCTCCCTCCCTCTCTTCCATTTCCATCATCCTCTTCCTCCCTAACTCCCTTCCTCCATCCCTTAAGCTTTTTCTCAGCAACTTTAGTTATTAAAGATGACCAGCTTTCCTCCACCTCTGCTTTCTGGATTTCTGTATTAAATGCATTTATATCTTGACATCTCCCCCATCTCCCTGTCCCTCCGTCTTCCTTTCCCCCTCACCCCTGCCTTTCCTCTCAGCCTCTCTTCCTTCACCTTGTTCCTCCCTGCTATTGTGTCATTTTTAATTCTGCCTTTGATCCAGCACACAACCTAATGATTATTCCGAGGTCAGGCCAGACAGGTGCCGTGAATTTCACTAATCCGGCTCCAGGAGCCTCTTGTCTGCAATCCATCCTTCTATCTACGGGAACAGCATCCTAATGTCTCATTAGCAACCACCGTCACTGCCGAGGCACTGAGAGTTCTCTTGTTTTGGGACGCAGCCATGCCGTCCTTTCAAAAAGGGGAAGGCAGAGCTTTGGGAAACTTGAATGGGAAGAGAAGAAGCTGTGCACGTCAAAGATTTCTTGGAATACTGTTGATGCTCCATAAGGGGATTCTTGGTCTAGTTTTGTTTCTTTTGCAACTGTGTTAACTGCATCTGAGATAACAAAGGGACAATTAGGTACACGGGCATTAAAAAGTGAACCAGAGCAAATGATAGAGGACCCTTTTATGCTCCCTCTGCTAGGATTTTTTTTAAAAAAAAAACCCTTGCAGAGAATGAATTGTTGGCATCTTTTCTTAGAATCCCAATGGGTGGAGAGTTAGCTGTAGAGTTAGTGAGGAATTATTGGGTTGAGAAAGTGATCTGAGAATAAGTCATAAGATCCAATATTATTACTTTATATTATTTAGCTTTCTTGAATAATGGCTATGACTACTAGTCTGTACATTAGGGACAATAAACAAGTCCATCCATTTCGGATGTATTAAAAATGAGAGTTAATGAAGACCTCGCCTTACTCCCATCGTGATTTTCGCCAACCGTGTGCCCTCCAGCCATTTGCCAACCAGATTTGATGAGCAGCCTCCAGGCCAGACAGAGCGGTATATAAATCTAATAAATCAATAAATAAATGGTTTCTGCATCCTCATTTTCAGGACAATCCAGCAGTGGCTGTCCCGGGTCCAGTCTCTCCTGTACTGCAACGAGAATGGGTTCTGGGGCACCTTTCTGGAAAGCCAACGGAGCTGCGTCTGCCACGGAAGCACCAGCCTGTGCCAGCGCCCCATCCCCTGCATCATCGGAGGCAACAACAGCTGTGCCATGTGCAGCCTGGCCAACATCTCCCTCTGCGGCTCCTGCAACAAGGGCTATCGCCTCTCGCGGGGCCGCTGCGAGCCGCAGAACGTGGACTCGGAGCGCAGCGAGCAGTTCATCAGCTTCGAGACGGACCTGGACTTCCAGGACCTGGAGCTGAAGTACCTCCTGCAGAAGATGGACTCTCGGCTGTACATCCACACCACCTTCATCAGCAACGAGATCCGCCTGGACACCTTCTTTGACCCCAGGTGGCGCAAGCGCATGTCCCTCACTTTGAAGAGCAACAAGAACCGGATGGACTTCATCCACATGGTGATTGGCATCTCCATGCGCATCTGCCAGATGCGCAACAGCAGCCTGGACCCCATGTTCTTCGTCTACGTCAACCCTTTCAGCGGGAGCCATTCGGAAGGGTGGAACATGCCCTTCGGAGAGTACGGCTACCCCCGCTGGGAGAAAATCCGCCTGCAGAACAGTCAGTGCTACAACTGGACCCTCCTGCTAGGGAACCGGTGGAAAACTTTTTTTGAGACCGTCCATATCTACCTACGTAGCCGGACTCGGCTTCCTACCTTGATGCGCAACGAGACCGGTCAAGGGCCCGTTGACTTGTCTGACCCCAACAAGCGGCAGTTCTACATCAAGATCTCCGACATTCAGGTCTTTGGGTACAGCTTGCGCTTCAATGCCGACCTGCTACGGAGCGCAGTGCAACAGGTCAACCAGTCTTACACGCAAGGGGGTCAGTTCTACTCATCCTCCTCTGTCATGCTGTTGCTGTTGGATATACGGGATCGGATCAACCGGCTGGCACCGCCGGTGGCCCCAGGAAAACCCCAGCTGGATCTGTTCTCCTGTATGCTCAAGCACCGCCTGAAACTGACCAACAGCGAGATTATCCGTGTCAATCACGCGCTCGACCTGTATAACACCGAAATCCTCAAACAGTCTGATCAGATGACAGCCAAACTCTGCTAACCCAGACTGTGCATAGTGATGTACTACCAGACTCATCTTTTTGCTGTAAAAAAAACACACACACACAGTGATACAAACACAGACACAACATTTAAAAAAGAAAATGGAAGATGAAAGAGATGTTAAAGAAATGAACAACAGATCTGTAAATGTAATTAATATAAAAAGGAGTGGGAGGGGGAGTGAGGAGGGTCTTTGTTGGTTGGGAAATGCAAAGAAAAAAGAAACCTTTGAGCAGCTATGTAAAAGCATTGGGTAGGCTTTTGTCATTCCTAGAACTGTAAAATGAGAGCAAAGTGCTCAACTCATTGGCAGCATCGCTTCATAGGAGGCAGAAACAGCAAAGATGGGTGGGTGGGGTAACAAGAAAGATCCTGATTTTTTTTTTCAAATTTCCTGTATTTAATTATCAAGATTTCAGCTATGCAGGTGCCAAAAAGAGAAAGAAAAAGAAAAAATGAGGAAGGAATGGAGTGAGAAAGAGAGAGTTTTGTGTACAGGTACAAAGTGTTGCCATTTCTCCAAGTGGGAGCCAATGGCCAAAGATAAAAGATATTTCTTTTGTGAAGTGTCTAGAAGCTTTATTCTGAGTCTCTCTGCACACCATGGGATCAGTTGTGGTCATCACATGGACGTCACTCGCAACCGAGGTGCCCAATCTTTTAATGATCAGGTTTAGAAATATAGATTTGTTTGACTCATAATGGAGTATCGTTTCCTGAATACATGCTTATATGATAAGGGGGAAAGTCCCCTTTCAGCCTGAGGGCCAAGTTCTACTTCCAATAAGTTCTTCAGGGTCCCATTGGAGTTTTGGGTGTCCTATTTTCCTTCTGGTTTTCAATGGATCGAGGCTGTATAGAACATAGCAGAGATTTTCACCTCCAAATATGTTGGGTTTTAAGTAAATGAGAATTCCAAGATGCCTTGATGTTATGTCTATTCATCAGAAGATGCCCCAAACTTGTAGAGAGCAAAGGATAGAAACAGGTGAGTTAGCCTGAATTGGGCCAAAAGTCTTGATCAATTGATCACTTTATTTTTGGATAGTATATCTACCATTTCCAGATTAATCTTCAAAAATAGTACAAAAATTGTAAAAGATTCAGTGCTTTTGCTAGTAAGCATGAATTCTTTAATGCATATAATGACAGCGGTCTCCTAAGTTGGATGTCCAGATCCTTTTGCTCTCAGAAGTTCCAGCACAGACGCCAAAGACATGGGGGATTGTTCAATTGTACAAATGTATGGAGATCTAAGATGGGGAGCTACTGATCTAGAATTTACTTGCTTTTTGCTCTTATTTCCTGTTAGATTTCTGCTGGCTAATATAAGACCCTAGAAGTCTTATATTACACAATTGACCTCATAAGAAAGTACAGCCAAGAAATAACAATGGGAGACCACCAAGGAATACCAGGTGCTATAGGTGCCTGGAGTAGGAACTGGCAACCACTCCAGTTTTCCTGACAAGAAAACTCCATGGACATGGGGTCATGAAGAGTCAGTCATGACTGTAATGACCACACACACACACACACACACACACACACAGAGAGCGAGAGAGAGAGAGCGAGAGAGAGAGAGAGAGAGAGAGCAGGAGCACAGTACATGGAACTTCTTACAGAAGTAGTTAAGGAATGAGAAGTAACTGTATTAATTTCTACCTGGTGGTAGAAATTAAGAACATAAAAGAAGAGTCCTGCTGGAAGTGGTAAATGGCCAGGGATCCATCTAATCCAGCTTCTTGTATACCCCAGTGCCCCCCCCCCCAGATGCCCCTGGTAGCACACGAAACAACAAGATCTGTCTCCTGATGACACTCCCCTGTGTCTGGCATTTTGAGGTGCCCCCCCCTTTAAGCCTGGATGTATCCACATCATGGCTTGTCACCTGCGGTGGACATTTCCTCCAGAAATCTGTCCAATCCTCTTTTAAAGGCATCTAGGCCAGATGCCATCACCACATCCTGCCACAAGGAGTTCCATAGAATAACAACATTCTGGGTAAAGATATATTTTCTTTCATCTGTTCTCACAGTGGTAGCATCAACAGCCATGCCCGCAACTGTGTAGACCAGTGTTTCCCTTGGATCTTCAGATGTTTTTGGACTGCAACTCCCAGAAATCCTGGTCAGTTTGAGAACCTCTGGTGACCCAAGGTTGGGAAACACTGGTGTAGGCACAATGCATGCCAGAACTTGAGAACCTGTGGCATTCCAGATGCTGATGGACCATGTTTTCCCTGATGAACAGTAGCCAATTAAGAGGCAATGAAACTTGGAGCCCGAAAACATTTCACTGCTTGAAGTCCTTAGATCTGGCCTACATGCTTTCAGAGCATAATTGAAAATACTCTGCCAAGGTCCATCAGATTTCAATAGCAGTTACATTTAAGTCATCTCCTGGGGGCCCTCGGTTTTAGCAGGGCCTACCATGGTTGATAACTGGCTGATGCTGTGCATTCACAAAATGTATTTTTTTAATCCCTCATAATATTGTTGTGGAACATTTGTAATGGGACTTTGGGGGAAATTATAATGATAGCATATGGATGGGGCCTAGCAATGGTACTTAGCTGAAGGACCTCTCATATTTATACATGGACCTTGACCTGGTGCCTGTCTAAAGGCAATCCAGGAGGAATGGCAAGGTGGTGAACACTGCTGAGTTGGCAGAGGCCGTTAAGCTAGATTTGTGCCTCCCGATGTTGAAAAGGGGACAGTTTGGACACTATAAACCAGTGTCCAGAGCCTAGATTGTCAATCACACAGGACTGTGGGAGTTGTGGTCCAAAACATCTGGAGTGGTGAGGATTCACTACCAGTGCTATAACCTAAGTGTTTCATTCTGTGATCCTCAACTGTGGTTCCTTCGATGTTATTGGAGTTCCATGTATCAGAGGGTCTACCCATTGTGGTCCATAGTCAGCATTTCTGAACATTCTCTGGGAACCTCTGAAATTACTGAATATTTTTGTGGGATGAGCCAAAAGAGCCCTAACACCTATGATCAAGGACAGAATATCCTCCAGATGGCCCTCCAGGTATGGTTAGATGAATCCCACTTCATATCTCACCACTGGCTATACTGCAGGAGGCTGATGGCTGTTGGTATCCAATGACATCTTGAAGGCCATATGTTCTATCCACATCTTACAGAGAAACACAGAACTAGACCTTGAGACCATGAGTTACCCATGTGTTCAGATCTTGTTGGACTGTATCTCCCAGATTTCCCTTTGGGGTATGCTGGATAAGATGTTGAATTTTGCAGTCCAACAAGAGGGGTCCTTTTTACCACCCTTCCTTCAGCCTATCATTGAATCAGAAACTACCTTAAATATCTCCAAAGCAAGAAAAAAATATTTACACAGGAGTAGAGATGGGCACGACTCAAAAAAATGGTGTTTCATTTGTAGTTTGGTCGTTTAGGGGTCCGTTTCGGTTCGTTTTCGTTTTTGTGACGTTTTTTGTAAAAAAAATCGTTTTTGTTTCGTTAGGTAATGAAACGAAAAAACAAAAACGAAAAATTGCTGTTTCATTAGCATTCTTTAAGTTCAATGCATCTGCTGCAACGAAAACGAAAAACACGGCAAATTTGGTCGTTTTGTTTTCGTTTTGTTTTAAAAAAAGTTTTGTTTCATTTTCGTTGTGTAATGAAACGAGAAAACGAAAACGAAAAATCGCTCGTTTCGTGCCCATCTCTACACAGGAGTAGAAGAATCTGGCGAGATCCAGTTTCTCTCCAGTTTCAGCAGTGGGAGGGCGAAGGTGGGGAACACTTCCTCTAGCTTCAACTGACAGAGGAACAAGGCACATCTTGAAACAGCTTCTAGCCACTTCTCCTCTTCCTTCCTCTTCTTTTCCTTATTTTTAAGTCAGTTACTGCCTTCCCAGGCTCAGGTGGCAGCCGGTGTCTTGCACTATCTTGTCTTAGTAATAATATGTTGATGCTCAGGTTGGGAAAGCATTAGGAAGCCTGTTTGGAGAAGGTCTTAAGAGCGAAGCCTGAGGTTGCCGTTGAAACAAGACAAGGCCATTAATTAGCCATTAGGTGAAATTCTTAGGAAGAATCAAGTCCTCTTGGCATTTCTGCCCTCTGAAGGAACAAGGGGGACAACAACCCTAACCTAATTCTTACTCGTTTCCTCCTGATCTTTGTTGACAACAACCACCTTGAACAACTAGATCTGAACTCAAAAATAGTATTTTCCACTGTGGAAACATAGGTAACTTGTATCAGAGCAGCTTAGGCCCTACACATAGCCCTGCATAAGCCCCTCTGACTACCAGTTGTTGTCCATGAATTCATGTACATCTGTCATCTGTGACTTGACTCTTTTAACATTGTGGCCTAAATCTAAGTGCTGATTCCAACTGGAGTGTGCCCATTGATTCTATGGGACATACATGAGTGCTTGCTAAGATTCCATGATTGATTCAACTGATTGACCCAACCAACCAACCACCCCGCACATGAAAACAGCTTTTGCATTTAGCACTTGGACTTCCAGATGGCCAACATGAGTCGGCTGCAGTTGACTGAAAGGATGGGAAGGTCCCTTCCCTACCTGAGATGTTCATGTTTGAACCCAGAAGCTTCTCTGCAAAAGTATGTGCTTTGTTGTTGAGCTATAACTTGATCTTCCTGAAAGGAATTGAAATAACTGCGAGCTAGGAGTTGAGGAGAAACAGCCAGCATCAAGACATATCTGGAGGCAAGACCTGACCTAAAAGAAACATGATGAGTCTTTCCTCAAAAGGCATCTTCCAGTGGGGTTTTTTTTTAATTCTCCAGAGGCAACAAAACACTATTTAGCTAGACTCGGCTTGATTTTAATTTTTAAGAAAAGATGCTGTGTCCTCAGGCAAGTGTTAGAAATTATGGCTGAAGCTTCTAACATTAATTACCATTCTATCTGTATATGATTTTTTTCACTGCCTTCTCTTTTCATGATCTATTTGTATTCCCCACTCCAACCGAAATACAGCTGGGGGGTTCAGGAAGGCACAAGGATGCAGAGGTATGCTCTACACTCTGCCCCTGAAACTTCTATTCCTAAATATGTTCTTTGATGGTCTTCATAGACTCAAAACATGCCTCAGCACAGTGAAGGATCAATAACTTTTGGAGTTCTGTGCAAAGCCTGTCAACTAAGTTAAATGAGCTTGGATAAGGTGGATTGCTATGGTCCTCTAAATCACAAGCAGGCAATGGTGAACTTCTAGATATATTTTCAGCTGACACCTTCCATCTCTCATTGCCTTCAAAGCCAATAATGAGATACTATGGGTGTAGTCCAGCAATGTATGGACATACATTATCCACCTCTGCTCCAAAACAGGAGTCGGAATCTATGGACATTCTATGTTTGCCATGTCCTGAACCTCAACCAGCATAATGGTGGTCTTGGAACTCTTGTTCAGGTACCTTGGATCATAATTGACAACAGCTTGTTGAGTGCTAGAGATCAATATTGACCTTCCATTCATTTCGCTAATATTTCACCTTGAAAGTTAAGATTTTCTCCTAAAACCATAGGTCCCAACCTTGAGTCCCCAGAGGTTCTTAGACATCAGCTCCCAGACGTCCTGACCAGCATGAGATTTCTGGAAGGCTTCTGGGAGTTTTAGTTCAAGAATCTCTGGGGAGCCAAGGTTGAGAACCATTGTGTGCTAAGAAGATATTGAAGCTGTTTTGGTGCCTACATCAATGAAAGAAAAGCAGATAGAGATGTATTGGCACAAAGCTGATTCCAAAATCTGTAATGGGGTTACACCTTGATAAGGCCAACAAAAACCAAATAGCACAAAAATATGCAAGGCTGCAACATTATTTGTGCCTTGTGTTAGCCAAGATGTCATGAAAACAACTAGGAAAACTGAAAGATGAGGAGGAAGACTTGTTAGAACAGTATGGTAATGGAACCAGTGACCTCGGGAGATGGTGAGCTCCCCAGTGCTGGAGGCATTCAAGAGAAAATGGGTCAACTCAAATCTGCTTTGGTTTTGATTCCTACCTTGAGCAGGAGGTTACAGGACATCCATTTGCCTTGTTGCCCCTTTTAAGTTCATTAGTCCACGATTCTAGAGTTCCATGTGACTTGTTCTTATCTCCTTACAAAGAAGACCAGTAAGTAACTCCTGTTTTGGGAGACTAACAAACCTCCTCTGGGTTTTTATTTGAACCACCCAGGAGCTAGCCATGGTGCTGAACTCCATCTCCAAAATAGGTTTGGATAGTGCTTGTAAATTTTGGACTAAAGCCCATGGGAGGTCATCTTCACATCCCCCAAAATTGAAATCACTACCCCCTTCACTGTCTTGTAGTCTCCATAATGTCTTGAAATGTATCAGGAGAGGAACACATATAGGGTTCCTCAGGTGATGCTACAAAGCCAGGTTTCACCAACAGCAGTCCACATGTGGTATTCCAAATAGCCGAAATGGTTGGTCGTCTGTCTGGGAACATAAAAATTCCCTACAGTAACCTTGGAGCTGTTTCTTTCTTGCCTCCACTCACTGGCTTTTTAGTTGTTGAAAAGCTCCTCAGAAAAGGTGCTGATGACCCGGGTTTGGTCATCTATTCCCTCTGCCACGTTCCTGGACATTCTTACGCAAATTAGAAGTCAATTTCCCTTGCCTTTTGTGCCACATGCATCAATCTGTCTACTCCATTAGTGCCCCTGACCTAAATCTGTCACGATGGAATAAATTTGTTCTAACACTCAGGGTTTTACTGCAAGATAACTGCATTATTATACGGGGGGAAGCGCATAATAAGCTGCTTATATAACATACATGAAAACTTTATGTACTCTTTTGACGTCAGATAAGTGGGGGCAGGAGAGGAAAGGGAACAATGAGTAAAGTGCTTGTCAAAATGGAATTGACCTCCGTGAAAAATGGCTACAGCCTTGGTCTCTGTTTTATTTCATGTCTTGAACAAACCTCACTCTTTGCAGCTGGAGGCCAGCTTAAACCTCGTGTCCACCAACAACCACATAAAAGGCATCTCCAAGATATGACTCATAAGTATGGTAATTCCACATAGAGTGTTCATTGCATAAAAGGCAACCTATTATGAGATGCAGTTGCCCAGGATGTGTCTTCTGGCTAGGACTATGACTGGCTGATACTCAAACCTCCCACTCAGTGGTGTAAAAGGAGTTGATACCAGTGGTCCCCAAATTTGGTAATCCAGGTGTTCTTGGGCTCCAGCCCCAGAGGCCTTCACCAGTCCCTTTTATGGCCTGGATTTGTTGCCCAGGAACATATGGGGACCCAAGGTTAAGAACCACTGCTCTATGGTTTTGGCCACATATAGGATATAAATGGAAGCAAACAATCAAAGGCATTGATCTAGAGAAATCCTCTTGGAATATTTCTTCTTGACATATTTGACAAAAAATGGCTTGCAACTGATGCTATCTGAGTACATAAGAACATAAGAACATAAGAAGAGCCATGCTGGATCAGGCCAAAGGCCCATCTAGTCCAGCTTCCTGTATCTCACAGCGGCCGCACCAGATGTGTTTGGGAGCGCATGAGACTAGATATCTGTCTCCTGATACCACTCTCCTGCATCTGGCCCTTGAAGTACCCTGGTTTAAACCCTGGAGGTTACACATCTCCATCATGGTTTGTAACCTGTGATGGACTTTTCCTCCAGGAAAGATCCCATCATCCCCAATGACTGGGCAGGATGGCTTGGCGTTTAGCAACATCTGGAGGCCAGCAAATCCACACATCCACAGTGCACCCATACACACCCATACACACGAGATGCTCTTTAAATGTTCCTTAACAGTGAGGCTGATATAGACCTAGGGTGCTTCCACCAACCATGAAAGAAATGAAGAACGTGGCATGCCTCTCTAGATCATGGTGCATCTAGCTACATGCCACTTTGATGAGGTTGAAAGAAGCACAAGGCTTGATACTCAAGCTTGTACCATCCATTATGTCTTCACCTACTGCTTCCTCTCAATAACTAGAATCATAGAATCATAGAGTTGGAAGAGACCTCAAGGGCCATCTAGTCCAAACCCCTGCCATGCAGGAACCTCCATCACAGGACTCTCGACAGATGGCCATCCAGCCTCTGCTTAAAAGCCTCCAAAGAAGGAGACTCCACCAGCCTCCATTTGGGGCAGCATATTCCACTGCCAAAAGAGCTAACTGTCATAAGGTTCTTCCTGATGTTCAAATGGACTCTCTTTTCCTGTAGTTTGAAACCATTGCCCCGAGTCCTAGTCTCTGAAGCCATGGAAAACAAACCTGTTCCCTCTTCAATATGACCATCCTTTCAAATATTTAAACATAGCTCTCATATCCCCCCTCAGCCTTCTTTTAGAGGCTAAACATTCCCAGTTCCCTAAGCCATTCCTCATAAGACATTTCCTCCAGACCCTCAACCATCCTGGTTGCCCTCCTCTGCACCCGCTCGAGGTTGTCAACATCCTTTTTAAATTGAGGTGCACAGAACTGGACACAGTACTCCAGGTGGGGTCTGACCAGAGCAGAATAGAGTGGTACTATCACTTCCCTTGATCTAGACACTATGGTTCTGTTGATGCAACCAAGAATCGCATTGGCTTTCCTGGCCGCCGCATCACACTGCTGACTCATGTTCAATTTGTGATCTACCAAGACTCCCAGATCCCTTTCACACTTACTATTTTCCAGCCAGGTGTCTCCCATCCTATATCTGTGCAATTCATTCTTTTTACCTAGATGCACCACCCTACATTTCCCTCTGTTGAACCCCATTCTGTTAGCTTTGGCCCAGGACTCAAATCTGTCAAGGTCCTTTTGGATTTTCATCCTATCCTCTAGGAAATTACAAACCCCAACCAATTTGGTATCATCTGCAAATTTGATTAGCCTACTCTCTATTCCTTCCTCTAAGTCTTTAATAAAGGTATTAAATAGCACTGGATCCAGAACAAACAAGCCCTTTTTGTTGTTTGTTTGGAAGCTCTTGAATATCCCACAGCTAGTACGGATGCTGGTTGTGTCGGATGAAGGACTCGAGAAATTGTAGTTGTAATCCAAAATCAGTTTTGTGTTTGTTATAAGAAGACACCTTAAGGAGGTATCAACCTAACATCCATCTCAAGAGCATTTCCTGATTATCGTGATTCTGCAATCACACGAATGCGCACAAATCAACTTGCTAGGGATATTTTTCATGTAGAATATCTGGGTGGGCTGGGGGAAGTGATATGAAACTACATCACCACAAAGAGGGTGAAATATCAGAACATTAGCACCGATGTTATTTTAAAATGTGTGCCCAGAGTTCGTCACCTGCATTTTGGAAACAGGGTAAAATAACATGGCCGGAAGTCCTTTGCCATTTTACCTCCAAAGCAGTGGGTGGGGCCTTTATTTAAGAAGTACTCTGAATCTGGCTTTCCTTTGGAGGCCTCCAATTAATGAGAGTGATTGGAGGGGGATGTTATCAGCACAATGCAGAATCATGCCCCTGAGGTAACTGACCAGTCAAAGAAGCTCTTTTTTAAAAAAAGGTTCCTTGGTTCAATTACTTTAAGGGGGGTGTAATTTATTTTCCAAAGGCTGCCAAGTGAGCACGCATTGGTGTGATTTCCCTCAGGTCCGCCTACTGATTCTATCACCTTGTGAAACCCACGCTGCTGCTGGGCTGTTCCTGAACCATTATATTTATGGTTGATATCGTAGATGCAAGCCAACTAACTTCTCGAGGGTCTCATTCCACAACAACTGGTTTTTGTTTATTTGTTTTGTTTTATTTTGTTTTGGGATCATCTTCCTTATAGGCCAAGATGGAGAGTTCAAAGAGGTAACCACCAGTACCTGGTTGGGTTTCTTTAATCACTTTCTTGGCATCTCTATCAGCTGCCCCAAAAGCATCTGAAGTGACCGTGCTGATTAAGCATCCCTGATTAGTTGGACATTTTCACTGAATCAGCAAGGCTCATTGGATACAATTTACTTGATAAAGGGAAGTTCCAAATAAATAAATAAATAAATAAATAAATAAATACATACATACATACATACATACATACATACATACGTACATACATACATACATACATACATATCCATTTCCCCTCCACATTGAAGAAAGTTCACCAAGGGTGTAGCCTCAGTATTGTTACAATGAGGCTGGGCTGCTCCTTTATTAAATAGACAGTTATGTGAATTACAAGCAGATGATGGGTTCTTTGCATCTTTCTCCACCAATAGTCACTTGTCTCTATTTGTGGTGCCTAAAGTGCTTTGCGATAGTCAAAGCTATGGTTTTTCCAGTAGTGATGTATGGAAGTGAAAGCTGGACTATAAAGAAGGCTGATCACCACAGAATTCATGCTTTTGAGCTGTGGTGCTGGAGGAGAGTCTTGAGAGTCCCCTAGACTGCAAGGAGATCAAACCTATCCATCATGAAAGAAATCAACTCCGAATGTTCACTGGAAGGACAGATTTTGAAGCTGAGGCTCCAGTACTTTGGCCACCTCATGAGGAGAGAGGAGTCCCTGGAAAAGTCCCTGATGTTGGGAAAGATTGAAGGCAAAAGGAAAAGAGGACGGCAGAGAATGAGATGGTTGGACGGTGTCATCGATGCAACTAATATGGATTTGACAAAACTCTGGGAGGCAGTGGAAGATAGGAAGGCCTAGCGAGCTCTGGTCCATGGGGTCACGAAGAGTCAGACATGACTGAACGACTGAACAACAACAACAACAACAACAACAACAACAACAACAAAGTGCTTTGTGGTTTCAAGAGAAATGGCTCTTGTTTCCTTTTGACGTAGTTTGCACTAATAATGGTGACCTTAAGAGGGGAAAAATCAAGGTCATTGTTCAGCTCTTGCATGGAGGGGAGGCACAGTGTCTCATCAAACTGAAATAGCATAAATCAATGGGAGGAAAGACTTCAGCAAATATTGAGAATGTCCCACCATTTCCCTGAATCAATCCGGTAAAGTGGGGAACAGCAAAGATTTGAATTCGGCATGGTCTGTGGTCTATTCCTATCCCTACAATTGCACCAGAATGGTCTTCCTCAGTGCCACCACCATCTCTGTAGGGTGTGAACTTTTCAGCTTTTTCTTGTAAGGCCAGGAATAGCAGTGAAGGGCGAGCATCACTATTTACCAGAGGTGATCACCATTCTCCTCAACCTTTTCGTCCATTTGACCAAGACAGCATGAAGCATTGACAACACATCAATCTGACTATGTAAGTGCACCATGAAGCCACCAGTCTATCTGTTAGGGCAGTGGTTTCCAACCGTGGTTCCCCGGATATTCTTGGATGACAATTCCCAAGAATCCTGGCCAGCACAGCTAGTGGTGAAGGCTTCTGGGAACTGGGAAGGTTGGGAACTACTGGTCTAGGAGGTCCATCACCATGAGATTCACCAAAGGCAGACACACCTCTTGAAACTGGAAGAAAATAGAAATCTACAACTCTTCCTGCTCCCTCTTTCAGCCTAAACAGGAACTGTTCACCTCCTTGTAAGAGATGGACTTGAACCAACTTTCTTCCAACAGGAAGAGGCTGCATAAGTAGAAAAGCAAACTTGATTTATGTTCTGCCTTTGTTTGTCGTCCATCGCTATGACATGGTGTTTGAGAGAGGTCATCCCTGAGCAGAAGGACATTAAGACTCATTCCTTTGTCTTTTTAAAAACCTGTACTCAAAAAGCAAAATTAACTTTTGTGTGAGGGCATCTCTTGCTCCTTTGGATGTTAACCAAAGGCTATGAAATGTTGAAAGTCTAATAGGGAGTGGACAGGATTGCCGTTGCTCTACTTTATTATGTCAGTTAATTATTATTTTATGTCCTCAGATGGCTGCACACATAAAAACAATTAGAGTGAGCCATAGAAGCCTGATCCATTTTCTGCAAGAGGTTGCTGCTGTTGTTACATGCCATGAGGTCAGCTTCCTATGAAGGAACCATCTCCATGATGTCACCTTCCTATGAAGGAACCATCTCCATGATGTCACCTTCCTATGAAGGAATAATCTCCATCACCTTCCTATGAACCATTTCCATGATGTCATCTTCCTATGAAGGAACAATCTCCATCACCTTCCTATGAAGGAACCATTTCCATGATGTCATCTTCCTATGAAGGAATAATCTCCATCACCTTCCTATGAAGGAACCATCTCCATGATGTCACCTTCCTATGAAGGAATAATCTCCATCACCTTCCTATGAAGGAACCATTTCCATGATGTCATCTTCCTATGAAGGAACAATCTCCATCACCTTCCTATGAAGGAACCATTTCCATGATGTCATCTTCCTATGAAGGAACAATCTCCATCACTTTCCGCCACCGCCTCCGACCTATCTTGCCTCCTGATGAATGCCAGGTCGGTCCATAATAAGATCCCCATCATTTATGATACCATTGTTGATGGAAGGGCCGACCTGGCATGCATTACCGAGACCTGGATGGGAGCAGAGGGGGGAGCTTCGCTCGCCCAGCTGTGCCCCCCTGGGTTTCTGGTACAGGGAGTGGGAAGGTTGGAGGGTCGCAAGGGGGGTGGGGTGGCCATTGTGTACAGGGATACCATTCAAGTCAGCAGGGCCTCAACGTTGGTGATTCCAGGGTTGGAATGTATCCATCTGTTGGTTGGGCAGTGGGACAGATTTGGCATTGTGCTCGGTTAACGTGCTCCCCGCAACCCAGCACAATCCCTACCAGAGCTCACCGAGTTCATCGCCGCTGCACTTCTGAGAACCCCCCACCTTTTGGTTGTGGGGGACCTCAATGTGCATGCTGGCGGTGGCCTGTCTGGTGTAGCTCTGGAGTTCATGCAGTCCATGACCTCCATGAACCTGTCCCAGCATGTTCTATGCCCAACCCACAGATCTGGTCATACCCTGGGTCTGGTATTTACCTCCACAACTGAGGATTCCTATCTGAGGGTGTGGGACATTGTGTCCACCCCCGTGTCATGGTCAGACCATCACCTGCTGTCCTTCTCTGTATCAATCGCTGCCCCATCCCGCGGGGACCTTCAGCCATCTGTATGGGCTCGCCCCCGAAGACTCCTGGAACCTGCTCGGTTCCGGGAAGTCCTTGGGGAGCTTCCTAGCGGACTGGCTGACAATCTGGTAGACACCATGGTGGATCAATGGTTTGATGAAACATCCCGGGCTGTCGACCAGATCGCCCCTAGGCGCCTAATCCGCTGCAGGGCTTGCCCCTCACCATGGTTCACGGCGGAATTACGAGCGATGAAACAAGAACGGAAGAGGCTGGAGCGCAGCTGGAGGAAGAACCGGACGGCGACTAAAAAGGCTGCAGTTATTGTCCAGTCCAGGCACTACGTTCGGGCGATCAAGGAGGCTAAAACATCTTACGACTCCCTGAGAATTAGTGAGGCCTCGAACAGTCAAGCGGAATTGTTCCGTGTGGTTCGCGACCTCACTAATCCTGGGCTGGCAAGGCCTCCTCCTACTGATTTCAGTAGTGAGAATTTTGCAGCCTTTTTAAAATCAAAAATAGAGGCCATCCGTACCGGTTTTGACTCCTGTTGCTCTAGTCCACCCTCGGCATCCCCTGCTGCTGCACCCCCTCGGTCTCCTCGTATGGTTGAGTTTGGGCCAGTTTCCTCGCTCGAGGCCTCCAGGGCTATTGCCCATTGCCAGCCCGCATCCACCCCTTTCAATCCCTGCCCATCATGGCTTATGAAAACAGTTGGTGGGAGCATGCCCGAATGGGCTTCTGTCATCGCCACAGCCTCCTTCAGAGAAGGGATGTTTCCCTCTCGCCTGAAGGAGACTGTGGTAAAGCCCATTCTGAAAAAAACGGGCTTAGCATCAGGAGATTTGACCAACTACCACCCAATCGCTAATGTTCCCTTCATGGGCAAGGTAATCGAGAGGGTGGCCGTGATCCGGCTTCAATCATTCTTGGAGGGAGAACACATCCTTGACCCATTCCAGTCCGGGTTCAGGCCGGGTCGGGGGACCTAGACAGTCTTGGTCGCTCTGCAAGATGACCTTCTACAGGGGGCCGATAGGGGGTGGTCTACCCTGTTGGTCCTCCTGGATCTGTCAGTGGCCTTTGATACCATCAACCACAGTATCCTGCTGGAGCAGCTTTCTGAGGTTGGGATCGGGGGCACTGTTCACAGTTGGCCGTCCCCAGCAGGTTCAGCATGGGGGTGAGTTGTCTGCCCCTTGGATACTCCCTTGTGGGGTTCCACAGGGGTCGTCTCTCTCTCCCATGCTGTTCAACATCTACATCAAGCTGCTGGCTGAGGTCATAAGGAGACATGGAGTCTGCTGCCATCAGTACGCTGATGACACGCAGCTCTATGTCTCCTTTTCCACCGCTGCAGATGAGGCTGTCCAGACCCTCGATCAGTGCCTGGGCGCGGTCATGGAATGGACCAGGGCTAACAGGCTCAAACTCCACCCCGACAAGACCGAGGTTATGTTCTTCGGGGATTCCCCATCTGGCTATGGAGGCCCTTTTCCCACCTTGGAGGGCATTTCCCTCCGGCCTTCGGACAGTGTCCAGAATCTGGGCGTAGTCTTGGACCCGGCGCTCACTATGGAAGCCCAGGTGGCCGCTGTGTCCAGGGCTGCCTTTTTTCATCTCCATCGAATTGCCCAGATCCGTCCATACCTAGATGGGGATTCCCTCAGAACTGTGGTGCAAGCGCTGGTGATCTCGAGACTGGACTATTGTAACGCGCTCTACATGCGGTTGCCCTTGACTCTCCTTCAGCGACTGCAGCGGGTACAGAATGCGGCAGCCAGACTGGTGGCCGGTGTGTGTCGGTTCGACCACATCATCCCAGTTCTGGCCCGCCTGCATTGGCTGCCCGTTGCAGCCCGAATCAGATTCAAGGTCCTGGTTTTGGTTTACGAAACCCTCCATGGCCTAGGACCTGACTACCTCAGAGCGCATCATCCCATCCGACTAGGTTGTCGCGGGCGCACATGCTGCATGTGGCCACACCCAGGGAGCCTCGGAGAACATCCACATGTACCCGAGCCTTCTCTGTGGCTTGCCCCACCATGTGGAATCATCTCCAGGCAGAAGTGCACCTAGCAGAGTCCCTGCCAGCCTTCGGGAAGGCTCTGAAAACTCTCCTCTTCCGGGAGGCGTTTGGTTGATTTTTTTCCCCCCTGCCCCACCATCTGCAACTTTGGTTTTTATTGCTTTGTTTGTTATTTGGCTAACTCCGTGTTTTTTAACTGCTATTTTGTTGCATTGCTTGTTGTTAACCGCCCGGAGTTCCTTCGGGAAGACGGGCGGTATATAAGCTTAATAAATAAATAAATAAATAAATAAATAAATAAATAAATAAATAAATATGAAGGTACCATCTCCATGATGTCACCTTTCTATGAAGGAACCATCTCTGACTCCAAGGTGTCCTGCCCTCAACAGCCTTGCTCAGCTCTTGTGAACCCAACCCTGAGGCTTCCTTTAGGGAGTAGATCCATCTTGTATTTGGTTGTATTTTGTCTTCGTGTTTCCCTGCTGTCTCCAGCATGTCTCAGTATTATTGCCTTTTTCAGAGAATCCAATCTTACCGTGATTCTGCAGGAAGGGAGAAAGGCACACTGGAAGCATAGAAAGTACCCCAAATGTGGCTACTGTATATCACACTTCTTTAGTGCTAGTTTTATTTTAACTTCTTTCCCAAGGATTCTTAATCCGTGCAAGTGTAAAATATTATCTAAAATACCAAAATTCGCCTTTGGAAACAGCAACAAAAATACAATAGCAGGTGAGAAACCATTCCATCCGTCCCTCCTTCATCTTCTCCCCCCTGGCTCTTTGATTTCCATTCTCTAGCCTCTATTTCTTGCTCTCTGCTTTTTTGAATTATATCAGATGTCATAAACTTCCCCCGGCCAAAAAAGCAGCCATCACCCTAAACAACCTCCAACGCATGGAATATTTGACTTCTGGCTTCGTTTTGATGCATTTCTGCCCAGAAAGCTCCAACCCTCTTTCAGTGCTGATGGTGATCACAGAGAAATTCCCTCCAGCGGTGGTTAGGATGGCAAAAATGACATCACAGTCTTCTTGCAGATAGTCTGTTTCCTGATGTAGTGCAAGTACAGATGAGGGGGGAAAGAATATTCTTATTGGATCCAAGTAGCCTTTTCACACCTCCTAAGAGTTGTTAGGAGAAGAAACACTGCCCAAGAGGCCAGAGATTTGCAAATAAAAGGTGCACCAAACAAAGCGTGCTTTCAGAAGTGAGAATGGCTAGAAAGTGCATAATTGGAGACATGCCTGCAAACATGTCAGTCGATGGGGGAAGTGATGTGAGACTTGGAACAAAATGTGCAAGCGATGTTGTACTTGAGGACACCCAGTTCACACAGGGAAGGATTTTTAAAAAGGAGGTCAGGCATCCCAGGGCAAGCTAGAATGGGAAGGGAAAGGCAAGTACATGGGGGGTGTGCATAAAGCTGAGGAAGGAGCTAGAAGGAGGTTTGAAAGTGTGTACGGCAGTGATCATGGATCAGGAGAGGAGGCGGACAGACCCCCATGCTTCCTTTGTTTTAGTAGTAACCCATCTGGATCTTTGCATGTTCACATCCAAAGTCTAACTAATTGAGGTCTCCATGCCTTCCAGGTCTCCTCTGCAATGTCTCCCCATTAACAGAGGAAAGGTAGGAAAGGGGGAGCTGAAAGGAAGGAGAGGAAGGAGTTTGGCCACAGATTAACTCAGAGAGAATGAGACTAGAAGAGGACTAAAAGAGATGAAGAAAAAAAGAAAGAGAGGGAGGGAGGGAGGGAGTAGTACTAGTACTCCAAAGCATTGTACTTATGCATTGCTGGTATGTAGCCCTTAAGATATATTAGGTAAAAAGTTAATGGTTCCCCCCACAAATGTGTGCTAGTCGTGTCCGACTCTAGGGGTGGTGCTCATCTCCGTATTCAAGCCGGAGAGCCAGTGTTGCACGCGTCTGTGGCTACGTGGCTGGCATGGCTGCAAGGAAACACTATTTTACCTTGCCCCCTTTTATGGCAGCACCTATTTATCTACTTGCATTTTAAATGCTTTGGAACTGCTAGGTTGGCAGGAGCTGGGGTTATCAGGGATAGCTCACTCCACTGCGTGGCACCCTGGATTCGAACCGCCAAGCTGCTGACTTTGCAGCCAGCAGTTTTTGGAGCCCTAGTCCACTGAGCCACCACACTCATATATTACCCAAGAGGAAATATGGACAGATAAATAATCACCATTCAATACTCTGCATTTCTGGCATGTACAATTCAGCAGGACTGGGAGTGAATCAAGTCATGAGTTCTCACTGGGCGACCACTCATAATCTTGGAATAATGGTCACACCAGGTTGTTACAGGTATGAAACCCATTGAGGGTCCCACAACACCCCCTTGATTCCCTCTGAGAGGCAATAAGCATGCAACTGGCAGTTCTCAATCCACGTTTTTCAATGAGCAAAGGCTCTCCAGCCGCAAATGAAAAATAATGCACCGAGCTTGAAATAAAAGCATACAAATTGTTCCTATTTACGGCACCGAAATGGATTTCCCCTCTGTGCTCTTTCAGAACACTTGTAACAATTTTCTTAAAGGCAGACTTTTGAGCGGAAAGATTTATTTTAAGTGTTTGAGAAGACACATCCACCCAAGAGGCATCTCATGAGTTGAGATAAGTTCTCCTCCAACAGGTACTCTCCAGATCTCTCGGCTATCCTGTTGTGAGGTGTTGAGAATCATCACCAAATTGTTCATCAGGCAACAGCTTTGGGAGGTTTATACGGGGGGGGGATTCCAGACCAAAGTCATTGTGCATGGCAGCTGACACTGTCCATGGTTCTAAATTGTAGACTGCTCCATCATCCAGTGGTGGCTCAGCAGACTAAGGCTCCGAAAACTGTTGGCTGCAAAGTTGGCAGCTCAGCGGTTCGAATCCCAGGTGCCACGCAGTGGAGTGAACTCCCGCTGATAGCCCCAGCTCCTTCCAATCTAGCAGTTCGAAAGCATGTAAATGCAACTAGATAAATAGGTACCATCGTAAAAAGCAGGAAGGTAAAATAGTTTTTCCTTGCAGCCATGCAGGCAACGTGGCCATGGACTTGCACAACACTGGCTCTTCAGCTTGAATACAGAGATGAGCACCGCCCCTAGAGTCAGACACGACTAGCATGCATGCAAGGGGGGAACCTTTACCTTTTACCACCATCCAATAAATACAGTGGTACTTCCACTTACGAGTTTAATTCATTCCATATGTATGCTCTTGTTGAACAACTCTTAAGTGGAGCAGCTCTATCTAAAATAAATAAATAAATAAAATGGAAAAAAGTGTAAGTAGAACAGACCACATCTAAAATTTGTAAGACAGCAGTTAAAATGCCAATGGTTTTTTGTGCTTAAATCGATTTGCTCTTAAGTTGAGCCGCTCGTAAGTAGAGGTACCACTGTACTTTGGTCTTGTTTAATTGGCTGCATATCTCACAGGTTTAGGTCAGAGGTTGGAAGTTCAGTTCCACACTGTAAATCCTAGAAGAGCCAGCCTGGGTGACCTTGGACAAACTGCAGAATCCTAGGGCACCCCCAAAAGAAGGAAATAGGAAACCGTTTCTGGGTATTCTTTACCTAGAAAACAATGTGTCACTATAGGTCACAATTGACTTGATGGCACACAATTATTATTTATTTCTTGCACTTTAATTCTCCCTTTCTTTGAAGAGTTCAAGGCAATACACTTCTTCTCTTCTCACCTTTATCACAACCACCTACGAAGTAGGCCAGGCTAAGAAGATGTGTTCTGATATCATCCGGTGAGCATCATAGCCAAGTGGATAATTTATTTTAATTATTTATTTAAAATGTTTGTGAAGATTCTCAGTCTTCCACATGAGGTTATCCAGAAGTTGAGTCATGGCAACTGGACTTCTTTTCTTATGAGATTGAAATGTTTCACTACTCATCCAAGTAGCTTTGTCAGCCTGAAGCTACTGAAAATGCTACTTGGATGAGTAGTGAAACATTGTGATCTCACAAGAAAAGAAATCCAGTTGGCATTTAAAATATTTTACAACCCTTCCTTTCTGCTTAAGGAGAGGCCAAAGTGGGTTACATAATTCAAAGACAATATTTAGAGCTAAAATACTAAGTATACAAATACTAAAAAGGATCAATCAAATACTGCACTAAAAAGCAACAACATAAACACACTCAAAGCAGTAAGGCACAACTATCAATTGGGAAGGGAAGCCCACTCAGGTAGCCATTCGTTAAGGGAAAGCCTGCCTGGAGAGAAAGATCATTGCCTGCTTGCAGAATGACACAAGAGATGGGGCCAGTCTGGTCTCCAGGTGGAGGGAGTTCCAGAGTCAGGGAGCAGCCACAGAGAAGGCCCTCAACATAAGAACATAAGAACATAAGAAGAGCCATGCTGGATCAGGCCAAAGGCCCATCTAGTCCAGCTTGCTGTATCTCACAGTGGCCCCAACAAATGCTTTTGGAAGCGCATGAGACTAGATATCTGTCTCCTGATACCACTCCCCTTCATCTGGCCCTTGAAGTACCCTGGTTTTAAGACTGGAGATGACACATCTCCCTCATGGTTTGCAACCTGTGATGGACTTTTCCTCCAGGAATCTGTCCAATCCCCTTTTGAAGGCATCCAAGCCAGATGCCATCACCACATCCTGTGGCAGGGAGTTCCATAGACTAACAACGTGCTGGGTGAAAAAAAAAATATTTTCTTTTGTCTGTTCTTACTATCCCAGCCCTCAATTTGAGTGCATGTCCCCTAGTTCTGGTATTTTGTGAGAGGGAAAAGAGCTTCCCTCTATCCACTTTACTCATGCCCTGCATTATTTTGTACGTCTCAATCATATCCCCCCTCAGGCGCCTTTTTTCCAGACTAAAGAGCCCCAAATGTTTTAGCCTTTCCTCATAAGGGAGGTGCCCCAGTCCAGTAATCATTTTGGTCACTCTCTTCTGCACCCTCCCTCTTGTCCCCTCCAAATGCACCTGTGAAGGTGGTGGGACTGAGAGAAAGGCTTCCCCTGAGGAACTTTAACACCCAGGCAGCATCATAAAGTGAGAAATGGTCCTTGAGATAGTTTGGACTTGAGCTGTGGAGAGCTTCATAGGCTACAGCCAGCTCTTTCAATTTTGCTAGAAAGACGTGAATCAAGTATCTCTCAAAATGTGATCTAACCTTCTAAGTAGAGATGGGCACGAATCAAAAAAATGGTGTTTCGTTTGTCGTTTGTTGTTTAGGGGGTCCATTTCAGTTTGTTTCCGTTTTTCATGAATTTTTGAAAAAAATTCATTTTCATTTTCGTTCATTTCGTTACCGTTTCGTTACCATTTATTTCAATTTTTGTGATTTTTTTAGCATTTAAAGCAGTTCAATGTATTGCCGTAACGAAAACGAAACGGACGACAAAATTTCTGGTGTTTCTGTTCGTTTCGTTTCATTTTAGAGACAAAATTTGTTTGTTGTTTCGTTACGTAATGAAATGAAAAAACAAAAACAGAAACGAAAATTTGTTCGTTTCGTGCCCATCTCTACTTCTAAGCATCATAATGCCTCTCTGCACAATTAAAACACATAATTAAAATGTTCTCTCTGTTTCATGTAAGCCCACATGCACACGCACACACAACACAGCAACAGAAGGAAAGACTCTTTCAGGATGAATGGTTTTATTCACTTTAGGAAGAAAAAAAGAGCGAGATGGTGGGGGCGGGAGACCCAGAACCGAAGATGACAAGGAGGGTACAAGTTTCCTTTGCCTCTTGCTTGTTATCCTGGGAGCCAAGGCTCCCGCTTCCAGCCATATGACACAGCAAGATAAGCGGCAACAATGGAATGCCAAACAATGCCTCTCGTGCCGCAGGGTGTCTGGAAGTCATGATCCCAATGTAGCCACACTTGGCTGCCAACTTTGGGGAGGCAAAACATAGCTTCACTTCTTCCCCAAGGTGCAAAAAACAAAGAGAGGAAAAAGATTATATATATATATATATATATATATATGTTTTCGTAGATTTTCACGGGTATAGGTATGCATGTTAGGGTGGATTCGGGTTTCTTCCCGTGTAGAAATCTGGTTGTTTTGGCGACGTTTCGACGAGGTCTCACTCGTCATCTTCAGGCTGGTGTTCTGGCTTCTTTCTTCTTGAAGCAAAGCGTGATCTCAGTTGAAGTCCTTCTATAAATACTGCTGGGGGTGTGGTTTGCTTGCTCTGTTGCTGATTGTAGGTTCGTTTGTTCTTTTGTGATCTGCTGTGTGGCTGAGGCGATCGTTAAGGGATTAACTGCTGGTGGGTTAGATGGCTGTTTAGAGACATCCTGTGTGGGTGAGGTGCTGGATGTGTGTCTATCAGCCTTTTGTTTCTTAACGACCTTGGTGATGGGCGTTCTGGCAGCATCCTGGGCTTTGGTGGAGTGGGGTCCTGTGTCTTGTGAATTCATTTTGGTCTGGCTACGTGTCTGTGGTCTCCCAATGTTTTTTTGGCGTGTGTAAGTGTGCTCCATGTGGTGACTGGAGTGGGGTGTAGCAGTAGATGGTGCAGTCGTGGTTTTGTTATTGGATGGTGGTTTCGTTTCATCTGTGGGAAGGGTCTGGGTTTGTGTTTGGTGTGGATGGAAGGTGGTGGCATCTTGTGTCCTTTTGGACCTGGTGTCAGTCTTTGTGACAGAGGCTCGTTTGTTGACCAGGGCTAGTTTCCAGATGTCAGGCAAGCGGGAGGTGTCATCACGTTTATTCATGTTGTTTGGGTGTTTCTCTATTTCAATGGCTTCCATGATTATTCGACTGTTGAAGTGTTCAGTTTTGGAGATGAGTTTGGTTCTTTCAAAATCAATTTCATGACCTGTTGTTTTTATGTGCTGGAAGAGAGAGGAAGATTTTTCTTCTTTTTTGACTGCGTTCTTGTGTTCTGCGATGCGTGTGCTTATTCTCCTGTTTGTCTGTCCGATATATGTGGCTGGGCAGACTTTGCATGGTATTTCGTAGATTCCTTGGTTTTCTAGCTCAATCTTGTCTTTGGGGTTTCTTAAAATGTTGGCTATTTTTTGGTCGGTGCAAAAGGCTGTCTTGATATTGTGTTTGTGGAGAATTTTGCTGATTTTGTCTGTGGTGCCTTTGATGTAAGGGAGGAGGGCAATGCCATTGTTCTCTTCTGTTTCTTGGTTCTTGGGGGGTGTTTCTTTTTGGATTAGTCTACAAAACCTCGCCAAATTTCTTGCCAAACAACTCCAGCCCTATGCAGAATCCATCACTTCATACGTACAAAACTCGTTCCACTTCATAGAAATTATAAAGAAACAAGACCTACAACCCAATGACCTACTTGTGAGCTTCGATGTTGTTTCGCTCTTCACACAAGTGCCCATTCAAGAAGCCTTGACAGCTATCCACAACAAATACAACCCCCCCAAGCACATCCTAGATCTGACCAACCACTGCCTAACCAACACATACTTCATCCACAATGGACAAAGATACAAACAGATAGAAGGAGCACCCATGGGATCACCCCTCTCACCGGTCATCGCAAACCTATATATGGAACACTTTGAAACCAACGCGTTACAGAAGTCCGAACATAAACCCAAACTCTGGCTCAGATATGTTGACGACACCTTTGTTATCTGGCCACACGGGAAAGATAAACTGAACAACTTCCTCACACATCTCAACAGCCTACACCCCAAAATACAATTCACTATGGAAATAGAAGCCAACAACCAACTTCCCTTCCTGGAAGTCCTAATCTACAAAAAACCCGACGGCTCCTTAGGACATACCATCTACCAGAAAAAAACACATACAAACCGCTACTTAAATGCACAATCACACCACCACCCTGCACAGATCAACTCCGTAGCAAAAACCCTCATCTCCAGAACCAAACGCCTCGCTGACAAAGACCACCTAATAACTGAATTACACACTCTCTCGAATGTTTTAATTGCGAACGGATTCCAAAAAAACACCATCACCAAACTAATCCAAAAAGAAACACCCCCCAAGAACCAAGAAACAGAAGAGAACAACGGCACTGCCCTCCTCCCTTACATCAAAGGCACCACAGACAAAATCAGCAAAATTCTCCACAAACACAATATCAAGACAGCCTTTTGCACCGACCAAAAAATAGCCAACATTTTAAGAAACCCCAAAGACAAGATTGAGCTAGAAAACCAAGGAATCTACGAAATACCATGCAAAGTCTGCCCAGCCACATATATCGGACAGACAAACAGGAGAATAAGCACACGCATCGCAGAACACAAGAACGCAGTCAAAAAAGAAGAAAAATCTTCCTCTCTCTTCCAGCACATAAAAACAACAGGTCATGAAATTGATTTTGAAAGAACCAAACTCATCTCCAAAACTGAACACTTCAACAGTCGAATAATCATGGAAGCCATTGAAATAGAGAAACACCCAAACAACATGAATAAACGTGATGACACCTCCCGCTTGCCTGACATCTGGAAACTAGCCCTGGTCAACAGACGAGCCTCTGTCACAAAGACTGACACCAGGTCCAAAAGGACACAAGATGCCACCACCTTCCATCCACACCAAACACAAACCCAGACCCTTCCCACAGATGAAACGAAACCACCATCCAATAACAAAACCACGACTGCACCATCTACGGCTACACCCCACTCCAGTCACCACATGGAGCACACTTACACACGCCAAAAAAACATTGGGAGACCACAGACACGTAGCCAGACCAAAATGAATTCACAAGACACAGGACCCCACTCCACCAAAGCCCAGGATGCTGCCAGAACGCCCATCACCAAGGTCGTTAAGAAACAAAAGGCTGATAGACACACATCCAGCACCTCACCCACACAGGATGCCTCTAAACAGCCATCTAACCCACCAGCAGTTAATCCCTTAACGATCGCCTCAGCCACACAGCAGATCACAAAAGAACAAACGAACCTACAATCAGCAACAGAGCAAGCAAACCACACACCCCAGCAGTATTTATAGAAGGACTTCAACTGAGATCACGCTTTGCTTCAAGAAGAAAGAAGCCAGAACACCAGCCTGAAGATGACGAGTGAGACCTCGTCGAAACGTCGCCAAAACAACCAGATTTCTACACGGGAAGAAACCCGAATCCACCCTAACATGCATACCTATACCCGTGAAAATCTACGAAAACAAATATATATATATATATATAGCGAAACAACATCGAAGCTCACGAGTAGGTCATTGGGTTGTAGGTCTTGTTTCTTTATAATTTCTATGAAGTGGAACGAGTTTTGTACGTATGAAGTGATGGATTCTGCATAGGGCTGGAGTTGTTTGGCAAGAAATTTGGCGAGGTTTTGTAGAGGTGAGCCTATGGAGCTGACTATGGGTCTGAGAGGTGTTCCTTCTTTGTGAATCTTGGGGAGGCCGTAGAGCTTGGGGCATCTGGATGATTTCTCTCTGGGGATGATGCTTGGCTTGATTTCTTCACTTAAGGGAGAGGCTTTTATTTTGGCTTTGGTGGTTTTTTTCCAGGTAGGTGGTGGGGTCTGTGTTCAAAGGTATGTAAGCAGGGTCTTGTAGTAGGTTGGATAGTTTGGCTTGGTAGTCAGATGTGTTCATCACCACTGTGGCATTGCCTTTGTCTGCTGGGAGAATGATTATGTTGTTGTCTTTCCTCAGGTTGGTGAGGGCTTTTTGTTCTTCTTTGTGTAAATTGCTTCTGGGTGGTTTGCTGGAGCAGAGGACATTGGTGACTTCGAGTCTGATTTTGTTGGCTTCATCTGGGTTGATTTTGGTTAGGCTGGCTTCCACTCCGCATATGATGTTTTCAGTGGGGATGTGTCTGGGGGCGACTGCAAAGTTGAATCCTTTGGAAAGGACTTTGGTCTCTGCGATGGTGAGTGTCCTGTCTGATATGTTATGAACTGTTTCTTTCATGGGCTGCTGTGGGGGGGGGGCTTCTGGCGTTTTTCCAGTTTGTGGAGTTTGTTGGTGTGTGTGTCTGTCTTGTGGGAGGTCTCTGTTTCAGCTCTCCAGGCGGCGAGTTGCTTGGATTTGTTCCAGAGTGTTGGGTGGATTTTGTTGCTGAGTTTGAGGTGGAGAGTGAGTAGGTCTCTGTTGGTTTGATCTAGTAGGTATCTTTTCCTGTGTAGTTCGCTTCTGATTAGGGCTAGTTCTGTTCTTTTCAGGATCCTTTCGCTGGATGGGGTTTTTGAGTGGAATTTCAGTTGGAAGCTTGTGGGGATCACATTTTTGTCTCGGCAGTTGCGTAGGAATGCAATGTCACATAAGATGGTGGCTCTTCGGACTTCTAGTTTCTCGTAGGTTCTGGTCAGCTGGAAGGTTTCCTCGCCGTAGAGGTCGGATATTTGTTTTCGTAGATTTTCACGGGTATAGGTATGCATGTTAGGGTGGATTCGGGTTTCTTCCCGTGTAGAAATCTGGTTGTTTTGGCGACGTTTCGACGAGGTCTCACTCGTCATCTTCAGGCTGGTGTTCTGGCTTCTTTCTTCTTGAAGCAAAGCGTGATCTCAGTTGAAGTCCTTCTATAAATACTGCTGGGGGTGTGTGGTTTGCTTGCTCTGTTGCTGATTGTAGGTTCGTTTGTTCTTTTGTGATCTGCTGTGTGGCTGAGGCGATCGTTAAGGGATTAACTGCTGGTGGGTTAGATGGCTGTTTAGAGGCATCCTGTGTGGGTGAGGTGCTGGATGTGTGTCTATCAGCCTTTTGTTTCTTAACGACCTTGGTGATGGGCGTTCTGGCAGCATCCTGGGCTTTGGTGGAGTGGGGTCAACAACCAACTTCCCTTCCTGGACGTCCTAATCTACAAAAAACCCGACGGCTCCTTAGGACATACCATCTACCAGAAAAAAACACATACAAACCGCTACTTAAATGCACAATCACACCACCACCCTGCACAGATCAACTCCGTAGCAAAAACCCTCATCTCCAGAACCAAACGCCTCGCTGACAAAGACCACCTAAAAACTGAATTACACACTCTCTCGAATGTTTTAATTGCGAACGGATTCCAAAAAAACACCATCACCAAACTAATCCAAAAAGAAACACCCCCCAAGAACCAAGAAACAGAAGAGAACAACAGCACTGCCCTCCTCCCTTACATCAAAGGCACCACAGACAAAATCAGCAAAATTCTCCACAAACACAATATCAAGACAGCCTTTTGCACCGACCAAAAAATAGCCAACATTTTAAGAAACCCCAAAGACAAGATTGAGCTAGAAAACCAAGGAATCTACGAAATACCATGCAAAGTCTGCCCAGCCACATACATCGGACAGACAAACAGGAGAATAAGCGCACGCATCGCAGAACACAAGAACGCAGTCAAAAAAGAAGAAAAATCTTCCTCTCTCTTCCAGCACATAAAAACAACAGGTCATGAAATTGATTTTGAAAGAACCAAACTCATCTCCAAAACTGAACACTTCAACAGTCGAATAATCATGGAAGCCATTGAAATAGAGAAACACCCAAACAACATGAATAAACGTGATGACACCTCCCGCTTGCCTGACATCTGGAAACTAGCCCTGGTCAACAGACGAGCCTCTGTCACAAAGACTGACACCAGGTCCAAAAGGACACAAGATGCCACCACCTTCCATCCACACCAAACACAAACCCAGACCCTTCCCACAGATGAAACGAAACCACCATCCAATAACAAAACCACGACTGCACCATCTACTGCTACACCCCACTCCAGTCACCACATGGAGCACACTTACACACGCCAAAAAAACATTGGGAGACCACAGACACGTAGCCAGACCAAAATGAATTCACAAGACACAGGACCCCACTCCACCAAAGCCCAGGATGCTGCCAGAACGCCCATCACCAAGGTCGTTAAGAAACAAAAGGCTGATAGACACACATCCAGCACCTCACCCACACAGGATGCCTCTAAACAGCCATCTAACCCACCAGCAGTTAATCCCTTAATGATCGCCTCAGCCACACAGCAGATCACAAAAGAACAAATGAACCTACAATCAGCAACAGAGCAAGCAAACCACACACCCCCAGCAGTATTTATAGAAGGACTTCAACTGAGATCACGCTTTGCTTCAAGAAGAAAGAAGCCAGAACACCAGCCTGAAGATGACGAGTGAGACCTCGTCGAAACGTCGCCAAAACAACCAGATTTCTACACGGTGTGTGTGTGTGTGTGTGTGTATTATGTCGTTACAGTCATGACCGACTCTTCGTGACTCCATGTCCATGGAGTTTTCTTGGCAGGAATACTGGAGTGGTTTTCCATTTCCTACTCCAGGCACCTACAACACCTGGTATTCCCTGGTGGTCGGCCATCCAAGTACTGACCAGGGCCAATTTTCTGTCTTTGCTTTTTAAAAGCAATTAATGTATATAGAACCAGCTTGGAGTTGGAAAAGGGGGCGGCCTTATCCTGGAAGTAATGATGTAGAGGAGACGATCCGAAGCATCCTCTTGGCCTTGGGGTCATGACATGGCTGCCTCTGCCCAGTCACTGAGTGTGGTTTCCTGCTTCCAAAATCAAAGCAGGCTGGAAGAACAAAAACGGATGGGGGCCACACTAGCCCTGGAGCTGCCCTCATTGTCTGCCCTGCACAACAAATAGAAGAGGTGGATGAAGAGTTTTACCCAGGGATCCAGATGATGTGGTGATCCCCCTTGGAGAGTGGAGACTTCAGATTCCACATGCATATGGATTAATTTATTATTAAATTGGAACAAGTTCAGAGGAGGGTGGCCAGAATGATCAGGGGGCTGGAAACCAAGCCCTCAGAGGAAAGGCAGAAAGAACTGGGTCTGTTTAGCTTGGAGAAAAAAAGACCAATGGGAGATAGGAGAGCACTTTGCAAATATCTGAAGGGCTGCCATACAGAGGAGGGGAAGGATCTGTTCTCAATCATCCCTAAATGCGGGACACGCAACAACAATGGGCCCAAGTTGAGGGAATACAGCTTTCGGCTGAATATCAGGAAAAACTTCCTAACCGTTAGAGCAGTATGACAATGGGATCAGTGAAATCAAAAGTAGTGATGGGCACGAATTGGAAAAAATGACGTTTCGGTTTTTCATTTTTCATTGCGGGTCCTGGTTTGGTTCGTTTTCATTTTTTGTGAGGAATTTTTTTGGGGGAAAATCATTTTGTTTTTTCATTTTTTGTTTTTACCCACCACTGGAAGCATTCGAGAAGAATTTGGAAAACCACCTGGCAGAGATCCTTTAATTTGTATTCCTCTCTGGAGTAGGGGGTTGCACTGGATGTCCTCGTAGGTCCCTTCTAACTTCAATATTCTCTGATAATTCAGGAGTCACACTGATATCTGCTCTTCCAGCAGCACCAGCATCTTAGACCTGCAAGGGATCCTATGGATCACCAAGTCCTGCCCCTGTGAAGGAGGCCCAGTGGGGAATTGAACTCCCAACCTCTGGCCACACAGATGGAGACCAAAACCCCTAACTTCTCCATGTTCCAGTGGGGCATGCCATGGCTCGTCTCCTTGATCCAAGAGTTGAGGTCTGACTGCAAAGGAATGACTGGAACAAAGTCATCCAGCACAATCCGTGGCTCTACAAAGGTCCAGCTAGAGACTCCAGTGACTGCAGGAAGGGGGTAGAGAATCTGTTATGGATTTCAGTTAGCAATTAAAGGATCTGTCCAAAGTATGGGACTCTGTCTCCAAACTCCAGCCCCACAAACTCATCCTTTCAAGTTTGGACCAAAATCTGATGTGGATGTTTCGCTCCACTGACCTCAAAAGCTCCACCCTGAAGGGGCTGTCTGTGGAAATAGTTGAGATACGTCTAGACAGAAGGGATCAGACCATCTCTGCAGGATGCTGCCTGAAACAAATGGGGGGAAAGGCTCCACAAATCAGGGCAGCACAATGTGCTATGTTGTGCCTCCATCTGCCTCATGATTGGACTGGCTCTTCTAGGAGTCAATGCATTGGACAAGAGCTTGCTGCCTAAACCATCTCTTTGGATGGATGGATGAATACAAATAAATGATCTATGACAAGTACATTTTGCACTACCGCTGGTAGTAGTTGCATAGCAGAGTCTGCAACTCAGAGGAAGCGAGATCTGATAAAATCTTTCCAGCTTCCTTGTTTAGAGGAAGACATGTCATCTCATCAGTCCTCATGATAGCTCCTCTGTCATAGGAATGAGAAAGAGCAAGTTCCTCCTTTGGTTTCATTTTTTTTCAGTAGAGCAAGCACAGAAAGATCAGTGTATTGATCAGAAAGATACAAGTAACCCATCCATGGCTTTTAAAAAACCATACCACAAGGCAACAACTCTTGTCATTTTGCATCAACATGCATTTTTGATGAGGGTCTTTCTCCCAGGAATCATCCCACCTGGCTAGTCTGGAACAGAATTTCCAAACGCTATTTCCTGTACATAAAAATGCAAAAAGCAGAGAAGTGTGACTCAAAGGAATGATGATTTTTAAATATAAAGAGTTAACAAGGCCTGTTTCTCTGTCTTTGTCATTTTCATTGCCAGGTTTGGAACCAGAAGGGTGGGCGCTCTTTTTGACATTCAAAAAGCCACGAAAATTGGTTTTTTGTCTGATATTACCTTGATGCTGTATTATGAGAGTCCCAAAAATGATTTGTTCCCCCAATTTTCCCCCTGTGCATGCCCTTAGAGTGTGCAATTAAGATAACTCATGATAAACATCAGCCGTGCATTTGGGAGAGAAAGGAATAAGTGAGGGGGGGATTGTGACAGATGCTCTCCTGGGGGGGGGGGGAATGTTGAGATTGTGCCTTTGAGGTCAAAACATGGCTGCACCAGGGGACGAAAATGAAATGCTAGGCTGATAAGGCTGTAATAATGAGACAAGCCATGGGTTGTACGCAGAAGGCTGAGAACAGAATGGAAAGATACAAGAAGCAGAGAGGGATGAAGAGCCAATACAGATGGCAGCCCAGCCTTAGGAGAGGTCCCTTAAGAACAATGCCCTGCCTCAGATCTTTCAAGAAGCCAGAGGAAATCAGAATGTATACCGTGAATGTGTTCTTATTTTCTCCAATTTTCCTGCCTTTTATGGCTTTAACTAGCAGGATTTATTTTACAAAAATCCATTGCTGGCCTTCCACGGTGTCCCATTCACCGGATATATTCTTGGCTCTGCTTCTCTGCTCGTGATAATTCGGGGCAGAAGCGGGTTAATGAGCAGGTGGTAGATTTTTCTCCAAGGAACTGAAGGCATGGTTCTTCTCTCCAGCATCACCTTCACAATCAGCTGTTGAGCTACTTCTGATGCACGGCAGGCCCTACAGAGAAGAGGATCCCCAAAGGCCCCCTATTAAACAGCTTTGCTGAGATCATGGACACTAAAGACCATGGCATCCTTCATGGAGTTGATCCCTCTCATGTTATGACTTTCCTCTTATCTTGCTTCCTTCAAGTTTTCCCAGCTTCGCTGTTGCTTCCAGGGTTACCTGCTTGCAATGTGCTCCAAGCCTGACCACCTCAGATTGGCCATTTTTGGTTCTAGAGAGAATTCATGCTTGGTTGGATCTAGAACCCACTTGCTCATCTTGTGCCAACAAAGGTCTTCTCCAACGCTGCATTTCATTCTTCACTATCTAGGATTCACACCATCACGTGGTAATTGGGGTGGTGGTGGTGTAAATACACCAGTGTGATGTAGGGGATTGAGTGACAGACTAAGACTGGAGAACAGGATTCACATCGCTACTTGGCCCTAGCAACCACCTGGCAGATCTCCTTTGTTTTGAATCCCTGCCCTCAGCAGGGGGTTGATGGCCTTGTAGGCCCCTTCCAACTTCATGCTTCTAAGTGATGCTTTATAAGACAAATTTAATGCATTCTATGGGTCAATGTGCCTTGCAAGAGTTTGTCTTACAAAACACAGTTTCCCAAAGGAATGAATAGGAAACCGCTTCATTCATTCCAAAGCCTAAAAAAAAAGACAGAAACACCCATGTTTTTGTAAAACATTCTTTATAAAGTACACTTTAAAGACATAAACACAGTGCAAGAACATTATTAATCAAGATTAAACATTAACATCACACATTAATTTTTCAAACATGCTATAGTGCGGTGCAGTACAGTACAGTACTAGAGATGGGCATGACTCAAAAAAATGGTGTTTCGTTTGTCGTTTGTCGTTTAGGGGGTCCGTTTCAGTTCGTTTTTGTTTTTCGTGAATTTTTTGCAAAAAAATTCGATTTTGTTTCGTTACGTAATGAAACGAAAAACGAAAATGAAAACGAAAAATTGCTGTTTCGTTAGTATTCATTACAGTTCAATGTAATTGCTGCAACGAAAACGAAACGCACAACAAAATTTCTGTTGTTTCGGTTTGTTTCGTTTCATTTTGGAGACAAAATTCGTTTTTCATTTCGTTATGTAACGAAACAAAAAAACGAAAATGAAAATGAAAAATTGCTCGTTTCGTGCCCATCTCTATACAGTACAGTACAGTACAGTACAGTACAGTGACATTTCAAGCATACACAATTGCAAGCTTTAAAACATCACACAGCAACTTTTAAATAAAACATGGCAAACTTCAACTGTTCAACATTTACAGAAGGCAACATTTTCAAACTTTCACAAACAAATTAGGAAAAAAAATACGAGGGAAGGCTGGGCAGCAGCACCAGAAGGATCTTCCCTTGGCCTTTTCACAAGGAAGCTGTCCATTTTCTGTTGGACACACACACACCCCTGCAGATAAAAAAAAAAGATACAAGCAAAAGGAAAAGCACATCTTCAAGCACAACAAAGCCCATCCCCCAGGGATAAAACTTTTTTAAAACCAACACACCAACAACACATGTGGATAACCACACACACAGAGAGAGAGGGGGGGGAGGGAGGGAGATGCATAAAAAGAACAGCTATTTAAACAAAACTCAGATGCCTACCCGTCCTCCTCAAATCACTGGCAAATCATTGGAACAATGTTTTCAAACTACTTCCATACCTCTGCCTTTGACGCCTCATGCTAAACACAAGCCCTTGGGTTGCAATGAGTTCTGAGTGCCTTTAAAAAAAATATTGCCAAAAGGTTGCAATGAATCCTAGGTGCATTTTTAAAGAGGACTCAATACCTGCACTTTGCTATAGGGTGGCTACAGGGTAGCTCAGCATCCTGGGAAGCATTTTTTTGAAAATTCCCTTTGGTTTTTTTTACTTCACGGCCGTTCTTTGTCTTATAAGGCATCCCATAGGGGAAAAATTTGTCTTACAAGTTTTGCCTATTCCCAGAAATTTTATTTGTCTTACAAGTTATTCATGTTATAGGACATTTATCTTACAAGGATACCACTGTATTCGATGATGGAAGTTCACAGGGGAGTGGAACCAGCAAAATGATTTCCTAAATATCTTACTTACCTTGAAGGGTCTGTTAGAGGCAGTATAAATCGTGTTCAGCTTGATGGCACATAGCAAGTGATGTTCAAGTTGGTTTCCAGAAACAAATCCTTGCAGTTGAGGGATCTTTTTCTAACTCCTTCCAAGTGGCCCTTCTGGGTAATAGGATCGCTCTTTTCTGCTTTGGTCTGACTTCCCATAAAATTGTGAGCATCACTGTTTAGGATGGGTTAAAAAAAGCTGATGTATCCAGAAGAGGGTAACCAACATGGAAAAGGAAAAAAGCCCTCTGAGGAGCAGCTGAGGGAGCTCTCTAAGCTTCTCCTGGAGAAGAGAAGACTGAGAGGCGACATTGCAGCCAACAGAAGTCCCACACAAAATGTCAGGCATGCTTTCAAGCTTGTCAGTGCCGGATGCATGGCGATAGGCGGATGGGAAAGCACTAAAGTCCAGATTAGAGATGGGCACGAATAGAAAAAAATGACTTTTTTTTTTGTTTTTTGTTGCGGGTCCATTTCGGTTCGTTTTCATTTTTCATGATTTTTTTGAAAAAAAATTGTTTTGTTTTTTCATTTTTCGTTTTTACCCGCTTTTTGCGCGACTTAAAGCATTTCCGTACACGGACGTCCCCCAACGCCCCAGACCAGAGGGAAAACACTAAAAAAATGATGCTGGCAGAGACACAGTATAGACTAGGTACACAGGGAGGCTGCAAAGGCAGCGGCGGGCGTTGCCCAGGGCGTAAGGCAGCCGCAGAGTGACTGCACTGTAGGGCAGGGGAGGGTACTCACCGAGAGGTACGCACGCACATAGGGAGGCTGCAAGAGAAATCTCTTCTTTCTCTCCCCTAAGAGCCAGGCTGCAGCCAGCAGGAACACAGAGACACACACTTGCCTGGCTGGCCTAAAGTAACGAGTCGCAGAGACAGCAATCCCACCCTAACTCCCACCGTAGACTGCAAGGAGGATGGGGGGTTGCCAGAGCTTTTTATGCCCTCTGTGGCTGCCACACCTACCCAGTCTGCAAACTGGGCATGCTATGGGTTGAAATTGTCCAAGAATTTACATGATCCCATCACATGGCTTGCATCCATTTTGTGGCTGGAATCCATTTTATGTCACCCTTAAAGGGAAAAGAAAAAATACATCACGATGGGAGAAAAACAAAAAAAAAATGTTTTAAGGATCGCAACCCTCTGGTAGGTAATAATTTCAAATAATTATCACTGTGTTTTTACGGATGTCCAGGGCGTTTTGATACCCAAGAAATCAATATTAGGCACCTGGGAGCCATTTTGGGTCAATGTCCCCTAACACCCCTTAAAGGAAAAAAAATACAGCAATCTGAAAAAAGACATAAATTCATGTTTTAAGGACCCCAAACCCCCTGGTAGGTATTATCAGGCAGAATAAATAATTATCGCTGGGTTTTTACAGATATTTAGGACATTTTTAACATTTAAAAACAGCTCATTTCATTGCACGTCACCATTAACGAAAATGAAACGTAACAAACCTAATTTTCGTGGTTCTGTTCGGTTCGTTCCAATTTCATCACAATTTTTGTTATTCGTTTCGTTATGTAACTAAATGAATAATGAATAACAGAATGATTTTTTTTCATTTTGTGCCCATTTCTAGTCCAGATATTGGTCCAATTTAGCTCATTGGGCCAATGAGCTAAATGGTGCACCAAGAGGAAGACTGTGGGGTTACAGGTAGATGGACAGGTCACAGATAGCATGGGAGGATGCATGTAGGGTGGAAGTGAAAAGGGAACTCCTCTTTCTCTGATAACACAAGTCTGGCTGCATTGCAAGATGCAACACTCTTGTGATAATTCCCTTGTTTTCAGCAGAGGAGGGGGAAGAGCTGTTCTCATTCTCCCCAGATTGCAGGACATGCAACAATAGGCACAAGGTATAGGAAGACAGATTTTGGTTGAATATCAGGAAAAACTGTTAGAGGAGTATGGGAATGGAACCAGTGAATTCAGGAGGTGGTGAGTGCTCCAATGCTGGAGCCATTCAAGAGAAAATTAGATACCCCTCTCTCTGATCTACTTTGACTTGTATCTCTGCCTTGAGCAGGACATTGGACTCAATGGCCTTGGAGGCCCCTTCCAACTCAATTATTTTATGGTTGTATGGTTCTACAAAAGTACTATCTGCCTCTAAATGTTTTGGTCTTTTCTAGCAGGATAACGGATTCAGAGACTTTCTGCAAGGAAAACTTCCAAACCCATCCACTGTCATTCTTCATTAAAGTGGACCTCTCCTTTGGACCTGGGCATGGCCCAAGTGGTTCTGGAAGTCCACCATCAAAAACACCCATCGTAAAGAGTTCCTTGTAGTTTCTGTGCTTTGTATAAAGCGGGGAGCAAAAATCCCTAGCCTTCTTCCTGAAACCTAAGCCAATAAAAATGAAGCTCAGAGTAAATTCTCAGAAACATTTGGACAAATATTTGCCCATAGGAAGAAAACTGGACTTCACATCCAAGACTGAAGTACAGGAAAAGTGGAACGGAGCAGCATAAAATCAAACATTACTGTGCTAGCACCTCCTTAACGGGATATTTTTAAGCCAAATGATCTGTAGGTATGCTGACTGAAGCACATTCCACATGTGAAAACTTATATTGAAATATTAATGACCAATCTAGAAAAGAATGCATTGCCCTGCTTGCTATAGAACGGCAATTAATCCAAATAGTCGGAGTCAAGTTAGCAACAAGCGTACACCCCATTACACCTCTTGGCAAGGTTTCTGATTTCGTTCACCTCTCTGACAACTACACGACATCTCACTTGTTTAGGTATGGACTTTGATTCCAGAGGATGCCTCCTTAACAAAAGCTGGACTTGATGATTCACAAGGTTGCCTCCATCTCTGCCATTCAAAGATTATTATTCTACTCCGTGTCCTCCCAAAAGGGTCATCATTACGAAGATTTCAAATATTTGTGTCCCACCTTTCTCCCCAAAAGGACCCAAGGCAACTTTATACAAAATACATCTGGTTCTTGAAAAATCTTGATATCTCCATGGTTCAGGTCTCTGACCATGAAGCCAAAGGTTGAGAGTTCGACTCCCCGCTGGGCCTCTTGCAGGGACAGCCAGCCTGGGTGGCCTTGGGCAAGCTGCACATTGGTCCCAGGGCACCCTCAGAAGAAGGGAACGGGAAACCATGTCTGAGTCTTCTTGTCCTGGAAAATCCTGGAAAGAGTCTCTGTAAGTCAGAATGTACTTGATGACACATGGTCATTATTATTATTATTATTATTATTATTATTATTATTATTATTATTATTATTATTATTATTATTATTATTATTATTAAATAGATGAGATCCATAATGATGATAATTTCTCATACATCTCAGCCCTATCAATAGCCTCTCCTTTATGTCTTGCTTATTCTCGTTAGTTTTTAAAGGAACAAAAGCCTTTCTCCAAGGCTCTTTTTAATGGCTGTAGGTCTCCTTCACCTTTGTTCTGTCTTCCATCAACACAAATATTTATTCTGCAGTTTATATGTTCTTATCCTGACTTATTTATTTATTTATTTATTTTTAAAAGCCAAGGACAGTACACAACAAGTAAAAGAGTATCTACAGAGACTTCTGGATTTCAGTTGTTCTCTTCCTTCTTCCTGAGAAATGCAGGTGACATGATGTCAGGAGGAGCTGGAGGAATGGATTCTGCTGGTAACATTAAGAGGAACACACGGCAAACATTGCTGGCTGCCTACCCAAGCATCGTTTTCACATGGTGAACATCCCATTGGTTTCCACAAAGTCCAGAAACAGGACATAAACATCTGCCTGGGTTGCTGGGAAATGGTTGCTCATCGTTGCAGGAAATATTAAAAAGGATAGATAAATAGTCTATGGTGGAGTGAGAAAACTTCTTTTGTACCTTGTGTCTCCTCCTCATGTGACTCGTGGCAGTATCTAGTTGCCCTGAATGGAGAAACCATGATGTTGGCCATTGTTATGGGCAGATGCTACCTTCATGATTCCTTTGAAATGAAAGGCCAACTAACAAACATTTCAGTGTCAGGTAGACCAGGGATTCCTGAACCTTGCTCCCAGTCCCAAATGCTGTTGGATTCCCAGGCTGTTGGTCCAATTGACTTCTTCAGACTTAACACCCTATTTCTGGTAGCTTCAAGTCAACAATATATGATATGAGTTTGATTCAATCTCTGCTCTGAGTGGAATAGCAAGTTCAACCATTAGCCTGTCCCATCTTCTTGTTGTTTTTTCTTTAGTGCTTCCCAGCATTGGGTTACCAAATGTTCTTGGATGACAACTACCAGAAATCCTGGCCAGCAGAGCAAGTGGTGAAGGCTTCTGGGAGGTGCAGTCCAAGAACCATCTGGAGACCCCAAGGTTGGGAAGCACTGTTTTATTCCATCAAGTAACATCTGATTTATGGCAATCCTAATAGTGTTTTTAAGATATGTGGGATGTTCAACAAGTGGATGACTCATGTCACACACACCCCAGTGAGTTTTCATTGCTAAGTGGGGAGTGGAACACAGGTCTTCTGCTTCCGAACCTGATGCTCAGTCCATCACATCACATCATGGTTGTCTTCCCAATCTTATATTTTCTTTATAAAAACAATCATGTGTGTGGACGTTCTGAACAATCCAGATCTGGACAGTTTTAGGTGAGACCAACCATCTCTGCCTTCACCGGCTTCCATCAGTGGAGAGAATAAGAATCTTCAATAAGCTTTCAACAAAAGCAATTCCACAAGATTGTTAAAGTCAACGGACACCTGGATTTCATCGCACAAACCTTTCTTGGCATTGAAGAAATGATGTTCTTCCCACAGGGACATTTTAAAACGATGTCATCCATCTGTCTTGGATATGTATGGAATGGCATTGAAACCAGTGGGCTGAGATGACCTGGTGAGATGGTCAAGGATGCCATTTCCCTTATAAATTGTGACCTGCACACAGTCTAAGCGTTTGGCTAAGATCCCATGGCCTGTGGCCATGAAACCTACACTCTCTGATTGCTTTTATCCTCTTTTCTTTGGGCAGAGAAACCACACACACACACACACACACACACACACACACACACACACACACACACAGAGAGAGAGAGAGAGAGAGAGAGAGAGAGAGAGAGAGAGAGAGAGAGAGAGAGAGAGAGAGAGACGTTGTTCCTTCCACCCTGAAAATTCATTATCCACAATTTTTCAAGTCGGTTGCAAGAAAGCACCTGCCTGGCCATTTATCATGTTTTTGCTCATTTGTTTTCCTTCGGAGCATCTTTGAGACATTCTCCTTCACGACCTCTGGCAACGGGAAGGGAAGGCTGCTCAATTTGAGCCTGGCATTATGCACCGTCAGTGACAAATGGGTTCACACTTTTTGGGGGGCTGGAGAATTGAGAACCAGGAAAGGAGCAGCATCACTTCAGTGTTTTCACCTTCTGAGTTTTGATTCTATCTTTAACTTAGAAGAAATGTGGGGCTTCAGCCAGCCTGGTGGTTGCATTCATCTAATTTTTTTAAAAACCAGTGTGTTGTTAGTCTGTGGAACTCCCTGCCACAGGAGGTGGTGATGGCATCTGGCCTGGATACCTTCAAAAGGGAATTGGTTACAAACCATGATGGAGATGTGTAATCTCCAGGCTTAAAAATGGGGTACTTCAAGGGCCAGATGCAAGGGAGTGGTATCAGGAGACAGATATCTAGTCTCATGTACTCCCAGACGCATCTGGTGGGGCCACTGTGAGATACAGGAAGGTGGACTAGATGGGCCTTTGGCCTGATCCAGCAGGGCTCTTCTTAAGTTCTTATGTTCTTTATATGGAATGTCCTTTGTGTTATATCTGATACTCAGGAGTGGTGGCGGGGAAGAACTAGGCAGCTCCCAAGAAAATACTATCCTCTCTCATCCAACAGCTATGAAGGGCTTTGGCTGTTCCAGGCTTGCTTATGAAACATCACCAGCTTCAGGATGGTGTCCCTTCCCCACAGGTCACAGGAGCAGAGAAAATCAAGTTTTCTGGTTTCTGCCGCCATGGCAGCCATTTTGGAGAATAAGTGACCGATCAACATATCCCCTTGATTCTAGATGACCTTGGAGATGACCCTGTGTTGGCTGACTCCCACAAATGTAATGCTGGTTGGGGGGGGGGACAAAAGGAGCAGGTTTGGTCTGTGTGTTGTCTTAATACCCAAGATAAAAATGTTACCCCAATATTTTTGCTATGTAGACCCCCCCCCCTCATTTTGGACCATGCCCTGGCCTTCAGCTAATCATCCTTACCCTTTTCTCTCTCTTCCTGAGGCATTTCACAGTCATCATCTGCTGATCCACTCAGTCACAGAGATCATCTGTCATCATCCTGGCACGCATCTCTGGGTGGCACAGCCTGGGAGTTGTTCTCACATCCTTTCAGTTGCTTGGTTACCAGGTTAGTCCTGATGACAGACTCTTGATGATGGGCCAGTTGTGTTACACTTTTCCCCCTCCCTTTCTCTGTTCTCCTCCCTTTTAGCCCCCACCTTCCTCTCTCTTTTTCTTTCCTGCTCTCTCTGTGCCCCTTCCTTCCACTTTTATATTTCCTCGTTCAGATGCTCAAAGCTTCCATGCTGTGTCCCCTACCTGTGTTTACTCCAATGCCTAACCTGGAAAATCAGACTTGTTAACCAGAATATATGATGCAATTGTGTTTACTGGAAAAGGATATTAAAACAACCAGTGTCAATCTATTACATGCAATTGGGGTTTGACATCACAGTACACTAGTCAGCCATTTTAGAGCCAAACAGGGGGTTTAGAAATTTGACCTCTACATAGAGATGGGCATGAACCACCTCCTCTGGGTGAACACCCACTCAGCAGGTGGAGCAAGGAAGCACACCGCTGCCAGTGAGTGGTAGATCACTGTGACGTCACCCCTTTCCCGGACTGAGTTTTCAAAGGCACAACTGGGTTTTATTTCGACATCCCACTGCTGTGCCACCAAATTGTGACGACACCTCCCTTTTAGACGTGTAATTGTGTTGGAAATGGTAATGCTGCCACCTTTTATTCACTTGGTAATGCTGCCACCTTTTAAAATCGTCGCCTCATGAATTGGGACAGACTCAGATGTATAATATAAAAATAATGACGAAGTTTATTGAGAAAATAATAAATATAACAATATCTGAGGATGGTATGCGTTGCCTTTAACATACAATAGATTTAATCAACTCTACAAGCCTCCCTGTCTTCAATAACTAGTAAACAGTATAGCCCTCACTGCCTGACAGAACTCCAACAGAGCAGTGCTCTCTCCCCAGCACTCAATCTCAAAACCTTCAACTTAGGGCCTTTATACACGACCCCTAAACTCCGCAGGAAATGGCTGCAAGGTCCGGACCTTACAAGTGTTTTCCCACCAGCTCCAGAGTTTGCAGGAAATTAAGTGCGACCCCGCCCACCTAAGCGCGACCCAGCTGCACTTTCTTGTACCTGCTTGAGGTGGGTGAAAATCCCCAGGTCCGGATTTAATCTGGTCAGTGCGGGGCTCTCCTGGCTTCTGCTTGTGTTTTTTTTGCCTCCTGCCCCTTTAAGAGAAGAGGTGGGAGGAAAAAAAGCAAGCAGAAGAGAAACGGAAGAGAAACGGAGTTCCGGGAAGCTCCTCCAGGTGAGCTGCATTTTTTCCCCTCTTTCTCTGGTGGGGAGGAAGGAAGAGCAACGAACCCCTAAGATCTTTGGTCCGAATTTAAGGGGCCAGCGGATCTTAGGGGTCGTGTGAAAAGGCCCTTAACTGAACTCAACTGAACTGCCTCAACTGACTAGGCTCCACCCTTTTTATATCAGACCATTCCCCGCCCTCCTGCTGGGATTGGCTGATGATTTGTATATTCATTACTCCTGTTTCCAGGGTGTTGTCACAATCACGCAGATGAGACACAGTAGGGAAGTGTGCTGGTGCTGGTGATTGGGCAATGACCCAGTGGACACAGGGGAGGGAAGTATGTAGCACCCATAAATCACTTGTGTGGGAGCCATCTGAACTGAGCCCTCTGAACCATCAAACCATGCTTCATGCCCAACTCTCATCCCTACAAATCCGTTTTCATCTGTGGCTGCACTCCACTGTTCTGGACTTGAACTCCCAGATACCTCAAGCACCATGGCCTTCTGGGAGTTGAAGTCCAAAATATTTTTAAGAGCAAAATTTGAGGACCACTGAGCAGCACTCCTGGCAAAAGCCCCTGGACACCTTGAGAAGTATAAGACTTAGACTTTATTTCCTCAGCTGTCTTTCCTGAGGGATTTATTTATTTATTTATTTATTTATTTATTATATTATATTTTTATACCACCCATCTTCTGAAGGAACTCCAGGCAGTTCACAATAAATTAAAAGCAAACAGAAAACACAAAAAGAAAGACCATACAAAAATGAAGAAAGACATCGGCAAGAGGCATAATAAAAAAAGGATTGAATTAAATTAAACTAAATTAAATTAAATTAAATTATTTGGGACCCTTCGAGAAGAGTGAACAGGCAGTGCCACCAAAGCCATAAACTACCAGCCTGGGCAGTTTGAGGGGAAATCAACGAGAATATATTTCATCTCCTTGTTCCTGGAGCCTTGGGCAGCCCCATGAATATGTGCTTAACTATTTATAATTGACCTTTTGCACAAAAGGACATGAAATTTTTATCGCCCAAAGCTTCATTTATTAACTTTACTGGAGTGTAAAGTATTGCTGTTTGCTATAAATTTAGAGCCGGACAAACAATATATATGCTAATTAGCGGCATTGCCGGCATTCAGCTGGCCCACTTCGGCAAGATTTTTTTTTTCAAGAGACAAAAAGGAAGGAGGAAAAAAAAACTAAAAAGAAAGCGGAAAAGCAAACTGACAATTGAGTTGTTTGATACTCTCCGTTCAAACAGGGAAGTCTGGAGTGGTAAATTAATGGTGCTCATTATACGAAGTCCATTTCCTTTTCATTTCCTTTATAAATTAAGCCCAGGTAACATGCTGAGTCCCCCAGAAAGCAACACTGAGGCAGCCTGCTGGGCCACACCTGCAAAGGGCTGAGATGGTTCCATGTCTCCCCTTCCCCTTTCCATCTCGAGACTCCTTTTGCATTCGGTTCTCATCCTTTCCCTCTTAGAATACCTCCCACTAGAGATGGGCACGACTCGGGAAAATGACGTTTTTGAGTTGTCGTGTGTCGGAGGCAGTCCGTTTCGGCTCGTTTCCGTTTTTCGCGAAATTTCGCAAAAATTAGTCGGTTCGTTTTTTCATTTTTTCGTTTTCGTTAGTACTGCTTTGGGGGGGGTAGCGGGCTCCTGGAGGGAGCTGCAGGAGTCAGCCAGAGCCACAAGTGACGGACTGGCAGACTCTTTGCACCCGCTGTGTCTCACGTACTTGCATGTAGTGCAATGCAAGTAGATCTGGCTTAGGGTTAAGACCGGTTAGCGCAAGGGGTAGGGTTAGGCTAGTTACGGGTGACGTTAGGGTGAGTATTGGGGTGCATCTGGGTGCCTCTCTGACCCACTTAGAAGGACAGTGTACTGGCGTATGGGTTAGGCTTAGGGTTCGGGTTTGGGCTACGATTAGTGGGCTGTTTATGCCCGATTGGCACATCCCAGAAGTCTCTGTGGTCAACCTGGCCAAGTGGCCAAGCGATTGGTGGAAAATTTGCATGGTCCACTCCCATGGGCGAGCCCATCATTGCGAATGTGCAGGTGTAAAAAAATAAAATAAAATAAAATAAAATAAAATCAACGGAGACTTTTTTTGCAAGAAAAACCCACTGCTGCTACTGTAAAAATTCAAGCATTTAAAATAGCTAATTTTCGCATGTTTCTCTAGTGCTTTGGTGGGGTTTTGGGCAACGATTTCAAAAAAAATATTGCGGTCACCATTTTGGATCCCCCGCACTGCATGGCAAATGGATGCGCCCTTCCAGCCTGGTACCAGCAGCGCAGCAGTAGCAATAGCCAAGGAGAGGGGGGGCGCGGAAACCCCCCCCCCAAATAAAACACCCTTCTGGCCTGGTAGGTGCCCTCAGACAGTTTTCGCCTACTTTTAGGGCTGGGAATTGGGTTTTTTTTAACTTTTAAAAACATTTTTTCTGTGCCGCTTGGCATTGCGCGGTCGCCGCGATGCAAGTAACGAGCACGACAAATCAGACCAAATTGTTCGTTCGTCGGTTCGAGCTCGAAGTCTGGCGGAGTAATTCCCGTTACCGTTTCCGTAGAGTAACGGATACGAGTAACGGAAACGGAAACGGGAATACCGCTAAGTCGTGCCCATCTCTACCTCCCACTTGTAGTTTGTTTCCTGCTTCCCAGTCTCCTCACATCTCAGGCTCAGGAGGAACAGAAAGGCTGTGTTATGTTGCAACTCAAGCCACAAGAAAAGTATCATCAACCTGATTACCTTTTCTCCCCTATCAGGAAGAGTTCTCTGTTGGTACCACCAATGCAGTGGGACTTCCCAACAGCAGAGATGAGCAAAAGTGATCAAAGGTTGCATGCACCTCCAGTTTTTTTTTGGGGGGGGGTTGGATTTATACACAACCCATCTAGCAACACGGCCACTCTGGGTCGTTTACACAGTTACATCATAACAAAAGAAACAACACAATGTAAAAAAAAAACCATACAAATAAACTAAAAACAACTGAAACAGCAATAAAATCATTAATGCATTACATTATATACCCAAGGATATATGTTACTGCGTAAATATACTGAAGACAGAACACTATGGTTTATCTGGTTAAAAAACCAGATTTTGGGAGTTTAAATTCCTCCCTGGTTCCTCCTGGGAGAACAGCCAGTTTCTGTTGCCAGTCTGGGCAAGTTGTACAATTTCAAGGCAAAGCCAGAAGGGAATTCTAGGGTCACAAAGAAAAAAATAAAATAAAATATTTTCCGAGATGCTTTTGGGGTCCCCAACACCCCAAACTGCGCCCCACACCATGCATAAGCACTACACGGAAACCCCAAACAAATTGGAACTTTCCCATAGAAATAACAGGCAAGCTGCTCTGCAGTCTTTTCCCAGCCTGAGTGGCACTGTTGCTGAACCAGGAGGCTTTGATTAATCGAAATACAACCACATCATTCACCATAGACCCTGAAGAGCCTAAGCCACTGACAAAACTCCATGCACACCTGGAACACCTGGATTCTCCTTTTTCCCCATCCACTAGTTTTCTCCCCCCCTCCTCTTTTGCCTTCCCCTCCCTGCCACCTTGAGCTTCTAGAAGGGCAACCCCCCTGCTCTCCTCTTAACCTCTCACCCCACCATGCTTCCCCTGGGTATGCTTTTACTCGACCCCCCCCCTGTTCTCTATGCTTGGGACCACCATCTTGGGCAAGGGTCAGGGGAAAGGAGGAGGAAAATGGCAACTTCCTGGATGGAGTGGCTGCACCTTCCAGAACCAACTCCATCAGTAGAGAAGATTCCAGGACAAGACAAGAACTTCCACATGGACCATAGGATTATCTTCAGCCAGGAGGCATCCCATTGTCTCCTTTCCACATCCACTGGGGGAACATGTCTGGTGGCTTGGGACTTCTTTGTTGACTCTTCCACTCCCACCATGGACTTGATAATGATTTGGACTCTTTGACAATGCCACCTTCCCACCTCCCATTATCTCACCCCTGATAGACCATTAAAGTCTCTGATGGCCCAGCCCCACCTGGATGGACGAGCTAAGCTGGTATCTGGTTTCAGGACATTGTGAACACCTTGAGACCTCCCCTGGGAGGTCCCCTGAACTGTCCCCATTGGAAGCTCACCAAAGACCACTCCCTCACCTGATCCAGAGGTTGTGCACACCTTGTGGGAGGGGGAGGGGGAGGGGGTATAAAACATGTGTACACCTTATCTTCGGGGCCGAACACCTCACACTGCCTTGTTGTGGGCTGTTCGCCTTACCGTCTTTTATTAGGCTCAATAAACCGGTAACTATGTTGGATCTCTCTCGTGTTGGACTTCCTTTATTGGGTATCTGGGAATCCAGCAGTATTCAGCCAGGATTAGCCTAGCTGAAAAACCCAACAGAATGGTAAGCTAATCCTGAGAATCCTCTACCTAGACCCCCTGGAAAAGTTTGCTGTAAGTCGGAATTGTAAAACAATTGTAAAAAAATTATAAAACACACAAAGTGTGCTGCTCATATACCTTCCTGCAGCACTTAAAGCACTTTCTGGAGTGTTCAAAAATTAATTACATGGACTACATATTGCCCCTACCCCTCTGCAAGTCGGGTATTTATTTTACTGACCTCGGAAAGATTGGCGGCTCAGCAACCTTGAGTCAGCTACCTGGGATTGAACCTCAAGTAGAGATGGGCACGACTCGGGAAAATGACGTTTTCGAGTTGTCGTGTGTCGGAGGCAGTCCGTTTCGGCTCGCTTCCGTTTTTCGCGAAATTTCGCAAAAATTAGTCGGTTCGTTTTTTCGTTTTTTCGTTGTCGTTAGTACTGGTTTGGGGAGGGGGTAGCGGGCTCCTGGAGGGAGCTGCAGGAGTCAGCCAGAGCCACAAGTGACGGACTGGCAGACTCTTTGCACCCGCTGTGTCTCACGTACTTGCATGTAGTGCAATGCAAGTAGATCTGGCTTAGGGTTAAGACCGGTTAGCGCAAGGGATAGGGTTAGGCTAGTTACGGGTGACGTTAGGGTGAGTATTGGGGTGCATCTGGGTGCCTCTCTGACCCACTTAGAAGGACAGTGTACTGGCGTATGGGTTAGGCTTAGGGTTCGGGTTTGGGCTACGATTAGTGGGCTGTTTATGCCCGATTGGCACATCCCAGAAGTCTCTGTGGTCAACCTGGCCAAGTGGCCATGCGATTGGTGGAAAATTTGCATGGTCCACTCCCATGGGCGAGCCCATCATTGCGAATGTGCAGGTGTAAAAAAATAAAATAAAATAAAATAAAATAAAATCAATGGAGACTTTTTTTGCAAGAAAAACCCACTGCTGCTACTGTAAAAATTCAAGCATTTAAAATAGCTAATTTTCGCATGTTTCTCTAGTGCTTTGGTGGGGTTTTGGGCAACGATTTCAAAAAACATATTGCGGTCGCCATTTTGGATCCCCCGCACTGCATGGCAAATGGATGCGCCCTCCCAGCCTGGTACAGTCAGCAAAACCTGGCCATGCGATTGGTGGAATGGCTCCAAAACTTTGCATGGTCCACTCCCATGGGCGAGCCCATCATTGCGAATGCGCAGGTGTAATAAAATAAAATAAAATAAAATAAAATCAACGGAGACTTTTTTTTTTGCAAGAAAAACCCACTGCTGCTACTGTAAAAATTCAAGCATTTAAAATAGCTAATTTTCGCATGTTTCTCTAGTGCTTTGGTGGGGTTTTGGGCAACGATTTCAAAAAACATATTGCGGTCGCCATTTTGGATCCCCCGCACTGCATGGCAAATGGATGCGCCCTCCCAGCCTGGTACAGTCAGCAAAACCTGGCCATGCGATTGGTGGAATGGCTCCAAAACTTTGCATGGTCCACTCCCATGGGCGAGCCCATCATTGCGAATGCGCAGGTGTAATAAAATAAAATAAAATAAAATAAAATCAACGGAGACTTTTTTTTGCAAGAAAAACCCACTGCTGCTACTGTAAAAATTCAAGCATTTAAAATAGCTAATTTTTGCATGTTTCTGTGGTGCTTTGGTGGGGTTTTGGGCAACGATTTCAAAAAAATATTGCGGTCACCATTTTGGATCCCCCGCACTGCATGGCAAATGGATGCGCCCTTCCAGCCTGGTACCAGCAGCGCAGCAGTAGCAATAGCCAAGGAGAGGGGGGCGCGGAACCCCCCCCCAAATAAAACACCCTTCTGGCCTGGTAGGTGCCCTCAGACAGTTTTCGCCTACTTTTAGGGCTGGGAATTGGTTTTTTTTTAACTTTTAAAAACTTTTTTTCTGTGCCGCTTGGCATTGCGCGGTCGCCGCGATGCAAGTAACGAGCACGACAAATCAGACCAAATTGTTCGTTCGTCGGTTCGAGCTCGAAGTCTGGCAGAGTAATTCCCGTTACCGTTTCCGTAGAGTAACGGATACGAGTAACGGAAACGGAAACGGGAATACCGCTAAGTCGTGCCCATCTCTAACCTCAAGTTGTGAGCTGGATTTTGGCTGCAGTCCAGCCATTTAAAACTACTGCACTGGGAGGCTCATAAGGTAAAATACTTGGCTGAATCTCTTGTGAATTCTGCTGATGCAGGGCTTTCTAGGGTGTAAGAAGCATGCCATGTACGGAGAAATCCTTGGATCAGAGGAAGATCTCATATCTTCTCTGTATCCACACAAGCAGGAAATGTCTGAAAAGTCAGGATAGGCAAGAGACCTCCAGATGGAGTGCTAGAGGTAAAATAGAGGCCACCTCATCATTGGTCTTTCTCAAAGACAGCGATCATACCTGGGTTTCCTTTGTATTTAAATTTCCTGCTTTTTTAGGGGTGGGGGTGGGGAAGCGGTCATGTGGTTTTTAATGAGCAGTTATTTATTTATTTATTTATTTATTTATTTATTTATTTATTTATTTATTAATCTTATACCCCGCCCATCTTCCCAAAGGGAACTCTGGGCGGCTTACAATAAAAATAATAATAATAGCAAAAGCAGATAACAAACAGTTGGTGTCCTCTCCTCTGCGTTGCACCTTCCTATTCTGGTTCTGTCCTAATCTGTGTACTACACATTTTGTCCTACTTTCCGGCTCCAGTTTCCAAGGCTCCTTCATTTAAGCAGGGTAGAAAGGGGAGAAACTGAATTTACTGTGTATTTTCAGTGTCCTGTCATTGCAAAAGAAGTAAACAAATAAGCATTTTCGAGCAAAGTTTCTAAATCTTTGCCCCTGGTGGTGGTTTAGGAAACTTTGCTGAAACTGCTGTTCGTGGGGCGTGGTCAGCCGGGAGCAGAATTTGCTTCTCCTCCTGGTTAGCACGCAATCTTTTACTGCGTAGTTCGCTGACGGGAAACTACGCAGAAAACGCAGGTATGACCGCGGTCAAAGCCAGCCTCTCTCCACAAGGAGACTACATGTTTAGATGAACTTGGAGCAGTAACCCAATTGCTACCCCAACCCTTGCATGGAACACGAGTTGCATGAGTTCCAGGAAGAAAAACAACCCATTTTGAACGGCACCAGCCTGCCCATATCAGGAGGAGTTCTGGGTCCTTTCCAGAAGAATCGGATGGGTGGGCACAAGAGCATTGGCGGGTAAAGGACATGGTGCGTGTCCCATGGAGGCCCTAAATCAGAAGCCTTTTCATGAGCTTGCTTGTCAGAACATCCTTTTCTGCCTGATTGATTCTGATGTTTGCATTTGATTGGGTGTTAATCCTCCTGTTTGGCTTCTCGTAATTATTAATCTGTTAAGTGGGTTTTGATTGCTCATTATTGTGTTATGAAAGCTGCCAGCTGCCTCAAGAGGAATCTTTTGTCTACTGAAGGCCTACAAATTGGGGATGCCTCAACTGGGCAAGCTTGATCTCCTCGTGGGATTCTGATTTGTCCACTGTCAAGCTCCTTCAGGCCACGATCTGCTTTGAATTACAAGTCTCTGCCCACTGGGCATCCATGTGGGAATCTGTCCACTATCTGAAAACAGTAGGCTTTGTGTCTTTTTTGAAAAGACCTTTCATTGTATTCCCTTTCCAGTTTGTTAAATTATTCAGAATCATAGAATCAGGGAATTAGAAGGGGACTAGAAGACCATTGAATAAACCACTTGTGGAAGGCAGGAATGCAGGTCAACACATACCTGACAGATGGCTCTCCAATTTTCTCTTGAATGCCTCCAGGGCTGGAGTGCTCAGCCACCTCCCATGGTCATTGGCTCCACTGCCACACTGCTCTAATGGTTAAGAAACTTTTCCCGAAATTCAACTGAAATCTGGCTTTCTTTCTCCGGTGGGACTACCTTCCAAGTCTTTGATAAGTGCTACCCTCTCTCCCCTCAGTCTTCTTTTCACAAGGCTAAACATGCCCAGCTCTTTCATTATTTCCTCTTCGGGTTTGGTTTTCAATCTCCCCACCCTCCTTCCTCTGAACTTGATCCAATTTGTCAGCATCCGTTCTCCAACTGTGGTATTCAGAACTGGAGGCAAGTTACAGAGGTTCAGTTTTCCATGTTTGTTTTTTAACTTCTTGGTTTGATCCAAGAAATATTCAATGAGCTTTGCTTGTCACTTTGTTCCACAAACCCTTTCTTATGCTCTGGAAGGCAGAGGCTTCCAGCTGAAAATTGTTTTCTGGGCTATTCTTGCTTTGGAAGGAATGAAAACCAGGTAAGTCATCATTGAGGTCTATGTGAGTGTCCATGCATATTTTAAACATAAAAATACTTATATTTTGAAATTTCCACACCTACGAGGAAGGATTCCTTACTTCTAAACATACAGATTCCTTGATTAGCCAGGAGACAGTCTAAATAAACCTTGTAGTCTTTTCCAGCTCTCCAGTTTTATGATTTGATCTTCTTGAAGTCGATTGACCACACTCCTTGATGACAGCCCTCAGGAACTGGTGACTTTCTAGAAGAAACGGTCCACCTTATGACCTCGAGAGATGGAGAATGCTCCAACGCTGGAGGCCTTCAAGACAAATCGGGACCACCACCTTCCTAGCAGGTCTCCTTGGATTTGGATTCCTGCCTGGAGCTGGGTGGTGGGGTTATGGCATTACAGTCCCCTTTCCAACCTCACTATTCTAGGATTCTATAATTCTAGGATCACATACTATCATTGGCCCTGGTGCCAAGGGATTATGGGATATGGAGTCCAGATAGATCAGGAAGCAGAGGAACTTCCCACAATCTTTTCAGATGTGAAGCTAGGTGAAACACCTTCCTCCGATCCTTCAATTGCATTGCCCCACTTAGAGATGGAAAGACCGTTTGGCATGAATGGTTGAGGTCTTCCACCTTAAATGTCCATCCTGAAGAGCTTTGATACTATGAGAAATCAGGCTCCAAAACATTTATTCTAACTAGATAAATTATAGGAACTTTAATACATTAAGAATGCAAATTAACTGGAAGTATTTGACTCCAGGAACTGGCAGAACACCTGGATGAGAGGATTATCCCCAGGGTAAACTGTGCCTGAGGGACAGGAGATTGTCCCATTGTCTGGAATTCCACACTCCCTGTCTCAGCCAGACTGGGCCCAGTCGAGCAATAGGACACCAATCTATGGAACATTGACTAAAGGATTTGGACCATCAACAGCTTAATGGCTCAGGAAATTGGATCATCAAGGCAATGCAGATCGAGGGAAACTTTGAAGTGGTTTCTTATGTATAAAAACTGATGTTGAACAAATGATCAGGGCTCACTCACACCATCCAGGGTGAGACCACAGATTGTTACTTTTGGCTTGGCTTCAATAAATCAGACTTAGACAGGTCAGTATTTGTGCTTCCTTATTTTATTTCAATTGAACACTGGTTCCAAGCCAAGCACGGACTTAAAAATAATCTGTAGAAATTGGTAACAGCTTTGTGTCAGGCAATGAAATGGTGTGCGTTTTATAAATGCAGCATCGCACCCTCTCCACCGCCCCACCCATTATTATCTTGCAAATGTAAAATCCATTTGCTTAAAAACTAAAAGCCCAGTTGCTCTTTTTTAAAAACTCCATAGAGGATAATACATATCCCACTCCCAAACCCTGCTGTGAGGCAGGCCTGGTGTATTTCAAATAGAAATGAAAACAATTAACCAAAAAGTTAATTGCACCTGGAGAAAGAGCTGGGGGAGAACAGGATAAAGCAAAACACCCAGAAACCTCCAACCCATCAATCTACCAAACTGTGCACAGCCTATCGACCCCCCCCCCCACACACACCACCTCCCCAGAAACAGCAGCAGCAGCAACAAACAGCCGCTTGGCTTTAATGATTTTTCTGTCTGTTTGTTTCCATTAATTTTAATCAATCTTAAAAGAACACACATAATATAGCCGAGTGCTCCTGCGGCCCTTTCCAATTTTCTAAAAACGCTGCCATGAAAGGAAAAAGCAATTTCGGACGCAGACCCTGAGAAACTGGAATGAGAAACCCAATGTTGAACATGGGTGTTGTGTGTGAGTGTGTGTGTGAGTGTATTCGTAAATGCTCTGTTGAACAATGATTGGACCGCCAACAGTACAAGGTGCAGTATGTGAAATTGTGGTGCATGTTTCATGGAGGTTGGGATTTTGCAGAATAAAGCTGCCTGGCTAGACATTACTTCTCTGTGGATGCCATTTAAAAAAAACCTAGTAACCTATCCAAACACTTATGGGCTAGAATCCTATATCTTTCAGGTGCTAGTGTAAGTCAGACAGGGTGAATTACAGTCCCCAATTGCCTCCACTTAAACACTTGATGCATATATGTTCCTTACTACTCACCAACAATAATGCAAGCATCGACAGCTTAAGAACATAAGAAGAGCCATGCTGGATCAGGCCAACGGCCCATCTAGTCCAGCTTCCTGTATCTCACAGTGGCCCCACCATATGCCTCTGGGAGCGCACAAGACTAGATCTCTGTCTCCTGACACCCTTGAAGTACCCCGGGTTTAAGCCTGGAGATGACACATCTCCATCATGGTGTCACCTGTGATGGACTTTCCCTCCAGGAATCTGTCCAATCCCCTTTTGAAGGCATCCAGGCCAGAGGCCATCACCACCTCCTGTGGCAGGGAGTTCCACAGACTAACGACACGCTGGGTGAAAAAATATTTTCTTTTGTCTGTTCTCACTCTCCCAGCCCTCAATTTCAGTGGATGTCCCCTAGTTCTGGTATTTGGTGAGAGGGAGAAGAGTGTCCCTCTATCCACTTGACTCATGCCCTGCATTATTTCTTACGTCTCAATCATATCCCCCCTCAGGTGCCTTTTTTCCAGACTAAAGAGCCCCAAATGTTTTAGCCTTAACTTAATTGGTAGCAACTGGCCACTGTCTGAATGAAACACAAAAACAACAGAATATCAAGTAATACACAACAGGACCACCTTCTTCCATACAAGCCTGAGTGGACCTGCTGAAGGTGCCATCCCTCAAAGATGTAAGGGAGGTAGTGGCATGTTGAAACAGGACCTTCTCAGCCGTTGACAAAACGCTTTTGGCTTTTTGGTGTCAGGCTAAGACCTTCCTGTTCATCCACATAATATAACGGCCCAAATAAGCTGAACAGGTGTTTTTTAAGCCGTTTAGGGGAGGGGGGAATGGATTCATTTGAAATGTGGTGCGGGAGGAGAGCTTTGCAGGTAATCTTGAAAACCAGAAAGGTGAATAAGTGGGTGCTAGATCAAATCAAGGTAAGAGGTAAGAAAAGGAAGCTATCCTGTGTTGGACATATCATGAAAAACTGGGGTTCTCTGGAAAAGACCATTCTCCTGGGAAAGGTAGCAGGAGAAGAGGGAGACCAATTACGAGATGTACTGAGTCCCTAAATGAAGTCACAGCTTTGAGTTTACAAAATTGGAGCAGTTTACAAAATGCAGGTGGGGCATTTTGGTGGCCGTGCATTCACAGAGTCCCCATAAGTCAGGGGCAACTTGATGCTACACAGTGAACCCCAAAAAATAAAAATAAAAATAAAATAAAATAAAATAAAATAAAATCAATGGAGACGTTTTGTTGCAAGAAAAACCCACTGCTGCTACTGTAAAAATTCAGGCAGTTTTAAAATAGCTATTTTCACATGTTTCTGTGGTGCTTTGGTGTGTTTTTGGACCACGATTTCAAAATAAATAATTGTGGGTCGCCCCATTTTGGATCCCCCGCCCGCACCGCATGGCATGGCGAGTTGGTGAGACAACGAGGATGCGCAGCCCAGGAGAGGAGAGGGGGGAAGGCCGGGGACCCCCCGCCTCCCAGAAACCACCCTTCTGGTAGGTGCCCTCACTGAGGCAGGCATATTTTTGCCTGCTTTTTTGGCCGGGAATCGGGTTTTTTTTAAAAAAAACTTTTTTCCTGTGCCGCGCCGCTTGGCTAGTTGGCGTGGGCGAGTGCGACTCGACGACGAGGATGCGCACTTTGCGCAGCCCAGGAGAGGAGGGGAGGGAGGCCGGGGACAAACCCCCCCCCCCCCCAGAAACCACCCCTCTGGTAGGTGCCCTCACTCAGGCATACACAGTGAACCCAAAGAGCAATAAATTTATGGATTTTAATTTCTATCTCTATTCATGGGATTCAAGTTCTTCCAGTTTCTCTTTATCTGCTGTTTAGTTGTGGGGTGCTCTTTCTTTATTTTGGTTTTGGTTTTGTTTTGTTACGTTCCGTTGTGCTCCCTTTCGTTATCTGCCAATGTCTCACCCAGTTTACTTCCAGTATTAACAATCTCCTTCTCTACTCAGATTTTAGTCTGATGATTTAATTTTAGTGAAAATTGAACCTGGCTCGAATTGGATGTGAAAAAGAAGAGCGGGCATTTGGGCCGTGTGACAATCGGGTTATGCTTGTAAAAGTGACGAAGACCCATTTTGACACCCTGGGAGCTGACGGGCATCCAAAATGAATTGAGATAACTGATGGAGACGTGTCGGGCGGACGGACTCCCTCGAGAGGCGGGAAGGCAAGGTGGAGGAAAGAGACAGAAGGAAATGCTGGCGAGAAAGATGACGACAGCGCACAACATTTAATGACACCCCCAGCCCACCACACTAAGCGAGCACTCCTCAAGATTGTGTGTCTCTGACATTTTCGAAGACTTCACATTTCTCGGAAACATAATTAGCATTTTGGAAATGAAGCCACACACAACACCTCTCTAAGCTGACATGTTTAAAATGTTAACATTTTGATCTTCCCTCCCACTTCTCACAGACTGCCTACATGAAATCAGTCATCTTCTTAGCCATAATATTCCACACACCCGTTCCCCACCTACTTGGGACTCCAGACTGGTAAACAGATTTTTGCGGATACAAATCCCGAGCTTTCAGAGGGAGATTTATTTATTTATTTATTTTTGCTCAGGAGAGAACAGCCAAAGTGTTGTCAAACTTACGAAGAAGGAGAGCTGGAATAACAAACTTGAATCACGAACAGAGAGAGAGGAGGGGAGGGAGGGAGGGAGTCCATGCAGTATTTGGTGATCAAAGTAGTGGTTTTTGAAAAAGACACCCAACAAAATAGCTAGTGATCTCACTTGAAGGCTTGAACGTTGGATTTCCTACATTGTGGGAAAGGTGATCACCCACTCATTCTCCTAATTCAAGAGGACATGCAGGTCTAAACATCAGATATTGACAGTTTTAAATGTACCACATAGTAAGCTTCCTTGTAGGCTGAGTTAGAATTTTTGACAGTATTGTCTTTTTCGACTGGCAGCCACCGCTTTCTAGATTTTCAACCAGAATACCTTTCCAGTCAAACCAGGAAGTATGTACAGAACTCCCCTTAGATCATGGGTGGTGAACCTTTGGCCCTCTAGATGTTCTGGACCACAACTCCCAGAATTCCGAGCCTGTATTGCCAATGACAAAGGACGGTGGGAGTTGTGGTCCAAAACATGAGTGCTGTAGGTTCGCCACCACTGCCTTAGATGATCTACAGCCCTTCCTGTCCCTAAATATCTGATGTCATATTGATGTGGGAACAGGCTTGTTTTCCATGGCTTCAGATACTAGAACTCGGTTTTAAACTACCAGAAAGGAAATTCCACTGGAACATTAGGAAGAACTTCATGATAGTTAGAGCTGTTCGGCAGTGGAAGATGGTACCCCAAAGGAGGTTGGTGGAGTCTCTTTCTTTTTTTAAGCAGAGCCTGGATGGCCATCTGTCTGGAGTCCTGTGATGAGGGTTCCTGCATGGCAGCGGGTTGGACAGGATGGCCCTGCCTTGAGGTCTCTTCCAACTCTATGATTCTATGATTCTATGCCTTTGACTTGAGAAACAATGGGTTATTGTCAAGCATCTCCGCACCTTGTGTTTCAAATCTTGGGACATGCTGATTGTTTTCAAGCAGGAAGAAGGCATCTTATTCAGAGATATGTCTCAGTCATCAGATGTCTAAACACCAGGGGATACCTGCCTGAGCAATACTACAAGTAAGAAGGATCTTGGAATTGTTGCAGATCAAAAGTTGAGTATGAGCCAACAATGTGGTGTTGCTGGAGGAAAGGTGAATGCCATTTTAGGCTGATTAGCAGAAATATAGGCTCCACATCCTGTGAGTTACTAGCTCCATTCTTTTCAGCACTGGTTAGGCCTCATCTGGAGTACTGGGTCCAGTTTTGGGCACCATGGATGCCAGTTCAGAGGAAGGCAAGAACGATGACCAGGGAATTGGAAGCCAAGCCCAAAGAGGAAAGACTGAAGGAACTGGGCATATTTAGCCTGGTGAAAAGAAGACTGAAGGGAGATATAATAGCATTTTTCAAGTACTCAAAAGGCTGTCCTACAGTGGAGGGGCAGGATCTATTCTTGATCATCCAGAGCAATAGTTCTCAACCTGTGGGTCCCCAGATGTTCCTGGACTGCAACTCCCAGAAGCCTTCATCACTAGCTGAGCTGGCCAGGATTTCTGGGAGTTGCAGTCCAGGAACATCTGGGGACCCACAGGTTGAGAACCACTGATCCAGAGCATGCAAACAATAGGCTCATGTTAAAGGAAGCCAGATTTTGTTTGAATATCAGGAAAAAAAACCTTCCTAACTGTTAGAGCAGTACAACAAGAGGTGGTGAGTGCTCCAGCAGAGGAGGCATTCAAGAGAAAATTGGACAGCTTTCTAACCAATCTTCTTTGACTGGAATCCCTGCCTTGAGCAGGATGTTGGACTCATTAACCTTACAGGCCCCTCTGACTCATATATTCTATGAGTCTATGATCTGTTGACCTAGCAAAATGGCACAAGGTACATAAGTGTGGGCAATCATGTGCTATGACCCATAGACCTCTTTCACCTCATGAGCGAGCACCATTTCAAATGCCGTTTTTAGCATATCATCCAGCCCAAATCCATCTCATAAATGTGAAAGTTGTTGCACTGGGCATCCCTTGCTGATCTTTTCTCTGCGATAAAAGACTGTCATCTGTTCGCTCTACGACCATATAGCACCGTCAAAGCTCCACTTAGCTGCTCCTGTTTACCCAGACTCTCTCCTGAGAAAAGAAGCCCTGTTTTAGTTCCGTGTAATTAGATCTAGAAGAATATAAAGCTTCATACGTTTGAAGGCTTCTTGTAAACCTCTGATACACACCTCATCAGCCTCCTAATCTTCCTTTACTTAAAACAGTGTGTGGGTTTATTGATGAAATAACCTCCAGGTTAATTTTGCATGAGCGAGAGAAGAGACCCCAGAAGTTGTGTTTTTCTCCTTGAAAGAGGGGGTCGGCAAGGAGATGATCAGAACAATCATAAAACTTAGCAAGATAATAAAGCATTCCACATCACATCAGTATTCATTTCCACAAACACAGCCCCGGTGCCATTTTGCAATATTAACACTTGTTACAAAATGTCATTGATCTATTAAGACTTTCAGAGCATTCAAAACCCAATGTGCCGACAGGAGGAGCGGAGGGGAAATATGACTAACTTGACAAGATTAGAGGCAATGTTTTCCTGTGAAATTAAATCAGGTTCTAATGTTTGTGAACATGGCAGAGGGGATTAGACACTGATTCCGAGAAGCCGCTTTGCACTGATTTACAGGGATGAGAGTTTTGGATTTGTTTATTCATTTTTGGACTACCAGTCCCATCGTTCTCCATCCCGGGTCCTCTACCAGAAAGAGGGATGGCTTCCAGACCCCTGAATGTGGGTCACCCGGGAGAAAAGCCTTAGTTGCAAGCCCTAGCTCTGCCCAGGCTACCACCTCCTGCTCCACCGCATCTCCAAAAAGGCATAGTGGAACTGGAAAAGGTGCAGAAGAGAGTGATTAAAATGATTACTGGGCTGAGTTACCTCCCTTATGAGGAAAGGCTAAAACATTTGGGGCTCTTTAGTGTGGAAAAAAGGCACCTGAGGGGGAAGATGATTGAGACATACAAAATAATGCAGGGCATGAGTAAAGTGGATAGAGGAAAGCTCTTCTCCCTCTCACAAAACACCAGAACTAGGGGACATCCACTCAAACTATGGATTGGGAGAGTGAGAACAGACAAAAGAAAATATTTTTTTACCCAGCGTGTTGTTAGTCTATGGAACTCCTTGCCACAGGATGTGGTGATGGCCTCTGGACTGGATGCCTTCAAAAGGGGATTGGACAGATTCCTGGAGGAAAAGTCCATCACAGGTTACAAACCATGATGGAGATGTGTCATCTCCAGGCTTAAAACTGGTGTCCTTCAAGGGCCAGATGCAAGGGAGTGGTATCAGGAGAAAGAGATCTAGTCTCATGCACTCCCAGATGGCATCTGGTGGGGCCACTGTGAGATACAGGAAGCTGGACTAGATGGGTCTTTGGCCTGATCCAGCATGGCTCCTCTTATGTCCTTATGTCCTTATGTTCTTATGTTCTTATAAATAGAATGAATCAATGGGCTCTGAGTTATCCATGACGGAACAGGAAAGAGATCTTGGTGTGTTGGTGGACAGCTCCATGAAGGTGTCTCCCCAATGTGTGGCAGCGGTGAAGAAGGCCAATTCCATGCTAGGGATTATCACAAAGGGGATTGAAAATAAAACAGCCAACATTATAATGCCATTATACAAAACAATAGCAAGGCCACACCTGGAGTATTGTGTACATTTATGGTCACCACATCTCAAGAAAGACATAGCGGAACTGGAAAAGGTGTAAAAGAGAGCGACAAAAATGATTACTGGGCTGGGACACCTACCTTATGAGGAAAGGCTAAAACATTTGGAGCTCTTTAGTCTGGAAAAAAGGTGCCTGAGGGGGGAGATGATTGAGATGTACAAAATAATGCAGGGTATGAGTAAAGTGGATAGAGGGAAACTCTTCTCCCTCTCACAAAATACCAGAACCAGGGGATGTACACTCAAATTGTGGGCTGGGAGAGTAAGAACAGACAAAAGAAAATATTTTTTCATCCAGCACGTTGTTAATCTGTGGAACTCCCTGCCACATGATGTGGTGATGGCATCTGGTCTCGTGCGCTCCCAGAGGCATCTGGTGGGGCCACTGTGAGATACAGAAAGCTGGACTAGATGGGCCTTTGGCCTGATCCAGCATGGCTCTTTTTATGTTCTTATGTTCTCCAGTGATTTCTTCCTAAGCATGAAGCTAAGGCAGAGCTAGGCCTAGGTGAGTCGCAATGATATGTGTGTTAGGTGTCTGTAAGATTAGCAGAAGGTTAGCAGTATGGAGAATTAAGGTCTATGTAGTTCAGAAAATACAAATAGAGATGGGCACAAATCGAAAAAATGACGTTTTGGTTTTTAATTTTTCGTTGTGGGTCCCGTTTCGGTTCGTTTTTGTTTTTCACAATTTTTTTTGGAAAAAATTGTTTTGTTTTTTGTTTTTTTGTTTTTCGTTTTTACCCGCTTTTTGCACGATTTAAAGCATTTCCGCGGGTGGTCGCCCCCCAATGCCCCAGACCAGAGGGAAAACACTAAAAAAATGATGCTGGCAGAGACACAGTATAGACTAGGTACGCAGGGAGGCTGCAAAGGCAGCAGCGGGCATTGCCCAGGGTGTAAGGCAGCTGCAGAGTGACTGCACTGCAGGGCAGGGGAGAGTACTCACTGAGAGGTACGCACACACACAGGGAGGCTGCAAGAGAAATCTCTTCTTTCTCTCCCCTAAGAGCCAGGCTGCAGCCAGCAGGAACACAGACACACACCTGGCCCAAAGTAACGAGTCGCAGAGACAGCAATCCCACCCTAACTCCCACCACAGACTGCAAGGAGGATGGGGGGCTGCCAGAGCTTTTTATGCCCTCTGTGGCTGCCACACCTACCCAGTCTGCAACCTGGGCATGCTATTGGTTGAAATTGTCCAAGAATTTACATGATCCCATCACATGGCTTGCTCCATTTTGTGGCTGGAATCCATTTTGTGTCATCCTTAAAGGGAAAAGAAAAAATACATCGCGATGGGAGAAAGACAAAAACAAACATTTTAAGGACCCCAACCCCCTGGTAGGTAATAATTTCAAGTAATTATCACTGCATTTTTACAGATGTCCAGGGTGTTTTAATACCCAAGAAATCAATATTAGGCATCTGGGAGCCATTTTGGGTCGATGTCCCCTAAGCCCTAACTCCCCTTAAAGGAAAAAAATACAGTGATCTGAGAAAATATATAAATGCATGTTTTAAGGACCCCAACCCCCTTGGTCTGTATTATCAGGCAGAATAAATAATTATTGCTGGGTTTTTACGGATATTCCGGACGTTTTTTAACATTTAAAAACAGCTCATTTCATTGTGTGTCGCCATTAACGAAAATGAAATGTAACAAACCTAATTTTCGTGGTTCTGTTCGGTTTGTTCCAATTTCATCACAATTTTCGTTTTTCGTTATGTAACGAAATGAATAATGAATAACAGAATGTCAGTCTATCCAGTGCCAGCCAATCATTCCTTCCCTGCCTCTGAATTCAAATACAGCCCCATCTCTCCGTCTCTCTTTCCCTCTTTTGTTTGTTGGTAGCAGTCAGCATGTTGCCTGAACTTGATTCTCTTGCTTGACGCAGTCAGGTTTGTCAGTCTGCTGTGTGATCTGTTCAACTGTAAGCAATGAAACCATTTGTTCTTTCTCCTACCCTCTCCAAGTTATTGAGACTGTGAGCACCGCCACCAATTAAGGAGGGAAAGGGGTGGTCTTCTCTAGAGAGGTGGAAAGTGGAAACTATTCTACTGTGTGAATCTCTGTACTTTTGCTGCATCACCAGAGGAATTGAACCCACCTGCAAAACTCAGCACAGTAATGCAATGTTCTTCATTCCCCTTCATTCCTCCACGCTGTTCTGGAGAAGCTAGAAGACAATGGATGAGAATCAAACCAGCCGAATGTGTCAATAAAGGCCTTGTGGGCTTTTGGCAGTGCTGTCCTCAGCAATACCAGCTGCTTTTTTGCTTATGAGTAATTTAGTTGCAGGAGCCCTCCGGGGCTCCTCCTGAAGGATATAGTAAAAGGGTGGCCCGTGCTGGCAAGCCTTATTGGAGTCACATCAGGGTCCCTTCCCTTGGGAACCACAATTACAGCTGCCACTCGGAAGTGTCAATATGTGTCTTCAAACCCGGCTCACTTCTACGAAGGAGCTCCCTGGGTCCTTTGGGAGAATATTCCTCTCCCTCAAACAAGGCAGTGATGTGATGAAGATGTGATGGAAGCAATGACCTCTTGGGAGCACAGAACAATAAACTTGGGAAGCAAGGCAAGAAAAGCTTCCTCCCTCTGTTCTGACCCCCTTCTCTTATGGTAATAAGAAGAGAGAATATTTATGCCTTGGAACAACGGGGGGTGGTGGTAAGGATGGGGTCTGTGCAGAAAGCATGGGATGGGAACACAAGAGAGGGTTGTGCGAGGGAAGCAATGCGAAAGAGACATTCAAGGGGGCTGCTGCTTGGTTTGTTTTTTGTTTTTGTTTGTTTGTTTGTTTAACAGGGCTCTGATGTTGTCATAAACTCCACGAGTCTGCCTGAATGTAGCTGAAATTCTCAGAATATCGAGGAAGAACAGGTTTCCCCAGGGATTACATATATCTTTAGGAGGTGCCCTGTGGAAGTTTGGGGGATTTCTTGATCTTGTAGCAGAAGAATCTTGCAGCTTTCTAAAGACATTGGACATTGGGCAGTTGCATTGGGAGTTTTTGGAAGCAGCTTTGGTTTCTAAGTGAAGTACCTTGTCCTGTGCTGAATGAGCCACCAGCACCTGACCAGCTCGCGACAAGCACCCCACCAAATGGCCATGCCCACAACTTGAAAGATGTCAGCCAAACTTTACTAAAGAAGCCAATTCATAAGACATCAAAATGTTGGTTGTGCTTGGCTCTGATGGTTTTTTTTCCTTGGGGGGGGGGCATTGCCTCTGAAACCCTCACAGCAAGAGGCTCAGCCCAGGAATCCATCTGTATCTCCAAAGATTGTTGCTATATTCTCGCCTGATTTCGGAAGCTAAGCAGGGTTGGCCCTGGTTAGTACTTGGATGGGTGACCACCAGGGAATACCAGGTGCTGTAGGTGCCTGGAGTAGGAGCTGGCAAACCACTCCAATATTCCTGCCTAGAAAACTCCATGGACATGGAGTCATGAAGAGTCTGTCACGACTGTAACGACACAACACACACATACTTACACAATACAGAATGGGTACATGTGTAGTTGTGTATATGTATGTTTAAACAGCTATGAGTATGTGTCAACAGATATGTGGAGTTGCGTAACATATGTTTAAGCGCCTTTGCCATGAAAGTGTTGAATTTTGTATTTGTATAGCATAGGACTTGGACCAATGTGTCTGTCGTCAGCCAGGTGGCTATGGAAGGCAGGCATCAGCTGGAAGTCTGTCTGATAGGAACTGATAAGCACAATGACATAGAAAGCACTGACAGGGTCCAAGAAAAGACAGGAGCCATATGTAAAAGACATGGCCTCATAGTATTTTTTCCATGTATAAGACACCCACACCCACAAACACTTTTCCAACCCAAAATTACAGTTTCGTAATTCGCAGTTCTCTCCCTAGCTTACTTCCATGTATAAGAAGGCCTAAAAATTTGAGACAAAAAAATTGTCTTATACATGGAGAATCATAGAATCATTGAATCATTGAATCATAGAGTTGGAAGAGACGACAAGGGCCATCCAGTCCAAGCCCCTGCCATGCAGGAACCCCCATCACAATAGTCCCGACAGTTGGCCATCCAGCCTTTGCTTCAAAACCTCCTCCAAAAGATGGAGACTCCACCACCCTCCTTTGGGGCAAAATCTTCCATTGCCAAACAGCTCTGTCATGAAGTTCTTCCTAATGTTCAAATGAAATCTCTTTTTCTGTAGTTTGAAACCATTGCCCTGAGTCCTAGTCTCTGAAGCCATGGAAAACAAACCAGTCCCTTCTTCAATGTGACATTCTTTCAAATATTTAAACATAGCTATCATATCTCCTCTCAGCCTTCTTTTTGTAAGGCTAAACATTCCCAGCTCCCTAAGCCGTTCCTCATAAGATATTTCTTCCAGACCTTCAGCCATCCTGGTTGCCCTCCTCTGTATCCGCTCAAGGTTGTCAACATCCTTTTTAAACTGAGGCGCACAGAACTGGACACAGGACTCCAGGTGGGGTCTGACCAGAGCAGAATAGAGTGGTACTATCACTTCCCTTGATCTAGACACAATGCTTCTGTTGATGCAACCAAGAATCACATTGGCAACCAAGAAATACTGTATGTACCTCAGATAGTAAGACTTTCACCACTGCAACAGGTGTTCAGCAGTTGAGTACCCCTTGGAAGCAGCATCCTGGCTTCCCTGCCCTGCCTCCTCTGGACACTGCTTTTAAGTAGGCACCCACTGGAAGGAGCGCAGAGTGCCAAACTGAGGAACACCTGTCGCACTGATGAACAAGCCAGGATGACAGGATGACCTGCTCTTCATGCCCATCTCTAAATTCTCCTCATCTCCCCACGAGCCTTTAACTATACCTCTAAATCAATGGTTTCCCACCTTGGGTCCCCAGATGTTCTTATAGACTGCACCTCCCCAAAATCATGGCCAGCATGGCTAGTGGTGAAGGCTTCTGGGAGTTTTCCTTCTGAAGCAGAAGAGAAAAATATGTGTAAAAGGGCAGAAATACCCACTCAAATACAGAGACTTGCCATGAGACTAGCTTAACCCAGCCTGTTCCAGAATCATTTCCCATTGTTGAGATTAAAATTCCATGCACCAAAAGGAGGCAATATGTTTCACAGTGAATTTTGATTGATCAGACATGATTCGTAGCTTATGAATATGTTGAGGTCTTGGAAAACAAAGGGGGGATACGATTGCTGCCTTCCCTCTTGGAAAATTAATTTAAATCCAAGAAGCAAGTGCCGCAGCTGGTGTAAGATTAAGGAACAAGTATGTCGGGAGGGGGAGGGGGAGGTTGAGCAAGTAAAATTAAGAAAGCCTGCACTGCTTCCGTAGCCATCCTATTATGGAACATAAATGTAGAATTAGAAGTCAAATGCCACCTACTCTAACAACATGTGTTGAAACATAAAACAGAATAAATATTTGTTCTGTGCCACACTAAGCAGCAGGATTAGATTTAAATTATGGGGATGTAGATTTCAGCAGCCAATAAAATACAAGACTGAGATTCAGAAAGGTAGCAGTGAAGGAACTAGAAAAGATCATTAAGTGTGAAGAAACATCTGTCACTGGAGACCAAAACAAAGATCATCCACACCCTTGTATTCCTGATCACCATGAATGGGCACGAAAGCTGAACAGTGAACAAAGTTGACAAGGAAACAATGGATTCATTTTATTTATTTATTTATTTTATTTATTTTTTGCATTTATACCCCGCTTATCTTCAGACGAACTCTAAGCGGCTTACAAGGGCTATGTTAGCCACATAAGTACAAGAAAGTTAGTGCTGGAGGAGAGATTTGCAAATGCCATGGATTGCCAGAAAGATGAAGAAATGGGTCATAGAGCAAACCAGCCTGAACTCTCTCTGGCGGCATAAACTACTAAAACTGAGGTGGTCGTACTAACTGTTATTGCAGTGGGACCCATGACCTCAAGCGGTGGTGAGCTCTCCAACACTGGAGGCATGCAAGAGAAATTTGGACGACTGCCTGGACAATCTCCTTTGCTTCCGATTCCTGCCTCAAGCAGGGGGTTGGACTTGATGGCCTTGTAGGACCCTTCTAACCTCATTATTCTGGGATTATATAACAAGGTTTCAGCAGAGCCTTAGGAGAAACATCTTGATGGCTGTAGCTGAACAACAAAGCCAATACCTTAGGTGGGTGGTAGGCTTTCTCTCACTAGATAGCTATGAAAAAAGTTTGGACAAGATAATGGTCATCTTCCAGCACTCTATTTCTTGAACCGGATGCCCTGCCTCTTCCAATTTGAAAACTCCCAAATACTGAGACAACCTACTGGTTGGAAACTACATGGATCAACCCAAAATGACAGAGTTTGAGAACCCTGGCGTGGTGGCAACCAGTGTATGTTTGGTGGCTCCAATTCTATAAATTTCTCTAGGTTTTAGTTCAAACATTTGAGAAGTTTGCTCAAGGTGCTGCCTCCTCTCCCATCAAATAGCAGCAGCATCCTGGGCAGCTCCTATGAATTGTGGATGAAAACTGGTGTGGATTCACCATCTTCATAAAATTCAAGCCCCAAATCCCCATAGCTGGCCAGAAATTGGTTTTGCCCATTCATTGCTATCCATCCTTTGTCTCGAGAGAACCTAATGCGTCATGTGTAAGTAGATGGCAGCTTGGGAGTTTGCTGGAAGATCTCTCTGGAACTGGGCGGGCTTTTCCCACCCAGTAGTAGTTGCCCCATTGCATCAGGTATTTTGCAGTAGGAATTTGGCCATGGTCTTCATCCAAATCCAAATCCAAATCCAAATCAACCTTTATTGGCATTAAAATAAAACAAAACAACACAACAAGAGAAAATGAGGTCAGCAAGAAGGGTAATCAAACATGGAACTGGTGATTCTAATATATGCATTAGCTACTCAAGCCAATGAGATGGGGAATAGGGAAGCCCAGATCCTCGTGCTGCTACAATTTCAGAGGCAAAGGAGGCCACCTCATCCAGATAAGAGGTGACTTGCGTAGAGAGAAGGAACCTAAGCTTAACCAAGCCTTCCCACCCTTGCATCCTATCGAGGATCGAGGATAGATATTTCTTACGAAGTGCATCGTGAGTTGGGCAATGAAAGAAGATGTGTTCAAGCGTTTCAACAGCATTAGTTTGACATGGACAGATCCTCTGGGAGTAAGGGATTCCATTGAACCTGCCTGACAATAGTGCCGAGGGGAAGGAATTGCATCTGGCAAGTGAATAGGCTCTGCGTGCTTCGGGACATGTTAGGTAAGTCAGAAAAAAAGCAGGCTTCCCAGGTAGGACTGGGATGTTAAATTGAAGTGGGGAGCTGGTGGTATTGGCTTCACTGCACAGTTCTTGCCATTCAATGTTCAATAGCCTGTCTTTAATAGTCCTATATGCTTCAGATTGACTTAACATGCCAAGCTGCTCAATATCCAATCCCGCTACTTTAAGAGTGGTAAGAACATCGGAGATCTCGACTGGGAGGTCAGGATCTATCAAAAGTTGATATAATAAACGGGTATGAACTGGGTTGTAAAGGATTCCAAGCCAGAATTTAATAGCTCTTAATCTGGCCAAGGTCTTCAGCCTTATCATGCCAGTTTCTAAGCAAAGAACGGCGTATGGGACACATTTAGGGAGGCCTAGGATTCTTCTCAAAAAAGAGGCTTGAATACTCTCCACTGTGCGATCTATAGCTTTATACCAAATTGGTGATGCATATAAGATTTGAGATAGGGTTTTGGCCTTAAATATTGTCAGGGAAGCTGGTACATAGCGATTGCTATAGCTAAAAAAGAATCGTGAGATTGCGCTAGCAGAGATCTTGCTAGAATTTAGGACATACTTGCGATGGGAGAACCAGGTGTGCCTGTAATTGTAGTGAACACCCAGGTACTTAAATGACTTTACCTGCTCTATAACATTACCCTTACAAAGCCATTTGTGGGCAGTCCATTTTCTCGCAAAGACCATTATTTTAGATTTTGAGTAATTGACCTCCAATTTATTGGCTGAGAAATAGTCCGTGGCACCATTAAGTAAGCGTTTAAGACCTATCCTAGTGCGAGAGAGAAGTATTGTGTCATCGGCGTACAAAAGCAATGGAACTTGTGTCTGACCCAGTTTTGGGCAATGGCTATTCACATTCCGCAGATTAGGAGCTAAGTCATTTAGGAAGAGGTTGAAAAGTGTTGGGGCCAGAATGCAGCCCTGCTTCACTCCTTTATTTGTTTTGAAGGGTTGAGTTAGTTCGCCATTCTGAGAGCATCTAACCGTACAAAAAGTATCGGCATGCAAGGCTCTAATTAGGAGAAGTAGCCTTTGATCAATATTCCATCTGGATAATTTATCCCAAAGTAGCTCTCTATCTACAGAATCAAAAGCACCCTTCAGGTCAAGGAAAGCCACATAAAGTCTAGCCTTAGATATCTTGACCTGTTTATAGACCAAGTGTGAAAGGATAGCGCAGTTATCTAACGTGGATTTGCCCTGACAGAATCCTGATTGCTCAGGGCCTAAGATGTTCTCGGCGTCTATCCAGGAGGAAAGTTTATTGCTTAGGTATTTGGCATAAACTTTGCCAATTACCGATAATAGGCTGATAGGTCTGTAATTATCTGGGGAATTAGGATCCCCCTTTTTGTAGATGGGAACAATTGTGGCAGTTGTCCAATCTTTGGGTATAAAGCCGGTTTTATTGATGGTTGTGAAAAGTGGGGCTAGTAGCAAAGACCACCAAGCTGGATCACATTTTAGGAGGTCAGGGGGTATACCGTCAGGGCCTGCAGCTTTACCTGACCGTAGACCTACAATAATTTTATAGATATCCTCAGGGCATACTGGAGGCCACTCGGGCAGGTTGGGGGAGGAAAAGTCAGGACAGTTGGCTGTGGGCTTATTCCTATCAAAGAAAACGTCAGAAAAATGTTGAATCCACCTAGATGGTGGAACTGCATCTGTATCCTCCACCTCTGATCTTGAGAATCCCGTAACAATAGACCAGAATTGTCTAGTGTTATTATGAGCGACTGCTTGAAATAGCTTATTCCACTGGTTATGGAAAAAAATTTGCTTTTTCTTAAGGAGTAGGGCCTTTAATTGTTGATGATACTGAAAGTATTTTACTAAGTCACCTTGGGCATTGGTCTGCCTGAAAACCATGAAAGAGGCGCGCAATAGAACCTTGAGCTCTCTGCATTCCTTGTCAAACCAATTAAGGTTATTATGGGGTCCCCCATAGCGGCACAGTGTGGGCTTATGACTCAAGGAATGAAAAATTAGGTTTATAAAGGATTCAAAGAATTTAATTTGGCTAGAATAGTCAGAGTTCACTAGAATGCCTTGTAGAAGTTTTCTGCTTCCTTGGGCTATCACTAATTGATGGAATTTAGTGGACAGATCTTTATTGACCGGGATTTTAGACCTAGGCATCAAATTATCAGCCTCCCTGGCGGGTGATGCCCTATGCTCTAGCAGATTTAGAGACAATATTAAGGGAAGGTGGTCACTGATGACATAATCGCCAACTGCAAAGTGTACTACTCGCTGTTTTGTTGATGTCGAAACTAGGAGATAGTCGACAACGCTGGAGCCTCGGGGGATACAAAGGTATGTTCGCCAGCATTAGGGAAGTCAAGGAGACCATTAAGCCAGATCATATTGGTGCAAATAGAAAATCTGGCAAGGGCTAATCCACCAGCATTGTAAAACGGATCTTTTGACCTCCTGGTCAGACCACATAAGGGAGGCAGAGAGTGTTCATCCTCAGCCATCCCTGTTTTATAAAAGATTTGATTAGTGGTCCCGACTCTTGCATTGAGGTCACCTCCCAGAATAAATTCAGCAGAAGGGTGGGAGTGCTTTAAGTTATCAATACATGTTAGGAGATCGCTCCAGTGTGCTGATCTCCTAAGGGTATCAAGAGAGGGAGGCAGATAGACATTAACAAGGATAAGCTCAGCTCCCTCTATAGCAACCTTGACAGCTTGGATTTTGCAAATCCCTGGGGAAATAGTTAGACAACGTGCTTTGTATGAAGCAGGGACCAAGATAGCAAGGCCCGCAGAAGGCCTTCCCCTGGGGTTGGATTTGACAGCTGGTGATGCAAAAGTTTTATATCCATTAAGATTAATTCTGCCCACATCTGTTACCCATGTTTCCTGCAGCATGATGATATCAAAGGACTTGAGATAACGTGCAAAGCCAAGATCAGTTTTTTTGTTAGCCCAACCTGCAATGTTCCACGATAGAAGTCTTAGGCAAGCCTGCGAGGATGGGCAGGGTGGAAAGAGTGAGCCAGAAGGGCATGTTAAATGTCAGGGATCAATAGGTGGCAGGCTCATCGATGATATAGCGGCTGAAGGCAGAATTCCAGTGGTGTCCTGGTCCACTGCTAAAGGCAGGCAGGTGTCAGTTGGATCAGTTATAGTGCTGAGAGATGCAGTCAGAGCTGTTGCGTGGTGAAACTGCTGGACCACCGTTTGAACTAGGGAGATTAGAGACTGAGGGGCATGGACTTTGACAGGATGAGCAGATGTCACGGTGAGGGCTTTCTCCTCTTCTTTGTCCGCTTTGGTCAGTGGAGCCAATGATGGAGAGCAGGTCTCAGCAGGGGGACAGGAGGACTCAGTAGGAAAAGTGGAGACCGAGTGCTGAGCTATGTCCCCAGTAGACAGAAGTGCCAGGAGAGCCTGATTAGATTGATCTTTTAAGTTGTGAAATTGATCATCTTTGTCATTGTCCATACTGGCAAATATCTCCGTTTGGTTGTCTTGGGAGAGATCATTTGGGGCTTCCACTTCGCTTGCCCCTATGTCGTTACTTTCCATGTCCACTTGCGGTGGGAAGTCCTTTCCAGTCGGTTCAGTTGAGGGCTTACTCTGTGCCCTTGACAGGTTGAAATTGTAATTCCAAAGTGTAAGTGAGGAGTCACACACTGGGACACTCAGCACTTCCTGTGCACCTATTACTTCATGAGTGGTTTCTGAAGGAACTTCCTTTGTTGATTCTACTGAACTCATGTCCTTTGACACGGCACACAGGGCTGATGAGATTCCCGCTAAGGATTGTTCAAGGTTTGAAGTTAGCTTCTCCAGGTGGTCGGCCTTCTTTATAGATAAGTTGTTTTGGGTGGTTTCAGTTTGGTGGTTTTGTTTCCATTGAGATGCAATTAGCTTATCAGCTGTGTTCAAATTTGGCTGCAGTCCAACACTGCCTGACCTTGCAGCTGGCGAAGGAACGGCTGATAATGTGGAATCCTGGCTTGGTAATAGCATCTGATCTCCTCAGCTGCTACTTCTGACCCCACCCCTCATTGGCTTCTGTGGGTGGGATCCAGTGCTCCAGTAGAAAATGAAATAGATACTGCTGGCTTCCATTCTACTCACTTGTGTCAAAGATTAACTCAGCTTTATGGGGCAAACCCTCCACCCTTCTCTTGCAGCCATCAACTCCTGGTGGAGCAACCTTAGATCGACTCAACACATCTTGACTTGCTGGGTTTCCCATCACTGTGGTTTCCAAGCGCCACACTTATTTGCAAGGATAAATAGACTCAGTTCAGGTTGCTTAGTGACAACTGTTTACATGTCTTACATCATTTCGAGGAAAGAAATTTCATATAGTATGTTATTGTTGCTGCTATTTATACATTTGTGTATGTGTGTGCATGTAAAAACTCAGAACTGCACTCAACTGCACTCATCCATTACAGCAGAAAAGATGGAAGTGAAAATGTGAAAATTTCACACCTTTGGAGTGAAAATGAGTTCCCCACCAAGAAGAGGCTGATTTGATCTGATGAGGGCCAGGTTGATTCTATCCTTGTTATCTGGGAGAGATGTGCCTGTTCGATTTTGTCATTTGTACAGTATAGCTTTGCATTCCTTAGTCCACTGGGTCCCAGCCTTGGGCACCCAGATATTTGCAGTATAAAACTCCCCAAAGCCATAAGAGCTGGCTGCACTGGCCAGGATTTCTGGGAGTTAGCCCTACCGCACTTAGGTTTTGAATTGCCTTTTGCTTCAAGTCAAATCACCTTAAAAATCACTTACCGCATGTCCAATCGCTTTTTCCATGGAGCCCCCTTGGCCACGCCCCTTTTCAGCCACTGAGTCAGTTTTTCTTGCGACGGCCACCAGGGGTGGTGTTTTTATAAACCAATTTCTAGACTGCTTTTTGAAGCCATTTGGCTCAAACTGCGGACACCATGCACTGTTTTTTTTTCCGGGTTTCCCCTTATCCTGCCATCGGAAAAGCCAAAAAAAAAATCCTCCTGCAGTGTAATCATTTCTGCCAACTTCTCCAGTCCTTCTACTTCCTCTTTTGGGTACAATTTTGCTTTTTCCAGTCATGGAAAATGCACCATGTTGTAAGTAATCTAAAGGGAGAACCGGAAAATTAGCTACATAAATCAAAGGAGATCTGCTAGCTAGGAGGTTGTCCCAATTTCTCTTGAATGACTCCATTGTTGAGATCATTGGCTTCATTGTTATACTACTCTAACAGTTTGGAAGTTTTTCCTGATGTTCAGCTAAATTAAAAGCCCATTGTTGCGTTTCCTGCATTCGTGGATGATTGAGAACAAATCTCAGCCCTCTTCTGTGTGAGAAGCACTTTTCTGCAAGTCGTTGAAAAGTGCTATCATCTAGCACTTTTCTCTTAGGCTAAACACTCCCAGGTCTTTCAGTCTTTCCTCCTAGGCAGGGCTTGGTTTCCAGCCTCCTGGTCATCCTTGCCACCCTCCTCTAAACTTGGTCCAATTTGTCAGCAGAAATATCTGGGCACCCAAGGTTTGGAACCACCTAGATTTTGTGGACTAAAACTAAGTGAACTGGTCCTGAGAGCTGACGTCTGAGAATACCTGGGAACCCAAGGTTGGGAAGCACCACTTTATTTATTTTATTTTAGTTATTTTAGAGTATTTTTACCCCGCCTTTGTCCTTGGGAAAGTACCCACTAATCATGGCTGCTTTTCCCCTAACAAAGCTTTGAAAAGGAAAAAAAACTAAATATCAAACAATGGCCTTAAAACATGATGGGATGTGAAATGCCATCACTTGATTCAGTCAAATGCCATGGGTTTCCTTCTCTTAGAGCAGGCATCTCCAAACCTCCACCCTCCAGATGTTTTGGACAGCAACTCCCACAGTCCTTTGCCATTGGCAATCTAAGCTTAGAATTCTGGGAGTTGTGGTCCAAAACATCAGGACGGCCAAAGTTTGGACATGCCTGTCTTAGAGCCCTGTGTGACCATTTCTCCATCTACTAGTTTCTGTATTCTTGTCCTTATGTCCTTATGTCTGGAGAGGTGAATTTGCTGCATCGAAGCCCACATCAAAATATAGCAGTTTGGGTTTCAGGAGTTGAGACATCTTCATCTTTGGTTTCCTTTTCTTCATGTTGAGATACATGCATAGACTATAGCAGCTACCCTTCCAGAAATGACATCTGCTCTGGTGGATCAAGATCAATGGATCCACTTGTTGTGGAAACGGCTTTTATCACTGGGATGGTGGCTGAGTCATTGTGCTTGGTGTAATTTTTTTCAGTGGCACCTTCGGTCTTCTTGCTTATACTGCTCCCTTTCTGTTACTATTGCACAGGGTTTATTTAGTTTCAGGGTCACTCGAGACCCATTATTGGGCAAAATGGGGAAAGGAACCTTTTAAGGCATCAAGCAAGTAAGCAAGTACAGGAGGAAGCAAGCATTCCCTACTAGAGATGGGCACGAAACGCCAAAATGGCATTTCATGGTCGTTATTCGGGCTCTGGGGTCCGCTTCATTCCGTTTCCGTTTTTCGGGCCTCTAGGGCCCACTTCGTTTCCGTTTCTCCATTTTTCGGGTACGGCAAGCTGTGGCAGGAGGGAGCCTTCCCAGGGCCGGGCGCCACCGGAGCCGGCGGCATGCAGGCCGGGAGAGCATTCCTGCAGCCACGAGGAGCCCTCCCGGGGCCGGGCACCGCTGGAGCCGGTGGCAAGCCTGCCAGCAGGAAAACAATCCCGTGGCCATGGGGAGTCCTCCCGAAGCCGGGTGCTGCTCTGGTCACCACCCCAAACAGGCCGCCACCCCCGGAGCCCCGCGCAGTGCCACCCTAACTGGGGCCCTTCTCCCTGGGAACCACTCTGCCCCAGGAGCTGCTGCCCCAGCAGACCGCTGCCCTGCACACACCACCCCCCCGCCTAGACCTGGGAAATCTGTGGGGGGTGCCACTGCACTCCCCCCAATGCTCCAACGACGCCCTCCTCTCCAGCTTTTGAGACGGCTGCACCGTTGCCACTTTGCCACGTGGCCGAGATCACGGAGCCCAGCCCATAAGGGCTCGGATCCCACCTCTTTTTGCAAGATCGACAAAGTCTCGCAGTGTCGGCTCCGGAAGGGAGGGGGCAAAAAGGCTCCGCCAGGCCCAGCCCCCTCTCGCCACCCTCTGCTTGTCGAATGACAGCCCGCTGTTCCATTTTTCATCGCGCAAGCAGCCAACGGCAATAACGAAAATGAACAGAAAGGGAGCAGTATAAGCAAGAAGACCGAAGGTGCCACTGAAAAAAATTACACCAAGCACAATGACTCAGCCACCATTCCAGTGATAAAAGCCGTTTCCACAACAAGTGGATCCATTGATCTTGATCCACCAGAGCAGATGTCATTTCTGGAAGGGTAGCTGCTATAGTCTATGCATGTATCTCAACATGAAGAAAAGGAAACCAAAGATGAAGATGTCTCAACTCCCGAAACCCAAACTGCTATCAAAGCCAATGCGTGGTAAAAGCCCCAGGTTCATTGTAGACATGCAGAAGATCCCATGTTCAATCCCCAGATGGGATGGCCTCTGATGTCCATTGGAACAATGAACCCATTCTGGGTTTTAGTCCACTTTTAAAAGGCAAAGAAACTGAAGCTGAACTTCAGATGAAATCTTGAAGTGGATTAGCTAACTCAACAATGGCAGAGTCATCAGGCTCTGGTTCTCCATAACATCAGTAGGTATGGTCAGAAAAAAAGTCTTCTCTAGCAACCCAAGGAAACAAATCCCATCAATCTTCAGCTCTCCATAACATCTGTAGGCCATGAAAAAGTATTCATGGCCTTGGTTCTCTTCGGTTTGAGCCTGCCCCATCGCAATGGTCGTTATTCGTACTGTTACGTAACAGAACGAATAACGGAGAATGGTAATGAAAAAATGGTCGTTTCGTGCCCATCTCTATTCCCTACTCTTGGCCACAAAGAGTGTGATTTTGCATTGGAAACCTGTTTGAAATGATCGTTTTCTGGTAGCTTAAAGGCACTGGAGTTGTGTTTGTCCATACAGTAAGTCTTCAAAGCCTACGATCCATGCCTTCAGGGCTGTTCTTCTAAAGAAGTGACCACAGTTCATGAATGTTTATACCAAACAAAACCTGATTTTAACAGTAAGATTCATCATGGATTTGTTATCACAGGCTCTCGGCTCTCAAGGCTAATCTTCCAGAAACTTCTTTCCTCCTTCTTGTTGTGCAGACCCACTAAGAACTCTCAACGCATGAGGTCATGCTTCTACTGAATATATATATACACTGGTACATTTCACATATCTTGGAATCATAGAATAACTGAGTTGCCATTGGGTCCAACACGCTGCTCGCGGGAGGGTTCCAAATCAAAACAAATCTGACAGACATCTGTGAAGATTCTCATGCGAGGTTATCTGGAGGTTGAGTCATGGCAACTGGGCTTCTTTTCTTGTGAGATCAAAACATTTCACTACTCATAGCTTCATCAATCTTGGCTGAGCCCTGAGAGGTCTGTCAGATAGTTGTCCAATTTTCTTTTGAATTCCTCCAGCGTTGGGGCACTCACCACCCGCTGGGGTCATGAGTTCTATTGTTGGACTGCTCTAACAGTTAAGAAGTTTTTCCTGGTGTTCAGCCTAAATCTGGCTTCCTGTAACTTACACCCATTGTTACATGTTCTGTACTTGGGGATGATGGAGAACAGATCCTGCCCCTCCTCTGAATGATGGGCCTTCAAGTATTTGAAGAGTGCTTTACTATCCCCTCTCAGTCTTCTTTTCTCAATGCTAAATATGCCCAGTTCTTCGATCTTTCCTCATAGGGCTTGGTTTCCAGTCCTAAAGGGGTTGTAATATCTATATATCCATCTCCACAGTCCACAAATGTCTTCATTTAAATCTGTGGTCCTACACAACACGTCTCTCAGCTTTCAGCCCCCATGCCTTCGTCTCTCATATATCAGCATGGCAAAAGCCAGGCTCCATCCTGAGCACACTGAAAATTCCATTAGGAGCAGCTGTCATGTCTGTGTCATAATTGGAAATAATTGGGATGCCGTCTCAAAGCACCGAGCCCTGAATTAGCAAAGTCTGCCTCAGCCAGGATCCCGGAAGCACCTGGTGCATTTGCTGGCAGCTGTTAAACATCCATCTGCCCTTCTCCCTTTCTCAGACTTCTTCCCAACATTGGGCAGCCAAGGTCCATTTCACATGGGTCTTCTTTATCAAATGGCCCTGGTCTAAAGAGAGAGGAGATGATCCAAATAGTAGATAAAAAAAGAGAGAACATATATTAGCATTGTGTGGAGGGTTAGATCCCAGCCTAAGTCTGCTTAGAAGAGAATTCAATGTGATAAATAAGTTGTGAGCCATGACTACCTTAAGTCTTGTGTATTTCAATGGGTCTCCTCCCAGTTGTCCTATGGGTTTGCTCATAATTTCTGCCATTGACTCTATGGTGACCCAGGTCTGTATCTAGATATGGCAAATGAATGAAAGATGAAAGACTAGAAGTGACATTCATCAAGTGCGAGCATGGAAGTCAGCTGGGAATAGTAAATACAGAAGATAATTGCGATTCACAGTGGCACCAACAGATTGGGAAACTTGCTCAAAGGAAAGAAAATGATTTGTACTAGGGAAATATGTAGATTTATAAATGAGACAATCATTGTCATCAAAGCCAATGCATGGTAAAAGCCCCAGGTTCATTGTAGACATGCAGAAGATCCCATGTTCAATCCCCAGATGGGATGGCCTCTGATGTCCATTGGAACAATGAATCCATTCTGGGTTTTAGTCCACTTTTTAAAGGCAAAGAAACTGAAGCTGAACTTCAGATGAAATCTTGAAGTGGATTAGCTAACTCAACAATGGCAGAGTCATCAGGCTCTGGTTCTCCATAACATCAGTAGGTATGGTCAGAAAAAAAGTCTTCTCTAGCAACCCAAAGAAACAAATCCCATCAATCTTCAGCTCTCCATAACATCTGTAGGCCATGAAAAAGTATTCCATAACAATCCAATGAAATAATGTTTTTGCAGGTGCCAGATGGCTGGACTAATATAGGGAAGGTGTTCCAAACCTTAGGTGACCCAAGTGTTCTTGGGCTTCAACTTCCAGAAACCCCAGCCAGCACAGCTGATGGCAAAGCCTTCTGGGAATTGCAGTCCAAGGACACATGGGTGGCCCAAGGTTTGGAAACTCTGAACTGGGGGGGGGACATATTCTTAAAAGGAGGGACCTGGTTGCCTTTCCTTGCATCCAGGCTTGCCAGGTTCATTTTCCAGGATCTCTGCATCTGGCTGGGAAATGTTCCTTCCAGAAAACTGGGAGGGAGCACCTTGCTGTCAATGTGGTGCTTAGAGATGGGCACGACTTGAAAAAAAAATTTTTCGAGTTGTTGTTAGTCGGGCCGGTTCCGTTTCGGGTCGTTTCCGTTTTTCGCGAAAATTCGCAAAAATTAGTCGGTTCGTTTTTTCGTTTTTCCGTTGTCGTTAGTACTGGTTTTTTGGGGGGAGGGAGCGGGCTCCTGGAGGCACCTCTGTGGGGTGGGTGCCTCCTCTGGCCCGCTATAAAGGGAAAGTAGGCTCCTGGAGGCACCCGTGGGTGCCTCCTATCCCACTAGGAAGTGGAAGCAGGCTCCAAGAGACCCCTCAACATGGGGGTCTCCCCTCTTCACCTGCTGCTGCTGCAAAATGGTATGCAATAGCCATATGGATATTGCATACCAGTTGTGCAGACAGTGAGACCAGTGAGAGTGATAGCGTCATGCCTTCCCTGCACAAGGCTCTCGCACCACCATGTCTCACACAGAAGGGAATTGTACTTGCTGCGTGTAGTGCAATGCAAGCAAGTAGATCTGGCTTAGGGTTAAGGTGTGTTAGTGCAAGGGCTAGGGTTAGGCTAGTGACGGGTAAGGTTACGGTGGGCTAGTGGGTTGCACCTCTGGGTGCCTCTCTGACCCACTAAGAAGACAGTCTGTGACGTATGGGTATGGACGGAGTCAAGAGTTAGGGTTAGGGTTAGGGGGCTAGGGCAGGTTTTAGGGGGCTTTTTGGCACATCCCAGAAGTCTCCGTGGCCAAGTGGCCATGCGATTGGTGGGATGGCTCCAAAAATTTGCATGGTCGTCCACTCCCACATGGCTGGCCACTCGGCCAGCCCATCATTGCGCAGGTGTAAAAAAAATAAAATAAAAAATAAAATCAATGGAGGACAGAGGAGGAGAGGAGAGACATTTTGTTGCAAGAAAAAACCCACCACCGCTACTGTGAAAAATCTGGCAGTTTATAAATTTTCGCGTGTTTCTTTCTGTTGTGCTTCTGTGTTTTTGGACCACGATTTCAAAAACAATATTGCGTTCGCCACCCCATTTTGGATCCCCCGCCCGGACTGCATCGCATGGCATGGCGACTCGAGTCCGGCTGCCCAGGACGGGGGGGAGGCGGGACCCCCCCCTCCAGAAACCACCCCTCTGGTAGGTGCCCTGCGCCCTTAGTCAAGCAGGCATTTTTCCGCCTGCTTTTTTGGCCCGGGAATGGGTGGGGGGAGAGTTTAAAAGTTTTTTTCCTGTGCCGTCCGTGCCGCTTGCTTGCACTTTAATTGCGGCGGCCGGCGGCCGGCGAGACTGGGCTTTTTGCTGGCTGCGAGCCTGCGGCGAGTCCCACCAGAGCAGCCCAGGATGGGGGATGGGGGGGAGGCCGGGGACTTCCAGAAACAACCCCTCTGGTAGGTGCCCTGAGGCACGGCAGGCATTTTTCCGCCTGCTTTTTGGCCGGGAACCGGTTTTTTTTTAACTTTTAAAAACTTTTTTTCTGTGCCGCGTGGCATCGCGCGATCGCGTGATGCAAGGAACGAGCACGACAAATCAGACCAAAATTGTTCATTCGTCGGTTCGAGCTCGAAGTCTGGCGGAGTAATTCCCGTTACCGTTTCCGTAGAGTAACGGAACCGAGTAACGGAAACGGAAACGGGAATACCGCTAAGTCGTGCCCATCTCTAGTGGTGCTGAATCCAGATATGATTCTGCTGCTTACTTTGTGGGAGCTGTCCAATGTCCTGAACCTATTTCAGAAAGGCCAGACTGAGACCTGGTTCAAATGCATGGCCTCCAATCAGTTGAGACTTTGCCTGGGTGGATGGATTCTATGTGGTGGCTTGGTTCAAGGCAGCTTTTTCAGTTCACTTGTGCCACTGTGGGATGCACAGAGCTAAGAGAAAGGGAGGGGGAACGCAAACCAAATGCGGAGGAAGACGCTAAAGAAAGCTGATTACAATGGCTCTGTTTCACGGGTGCTCCAGATTGGTGGTTTGCGCTTTTATTTGCTGCTGGAAGCCCTTGGGGGGGGGATGGTAAGAATTAGTGAGGGGTTTTGTTGTTGTTATTTCTGTTAATGGCATCATTGTGCCACTCAGGTTCTTGTGCATAATTAACACAGGGAGGTGGCTTCCTCTTGATTCCTTCCAAAGAATTTGAAATGGAAAAGAGGATTCCCCTTCTCTCTCTTTTAAAAGGAAAGGAATGGATTATTTGTTTAGATGGGAACCGAGGAATAGCAAATGAAGGCTAAACCCTCTGTTCCTCTTGCTTTCCTGTGTTGTTGAGGCACCCTAATTGTTTCTTTGAGCTTGGTGAGATGCTCTAGCAGTAGTTTACCATTCCTCCCCACCCCATGAGTTTCCACAACTGAGTAGGAATTCAAATCCAGATCCCCTGAGTCCTGGTTCAGTGCTGTCTCCACTACACCATGCTGGCTGTCATTGTAAATCTGAGCTAAACACTGCTCTGCTGCTCCTTAAACATGTATAGCATCCTAATCCATCATTTTCATATGTATACACTTCTATATTGTACTTCTAATCATTACCGCCCAGGATTCAGCCACCATATGGAAGCAGCTTGAAATTTCTCCCCTGTCATTTCACGCACGAAGCCATTTTCTGTGCAATTTATTTGAGCAGATATTGGCGACAGCCGTCGCATGGACACAAGATGATCAGCCTCCCTTTTCCTTGCTTGATAGGATAGCTAATCCAGAAGCATCAGGGTAGGGGTGAAGGGAAGCGTCAAGGAAAATGTATTAAATGGAGCTGTGCAGGGATATGCAATGTTATTCTGAACATTACTATTAAATAACAAGTCAGAAAGCCAAGGCACTCTACTGGATAGAGTGGGAGTCAAGAGAGCTTGATTCAAGTCACAGCTCAGTTATAGAAACGTGCTAGGGGTTGACCTTAAAAAATCCTGCTCGGGTACCAGTACATTGGAAGCAACTTGATGGCACATAAAATCATCATCATCATCATCATCATCATCATCATCATCATCATCATCATCATCATCATCATCATCATCATCATCATCATCAACAACAACAACAACAACAACAACAACAACAACAACAACAACAACAACAACAACAACGACATTGGCTCCATCTAGCCCAATCTAGAAGATGTGTTAGAAGCTAGACTTCAAGGACCAAGATTTATCTTTCAGCTTCCATGGCAGAAGTGGGAAGGGCCAAACCCAATGTTATGCAAAATCAGAAATGGGACATTGGGTGTGTGCGTGCTATGTGAACTTCCCAGAATTCTGCATCCAGTCTGGTGGTGGCCCCCACTGTTAGATAAGGCTCGAAGTTGTCCTTCACCCATGTGTTGGTTTCTCCAAGGCCTTGGCAAGCCAGAGCTGAATCTGAATGGGTCACCCCCCTCTGTCTATCCCTTTGATTCTCACTCCACAAGAAATATGGGCCTGAAAAACTAGAGTGGAATCAATTTTGGGTGGATTACTCCAATCACCTAATCTTCATCCAAATAAATCTTTGCTTATGAGTTTAGACAGACAACAAAGCATTCTTAATCCCTCTCTGTGTGTGTCATTTCAGCCAGAATGAGTGATATTTCTCTTCACTACCTGCAAATAAATTTATATTGTTAAAGGAGGATTTGGGAAACGACCATCCCATTGTACTTGAAAAGCAAGTGTCTCATGTGAAAACTTCACCCTCCTGAGGGCAGGAGGGAACAAGAGGGGCCAATTAAAAATTGGAGAGAGCAAAAAGAGGAAGTAGGCACTTTGGGAACTTTTTCTGGTAATACAGGAAATAGTTCAGCAAAAAAGCAACACAACCTCAAGGCTTTAACGGGATATTGCATTGGGGAAAGGTCAGAGAAAGCGGTCACATTTTTATCTCAAGATGCAGGGGAGCTGATGTTGTTTGAGTTAGGGCGTTTATACACGACCCCTAAGCTCCGCCGCAAATGGCTCCCAGCTCCGGAGATTTAAAATGTTTCCTCACCAGCTCCGGAGTTTGCAGACAATTAAGTGCAACCCCGCCCACTTTAGCGTGACCCAGCGCACTTTTCTTGTACCTTGTTTCTGGAAGTGAAAAATATTTGATGCGGATAAGAGTGCCGGGCTCTCCTCGCTTGTCTGTTTTTTTTTTTTTGCCTCCTGCCCCTTTAAGAGCCCCTTGAGAAGGAACCAGGAAGTAATGGGGCTCGTGGCAACTTCGACCGGCACCGGCAGGTTAGTAAAGGCTTCTTTTGTCCTTTTTTCCCTCCCTCCCCTCACGCCGACAGGAGCAGGAAGTGCTCAGGGGTGGGGGACGCAGGAACAGAAACGAACCCCCAAGATCTCTGGTCCGAATTTAAGGGACCAGCAGATCTTAGGGGTTGTGTGAAAAGGCCCATAGTAAGATTTTGAAGGTTCAGGTTCTGGGAAGATTATCCATGTCCAAGGGTAAGTCACCACACAAAAATCAACATGCTATAGGTGTGGTTTGAACATGAGCTTCCTCCGCTATTCTTTTGGAGGTGTATTTTTCTTGTGTTTTCTCAAATAAGCAGAAGAAAGTTGACCCAACTGTGTTCATCTCTGGATGAGTTGACACAGTCATGTTATGCTTTTCAGGTGAATGGAGGGCAGGAAGGAGGCATGGATGCTGGAGAGACGTTTATGTTACCTTAGCCAACAAGATTCTGCATCTTTTCTGGTTGAGTCACGATTCCCAACCTTGGCTCTCCAGATGTTACTGGACTGAAACTCCCAGAAATCCTGAGCAGCATAGCTAGTGTTGAAGGCGTCTGCGAGTTTTAGTCCAAGAACAAGTTGGGGGCCACTGTCGTAAAGGATGAGGTAGATCCGAAGTAAAGAGCGCACTATCAACACAGGCAATGTTACCTTGTAAATTTACTCTGGCAAGAGACACAACCAGCTGAACCAAAGTCCAAATTTATTAATATGTAATAGGAATCAGCCAGGGTCTTCTCTTAATGGCAGAGAAAGACCCCAATAATAAATATCCATAAATCTTTAATGGCATTAAAACAGAGAAAATACACAATAAACAGTTACACACAACATTATAGGGTAAATCTCATCAATATGATCTAACTAGAGGGTTGCTTCCCCTCCTTTTTTTTTTTTAAAGCATGGCAGCTAAAAAGTTGGCCACCCGGGCAGTAACTAGTTCAGAGTAGAGATGGGCACGACTCATCGAAATTTTCGTTTTCGTTTTCATTTTTTCGTTTCATTTCGCAACGAAAATGAAAACGAAAAATTTTTCAGAAGCAAAACAACGGAAACGAAACGAAAAATTTTGCCGTTTTTTCATTTTCGTTACGGCAGACACATTGCATTGAAAAGAATGCTAATGAAACGAAAATTTTTCGTTTTTGTTTTTGTTTTTTGTTTCGTTTCATAACGAAAACGAAAATGAAAAATGTGCAAAAACCCCCGAAAAACGAAAACGAACCGAAACGGACCCCTAAACGAAAAACGAAAAACGAAAAATTATTTTTTTGAGTCGTGCCCATCTCTAGTTCAGAGCTATCCTCAAGAAGGAATCCCATATACCCTTCAGAGGGGCCTGGAAGATCAAGAAAAAATTGCTCCAGAAAATGTTTATGCTATTTGCTTCAGAGAGGGTAGCCATGTTAGTATTTTCAAGAATTTCAGGCAAAAATCAATGAAAAACAAAACAAGGGACACAAAACATGTGGCACCTTAAAGACTAACTTTCATATTTTAATGTAACTGTGTGCCAGGCAATGACACAAGATGTGAGAGACTGTATTGGGTTCTAAATGGCAAACATTGCAAATTCTCTGAGTAAGTGGGATATTATGGTATTTTCCAGACAAGACTGAGGAAAGATATTAAGTCTAGCTAACATAAAAGCATGGGTCTTATTAGTGTTTACCAACTTACAGGAATAAAACAATTCATGACCAAAAGAGGGAGGTAAATTGAAATAGCGTGGGGAGCAGACTGGGTTAAGACTAGAGATAAGCGATTGAGTTTCTACTTCCAATAATCTTGTCTTTATAATCAGATAAGCTTTATTAAGTTCAGTCTCTTCAAAAGATTCAAGAGTAAGATCTATGTTTTGAAGTTTAGTTACAAAAAATTGCCCCAAGGGTCTTTTAAGAGATCCAACAATAAGGAACCATGAAGAGTATTATAGTATAGGCCTAACCAATATTTGAAAGCCAGAGACCATGCCCATAGTTGAGGGTAGGTGAATACCCAACTCAAGGGTCATAGTTGATAGTTTAGTCATATTGGGGATGCCTAAAATACGTCTTTAAAAGGAGGCCATAACCAGATCTACTTTCTCATTAGCAGCTAACAAAGAGTCCTAAAGTCATAAAACCTCATTGGATAATATTTGCTTACTATTTGGATCCTACATTCACTTGGCTGAAAATGTGAAGGAGGCAAACTCATTGTCTCTCCTACAAAGATAGGGCATCTTTACTCCCCTTGATGATTTCCCTTCCAGGATGTGCCATAGTGTCCGGTAAACAAATTCCTTGTTCTATTGCTTTGCTATGCATATGTTACCAGGCTGAGCCTTCCTCCCAGGGACTATAGCTCACTGCTGAGCTTTATGTTCTGACTATCTGAGCCTTTGACCCCTAAGAGGGGCATTGGAAGGGTGAACCATGGATCCTTGAGTACCCGGCCAATCCTAAAGGCCAAGCAAGAAACAATACAAGAAGGGGTATAGCATAAGGAAAGGCCATTTGTTCTATGTTCTATGGCCAGGAAGAAGTGACTTTTGGTCATATCCAGGTATCAGCAACTCCAGGAAGATGTTGCAGTGTCTTCAGACTACCATGGGTGTCCAGCAGGGGAAGAAACGAGAGTTCTTTCTAATTTAATGCTGAGTTGTTGATGTTCAGAGCTTGAAATCCATCTCTCAGCACAAGAAATGCCCACCAGGTTGTCTGTCTGAAACATCCCACAGCCCCCCCCTAAGCTGCAAATTGACTGCATTTTACAGTCTTTTAAGCCCAGGACAAAAAGGCACAAAAGAAGCCAAGTGGCCACATAAAAAGCGGAATCTTTGGAAAGGATGCTTCTCATTTGCAGTACAATGCGATTCAGGTCACCCTCGGCTGGCCTCTTTCATCGAAGGGGTGTTTATCATTAAGTACCCCCAGGCCATTGACACTAATCCATTTTCTGGTTCTTTCATGTTTGTGAGTGTTGCATTTGGTTCTCTCTCCCTGCCTCCTTTCTATGGATAATAAGGCATTAATTTGTGTGAATCAGTAAGAGAGTCTCAACGTCTACGCACAGAGAGAACAAGATTACCCAATGGGCAGATATGACAGAGATGAAACTGGAGTCATGATGTCCATAGGAATTGAAGCACAGGAAGTTTGGTTCAAGCCCCAGATCTGCTTAGTAGTAGGGATGGGATTGGATGGTTTTTGAAATTCATTTTTGAGCAGAGTGAACAAGCATTTGGAATGGAAAGAACTTGAGGTTTTAAATGTGCTAATGAAGGTGAATTCAAAGCCACCAGATAAATCCAAACCAAGGGTTTTAAGTACTCAAGTCTGGGAAGACTGGGTTTGGGTAGACTCATGGAATCAGCAGGAATTTGATAAATGATAAATTGCATTGTTCTACTGACTCAAAGGATTGACTCAAGGATTTGAAGTATCCTTTCAAGGAGAGGATACCAGTTGGATTATGGCTGTTTAGTTTGAGTGTTAAGATCCAAGGATATGAAGGGAGAAAGGCGTTTCAGTTTGTTCCTGATGAGTTTGAAAAAAATCTATATGTCATATTCAGGCCAGAAAGAACTTAAGATCTGAAACACATGAAGGTGGAAGGCCATGAAGTTGCTATCCTTGTTGCATCCTAGCCATCAGGTTTGGTGTCTTGCTTGGCAACGAAATTAAATACTTCCAAAAAATGGAACAACAGACCTATTCCATGGTAGGCTCTCAAATTGTACTTAGAATTTTGGGAGATGTACTTCCCCCCAAATTTAGTGATATCATTCTGAGGTTCCCATGGATCTTTTCACCAACCAAGCAATAAATGCGGAGTTGGCTTCAAATTTCAGCCAACAAATGTCCGTAGGTTTTTGTGGGACATTGACATGAAATGATAGTTGTTTCGGTCCTTTGATGTGAGTGTCTTTACATTCTTCAGACATAAGCCATGAAGACAAATGGACAGGTTAAAGGGATGTGTGATTTAAATGCACCGGGATTTTCATGCCAGGAAAAAAAAACACTGCAACAGAATGAAAGGCTGAGAACCTGGGTGAAATTGGGGGAAATTAAAAGTAACACAGTAGTTCACTACCTTGCGTCTCTGGATGTGCTTGGGCTACAACTCCCAGAAATCCTGGCCAGCACAGCTCATGGTAAAGGCTTCTGGGAGTTTGAGTCAAAGTACATCTTAGGACTCATAGTTCAAGACCACTGACTTGAAAGAACAATCCAGATTGTCAAAAAGAACCACCGTAGATTACATGATAGGGTAGCTCTTGTCCTTGAAAGCAATTGGTAGATTTGAAATCCCAACCTTTGGCTCCACATCCAGGCACCAGACTCACTGAATTATCCAGCCAGAGTTAGCGAGATAGGAACACGGACTTCACTCGTGGGAAGTGGGGGAATGGGATTTGTGTGTAGCACTGAGTCATGTATTATGCACATTGCTAGACTGATAAGGAAAGGAACCTAGAAATTGGGTAATTAGTGATGAAGAAGAGTGTTTGTTGTTTGTGCAAGTGTGTGCAAGTGTGTGCAGACTAGGCCTGGAGGAGTTGCCTTTGCTCTTCGACTGCTCCTTCTCCTGCTACTCTGGTGTCAGTGAGAGAGACACCTGGAGGAGCAGAGCCGGACAACATCAGAAGGGAGGGGCTGAAGAAGAGGGACTCCCACCTAAGGCTTTTTAGCTGACCTCAGCTCCTGGCAGCCACAACATCGCCCAGCAAACACTCCTGCTGCTGCTGCTGCTGCTACCGGACTAGGCCTGGAGGAGTTGCCTTTGCTCTTCAACTGCTCCTTCTCCTGCTACTCTGGTGTCAGTGAGAGAGACACCTGGAGGAGCAGAGCCGGACAACATCAGAAGGGAGGGGCTGAAGAAGAGGGACTCCCACCTAAGGCTTTTTATCTTAATTGTTAGGTGCATCTGTTTTTTGTTTTTGCTTGCCATTAGGTGTAGGTGGTAGGGACCCACAATGGAACTGAGAGAACAGGAAGGGGGGAGGGCAATGGAGGGGGCAGCCATTGAAATTGTGCTGGGTAGGGGAAGGTATGGTGGTAGGAGTGGAACATGCCCGCGTAGGAGAAGAGAGGTTAGATATCTTACATCTATCCCCTCTTCTGGTCCCACTTCTAGCCAGAAGGAATCAGGTGACCATGTCAGCGAGCCCATGAGCCACACGGTGCTGTTGTTAAATGCCAGGTCAGTACAAAATAAGACCGCCCTCATCCAGGATGTTATTTTGGATGAGGGTGCTGACCTGGCATGTATTACTGAGACCTGGGTGGGAGAGGAGGGTGGAGTCCCCCTTTCCCAGCTATGCCCACCTGGGTACTCAGTCCAGCACCAGTGTCGCCCGGTGGGCCGGGGAGGTGGAGTTGCTATAGTCTACAGGAGTTCCATCTCCTTGACCAGGCTTCCTGTCTCCTTGGGAGAAGGTCTGGAGGGCCTGTATTGTGTGTTGGGCTCACGAGACAGATTGGGGATTCTGTTGGTGTACCGCCCACCCTGCTGCATTCCAACAGTCTCCCTGCCTGAGCTGACAGAGGTGGTCTCGGACCTGGTGTTGAGGACCCCCAGACTGTTGGTACTGGGGGACCTCAACATCCATGCCGAGGCTACCTTAACTGGAGCAGCTCAGGACTTCATGGCCACCATGACAACCATGGGGCTGTCTCAACATGTCATGGGCCCAACACACCAGAAGGGCCACACTCTGGACCTAGTTTTCTCAACGGGACTGGGGGATGGTGGTTTGGATGTGGAGGGGATGGCTTTGACTCCATTGTCATGGTCAGACCACTTCCTGGTCAAGTTTAGGCTATTAGCTACTCCAACCCTCTGCAAGGGTGGGGGATCCATTAAGTTGATCCGCCCTCAGAGACTAATGGATCCGGATGGTTTCCTGAAAGCTCTGGGGGATTATCCAGCTGACATGATTGGCGCTCCTGTCGAAGCTCAGGTCACCTTATGGAACAGGGAGATGACCCGGGCAGTTGACATGATCGCACCTAAGCGCCCTCTCCCCCTACGCAGAGCCCAGACAGCTCCTTGGTATACATCTGAGTTGAGGGCAATGAAACGGGAGGGGAGACGGCTGGAGCGCAAGTGGAGAAAATATCATGGTGAGTCCGATCAAACACGGCTTAGAGCCCACTATCGGGCCTATTCCGTGGCTATACGGTTGGCGAAAAGGCAGTATTTCGCCAACCGTATTGCTTCCTCAGAGTGCCGTCCAGCGGAGCTGTTTCGGGTGGTCCGGGAACTTCTTCAGCCAGGAGATAGGGTGGAGGCCCAGGACCATTCGGTGGCACGCTGTGATGAGTTTGCTGTTCACTTTGAGGGAAAAATTGCTCAGATTCGCAGTGAACTGGACTCCACTATTGATACAGTATCAAGGGATGTGTCCAGTGCACCGTGCTTAGGTCCAGTGTTATTGGATGAGTTTCAATTGTTGAGACCCGAGGATGTGGACAGGGTGCTTGGATCTGTCCATTCCACCACCACACTGCTCGACCCTTGCCCTTCTTGCCTAATTGAAAGATTCTGCCAGGGGGGTTCGCACCTGGGTCCAGGAAGCTGTAAATGCCTCATTAAGAGAGGGAGTGGTCCCTGCTGCCTTAAAGGAGGCAGTAATTAGGCCACTCCTAAAAAAAACAACCTGGACCCAGGGCTGGTGGGTAACTACCGGCCAGTAGCGAACCTCCCTTATTTGGGCAAGGTGTTGGAGCGGGTGGTGGCCGGACAGCTCCAGGCGCTGCTGGATGAAACGGATTTTCTGGATCCATTTCAATCTGGTTTCAGGCTGGGTTTTGGAACAGAGACTGCCTTGGTCGCCCTGTACGATGACCTTTGCCGGGAGAGAGACAGGGGGAGTGCAACCCTGTTGATACTCCTGGACCTCTCAGCGGCTTTCGACACCATCGACCATGGTGTCCTTCTGGATAGGCCGGCCAGGTTGGGAGTTGGAGGCACTGTTTTGCAGTGGTTCCGCTCCTTCCTGGCTGACCGTGTCCAGAAGGTGGTGCTGGGGGACAGTTGCTCCGCCCCGTGGCATTTACGTCATGGGGTTCCTCAGGGCTCAATACTGTCTCCCATGCTGTTTAACATCCACATGGAACCACTGGGAGAGGTCATCAGGAGGTTTGGGCTGAGGAGTCAGCAGTATGCTGACGATACTCAGCTCTACCTCTCATTCTCCACCAATCCAGGTGAGGCGGTTTCTGTCCTGAACTCGTGTCTGAGCCAGATAATGGACTGGATGAGGGTTAATAAATTGAAACTCAATCCAGACAAGACGGAAGTGCTGTTAGTGGGTGCTTCGCCGGACAGGTTAGAGGGCCACTTCCCTGTCTTGGATGGGGTTGCACTCCCCCTAAGGGACAGGGTCCGCAGCTTGGGGGTGCTCCTGGACCCTGGTCTAACTCTGGAAGCCCAGGTGGATTCGGTGGCCAGGGGTGCCTTCCTTCAGCTGCGGAAAATATACCAGCTCTGCCCCTACCTAGACGAGCAGAGCCTCATGACAGTTACGCATGCGCTGGTAACATCCTGTATTGATTACTGCAATGCGCTCTACGTGGGGCTGCCTTTGAAGACGGTCCAGCGATTGCAACTGGTTCAGAATCGTGCGGCGCGGCTGGTGAGTGGTGGGGCCGCCAGAGATCACATCACGCCGATTCTACGTAACCTGCATTGGTTACCAGTTGCTGCCCGAGCCCAATTCAAAGTGCTTGTCTTGACATATAAAGCCCTAAACGGCTTGGGACCTAGATACCTGAAGGACCGCCTCCTTCCATATGAACCTACCCGGCAATTAAGATCTAGCCAGGGGGCCCTCTTGAAAGAGCCATCCCTCAAGGAGGTGAGAGGGATGGCTTGTAGACATAGGGCCTTCTCGGCAGCTGCCCCCAAGTTATGGAATGCCCTCCCAAGTGAGATCCGCCTGGTGCCAACATTGATGACATTTCGGCGCCAGGTAAAAACCTTCCTGTTCCAGAAGTTTTTTAATTGATACAACATAGACTGGGGTCCTTTGATGGCAATTTTAGTGATGATTTTAGTATAAGGTTTTACTGTTGTTTTAATTATTTATTGATATTTGATATCTTAACTGTTTTAATTCCTTGTTGTAAGCCGCCCAGAGACCTTGGGTAGTGGGCGGCATATAAGCCGTAAAAATAAATAAAAAATAAAATAAAAAATAAAGATCTTATGGGGATTTGGAAGGACAAGCCAGGACAGGAATGAATTAGGTGTCCCTGCTGGAGTATTTGTCCTGCACCCCCAACCAACTGCAAATTTAAGGCTCAATCTTATCTGGATGGCAGGCAAAATAACCTGTGATTTGTCCACTTTGGGGTGTATGTGTGTGATTTCTAATGAATTTCTATAGAGCCTGAAAAATCCAATCAATTCCTCCAATTTGGCAGTTAGCAGGTAGTGTCAAAAGTTTAGAATATCCTCTTGTTGTTGTTGTTGTTGTTGTTGTTGTTGTTGATGAGGATGATGATGAGGATGATGATGATGAGGAGGAGGATGATGATGATGAACCTTCGGCACTCCAAATGTTTTGGACCATAACTCCCATAGTCCTTTGTCATTGGCAATCTAGGCTTGGAATTCTGGGAGTTGTGGTCCAAAACATCTGGAGTGCTGAAGGTTTGCCACCACTGTGATAGGATATCATTTGTGCAGGTAAAAATGAAAGAAATTTAAGTTTCATGCTAATCTAAAAATATCACAAGTATGTTTCTACTATTTTCTTGTTTGAAAACTTTGTCTGCATTTTGCACCAAACCTCTCCTATTTTTCATTCAAAACTTTTTAAAATGAGAAATCCTTTCCCCCCACCCCACACAGAAACCTACTAGGTGTTTTTTTGTTTTTGTTTTTTTGTCAAAGGTAGTTGATGACCTTTTCACTCTTCCTTAGGAGAAGGAAAAAATCTCTGTTTGTGTCTCTGAGTATTGATATACCCCTTTGAGGGGATAAGTAGTGAGCAAATATTTGAATATTTGTTGTTTCATTGTTGACTATTCTCTTTACTCTACCAGAAGATGCCACAGATTATACCTGGGATTGTATCTTGAAAACATGAGGAGGAATCCAAATGGTATCCTTGTTCAAAATCAAAGGTCATGTCATAATCCTTCAACTCTACCTGTTGACTTCTTGACTTCTTCCAGTCCTCAAGTGACACTCAAGTACACAGAATGTACGAGAGGACAGAATGTACTGAAGGAGACTCTCGGCTCCTCGAACCTAGTGTTGTCAATGCTAGCCAAGCCCTGCAAGTAGGATTCTCTCCTAACCCTTCTTGGAGACCTTTGATTTGATTTGCCGGTCACCTCTCCAGCTACTAAGCAGGGCAGACCTTGCTTAGCTTCACATGTCAGACAAGATTGCATGTCTTTAGGGCAGATGGTGGAAGTGTTAGTGGTAAGCAAATTTTCTTTTCTTTTCTTTTCCTTCCTTCCTTCCTTCCTTCGTTCCTTCCTTCCTTCCTTCCTTCGTTCCTTCCTTCCTTCCTTCCTTCCTTCCTTCCTTCCTTCCTTCCTGTCTGTCTGTCTGTCTGACTGACTGACTGACTGACTGACTGACTGACTGTCTTTCTTTCTTTCTTTCTTTCTTTCTTTCTTTCTTTCTTTCTTTCTTCATGTCTGTCTGTCTGTCTGCCTGTCTCCTTTTCTTTTCTTTCTTTCTTTCTTTCTTTCTTTCTTTCTTTCTTTCTTTCTTTCTTTCTTTCTTTCTTTCTTCATGTCTGTCTGTCTGCCTGCCTGTCTCCTTACCTTCCTTCCTTCCTTCCTTCCTTCCTTCCTTCCTTCCTTCCTTCCTTCCTTCCTTCCTTCCTTCCATAAAAACATCTGGAATCCTCTTGAGATTTCCCAGAACTCTTGGAAAAAAATGACTGTTTTCTCCTGTGAAAAGTTGCAGGCGTATGCATCCTACTGCCTTGACATTGTTCAATCTCGGAATTAAAGAGGAGGAAGCAGATGTCAGGAAGAATATGAGAACGTGAGTGCCACGGAGCATGTGTGCAAGCCAACAGATAACTGTGACATGGTGGAAGGCAGGAGGAAAAGCTCCTGTCACCTCCTCCCTGGTTTTCACCTGGCAAATCCCCCAGGCGGCATCCCCATAAACAGCCCCTTCCAAGAGAACGTGATTATTAGTCTCCTATCTGTCAGGTTTCTCTCCACGATGCACCCCTTTCCATCCTAACAATGCCCTGAATAAAGTAAATATTTAATGTCCCTCTTCAATATTTTAATGGAGGGTTTCTCCCTTTCAAAAATGTAACACATTTGCCCAAGAGAGGAAGGAAGGAAAGAAGAGGAAAGGGGTTAGTAATGGAATTTATAGAAAAGCCTTAGCAGCCTAGTTCAGATCCTAAAGAAAATCAAACATGAACTACATTCATGCTGGGGAAAGTTTAAAGCAGTAGGAGAAGAAGACCAAAGACAAGATGGACTGACTCCCTCAAGGAAGTCCCAGCCTGGTGTCTACCTCAGCGAGGCACTTGAGGACAGGAGGTGTCTCATTCATGAGGTCACCATAAGTCAGAACGGATATGACAACACATAACACTGACTTCTGAGAAGAATGAATGAGGTGTTGAAGCCTCAGCGCAGATTCCAGAGCATCATCCTCCGACATCCCATTGTAGATGTTTTCAGCACATGAACATATGCAGTTAACAACAAAAAGTAACTTATCCTTGGCTCGTTCAAGCCTCCGGTGCCACCATCCCCCATTCAGGGAACGATGAAGGATCTAATTGTATTTTTACTGGGAAGGAAATATTGTGACTATTTTCTTTCTGCCAGGTGACACGATGAACATTCCTGAGTACGCCTCCCATTGTGGTACTTTTCGTTTTGTGGTATGGGTTTTTTTCTTCCAGAAATATACCTTAAGTATGTACTTTGTTTACTTTCAGAGAGAGGAAATGTGGAATTCTTGCTCCTCATTGCAAAATAATAATAATAATAATAATAATAATAATAATAATAATAATAATAATAATAATAATAATAATAATAATAATAATAATAATAATAATAATAATAATAATAATAATAAACCCTTATTCACTTGGTGGAGGATTTGAACTCAGAGCATTCCATTCTCACACCAACATAATCTAAGCAGAGCACAGGCTGTGTGCAGTCATGGGCAGGGACCTGTTGGTGTAGACCACTTTCTGTGGAAAGCCTAAACCACCACGAGGATTGCACATTGCCTAAGAGAGCGGAAGGGGGAGGGCAGCAGCTGGAGAAGCCGAGGCATGAAATAAATTTATTTGCTGCAGCACAGGGGTTGTTCCAGCCAAATCCGCTGGCCGTGCAGGTCCACCGGGAGCCGCCCAACGAGCCAATCCTTTGCTTTGCGCCTGAATTTCTCGTTTCCACCTGTTGCCATGAGAACCTGGCCTGCTCAGAACGTGTGGAGGAACATAAACATCATGCAATGCATCCACACAAATGACAACACACTCTGTTGTGTTATTTGGGAAATTGTCTCTCTGGATCGAGGAGGGGGAGGGGAGCATGGCTTCATTTTGCAAATTCCTCAGGCTCCATTTTGCAAATAGAGTCCCTGGATATCTTTAAGTCTTTCTACAACCTGTGTGTGCATCTACTGGATCGCTCACTGATTTAGGCATCTGGGTGAGGAGTCAGAGGTTGGGGGTTCAATTGCCCCACTGGGCTACCGGGAGGAGAGCCAGCCTGAGTAGCCGTGGGCTAGCTGCACAGATCCTAATCACCAGAAGAATCATAGAATCTGAGAGTTAGAAGAGGCCTCAAGGGCCATCCAGTCCAACCCCCTGCCGTGCAGGAACCCCCACCACAGCATTTCCGACAGATGGCCATCCAGCCTCTGCTTAAAAACCTCCAAAGAAGGAGACTCCACCACCCTCCTTTGGGACAGCATCTTCCACTGCCGGACAGCTCTAACCATCAGGAGGTTTGTCCTAACGTTCAGATGGAATCTCTTTTCCTGTCGTTTGAAACCATTCCTCTGAGTGCTAATCTCTGAAGCCATGGAAAACAAACCTGTTCCTCTTCAATATTACATCCTTTCAAATATCTGGAAGTTGAGTCATGGCTACTGGACTTCTTTTTTGAGAGATAGAAATCTTTCGCTGTTCATCCAAACAGCTTCGTCGGTCTTTCAAATATTTAAACATGGGTATTGTATCCCCTCTCAGCCTTCTCTTTATAAGACTAAACATTCCCAGCTCCCTTAGCCATTCCTCGTAAGACATATGTTCCAGACCTTCAACCATCTTGGTTGCCCTCCTCTGGACCCACTCAAGGTTGTCAACATCCTTTTTAAACTGAGGTGCACAGAACTGGACACAGGACTCCAAGTGGGGTCTGACCAGAGAAGAATAGAGTGGCACTATCAACTCCCTTTCTCTAGATACTATGCTTCTGCAACAAGAATTACATTGGCTTTCTTGGACAGCATTGGCTATCTTGGCCATTATGGCAAGCCCCTTCTGAGTACTCTTGAGCTAGGAAACCCTCAGAAGGGTTTTAGAATGGACTCCAGGAAACTCCATGATTATGATTATATACTGGCACCCATGAATGTCGTTCCTCATCTCTGGACCGTATCTGGTCCTCTTCCTCTTCTCCAAAATGCTAAGTGGAGTCAATCAAAATTATGAAAACATTGGTACCACATAACAGATACAATTTTTAACCAATGAAGTAAAAAGGGGTGGGGTGGGGAGCTGTGTGGCCATTACAAAATAGGCCACTAATAAAAAAACAAAAAATCATTGCAAGCTTTTGAAGGCAGTACAGTGGTACCTTGGATAACGACGGTAATTCGTTCTCCGAGGTTAGTCGTTATCCGAAACACGTCGTTATCCGAAATGCGGTTTCCCATAGGAATGAATGGGAAACCGTTTAATCCATTCTGGAGCCTAGGAAAAAGGTATACACACCTGTTTTTTTGCTCAAAACTCTTTATAAAGTGCACTTTAAAGGTACAGATGCAATGCCACCCGGGATAACTCTTTTTTACTGATGCATGCTGGAAATTCGTTATCCGAGGCAGTCCATAGGGAAAATTCATTATCCGAGGCAGCCCACAGGAAAATTTGTTATCCAAGGCAACCCATAGAGAAAATTCGTTATCCGAGGCAGACCTATACCTAGAAATTGTGATTCATTATCCGAGGCAGCCCACAGGGAAAATTCATTATCAGAGGCAGTCCCATACCCAGAAATTAGCAGTTGTTATCCGAATTATTCATTTTCCGGGGCAGTTGTTATCCGAGGTACCACTGTACCTTTTTTTTTTAATTTTTATAATTTTATTATTATTATAAATAAAAAGGAAACCTTACATAAAAATACACATCATTACCAATCTTGATCTCAAATCTAAATATAAATTGTACCTTCTTTTTCAAAGCATATAAAGCTATCACCTGTAGCCTAGTCTTGCATTTCCAAGTTTTAACCAAAAACCTAAGTATCTGTTAAATATCAAAAGAACGTAAGTACAGCCTCCTGGAACAGGCCACAGCCCATCTATTCCAGCATTCAGTCTCACACAGTGGCTCACCATTTGCTTCAGGATATATCCAAGCAGATGTCTTCACCTGCTTACCGAAGGTTGTCCTTAGGCATGCATCATGATACCCATTGATACCCTTGTTCTCTATGAATTTGTCCGATCCTTTTTTGAAGCTGTCAAGGTTGACAGCTGTCACCACTTCTTCTGGCAGGGAGTTCCACAGACTAATGATCTTCTAAGTGAAAAAGTACTTTCTTTGAGATCTAGCACCCAAAAGTTTCCTGGAGTGCCCTCTAGTTCTGGTAATCAATATAGTAGTAGTAAGAGTAACAGCAGAAGCAGTAGTTCATCTTCTTCTTGATGATGATGATGATGATGATGATGATGATGATGATGATGATGATGATGATGATGATGATGATGATGATGATGATGGATAAAAATGCCAGTTTTTTACAGTTATCTGAGTACAGATGCAGGGGCAGGCAATTCCTTTATAAACCCCTAAAGGAATAATACAGTCCATCATGGGATGTTGTTAAGAGGGTGGGACTTCATGGCTCAGAAAGTCCAGTGGTCCTCTGGTATGGTGTCTTGTTTTGCCAGGCATTTATCTGCAATGTAAGTTAGGGGAGAGGCAAGCTCCATGCAAGTTGTGGCTTTAAAGTCACAGCTGAGGAAGCTGTTGATTGAACCCCCCTCCTCAGTTCTTCAGACAAAGAAGATCTGAGCCCAGATGTCCCATGAGTGGTTTTGCCTTCCTCTGGTGCATTCTCATTCACAGGCAAATCCTTTTGGCCAACCTCTTGGGGAGACAGAAATGATGAAGAACTGCAGAGCTACTTTTTGTAATGATCTTCTCAGCTTGTATACAGGCCCATCTCAGTGGTCTTACGTTTCACGCCATGGAAGAATTGGGTTTGGGGGCCAAGTCTAAATCCACACTCCACTGATGACCTGAAATGATGAACTGCGGACTCAAGGAGGAGGGCAATGGGGAAATCTCCCTTCCAGACCCTTCCAGCCAACCCCGAGAAGTTTGCTACGTTATCAGGAAGGAAAAAGCAATATCGGCTGTTGAAAAATTAACATGCCATTTTGCCGGCTGCCTAGGTCCTTCTTGGCTTGTCAATAAAATCTTCTTGCCAGAGTCCTTAATGTGACATGAAGCTGATGCCAGAGCAGGCTATTACTTCCAGATTCACATCATATTTAATTTATTACACAACCTGGTGTTATTGCCCTTATTGATGAACTATACTGTGTAAAATGATTATTTGTTAAAGATTCTGCTGTAGTAAAATATCTTTATGGCTCTGCAAATGTATTTGTAAAAAGAGAGAGAGAAAGAGAGAGAGAGAGAAAGAGAGAGAGAATGAGGGGGGGGGAGAGGGGCGCAAGGGAGTTCTTATTATGATCATTATTATGGTCTGTCTTTCTGCTCTTCATAATAATGGCTTGCTTACCTGTAGGCAAAATTGCAAACCAGGCACACAATGTTATAGTGCTGAAATGATATAGCACTCTAATATGAAGATTGCCAGTCCTGGTGATTTAGGACGGACCCTTTCAAACTCTTCAAAAATCTTCTAAAGCAGTAGGGGCATCAAAGGTGGAGCTCTATGACAGAATGTCTTGTCTGCCGAGGTGGTGATCCCAGTTTCATAGGGGTGGGAGAGTTCACCCCAGACTTTAATTGGATCTTTGTCTTTGTAGTAAGGATAGAACAAATTGGAGCAATCTTTGGAAATCATACTGACCAATTCCTCCTGCCTGGATTGGAATGAGACAACGAAGACCATTCCATAGGTTCTGCACCTGTCGGCTGGGAGGTTGCTGGATAATATGGTTGCTGGTCATGTAGGTCCCTGGCCACAGAGCCAGAGGGTGGGAGTTCAATTCCCACTGGGTCTCCTTGGCACGGGGTGGACTTGATTAAAGAGATATTCTCTTGGAAGATATTAAAAAACCCCAGCCGGCTTCCTGAGCAAGGTCACTTGAGAAGCATTGAACCCCAATCTGTGCGGGGAAACCCCGGATGAAGGAACAATGGATTCCATGGGGCCTAATGCTCGGGAAGCAGGCTTGCTCTTATCTCTCGCCCCACATTAGCCAAGCAAGGCCATGAGATGGTATGTCAAGAAATAACAAGCTGTCTGGTAATCATTCATCAAGACCCCTGCTATGTGACACTGCTACATCAGAGAAGCCCTTCCCAGGAATTCATCAGCCTACACCATCCTGACACATAGACTCTCGCCCCATCTCTGATGCTCTGCCTTTGCAACTAATAAAAGAGCCTGGGACTCATGCTTGCGGAGGAAGCTGTTGCAATGAGGCCTGCCTTGTTGAACCCAAAGATGTGCCTATGTGGAATCATTACTACACTTGATGACCTAGAGAGGGTCCCTTCCAGCCCTGCAGGTCTGAGATTTTTTGAGATTTCTTCAGTCCCAACCTCTGAACAACATCCCTCGATGCTACATGAAGCCCCAAACATTTGAAAAACAAGGGCAAAGCTAAGGTAGAATCCTCTCCAAAGTATAGTTTTCTACTTCTATGTGTATTTTAAAATTAGGTATAGAGGTGTAGAGGGTTACTCACAAGAAGCATCTCCCCTGTGAGAAAAATAAACACCAGCCATCTCATTGTCAGCCTACATATTCCTTGGCTGCACCCTACCAGATTAAAACTCCTCTTCAAATAACATTTCAAATATCAGCTGCTGTGCTTAATATCTCTCTTCTGTAATATTTCTCCCAGTTTCCTACAGACCTACCTGTCCCTTGGGTAATTTCTTTGTCTAGGCCTTGTTGATTTTTTTAAGGAACACGCTATCTTCACTACCCATCAGTTTGTCTCGTCGGATCCTCGGCGTGAAGTCATCATTAATAGAAGGCAGGTCTGTCTTATTTCTTGTTTTCCCTGTTGGCCTGGAGTACAATTTCTTTTCTTCTCTCTTGGACTAAATTGCATCTCTGCAGGCATGAAACGAAAACCCAGCATCCGTTGGCTTCCTCATTGCCTTCCTCAAATCCATGTTTGGTGAATACAGAATGTACTAACACCTGCAGTACCAGTTGACTCTTGAGCTCAGCAGAACATCGGGACTGAAGCAGTGGAGAAGAAAACCAACCATTATTGGCGGCCAGCTCCATCTTTAAATGTCATTTTCTGAATGCAACCAATCAAAAGATCTTATTACACTCCTATGACTCCTTTCAATGATGCTGATGCATCATACGGAGAAAGTACACTGTGATCAGGAGAGAACGAATTGAACAGTATCACCCAAGGTTTACTCCCATGGTATTATGGCGGTGTAACACAAGAATCATAGAATCATAGAGTTGGAAGAGACCTCAAGGGCCATCCAGTCCAACCCCCTGCCATGCAGGAACCCACCATCACAGTACAGTATTTCCAACAGATGGCCACCCAGCCTCTGCTTAAAAACCTCCAAAGAAGGAGACTCCACCACCCTCCGTGGCAGCATCTTTCACTGCTGGACAGCTCTAACTGTCATGAAGTTCTTCCTAACGTTCAAATGGAATCTCTTTTCCTGTAGTTTGAAACCATTGCCCCGAGTCCTAGTCACTGAAGCCATGGAAAACAAACTAGTTCCCTCTTCGATATGACATCTTTTCATATAGTTAAACATGGCCATCATATCCCCCCTCAGCCTTCTTTTTGAAAAGCTAAACATCCCCAGCTCCCTAAGCTGCTCTTTGTAAGACATTTCTTCCAGATCTTCAACCATCCTGGTCACCCTTCTCTGGACCCGCTCGAGGTTGTCAACATCCTTTTTAAATTGAGAAGTGTGAATCCTGTTGGTGAATTGCCACAAGTGGAGAAGTTAGTGCAGGCATTTGCAGTTGTACACTAAGTTGCCAGAGGTGGCTGGAGGCACAACTGCCAGCATTAGCAGAGGCAAAGCGTTCTGCTTATATACCACCCTATAGCGCTTCAAGCACTGTCTGGGCAGTTTACAATTTAATGATGCAGGCTATTTATTTATTTTATTATTTATTTATTAAGCTTATATACCGCCCATCTTCCCAAAGGAACTCCGGGCAGTTAACAACAAACAATGCAACAAAATAGCAGTTAAAAAACACGGAGTTAGCCAAATAACAAACAAAACGATAAAAACCAAAGTTGCAGATGGTGGGGCGGGGGGGGGGGGAGGAATCAACCAAATGCCTCCTGGAAGAGGAGAGTTTTCAGAGCCTTCCGGAAGGCTGGCAGGGACTCTGCTAGGCGCACTTCTGCTGGGAGATGATTCCACATGGTGGGGCCAGCCACAGAGAAGGCTCGGGTACGGGTGGATGTTCTCCGAGCCTCCCTGGGCATGGCCGCACGCAGATTGTGCGCTTGCGACAACCTAGTCGGATGGGCCGATGACGGGGCTACACATTGCCCCACAACCCCAGCAAGCTGGGTACTCATTGTACCGACCTCAGAAGGATACAAGGCTGTGTCAACCATGAGCTGGCTACCTGGGATTGAACCCCAGGTCGTGAGCACAGTTTTAGCTGCAAGACAGGCATTTAACCACTGCGCCATGAGGCTTTTTATGGTGTCATAGATAGAACAGTGGGCTGGCACCCTGGGGGTCTGGGTTCCTGCTCTGCTATGGAACCCACTGGAGCAAACAGCACGTGAAACCATGCCTTGGGTATCTCATGTATCTTGAAAATTAGGCTGGGGTCAATATCGGTCAGAAATGACTTGATAACAGAGAACATAGCAAAACAAGTGCTCACCAAGGAGATTTACAAGAGGCAGGAGGCGGTTATCTTCATTATACCCTTACCCATAGAATCATAGAATCATAGAATCATAGAGTTGGAAGAGACCTCAAGGGCCATCTAGTCCAACCCCCTGCCATGCAGGAACCCCCATCACAATATTTCCGACAGATGGCCATCCAGCCTCTGCTTAAAAACCTCCAAAGAAGGAGACTCAACCACCCTCCATGGCAGCATATTCCACTGTCGAATAGCTCTAACTCTCATGAAGTTCTTCCTAATGTTCAAATGGAATCTCTTTTCCTGTAGTTTGAAACCATTGCCCCGAGTCCTAGTCTCTGAAGCCATGGAAAGCAAACCTGTTCCCTCTTCAAACTGTTTGTAGGTCAAAACCAACCTTTGATGTGAGCTCTGAAGCTATACCTCTAGTGCAACACTTCCCAGGCTTGGGTTCCCAGATGTTCTTGGACTGCAACTCCCAGAAGCTTTCACCACTAGGTTTCTGAGAGATGAAGTCCGAGAACATCTGGGGGAGCCAAGGTTTGGAACCAGTGATCTAGTGCTTAAAATCAAGCCTCTGGAGGAGTGGGCAGAATTTCCATGGACACCTATGACAGTGGAATGTACAAGAAAATAGGAATGCAAGACACAGAGGTACACACATAGCAATCTGAATGAAGGAACATTCTGAAAAGTGACACAGGGACAGAACTCTGCTTTATTCAAGTCATCAGTGTTTCTTAAAATGCATTTTTGAGTCCCAGATGAAATTGTTCCCCTCCACCATTCTTCTCTCCACCATTTCCCTCCCTGCTTCCCACATACACACACACACCCCTTCTCATGCCCACTTTGGGCCCAACAGAAAGTCCCTTAGTGCCTCTCGATCATTTCAAAACTGAGCTATAATTTTCATGCTTAACAGAAGACGTATTGGTGAGCGTTCACATTAAGTGGAACTAATGACACCGTTAACTGCTAAATAACTAAGGAATAACTACCCTGTAATTTATGACGCAGCACGGACATTTGTGCGGCAACTTCCAGAGACGGTAGGCTGGCAACGAGAGCAAAGGACCTGGAACTTTTCCCCAGGCTGGCATCTCAGAGTCAAAGGCAAAATTGCGAATGCAGCAGAAGCACACAAAAAATGAAATCCCCTGAGCTAAACCCAGCATGGCATTGCCCAGCCATTAGAATACTCCACTATAATAAAAAAACAAACCCACTGTTAATAAATTCCAAACAGATCATTAATTCTCATTCCAATTATTGTTCTGAACCCAAGCACCAGGCAGAATGACACATGGGTGCTTTCATTCTGAAAAACGGAAACAGCAGGTTGGCTTGCCAAAATGGCTTCTCCGCCCTGGGTGCGCCCGGTTGTCTCCTACCCTTGTATGATCCTACTGTGAGGTCCCATGGGCTCTTAAGACACTCATTCTCGTTGGAGGTGCCAATGGTGGGGTGAGAAAGCCTTCTTGGAACTCTCCATGGTGGTGAACAGTATCCCTCCAGAATGGTTTCAGCACTTTGGACAGCTGCCCTACAGTTTGGACTAAGATCCAGAACAAATTCGCCTCCCCACCCCATATCATATATAAAAACACATACACACACACAAGAACCCTCTCAGAAGATCCATCCATCCATCCATCCACCCATCCATCCATTCCCTCTGGGCCTCCTGAGAGTAGCTCCAGCTTCTGTGGCCTTGGGCAACCCACACAGCCCCAGGGCTCCTGGAGAATGACTCTCTACCTAGGGAAGCCTGAAAAGGGTCACCATAATAGCTCAGAATTGACCTCCTCATCCTGCTCTTGGAGCTGCAGAGATGGAAGCAATTACATGGATCATCAAGTCCAGACCCAGTCAGTGGGGGGTGGGTGCATGTGGACCAAATTCCGAAGATTTGAAGGCACACTATTATAATTATCACGCCATGTTGCAGGCATTCTACAGGCAGATCAGCCAGCTTGGTGTGTCTGGGGGGAGGGTGAGAGAATGGGAAAAGATTCCTCCTTACACCATCATGGAGTAATGTAGTTGGAAGGGACTTTGAAGGCCATCACGTTCAACTCCCTGCTCCATGCTCCAGCAGAGGGTTGACCAATGGTTGCCATGCAGGGGGGAAAGAATAAGTGAAGATCTAAATCCCTGCTAAATACCTATTTAACAGTGGGAGCTTGAAGGCATGGGAAAGATTGCGGTGCATGTGAAAGGCAAGTAGTGCAAAGAGAGACTCAACTCAGGTGTGTGTTAAGAAAAAGAGGAGCCAGAAACAAACAGAAAATCCCAAATGGCTGTTGAATGACAGCGAGCAGAAAAATAAGATTGACTGAGATAGGAACAAGAGTGGGAGAGAATGAGATGTAATTTAGGATTCTTCTCTTCCTGGCTCGCTCTTCCCCAATTCTCATGTGCCAGACCAAACTCATCACATTTTTGTCAAGGAGGGCAGGTGAGATGGGGGTGGGCAGAGCAAAACTCTAACTATGTGCCACAGTTGAAGGAGTTATCTTGTGCTCTCTCTCTCTCTCTCTCTCTCTCTCTCTCTTTCCTTTTTTTCAACAGAGCTAACACTCTGTACATGAAATAAAGGTTATCTTGAAGAAAAAGCACCATGGCTGGCATACAAAGGATTCCTTTCCTTCCGTGACAGGGAGTTTGTCTCTGAAAGGCTCCAAGAGAGATTTCTCTCTTGAAAAGGATGGGAAAGCGAACAGGAGCTGGGGAGGGGAAAGAGGCAACCCCCCACTTGATCCTTTCTCTTGCTTTTAAGTACTTAAGAGCATGTTCCATGATGCAGACATAACTGCCATGGAGCTTAGTGAGGTGGACTCCTAGCTAAGTGGGTACAGAATTAAAATCTAAGTACAGTGGAACCTTGACTTACGTCATTAATACGTTCCAGAGGTCTAGACTTAAGTCAAACATGACTTAAGTCAAATGAACTTTGCCCATAGAAAGTAATGGGAAAGTGGATTAATTCATTCCAGATGATGAAAAAGATCCCCGAAAACAGCAATTTAACACAAATTTGACTGAGATAGGAGATTCCTTCCGGGGATGTAAATGAAATGTCTCTTCAAAGAGAGGAGGAGGCAGTGGAATTATAGTCCACAAGTTATACGCCTCCACTTTTTAATGTTCATAGCAACAATGTCTAACATTTAAGTTTTACTTATTTTTAACCTGACGTTCCAAGTTCTGAACAACTCTATGCTTACCATTAGAGTCCCACAACTGTACAGCTCCCCAACTAAAATGCTTCCATTGTGGACCAGACTTCTGCAGCCAGATTTTTTACAAGACTGAGCCGACTGTCTAACCAGCGAGGCCAGCCCCGAGCTCCCGGCCCTTCTTCTCCTCCGGCAGGAGCGGCGGCTTCAGTGAGGCCGAGGACCAGCTCCAGGTGCTTGGAGCTGGCCTCGCCGAAGCCGCCACTGCCGCTGCCGCTGCCGGAGGAGAGGAAGAAGGCAGGAGCAGTTTGGAGGCAGCAGCCGCGATGCTGGGTCGTGGCTGCCGCCCGATTCCAGTACCTTATGCCGGGGCTCCGAGCTGTAAGTCAAAGCCTGCGACTCAAGTCAAACAGGCCCCTTCTTGCTGCAAGTCAAATATGCTGCAAGTCAAGCAGCATGTAAGTCAAGGTTCCACTGTAATGTTTTTAACAAGGAGGAGAACAAAGAAGAGGTCCACCTGGAAGAGATTACTTAAAAGACATGTCTCAACTAGAGGAGGGGAAACCCTGAGAAGGACCTACATATGTCCTACTAATGTCCTTGCTCATTCATTGTTGTTCACTGCCTTGAGTTGCTTTCACTATTTATTTATTTATTTATTTATTTATTTATTTATTTATTTATTTATTTATTCAACTTATATGCCGCCCACTACCCAAAGGTCTCTGGGCGGCTTACACTAGCGGTATACAAACCATAAATAAAACTAAAACTAAAAAACCACAAAGGCCCCTAATCTGGCTTGCTGAGCTTCATTGGTAAAGTCCTGTCCCTTCCTTAAAGCCCACCCCCTTGTAAAACTCTTGGACATCCTACTTCTGTCTGTTGGCAAGTCCTTGGCAAGTCCAAATGTGTTCCTTGCCACTGTGGAAGAGGGAGAGCAGCCAGGCTCACCTTCATCATGCCTCAAACAGGGCTGGTTGATAGGTTATTTTTCAATTATGTTTTTTCCCCACCACCCTCTGCCCCTCTTACTCCTTGCATGCCAGGTCTTAAATTTCCCACTGCAAAACGTAGCGAGAGGGATTTTTCATGTACTACCTTTCTTTGTAAGCCATTGGGAGGGGGGCGTTGAGCTAAAAAGAAGGTCACTGTTACCTGAAAGGATCCTCTTGTTGTATCCCAGGATGTCTCAATGCCATAGAAGGAGAACAATGGTGAAGCCTCTTCACGCAACATATGCCAAAGAGACATTTGGCATGGCTCGGTCTCTACCAACTGTTCCAGGTGACTATGAACATGAGCAGATGACTGGAGGAGCCCTAAGTATCACAGACCTAACCCTTGCATTTGCAACTGAACTGTTGTGCTATATCCATGGTTGGCTAGCTCCTACCGCTAGCTACGCTGGACAGGATTTATGGGAGTTGTGGTCCAAAAATACCTGGGGGGCCTAGGTTGGACTGTGCTAGACAAACCAGAATGGAGTGGTAGGTAAAGTGAAACAAACCAAATCAACCATACAATCCATAAAATCCACTCCTCTTTGAGAAGAGGTAAAAAGGGGAGAGACCACCATAGCTGCACACCACCAACTGAGCAGACTGGAGAACTGCTGTATTCTTGCATATCATTTAGCCACGGCAGGAAAAAATCCAACCAGGGAAAGAGAACAGAAATGGGGCAAGGGAGGAAGCTGGTGGAGAGTGGGCAAGATAAATTAAAATAATAAGAGAGGCCCGGGGTTGGGAAGGATGTGTGTGGGAATCCAGCTTTCTAATTCCGCCGGTGTTTTGTTTTGTTTTTAGGCTATGAACCCGCAAAATTGCCTGTTGGGTTATGTAAGAGAAGTCATTGTGTTTGTGTTGAAAGGGCAGCGTCGTACGAGAGAGTGAGCGCGCAATGCTCCTTGAATGATAAGTGGCCTGGCTGCACGCACAAGGCAGAGGCGAGCGGGCCCGTGTCCAAATTGATTAGTTCTGCTGCCTTCTCATTATTGTTCCATGTGAAGTTTGGCAGGCCGGCAAGGTCAATCCACGTACCAGGGCTTCGTGCTCGCAGCTGGCCGTCAACTCCACAGCCAATGTGCCCCCGCTGCCCTCTTCAGCCTCAGACCCTGGCGCCCAATGCCCACTTTATGGGAAAGAGAGAGAATGAGAGAGAATCAAAGCCATCTGTTTTACATGAGTAATGGAAGCTAGAAACTCACCGGGTTGCAATTTTTCCACATATTGGAAAGTGTTTCTGCCCACGTGCAAGCTTCTGGAAATTTATGCATTTATGAACCTGGGTGCCAATGAGGGTCGGTTCGGCAGTAGTTGCAGAAGCCAAGAATTGGCAGAAGAAAGAATAAGAGGAAGAGTCGGGACCAAGAATGAGCATTCTTAAGAGGGGATATTGACTTATTCTGTCCTATCCACTCTCTTTTTTCCTGTCCCTGCTGCCCCTCCCCCCTTTGCTCCATACACATGCACTCTGTGCAAATTTAAAACAAAACCCACACATTTGGAAATAAGAGCACAGGAATAAGAGTGCTCACTCTTTGTATGTTGCTTCTTCCTGTTCACCTCCCTTGCTCTCCAGGTTACGTACACATTCACCAAGAACTACTCTCCACCCTATCCAAACCAGCAGTGGATGCAGTCATAGAATTTGTCCAGAAAGCACAACTGGCTCAGCATTGCAAAGGCAAAGAGAGGCAAATGAAGAAGTTCGATCTTCTCCTCTGCCGGAAAGAGGCAGTTAAAGAGCTTGGCAGGAGGAAGAAGGATGAAGGGACCATGACAGGAGATGTAAAGGACAAATGGGTGAAGAACCTCTCAAACAGGGAACTCACCCAGACAGAGAGAGAGGTCCTATCCAAAGGCCTAAATTTTGCCATCACACCCAAACAGGTTCCTGTTGTGGATTTCATCACAGCGACAGAATCAGCCATCCACAGCAACAATCTGCCAACAGCAGAAGCAGAACTACTCAGGATAAAAGTCTCTGCTGCATTATCCAGTGCTCAACCACCACCATCCAACCTCACCAGCCAAGAGAGAAGTACTGTGACATCCCTCAGCAGGGATGAGAGCATCACAATTCTGCCTGCGGACAAAGGAAGGTGCACTGTCGTCCTCAATACGGTGGACTACCACGAGAAGGTTATCACACTTTTAGATGATCAGCATACATATGAAAAACTAAGAAGAGACCCCACCAGCAATTACAAGAAGAAAGTAATAGAATGCTTAAAACTCTTGGAGCAGGAAAACGCAATTGACAGGGTGACCTACCACCGGTTATATCCCGGAGAGACAGTCCCCTGCTTTTATGGACTTCCCAAGATCCACAAGCAAGGAATCCCCCTCAGACCTATTGTCAGCAGTATAAATTCAGTGACTTATAACATCGCAAAATACCTGGCAACTATCCTAGCCCCACTGGTTGGACACACGGACCACCACGTACACAACTCAGAAGAGTTTGTTTCTAAAGTCAGGGAGCTCAAACTGGATACAGAGGAAACCATGGTATCCTTTGATGTTACATCACTCTTTACCAGCATACCCACCACTGATGCGCTAATAATGGTAAGGAGAAGATTAAGAGAAGACAGCACCCTCACCTCCAGAAGCCGCCTCAACCCAGACCAGATAGTCCTGCTCCTGGACCTGTGTCTGAACACCACATATTTCATGTACAGAGGGGATTTCTACAGACAGAAGCATGGCTGTGCCATGGGTTCCCCAGTGTCACCAATTGTAGCAAACCGATACATGGAAGAAGTGGAGAAGAAGGCACTCAACACCTTCCCAGGGACAACACCATCCCATTGGTTCAGGTATGTAGATGATACCTGGGTTAAAATAAAGACGCAGGAAGTACAGGCCTTTACAGACCACATCAACGCAGTGGATCCTAATATTAAGTTCACTAGGGAAGACACCCAAGACAACAGGCTGGCTTTCCTGGATTGTGCAGTCATCATCAGACCTGACCGTGGCCTAGGAGTAGAAGTTTACAGGAAACCCACCCACACAGATCAATACTTACTGTTTGACTCCCACCATCCATTACAACACAAGCTAGGAGTCATCAGGACCCTAAGCCACAGAGCAGAGAGCATCCCCACCTCCTCAGAAGCCAAGAAGAAGGAAGACAGGCACCTGAAGACAGCACTTAAGGCCTGTGGATATCCAAGGTGGGCCTTCAACAAAGCAGTGGGCCATCCCAGAAGAACAAGGGATCAGTCTGAGACCCAGACCCGACGGAAGAACCTGGTCATTCCCTACATGGCGGGAGTGTCGGAGACACCTTAAAAGGATTTTTGGCAAACACCACATCCCTGTTTATTTCAAACCCATGAACACACTAAGGCAGAGACCTGTCCACCCAAAGGATCCAATACCAAACCATAAAAGGAGCAATATAGTATATGCAGTCCAATGCAGTGAAGAGTGTTCAGACCTCTACATTGGAGAAACTAAACAGCCATTAAACAGAAGAATGGCCCAACATAGGAGAGGTAACAGCTCAGGACCAGAATCAGCAGTACACCTCCATTTGAAGGAAAAAGGCCTCTCTTTCAAAGATGAGGATGTACACATATTAGACAAAGAAGAGAGGTGGTTTGAGAGAGGAGTAAGGGAAGCCATTCATGTTAGCATTGAAAATCCCTCCCTCAACAGAGGTGGGGGGCTCCGGCATAGTCTATCTGCTACTTATCAGGCTGTACTTTCCACAGTACCCAGGCAAATCAAGGAGCCTTCACCACCAGGTCACAGCTAACGACCCATTCTTGACAGCTAACGACCCATTCTTGATGGGTTTCAGCACCTTAGGCCATTGTTTACCTTAAGGCCATGAACACTAATGTCTCCCTAACGAGCCTATTCAGGCTTTGTTCATCTTATGAGCCAATCAGACAAGGGGACAAGAGGTCAAGCTGACTATAAGAAGGTCTCTTGCACTAGCTGTATTCAGACCGATGAAGCTGTTTGGATGAACAGCGAAACGTTTCTATCTCTCAAAAAAGAAGTCCAGTAGCCATGACTCAACTCCCAGATGTTCATAAAATGGTCACATCTGCACTCCCAGGAATCTAGAGATTATCACACAATCAGATGTAAATTGCTTTTAAATGTGGAATCCAATTTGTACACATCTGTAATCCACTCCCAATAGAAGAGGGAGGCTCGATTCTGTTTCAGGACCAAGCCAAGGTTTTTTTAAAAAAGGTTTGCCTTACATTTCCTCTCACATCCCATCATTTTTATAATATCCAATTCTTCTCTAGGCCCAGGACTGAGGGTGGGTCACTGCATGTACTAAAAGAAAGTAAAGAACATGGCTCACAACTAGAGATGGGCACGACTTAGCGGTATTTCCGTTTCCGTTTCCGTTACTCGGTTCCGTTACTCTACGGAAACGGTAACGGGAATTACTCCCCCAGACTTCGAGCTCGAACCGACGAACGAACAATTTTGGTCTGATTTGTCGTGCTCGTTCCTTGCATCGCGAGATCGCGCGATGCCACACGCGGCACAGAAAAAAAGTTTTTAAAAGTTAAAAAAACCCGGTTCCCGGCCAAAAAGCAGGCGGGAAAATGCCTGCCGTGCCTCAGGGCACCTACCAGAGGGGTTGTTTCTGGAGGTCCCCGGCCTCCCCCCTCATCCCCCGTCCTGGGCTGCTCTGGTGGGACTCGCCGCAGGCTCGCAGCCAGCAAAAAGCCCAGTCTCGCCGCCGGCCGCCGCAATTAAAGCGCAAGCAAGCGGCACGGACGGCACAGGAAAAAACTTTTAAACTCTCCCCCCACCCATTCCCGGGCCAAAAAAGCAGGCGGAAAAATGCCTGCTTGACTAAGGACGCAGGGCACCTACCGGAGGGGTGGTTTCTGGAGGGGGGGGTCCCGCCTCCCCCCCGTCCTGGGCAGCCGGACTCGCGAGTCGCCATCGCCATGCCATGCGGTGCGGGCGGGGGATCCAAAATGGGGTGGCGAACGCAATATTGTTTTTGAAATTGTGGTCCAAAAACACACAAGCACAACAGAAACACGCGAAAATTTATAAACTGCCAGATTTTTCACAGTAGCAGTGGGTTTTTTCTTGCAACAAAATGTCTCTCCTCTCCTCCTCTGTCCTCCATTGATTTTATTTTATTTTATTTTATTTACACCTGCGCAATGATGGGCTGGCCAAGTGGCCAGCCATGTGGGAGTGGACAACCATGCAAATTTTTGGAGCCATCCCACCAGTCGCATGGCCACTTGGCCATGGAGACTTCTGGGATGTGCCAAAAAGCCCCCTAAAACCTGCCCTAGCCCTAACCCTAACCCTTGACTCCGTACCCATACGTCACAGACTGTCTTCTTAGTGGGTCAGAGAGGCACCCAGAGGTGCAACCCACTAGCCCACCGTAACCTTACCCGTCACTAGCCTAACCCTAGCTCTTGCACTAAGCCACCTTAAAGCCAGATCTACTTGCTTGCATTGCACTACACGCAGCAAGTACACTTCCCTTCTGTGTGAGACATGGTGGTGCGGGAGCCTTCCTTGTGTAGGGAAGGTATGACCCTATGACTCTCACACTGGTCTCACGTCTGCACATTATGTTATGCAATATCCATATGGCTATTGCATAGCATTTAGCAGCAGCAGGTGAAGAGGGGAGACCCCCATGTTGAGGGGTCTCCCCGAGCCTGCTTCCCCTTCCTAGGGTGATAGGAGGCACCCACGGGTGCCTCCAGGAGCCCACTTTCCCTTTATAGCGGGCCAGAGGAGGCACCCACCCCACAGAGGTGCCTCCAGGAGCCCGCTCCCCCCCCAAAAAACCAGTACTAACGAAAACAAAAAAACGAAAAAACGAACCGACTAATTTTTGCGAATTTTCGCGAAAACCGGAAACGACCCGAAACGGGACTGGCCCGACTAACGACAACTCGAAAAAATTTTTTTTCAACTCGTGCCCATCTCTACTCACAACATGAACTGAGAAGAAGTACATCTAAAAAAGTAAGAGCAATATCTGAGGGCTTAACTATGCCAAAATAGAGTGATCCAAGACTCGGGTGGTTGGGAGTTCAGTTCCCCACTGTGCTTCCTTGACAGGGAGGGAAGGGATCCTGTGAACTTGATGACCTGTAGCATTATCAATCACGCTACACAGAGTCTTGGGGTGCAATCATCTCTGGTCCTCAGGCTGCGTCTCTCTGTGTGTCTCTGTGTGTTTTCATCAGCTGCGTGCGTGTGTGTCTGCCTATGAGTCTCTGTGAGTGAGTCTCTCTCTCTCTCTCTCTCTCTCTCTCTCTCTCTCTCTCTCTCTCTCTCTCTGTGTGTGTGTGTGTGTGTGTGTGTGTGTGTGTGTGTGTACGCTGCCTGAGACCAGAGGTCTTTATTGATAACAGCAGAACAATAGACAGAGGAAGGACGGTCAATATACATTCCATCGGTGGGGGAAATATACTCCTTATCTGGGAAGGGCATATTTGGCTAGTTATTGATAAGCACCGAGGGAAGGAAGCTGTGGGCCTAAGTCATGGAGCAGATGGATGGGCCCTCATGGTCCTGATATCCTGTTTCCCTGGCCTCCTGGCCTATGCTTAGATCAGTGTCAGGTTAACTGCACACCGGATTTCTGCTTGGCTCTGGGAATTTCTGGGAATCCAGGCCGTCCAGGCCTTCAGTTTCCTGGGGTATGCTGGCCACTTTTGGGGGTTCAGAGCTATCAGGGGAATGAAATTCCCACAATGACCCACAGGGTCCCTTCCAGTTCTGCCATTCGAAGAAGAAGAAGAAGAAGAAGAAGAAGAAGAAGAAGAAGAAGAAGAAGAAGAAGAAGAAGAAGAAGAAGAAGAAGAAGAAGAGTTACACCCATTCCTTGAGAAACCTGTTCTGGCCATGGTGACACATGCCCTAGTGAGGTCCCAGCTAGACTACTGTAATGTGCTCTACATGGGACTTCCGATGAAAAGTCTCAGGAAACGTCAATGGGTCCAAAATGCAGCAGCCAGATTGCTGACTGAGGCAGGGTACAGAGATCACATTACACCCCTATTAAAGCAGCTCCACTGACGGCCAATCAGCTATTGAGTACAATTCAAAGCGCAGACTTTGACCTACAAAGCACTAGTATGACCTGGGTCCTAACTTCCTCAAAGATTGACTCTAACAGCATGAACTGGCCCAGATGTTAGGGTCATCAGGAGAGACCTTTCTCTCCATCCTGCCACCCTCACAAGTACATCTCATGGGAATACATGAAAGGGCCTTCTCGACTGCTGCGCCCAGACTCTGGAACTCCCTCCCACTGGAGACCAGGACTGTCCCATCTCTGCTATCTTTGCAGAAACAGGCAAAAACCTTTCTCTTCAGGCAAGCTTTCCCTGAATGATGGACATGGATACACAGACTTTAGTTTATAACCACTTATAACTTTGTGCCTGTTTCTCTCCTTGTGGGATTACATTGACACTGTTTAATCAATTGTTAGTTCACATACCTCATAACTTTTAGATGGTTTACCGTACCTGATTACATGGAATTTATACTATTTTCTTAACAGCTCATGTTCTCTTTGAGCTTTAATGTTGCCTTCTAAAGCTCTAAGATACCCCTCAATTCTCTGTTCTTAAACTTGAATTTGTCTTATTTGTACTGGACTGTATATTGTCCCTCCTTACTGTAAGCTGCCTTGGGTCTTTTTCCAAGGACAAAGGCGGGGTAAAAAGTACTCATACTCATAAATAAAATAAAATAAAACAAAAACAGCAACAACAAGAAATCAACGGTGTCAACCGTGGCAATGATTTGGTAATAGGTGTTTTTGTGTTTCTCAAAATGCACCAATTCACAATAAGTCACATAACATGGGGTTAAAAACCAGCAACTAGAAACAATTTAATCCTCTGGACTTACATTGGCAAAACTAACCAATATTACTCTGGCCAAAAAGTTATAATGCAAAAACTCAGCTAAATAAGTAGCCATGTTAAAAGCAAAAGTCGCATTAAGCCATTTTAAAAAAATCCACTCAATAGCACAGGAAGAGTCCAAGAAAAATAGGTTTAATGATTAAAAATGCTTTCTCAGTGGGCAGTAAAATAGTGAAAGTTTTGTCTAGAAAGGTTGTTGACTTCCAGAAGGAAAGGCAGTGAGAGAATGCCAACATTGTCTCCCTCTAGTTAGAGTTCTGCGGCCTTGAGGGGCCATCACCAGAAAGACCCTCATGGAGTTCCTGGCCCATCCTCAGAAGCCCAAGGACATGCGGAGAGCCATGGGGAAAGCCAGATGCTTCAATACAGAATTGAAATCTCTCTGCTTGAAGGTGATGGTCCTGAAATCCCACTCCCTTCTACAAACTGAGAAAGAAGATACATCATTCATTCATCCACCCATTCATTCTACTTATATGCTATCCATACTACCCAAAGGTCTCTGGGTAGCTTACAATATTTTAAAAGTCAACAGAATTACAATTAAAATACAATACCCTTGTCTTGTGGATGTAGTCCTCACTGTGAGGGAACCAGAGTGACAACCAGCATTGGTGTGTAGATAATTACATGATGAATAAAATCTTCAGACCCCCCCCTCCCCGAAAAAAAACCCAATACCCTAAACATTGCCATTAGAACACACAGCCTATATTATATCAATTAAAAACTTCTGGAACCGGAAGGTTTTGACCTGGAGCCAAAACATCACCAACGATGGTGCCAAATGAATCTCACTCAGGAGGGCATCCCATAGTCTGGGTTAGCTGCCGAAAAGGCCTTTTGTCTGCAAGCCATCCTTTTAACCTCCTTGATGATGGGCAACACACGTTCATCCTCAGATCTTGGACGTCTGCCCCATCTCCTGCAACCCTTCCACTCCCCAAAGAATTTTTTTTTACAAAAATTAGTTTAAATAAAAACTGAAATAGCCCTCTTGCACCTTGTAGTAGCTGAAAAGATTATACTTTAAAAAAAACAATCAGGGCACGGTGTACTGCAAGTATGCACAAAACATTCCCACCCACCCCCCATCACCCCAAAGCTTTCAAAGAAACCTCTTGAGTTATTGCCTCCTTTTAAAAAAAAACCTTCCTAAAACAGAGTTGAGAACTCCAAAAGCAATGGAGGAGGCCTGTACAGCCCACGTCTGAATTATAAGGATCCAGGAAGGCACAAGAATGTGTTCTAATGTCATTTCAACCCCTGGTCTTCTCCACCCCTGTCACAGCAAGAGGGCAACCTTGAAACTGCAACAAATTAACACATGGAAGCAACCAGTTGTCTCTTGTTGTGATCAATGCACAACAGAGCCGGCAGGTGATAAAGAATTAATGCCTGTTGTATGTGAACAGCTTTGGATGAGGGGAAGAGGAAGAGGCTGAGTCCAAGCTAAATAAACAAAAGCCTTTGATTATTTGGCATTTCCAGTTTTCAGGAGAACATCTTTGTGATTATGCATTATTGATGCTTTGACGTCTTGCACTACCTCAGACCGAAGCTGTGCTGTTCGGCCCTTGCCTTGCCTTTTCCAAAGGCTGAACTCTTTAATTACATTTTGATTAGCCGCTGTTGTATCTCATACTGATTGCTCACAGCACCTCTGTCCCTGCCAGATGTGGTCCACCCTCCTGGTTTTAGCACCATCGGACTCATGGGTAGAAATCAATTTTGGCCCTGAGCCTCATGTGAAAGGTGGATCCGGCAGCTTCCATTTCAAGGTTTTGGGTTTCTGTGACCTGAAAAGAGCAAATCTCCCCTCCGTCCTTCCTTGCCAGAAGCTCCAAATTCTTTTTTTCCTCTGGGCAAGAGGAAACCTATTTGCAAGATGGGATACAGCACCATGGAGAGCTCCAGTAAAGGTCAAGCTAAAATAAGGAGCAGATTTACTCAATCTCTATCACACACTGTTGCCACCAACCTGAGTCCTGGAAGACTTGTCTGGCAGTGCTGCTCCAGGACAGTTCTGCTCATTCAGATTTCTTTTCTTTGAAAGTAGGCTAGGTGATACATTTAATGGTCACTACGAAAACAAAAAATGCTATCTAAGCTTTTGATAGCAACTTGCTATCTTTATCAAAGCATTGTACCAAAAATGCAATCTTGATAGAGGATGTAGTATATCAGGTGCTGAGAATCTTTTTGGTGAGATGGAATACACCAGATGATGGGATCAGGAGGCAGGGTTGATGTTAAGACTGCTTCAATTCAATTCTTCTGTTCTTAGAATTGAATTAGAATCATCTGATGGTTGCAGGACTGGGAGAAACCCTTTGGATCGTGGAGTCCAGGCCCTGTCAAGGAGGCCATGGAGGGGGCAGGGTGGGATCAAACTCCCAACCTCTGGCTCTGCAGCCAGAAGTCTAAACTATTCAGCCTTTTTAGTTTTTCTTTTCTTTTGACTTCCTTATTTCCTTCCTCCTTTCCTCCCTCCCCCCTCCCTCCCCTGCTTCCTTCCTTCCTTCCTTCCTTCCACCAACCCACCCACCCACCACCAGCTCCTTCCTTCCTTCCTTCCTTCCTTCCTTCCTTCCTTGCTTCCTTCCTTCCTTCGTTCCTTCCTTCCTTCCCTGAATTTGTCAAAAGAATAAGAAGAAACAGGGAGACCCTGTGGAAGAAGATAGAACAAGTCTCCACAGGCTGAGAAAAGCAGGTCTCCTCTACCTCTGATCCCTCCCTCCCAAAGTCCACACTACTTAAATATCCTATTTCCCCAATCAAAGGAAGACTAAAGTATAAGCTACACTGGAACTTTGCGCTAATCACTTCATAATTATGCCCATCTAAAAGCAATTACCTGAGTCTGCACAGTTGCATACAGAGTCATGGCCACAGTGAAGGTGGCAATGGACACAGGCTGAGAGGTCATCTGGACAAAGGGCACCCTTGTGCACAAATGATTTAGTAGTAGTAGTAGTAGTAGTAGTAGTAGTAGTAGTAGTAGTAGTAGTAGTAGTAGTAGTAGTAGTAGTAGTGAAGAAAGGCAGAAATGAAAGCTTCCAAAATCAGGAACAAGGGAAATAATAAAATATTTTTTAAAATATTTCAAGTTGTACAAGCAGTTTTTTTATAAAAAGCAAAGTGATGAAAACCACATTTAAAATGTTTATTTAAATAAATAAATTTTATTTATTTCCATGGGCCACCCTAGACATTAAATAAATGACATACGTGTTCTCCAACCTGACCAGATTGTACTCCTGCAATGGGATTTCCTGAAATAATATTGCATGTTTGGCCTCAACAGCCAAACAAGCAATATTAAGTCCATGTTTCCTTTCCAACAATTAAACAAATCCAATGATTGAAACAAGGCAACAACAAATGAAGGAAATGAGAGTGAAGAAAACATGTGCTATCACCTGCTTTGCCCACGGAAGGAGCACCTTTTCTAAATATGGGACAAATCAGTATGGGTGGGATCATATAGCTGTAACTTTTGATCCATATACTCCCCCTTGGACATGGAAAAAACATTACCAGACCAGGTATCTAGATCAGAACTTAGATGCCACTCATTATGAAAAACATCATTACTTGTAGATAGATATTTTTGAGATAATCAGGATATAAGTGGGTTAAATTTCAAAAGCAAAGTAACAAGCTTTTACAAAATTACCTTTTTGCATCAATTTTCTTTCATTTTCATGGACTCATTTTCAAAATGTGTTTTTTAAAATTAATTAATTAATTAATTAATTACATTTCTATCCTGGCCAACTGGCCTAACAGGCCAAATGTATACCACTTTCTAATTACAGTGGTCCCCCGCCCTTTCACGGTTCATATATTGCGGTCCCGCTATATCGCAGGACTGCAGTATATGAAAACAGTCTCCCTAGGGTAAGGGGGGGAAAGTCCTGTTTCAAGCCTCCCATACTTACCCCAGGAGCTGCCCCGAATAGGCCTGTGAGGGCCTTCCTGAGCCTTCTGAAGGCCCCAAAAGAGCTTCCCTGTGAATCCGAAGTGACTTCCAGATCACTGAAAATCATTTCTGAGGCCTCCGAGAGCCTTTCTAGGCCTGTCGGAGGCCTCAGAAATGATTTCCAGTTTATCAGAAGGCTCTTCCAATTAGCCGGGAGGCGCTTTTGGGGCCTCCAGAAGGCCTGGGAAGGCTCGCACAGTCCCGTTCGGGGTAGGGCCAGGCTGGGGGTAAGTACAAGAGCCCCCAGATAGGTCCCCCCAGGCCTAACTCGACCTGCATTTGCATATCACAGATTTTCAATTATTGCGGGTCAGGTCAGGTCCCTAACCCCAGCGATAGGTGGGGGATCACTGTACAAGGTGCACAAGAAGAACTGGTGTGCTTCTTTGGATTTTTAAAAATGTTTTCAAGGTACAATGTCAGAATTGGTCACAAGGGGGAGCCAGAAAGAACTTCCCCAAATGTTGCAAGCAGAGGGAAACCAAAGAAGCAAATGCAATTGGTAACAAGAGGTTACACAAAGGACCGCTTTTGTTGAAGGAATAATGGGATGGTCCTGCTACTGAGAACGACTAGGTAACTGAACAACTTCCTTTTAAAAAATAAAGCTGTGATTGAGATGGTGATAATGACAGAGACTTAACAACTATTTAATCACAGCTGACTGCAGAGGATCAAGTTTTTACAAGCTCACACACTTTATCACACATGGAATTTGTACACATCAATATTTCAAGATGTCAGTCCTGTTAAAGATGGACAGATTTGGTTATATCTGCTCTTTTTTCATTTTCATGTTCTTCCCTTATTCCACACTGAGTTCTGTGCACCCCCCCCTCTCTCTCTCTGTGTGTGTGTGTGTGTGTGTGTGTGAATGGCACCAGGAGTGACAAAAAATGGAATTTAAAATATGTATTTAGGAGCATATTTTATGCAAAGACCTCTGTGTTTTGTATATTTTTGTCCATATTTCACACCTTATTGGAGCTGATAACTGCTGCCACAAAGTTTGGTGAAGCGTGGGATTCAAGCAAACGCTGCGTTGCATTCCTCACCACTGATCAGGGTTTTTTGAATCAGTCGGCGCTGCATAGAAATCCTCCAGCAGATGCACTGCGCATTTCTAAGTGACCATCGTTCGGGCCTCCAATTCGTCTCCTATCTCATCTCTTTAAGGGAAAGAGACCAGGAATGGAGGCAAAGCCAAACCCATTCAAAACCAACCAAGCACTGGATTATAAATATAAACCAATCTGCTGTTCCTTAATAAAAGCATTACTTGTGGTTCATCATCCGTTTTTGCACATTTCCTATACATTAGCTAGCTGGACAGCTGAGCAGCTTAGATATCCGGCTGCAGAACCTGAGGTTGGGAATTCAGTTCCCCCACTGGGCCTTCTGGGAGAAGAGTTAGCGGGGGGGAGGGGCCTTGGGCAAACAATTTCAGGCATCCCCTAGAAGTGTGTGGTAGTCATGTCTGATAGAGGTGGGCACGAAACAGAAAACCCATGGTTCAGGTTCGTCCGTTTCGGGCCCACCCTTGGTTCAGCTTGGTTTGGGTTCGTGCCAATTTTTTAAAAATATTGTACGAACACGAACCGAGCCAAACCGGTTCTGGTCCGACTTCCCGGGCTTTGGCGGCAGGCTGATCCTGGCCTTGGAGGCAGGGTTTTTTGAAGCGCTGGCCCCCCGCACCTCTTTTTTTCCCCTTCAAGTGCCAACCGCACGGCCCCTGGGGCCAGGTCAGCGCTGGTTCTTTTTTTAAATTTATTTCTTCATTTTTGAGTGCCGACCCAGCCACCCCTGGGCCGGGTCGGCACTCTTTTTAAAAAATTTGATTTGATTTTATTTTGGAGGGGGGGGTTAAAGGTCCCCAGCCGGGGCTATATGAGGCACTGGCTTGGGGCCAGTGCCTCTACAGGCCTACCTTCCCCACCAGGACCAGGAGAACGGTGGCAACGAGGACAAGGTAGGAGGGGAGTAACGAAAAACAAAGCAAATGAAATGGAAATTTCCATTTCATTTCGTTTCATTTTTCTTTGATGGGTTGGTTCGTTATTCGTTTCATTAGCTAACAAAATGAATAACGGATAACAAAATGAATTAAAAGTTCATTTTGTGCCCATCTCTAATGTCGAACTCTAGGGGCAGTGCTCATCTCCTTTATTCAAGCCAAAGAGCCAGTGTTGTGCAAAGTCCATGGCCACGTGGCCAGCATGGCTGCAAGGAAACACTGTCTCTACCTGACCCCTCCCCCCCAAAAAAGATTGCCATCAGTTGAAATTTACTTTACGATGTATTATTATTGTTGATTATGTACAGTATTTTGCAAGTTAATTCTTCAAAATGCAAAACAACATTTTTTTTTACCCGCCATCAATAGATTGTTTAAGATTTCTATCAGGCTCATCGCCTTTGGTGATGATAGGGTGTGCCTGTTTTAATTGTTTTAATTGTTTTATATTGTATTGTTATTGACTTGTTTGTTGTTTCCTATTGTATATTGGTTCTTGTTGTTTTCCGCCTAGAGTTCGTCCTCGAAGATAGACGGGATATAAATGCAATAATAAATAAAATAAAATATAAAATAAATAAACTACAGTGGACCCTTGTATAACAAACAGCTTGTATAACATAAAATTTGTACAACCTAAAAAATTCCGGAGATAGGGGAAATTTGCTTAACATAATCGCCTATGGGGAGAATCCATACAACATAAAAATGGGATCACTCTGTTTTCAATGCATTCCTATGAGAATTTGTATAAAGGAAAATTTGCTTAACATAATTTCATTTGGAATGAATTAATTCCTTTATACAAGGTACCACTGTACATGCCTTCAGGGGGAATATGCCTGCCAAAATGCTATACAGTATTTGCCGAGCTGCCTTGCAAAGAAGCTAAACTTTGTTCCAACTTTCCTTGCAACCTTGTAAACTTGTAGAGGAAAGTGAACTGGACAGATTTTGCTGCCCACTATCATGGAAGGCAAAGCTACAGCTGCAATCTGGAGCTACTCATCCTGAAATAGACCATGAGTGCTCTCTCTCTCTCTCTCTCTCTCTCTCTCTCTCTCTCTCTCTCTCTCTCTCTCTCTCTCTCTCTCTCTCTCTCTCTCTCTCTCTCTCTCTGTGTGTGTGTGTGTGTGTGTGTGTGTGTGTGTGTGTGTGTGTGTGTGCAGTTGTGGGCTTCCCAGACCTCATAGGAGGTAGAAATGAATCCTGAGAAAAGTGGTGCTTCTGTTCTGGGCTCCCAAGGACCAGGCCTTCGGCTGCGTCCCATGGTGGTCTTTCACTCTGCACTGCACCATTGAATGGGATAATACAATTATTGGATAATTAGCATCATCAGAAAGCCTTCTGCAATGGCTGACTCTTAATTGACTTGCCCATTAATGGATAATGATTGCGTTCCTTGGCATACCAGTGTGGACCCTGGAGATTCGGGGAAGACGTGTCCGTTTGACCCAAAGGACCGATGCAGCAGCTGTTGATGATGGAATCTGGGTGAACCCAAAGCCTTCTGCTTGGATTTTAAGCCAGGGGGAGAGGGTGGCTGAAAACCTTTTGATTTTTTTCATCTGGGGAGACAGGAAGACTACCAATAAGCTCCATTGTTGCTCACTGAGCCCTGACAGAGCAGCCGCAGATCAGCGTCGCACAGTGATCAGAGAGCTGGATTCAAATTTAACATACGTGGGTTTGCTTTTTGCATGGAGCCATGAGACTCATGGGATAAAAGTTAGGGCTGCTGCTCTTTTCCTTGGCATAACAAGAGCACAGAGAGAGAGAGAGGGAGAAAGAGAGAGAGAGAGAGAGAGCACCTCTTGCTACCTTTGACATCCAAATAACATTTAGCAAAACAGACATTTATCACTGAGATTAAGAAATGGGCTTGAAGATTCTCCTGGAGGACCCGGGGGGTGACAGGGCTTGCATGAAAGTTAGCAAGTGGTTCTGCACCATTCAACAGGCTCTATGTAGGCAGGCAGAGAATTAAATACAAGCTGGAAATGTTAATAGATGCAGAGACATGTTCGTGTTTGTGAAGCACCCCTTGCTTCTATTTTATTGCTATTTGTTTCTTTTAAATATGTCCCTCTTCTCATGTTCTGGATGCTGTTACAACTTTTGCCCCACTGCCCTGTCTTTATCAAAGCTCGAGAGAGATTGCCAACCTCAATTGTCTACCGTCCTCGGCGGTGGTCATTTATGCCGGTTTCTTTGGCCCATTCAGGACTTGGCTGTGCTACTCCTTGGGCAGCCCAGATTCTAGGGAAAGAACAGAAAAGCAAGGTTGAGAGTGGATGCAGTTCATCCTCATCTAAGAAGTGAAAATAGTTTTTAAAATATTAACCTGTCTCTGAAACATTAAGACGGTAGGTCAGTCGGTTGGTCGGTTGGCTGGTTGGTCGATTGGTTGACTTAAGTATTTTTGCTTCGCTTTTGCTTTTGTTTTGGTCAGAGATTCTGGAAAGACTTTTGGAGGTTTTCTTCTGGCTTGATTTTGCATACCATCTCTCTTCAGACCGAGTGTATTCTCCTTTTGTGAAGCTCAGCAAGCACACTTTGCAGAGAACACACAAAAGGAGAGGCAATCCATCCGGTGCTTCACTGTTAAAGAATGCTCTCCCCAAAAGTGGAGAAAGAGATGCAGAAGTGTTGCTGTGTTTTGGATCATCCAGTTTGGTGATGGTGTTGCCAGGGGCAAGCAGGGGAAGAGTGCCTCGCCTCAGAATTTCAGGGCTACAGATCCTTCATGGTTCAGAACATGGGCTACCATTAGAGATGGGCACGACTTAGCGGTATTTCCGTTTCCGTTTCCGTTACTCGGTTCCGTTACTCTACGGAAACGGTAACGGGAATTACTCCCCCAGACTTCGAGCTCGAACTGACGAATGAACAATTTTGGTCTGATTTGTCGTGCTCGTTCCTTGCATCGCGAGATCGCGCGATGCCACACGCGGCACAGAAAAAAAGTTTTTAAAAGTTAAAAAAACCCGGTTCCCAGCCAAAAAGCAGGCGGGAAAATGCCTGCCGTGCCTCAGGGCACCTACCAGAGGGGTTGTTTCTGGAGGTCCCCGGCCTCCCCCCTCATCCCCCGTCCTGGGCTGCTCTGGTGGGACTCGCCGCAGGCTCGCAGCCAGCAAAAAGCCCAGTCTCGCCGCCGGCCGCCGCAATTAAAGCGCAAGCAAGCGGCATGGACGGCACAGGAAAAAACTTTTAAACTCTCCCCCCACCCATTCCCGGGCCAAAAAAGCAGGCGGAAAAATGCCTGCTTGACTAAGGACGCAGGGCACCTACCGGAGGGGTGGTTTCTGGAGGGGGGGGTCCCGCCTCCCCCCCGTCCTGGGCAGCCGGACTCGCGAGTCGCCATCGCCATGCCATGCGGTGCGGGCGGGGGATCCAAAATGGGGAGGCGAACGCAATATTGTTTTTGAAATCGTGGTCCAAAAACACACAAGCACAACAGAAACACGCGAAAATTTATAAACTGCCAGATTTTTCACAGTAGCAGTGGGTTTTTTTCTTGCAACAAAATGTCTCTCCTCTCCTCCTCTGTCCTCCATTGATTTTATTTTATTTTATTTTATTTACACCTGCGCAATGATGGGCTGGCCAAGTGGCCAGCCATGTGGGAGTGGACAACCATGCAAATTTTTGGAGCCATCCCACCAGTCGCATGGCCACTTGGCCATGGAGACTTCTGGGATGTGCCAAAAAGCCCAACTAAAACCTGCCCTAGCCCTAACCCTAACCCTTGACTCCGTACCCATACGTCACAGACTGTCTTCTTAGTGGGTCAGAGAGGCACCCAGAGGTGCAACCCACTAGCCCACCGTAACCTTACCCGTCACTAGCCTAACCCTAGCTCTTGCACTAAGCCACCTTAAAGCCAGATCTACTTGCTTGCATTGCACTACACGCAGCAAGTACACTTCCCTTCTGTGTGAGACATGGTGGTGCGGGAGCCTTCCTTGTGTAGGGAAGGTATGACCCTATGACTCTCACACTGGTCTCACGTCTGCACATTATGTTATGCAATATCCATATGGCTATTGCATAGCATTTAGCAGCAGCAGGTGAAGAGGGGAGACCCCCATGTTGAGGGGTCTCCCCGAGCCTGCTTCCCCTTCCTAGGGTGATAGGAGGCACCCACGGGTGCCTCCAGGAGCCCACTTTCCCTTTATAGCGGGCCAGAGGAGGCACCCACCCCACAGAGGTGCCTCCAGGAGCCCGCTCCCCCCCCAAAAAAACCAGTACTAACGACAACGAAAAAACGAAAAAACAAACCGACTAATTTTTGCGAATTTTCGCGAAAACCGGAAACGACCCGAAACGGGACTGGCCCGACTAACGACAACTCGAAAAAATTTTTTTTCAAGTCGTGCCCATCTCTAGCTACCATCATCACACCTTCCTTATGCTCCCGACAGATGGCCATCCAGCCTCTGCTTCAAAACCTCCAAAGGAGACTCCACCATTCTCCGTGGCAGCTTATTCCACTGCCGAACAGCTCTATCAGGAATTTCTTCCTAATGTTTAGATTTAACCTCTTTTCCAGCAGTTTTAAACCATTTCCCCTACTCCTAGTCTCTGAAACCATGGAAAACAAGCCAGCCCCCTCTTCAATATGACATCCTTTCAAATATTTAAACATGGCTATCATGCCCCCTCTCAGCCTTCTTTTTGAAAGGCTAAACATTCCCTGCTCCCTAAGCCATTCTTCGTAACTCGTAAGACATTTCTTCCAGACCCTCAGTCATCTTGGTCGCCCTCCTCTGGACGCATTCAAGGTTGTCAACATCCTTTTTAAATTGAGGTGCACAGAAATGGACACAGTACTCCAGGTGGGGTCTGACCAGAGCAGAATAGAGTGGTACTATCACTTCCCTTGATCTAGACACTATGCTTCCAGTGATGCAACCAAGAATCTCATTGACTTTCTTAGCTGCTGTGTCACACTGCTGACTCATGTTCAATTTGTGGTCCACCCAGACTCCCAGATCCCTTTCACAGGTGCTATTCTCCAGCCAAGTATCCCCCATCCTATATCTGTGCAATTTGTATTTTTAACCAAGATGCAGGACTCTACATTTCCCTCTGTTGAAACCCATTCCAATAGCTTTTGGCCCAGCATTCTAGTCTGTCAAGGTTGTTTGGGATTTTCATACTATCCTCTAGGGAATAAACCACCCCTCCCAATTTTGGCAATGAGATTGCCTCTTACCCTCCTTTGATAATTGATGGTGTTGCATCTTTTGCATACCTAAATTTGGAAAGACAGAAAGAGGCAGAGAGAATGAGAGGGATGACATCCTACCTTAGACCTGCAGAGCTGGAAGGGACCCTCTGGGTCTTTGAGTGTAACCCATCAAGGAGCTACTTCCAACTTGAGCTACTGAGCTATTCATGCACAACTACTCTTTCTTTTCCCCAGTCTTTGCTAGGGATGGGATTTGGGGATCTTCTGGACTACAAAGACCATCATTTTCTAGTACTACTGTGAGAGTTTTACCTGCCTGACAGGTAGGTAGAAACTGGAAGACTGGCCTCTCCCCACACCATCAACTCAATATTTCAAACTGACTCATCATCAAGATGGATGGCTCCTCTAACAATCACTTTTCCCCATCCAGCCTTCTAAGGACCTTCTGTAGGTTGAGGTGGTTTGTCCCACATCGTCATCCAGATGGCATCTGACACATCCAACAGCTATTCCCACCCCACCTCTCTCTTCTCTTCTCTCTTCTTGTTATGGAATCTTGGCATTTCCAGATTCTACTCCCTTCATCTTTTTTATCACCGTCGTGCATAAATTAATCTCACCCTTCAAGCAGATCCTCCCATTGTTTCTTGAGCTGAAAACCACAGAGCAGTAGGAGAAGTTTGAAATGTATTTCTTACATTGCCTCAACCTCCTTCCTTCTCCTCGCTGCTTGGTGCACTCTTGGGCATTCTTCTCTGGAAGCATCTATGTATCATAGAAGGCATCTGTGTAGGGATCCCTCAAGATGGGGATACCTGCTAAAACCCACCGTACATGTCCAGATGTGTAGACTCCTAAAGATAAACTCAAGCTTTGAAATGGAGCCTGAAAGGAGTGCTATAGGTGGTTTTATTGATGGGCTTTGGGGAAGAATAAACCAGGCAAAGAAAGCTTGCTTGGTGCTGAGGCACACCTGATATCTCTGGGTTCTTCCAGGAACAAGGATCAATGTGATTCTAGCATTTTTCTCCCCAGCACAAAGGCTTCATAGAGGCCATGAGGATCCTCAGTGGGTGAACACATCTGAGGGAGAGCCAACCTGGAAATAAGAAGACATTCCCTGAGGCTGAGAGCCATTAAACAGTGGAACAACTTGCCTCCCAATTTTGTGGGTGTCCTACCACTGGAGGTTTTCAAGAACAGATTGGACAGCCATCTGTCTGGAATGGTATGAGGTCTCCTGTCTTGGGCAAGGGGTTGGACTACAAGATCTCCAAGGGCCCTTCCAAATGTATCATGATTCTATGAAGCTCCCAAATAGTTGTGTGTGCATTTTATGCTAAGCCTGATAGTTGGCCCTAACAGGAGGAGACCCAGTGAATCAACAGGGTCCACAGATATATATTTGGCTCGTTGACTTCCATTCAGGCGATGCCCTTGTGAAAAATGAGTTTTGGAGGGCGACGAGCTGACCGCTGTTTTTGTTGCCACATTCAACTAGAATTTTCACTGTTCTTAAGGAATGAATTTTAATATTGGAAGGTTTAATGGCGCTTTAATGCTCTGATCTAGTGTGATTTTAATTGTCTGTGTCTCTAAGTCATTTTTCAGCTGCCCCTGCTTTCTTGAGAGGAAAGAGTCAGGGTAGAAATAAAATAATGGAGTCATTGTATCGAGCACAGAATTCCATTCATCCCAGTCTTCTAGTGCAGTAGTAAGGATGAGGGAGATTGTGGTTCACAGCTGTAAATCACAATGGCGTGAGGGATGAAATGTCTATATTTAATGATCTAGGGAGGTGGCTCTCAAACATGGGTCCCCAGATGTTCTTGAACTAAATCTCCCAGAAGCCTTCATTACCAGCAGTGTTGGCCCAGAGTCTGGGAGTGGTAGTCCAAGTGCATCTCGGGACTCATAGACTCATAGAATCATAGAGTTGGAAGAGACCTCAAGGGACATCTAGTCCAACCCCCTGCCATGCAGGAAGCCCATCACAGTATTTCTGACAGATGGCCATCCAGCCTCTGCTTAAAAACCTCCAAAGAAGGAGACTCCACCACCCTTTGTGGCAGCATATCCCACTGCCGAACAGCTCTAACTGTCATGAAGTTCTTCCTAATGTTCAAATGGAATCTCTTTTCCTGTAGTTTGAAACCATTTCCCCGAGTCCTAGTTTCTGAAGCCATGGAAAACAAACCTGTTCCCTCATGGTTGGCAGCCAGTGATCTAGGAAATCAAAGTGTCCATCTTAGATGGGTATCCACATTTGCTACAGCAGCCAGTCTTCAAGGAGTCTATTGGTCCATGTAGGAACTAAGGATACTTCAAAACACAGCTTTCTGGGTATCGCAAAGGCATATGAACATATGGGTAGGAAACTGAAGGATCTGGGCAGACAGGGGGTAATTTCATCTCTCCTCCCTGTAGAAGAACATGGCTCACAAAGGGTAAGAACAATAACAGAGGTGAACAACTGGCTCCAGAGATAGTAACAGCAGGAAATATGTTGGTGCTGAGGTAGACCTGATATCTCTGGATTCTTCCAGGAACAGGGATCAATATGATTCTAGCACTTTCTCCCCAGCACGAAGGCTTCAGAGAGGCCATGAGGATTCTCAGTGGGTGAACACATCTGAGGGAGATCCAACCTGGAAAGAGCAACCACAGTTTGCTGTTTCATTCAGATGGGCTAATGGGGGAGGATGGGGTGCACCTCACCACTGCTGGAAAGAATATTTTTGCCAAGAGGCTTGCAGATTTGAGAGCTTTAAACTGAGTTTGCAGGGGGGGGGAGAAAATTTTCTTAATAGTAGAGATCCAGAAGGGGTTGTGGAGATTAGCCCAAATGTTGCATTAGGAGCAGGACAAGGAGTAGTGCAGACCATCAGTGTGAGGAAAACAGGTTAAGCAAAGGACATGTAAGAAGCACACACAGCCTCAAATGTCTCTACACCAATGCACAGAACATGGGGAACAAACAAGAGGAGCTGTCATAAATATGACATAATTGGCATTACTGAAACCTGGTGGGATTAGATTTATCCTTCGAATGTAGTTATTGGAGGGTATAACCTGTTTCGGAGGAACAGGCCTAGTAAAAAAGGAGGAGTAGCCTTATATATTAAGGATGTTTACACTGCTGAAGAAATCCAGGATATACACCTGGGAAGGCAGGTTGAGAGTATTTGGGTGAGAATTAAGGACGAGAAAAATGGGAGGGATGTCACTGTTGGGGTATATTATAGACCCCCAAGCTGGCCGGAGGAGTTGGATGAAGCCTTCTGTGACCAGATGGCCTTACAGTCAAAAGGGAGAGATGTAGTACTAATGGGAGATTTTAACTATCCTGATAGATGCTGGCAGTCCAACTCAGCTAAGAATGCAAGGTCTAACAAATTCCTTACTGCCCTTGCAGACAATTTCATGGTCCAGAAGGTAGAGAAGGCAACAAGACGCACAACCATGTTAGATCTAGTCTTAACCAATAGGGAGGACCTTGTAAATGGAGTTGAATTGGTGGGATCTTTAGGTAGAAGTGACCATGCTCTTTTGGAATTTGTTATACAGTGAGAAGGGGAAGCTAAGCATAACCAGACAAGCATCCTGGACATTAAGAGAGCCATTTTTTGTAAACTTAGGAAATTATTGGCTGTGATTCCATGGACCGACACACTGAAAGAGAAGGGAGTCCAAGTTGATTGGGAGTTCCTTAAAAGTGAGATATTAAAGGCACAATTTAAAACTGTTCCAACAAGAAGAAAAAATGGCAGCTGTCTAAAGAAACCACAATGGTTGACAAAAAAAAATGCACAGGAAATGGAAAATGGGAAATGCACCAAAGAGGAATACAGGCAAATAGCTAATATATGCAGGAGGATGGTAAGAAAAGCTAAAGTGCAGAATAAACTTAGACTTGCCAGAGAGATTAAAGATAGTAAAAAGGGTTTTTTTTAAGTTATGTCTGCAGCAAAAGGAAATACAGAGAAATGATAGACTCTCTGCATGGTGAAGATAATCAGTTACTAACAGGAAACAAGGAAAAGGCAGAACTACTCAACACCTTCTTTGCCTCAGTTTTCTCCAAAATGGAAAAAGGAGTTCCATTGGGACAAAGAGTAGAGGAGGTAGGATGGGAATTGCAACACAGAATAGGTAGGGAGGTAGTACAGGAACACCTGGAAACATTAAATGAATTTAAGTCTCCTGGGTCAGATGAATTACACCCAAGGATGTAAAAAGAACTCACAGAAGTAATTTCACAACCATTGGCAATAATCTTTGAGAAGTCCTGGAAAACAGGGGAAGTCCCCATTGATTGGAGGAGGGCGAATGTTGTTCCCATCTTCAAAAAGGGGGGAAATTACGGCCCAGTCAGCCTGACTTCAATTCCCAGAAAAATCCTATAGAAGATTGTTAAACAGACAGTCTGTAATTATTTACCAAGCAATGCTGTTATTATGAGAAGTCAACACGGGTTTATTAAAAACAAGTCATGCCAGAATATTTTGATCATGGCTTGGTAGACCATCATCATCCTCAGACCTGGTGGATGAGGAGAATGCTATGGATATTGCTTATCTAGATTTCAGTAAGGCCATTGATAAGGTTCCCCATGGTATACTTGATAAGAAGTTAGTAGAAAGTGGGATAGATAGTGCTACTGTTCGGTGGATTTGTAATTGGTTGACTGATCACAATCAAAGGTGATCATAAATAGCTTCTCTACAGCATGGAGATACGTGACCAGTGAAGTGCCCCAGGGTCCTGTTCTGGGTCCAGAATATCTTTATTATCTTTATTAATGACTTGGATGAAGGAATAGAGAGTATGCTGATTAAATTTGCAGATGATACCGAATTGGGAGGGGTTGCTAATTGCCTAGAGGATAGGATAAAAATCCAAAAGGACCTTGATATATAGAGATGGACACGACCAGGAAAAATTACGTTTCGAGTTGTTGTGTGGCGGAGCCGGCCCGTTTCGTTTCGTTTCTATTTTTCGCGAAATTTTCCAAAAATTTGTCGTTTTGTTTGTTGGTTTTTCGTCTGTCGTTAGTACTGGTTTGGGGGGGGGCTCCTGGAGGCACCTCTCTGGGGTGGGTGCCTCCTCTGGCCCGCCATGAAGGGAAAGCGGGCTCCTGGAGGCACCTCTCTGGGGTGGGTGCCTCCTCTGGCCCGCTACAAAATGGCATGCATAGCCAATTGGATATGCATACCATTAAGTTGCAGTTGCAGCAGGCAGAGGCACCTCTCTTTCGGGTGCCTCTGTGACTCACTGCCTGCAGTGCACTTGGGCTGGGGAACGAAGTGAGAGAGGACCCCTACGGGCGCCCGCTGTGTGACTCACTAAGAAGGGAAGTGTACTTGCTTTAGTGCAATGCGAGTACACGGATCTGGCTTGGGGTTAGGGGTTAGCGCAAGGGCTAGGCTTAGGGTTACTGGTAAGGTTAGGGTGAGTTACTGGGGTGCACCTGTGGGTGCCTCTCTGACCCACTAAGAAGGACAGTGTACTGGCGTATGGGTTAGGGTTAGGGTTCGGGTTCGGGTTCGGGCTAGGGTTAGTGGCTTTTTATGCCCGACTGGCACATCCCAGAAGTCTTGGTCAAAACCTGGCCAAGTGGCCATGCAATTGGTGGAATGGCTCCAAAAATTTGCATGGTCCACTCCCATGGACAGCACATCATTGCGCAGGTGTAAAAAAATAAAAATAAAATAAAATAAAATAAAATCAATGGAGATGTTTTGTTGCAAGAAAAACCCACTGCTGCTACTGTAAAAATTCAGGCAGTTTTAAAATAGCTATTTTCGCATGTTTCTGTGGTGCTTTGGTGTGTTTTTGGACCACGCGATTTCAAAATAAATATTGCGGTCGCCCCATTTTGGATCCCCCACCCGCACCGCATGGCATGGTGCGAGTTGGCGAGACGACGAGGATGCGCAGCCCAGGAGAGGAGACGGGGGGAGGCCAGGGACCCCCCCCCCCCAGAAACCACCCTTCTAGTAGGTGCCCTCACTGAGGCAGGCATATTTTCGCCTGCTTTTTTGGCCGGGAATCGGTTTTTTTAAAAAACTTTTTTTCTCTGCCGCGCCGCTTGGCAAGTTGCGACTCGACGAGGATGCGCACTTTGCGCAGCCCAGGAGATGGGGGGGGGAGGCCGGGGACCCCCCCCACCAGAAACCACCCCTCTGGTAGGTACCCTCAGGCAGGCATATTTTCACCTCATTTTTGGCCGGGAATCGGGTTTTTTTTATTTTTAAAACTTTTTTCCTGTGCCGCTTGGCATCGCGCGATCGCTGCGATGCCAGGAACGACAACAACAAATCAGACCCAATTTTTCTTTATTCGGTTCGAGTTCGAGTTCTGGCGGAGTAATTATCGTTACCGTTTCCGTTACGTAACGGAAACGAGAAACGGAAACGGAAACGAGAATTTCGCCAAGTCGTGCCCATCTGGATGGATAATCTCAAGTAACGAATGTGTAAAGGGATTAGGTGCTGATCTGGAATATGAATGCACATTTATAGAGACATGATGGAAACATTAAAGTCTTCGTAGATGCATTCTGTGCATCAACAGAAGCATAGTGTCTAGATCAAGGGAAGTGATAATACCACTCTATTCTGCTCTGGTCAGATCCCACCTGGAGTACTGTGTCTAGTTCTGCGCTCCTCTGTGGACAACCTTGAACAGGTCCAGAGGAGGGTGACCAGGATTGTTAAAGGTCTGGAAGAAATGTCTTACAAGGAGTGGCTTAAGGAGCTGGGAATGTTTAGCCTTACAAAAAGAAGGCTGAGGGAATATATGTTGCATATGTTTAGATATTTGAAAAGATGTCATAATGAAGAGGGGACTGGTTTGTTTTCCATGGTTTCAGAGACAAGGACTTGGGGCAATGGTGTCAAACTACAGGAAAAGCGCTGTCTGGCAGTGGAATATGTTGCAAGGAAGGTGTTGGAGTCTCCTTCTTTGGAGGTTTTTAAGCAGAGCCTGTCAGAAATACTGTAATTGGGGTTTCTGCATGGGTTGGACTGGATGGCCCTTGTGGTCTCTTTCATCTCTTTGATTCTATGAAATATTTGAAAAGTGCTATCATATTGCCCCTCAGTCTTCTTTTCTCTAGGCTTTCAGCTCTTTCAGTCTTTCCTCATAGGACTTGGTTTTGGGAGCAGGTGCTTTAAGAGCCTAGGGATCCCTGCTATCTAGCAAATGATTCTCAGCAGACAGTCCTGTTTTCAAGGAGGGGTTCAGGTCACAAATGGTTGGCCTCTGATCAAAATTGGTTCTTCTTTTCCAGTGACTGAAGAGAAACACATAAACACCTGAGTAACTCTGACAATGATGGGTTATTTTCTTTTGCAAAGCAGAAATATTAAGAGGAGGAGGAGGAGGAGGGGAGGAGGAGGAGGAGAAAACATGAAGAGAAGGGAGAGGAAGAACAGGAGAAAGAGAAGGAGGGGGAAACATGAGAGGAGGAAGAGCAGAAAGAGGAGGAGGAGGAGGAGGGAAAAACATGAAGAGAAGGGAAGAGGAAGAAGAAGAGAAAAAGAAGGAGAAGTAAGAGGAGGAGGGAAAAACATGAAGAGAAGGAGGGAGGAGGAGGAGGAGGAGGAGGAGGAGAGAACAGGAAGAAAAGAAAAGAAAAGAGGAAGGGGAATTTCAGGTAAACCTCTTGGCCTTCCAGCCAGCCAGCTGGAGTCTTTCCAAATGATCTATTGAATGGCGAATGTGGAGATACACAGGGATAAAATGAGCTCGTCTTATTGATTTTCTAAACCAATATGGCACCGCCGCTGCCTCGCCGTGCTATTTGCCTTTGTCTGCCAGGAGGCCTTTGCGCTCTTTCCATCATTTTAATTAGACATTACACCTGACACAAATACCAACTTGATTAACCTTAAAGGAGCTCAGAGAGGGCCGCCCGATTGTTAACATGGGGCCCCTGACATATGATAACTCAGACTGACGGCAGCATCCTGCCACGCAACCGCCCGTCTTCCTGGTTCTGCCAGCTGCACCTGTCATGCGATGTCATAAGGTCTACCTGGTACTTTTTTTTATGGGAGCTTTCCTCTCCCTCGCCCCATCATAAAGCCATAAAGGAGAGATGGATAAGTGAGAGATGGCTCTGGAGGTGGCAGGGCATGCTGCTCGGTGTTTACATCCAATGCAACTTTTTGGCTGTGTTTCTTAGAAGCCGGATCCTCCCCATGCATGCTTTGGTTTTACAATCCGAATCCTGTTTCTAGAGAGGAGCCTGGACAGATTTTGTTTCTTCTTTACATGGATTATGGGTGTGACAGCAGGACAGTTAACAAAGCTCACAGGGGAGGCAACATGGTTTGCTAGACATGGGAGGCAGGAGGAGACCTTTGTGGTTACTCTGGACTGCCAGAAAGATCGACCACTGAGTCCTAGAGCAAAGCAAGCCTGAACTTTCTTGGAAGCAAAAATAATGAAACGGAGGCTTGTCCTACTTTGCGCACATGATGAGACGGCAGGGTTCTCCGGAAAAGACAGTAATGCTAAGAAAGGTAGAAAGCAGCAGGAAAAGAGGAAGACCAAATAATAGATGGAATGACTCCCTAAAGGGAGCCCCAGGCTTGGGTTGCAAGAGCTGACCAGGAGAGTTGGGGACAGGACATTTACAAGATCACTGATTCATAGTCTGGCCATAAATTGGAACCAACTTGATGGCACATAGCAACAAACAATTCTGTTTTATGGTATCTTTTTTAGAGATGGGAGATTCTAGGAGTACCCTCCTCCCATAGTTCTCTCTTCTGGGAGCCTAAAGGTCACTCACCTGCTAGAAAAGGCCCAGACTACAATCTTTTGAGGCCGAGCTAGGCCGAGCTCTGCCTTAGCTTTCTGCTTAGGAAGAACTCCTAATACACTGGAGCAGGACGAGAAATACTCCCAGGTGAGCCACATTCAGGGTCTGGAAGCCATCCTCCTGTCTGGAGACCTTCTGTCTCCCAGGATGGAGAATGATGGGATTGTTAGTCCATAAATGAGTAAACAAATCCAAAACTCCCATCCGTGTAAATCAGTGTAAAGCAGCTTCTCAGAATCAGTGTCTAATCCCCTCTGCCATGTTTACCAACATTAGAACCTGATTTAATTTCACAGGAAACCACTGCCTCAAATCTTGTCAAGTTAGTCATCTCCCCCCCCCCTCCCGGCTCTTCCTTCTGGCACAGAAACTCCCACCTCTCCCTCGGGTAGGAAGGGGATGTGTGAGTAGAGCTAGGCTTTGTACAGCCTCAAAGCTTTTCAGTCAATGCCTTCTTCCCTCAGGTCAACCACTTTTGGGTGTCTGTAACATGTCATTCAGGCAGAATTCACAGAATAGAGAATGCTGGGGTTTCTAGTCCCAAAAATCCAAAATACACCCTGATTCATAACAAGAAGATGAGTTTTTATCATGGAGTCACAGGTTTGCAGAAAGCAACAGTGGAACAATGGCTCTTGTGAGTTTTTCCGTCTATTTGGCCATGTTCTGGACGTTTTTCTTCCCAATGTTTCACCAGTCTTTGTGGCTGGCATCTTCAGAGGGCAAGTAGCTCAGGGGAGCTAGGAGTTCTCTCTGTGCCCCAGGGTATAGAATTTGTGAAACATCAGGAGAAAAAACTTCCAGAACACAGCCAAACAGCCCAAAAAACCTACAACAGCCATCAGATCCTGGCCGTCAAAGCCTTCAATGATACAAAAGTGAGACAGTTTTCCTCCCAATGTTGTCTGTAGATGCCCCATCACTGGAGATGTTCTAGAATAGATTGGACATCCATCTGTCCAGGATGGTATGAGGTTTTTTGCCTTGGGCAAGGGGTTGGACTAGAGGACCTCCAAGGTCCCTTCCAGCCCTACGATGATTCTATGATTCAATGAATCTGGAGACTTGCGTCTGGAGGCTATGATTTAAAGGTCTTTTGAGGCAGAGTTTGGACATCAAGGAAGAAGCTGACGTTTGCCCAGCTGTCTATGGAGTGGATAGAAAAATAGGGTCCTCTTCTTGGCACCATCCTTGAGATATCGGGGTCAAATCATTGGCTTAGAGGCTTGCAGGTTCATGGGACTGCAGCCTCATGATGTCTCCAGGGGGCCAGTGGTAGCCTTGGGCGCCCACTTCATGGGTGGTGGTGGTGGTGAATGGAATCCCTCTCTGGATTCTGTCTCGACCTGAGAAGAGCAGTTGGTCTTCTAAAAATTACACTACGTCATGATCATATCCATCAGCCCTGCAAGAGTAAAATATTGCCTGCTTTCTGCCCAGAAATTAACATGGAAGGACCAAGCTGGGTTGAAAATTTCAAGAATTTATCTTTCTCTCCCCACCCCATACCATCATTTCTGTTGTCATTGCCCTTTACCTTGGAACATTCTCTGTCTTTGGACTATGAATCCAATAGTTCCCCATCCCCCGTACCAACTAGGGAATTATTAGTCTTCTAGTCCCCAAAAAATCCCCGAAAGGAACATTTTCCAGCTCTGCAGCACTTTCCATCCTGCCAACTTCATAATTAGAGTCTGCAACCTCTGGGCTTCTCCTCCTCCATCGAATGAGCTGCTAAAAATACAACCCCTGTGGGTATCTATTCAACTTCTATTTCTGTATTATTATATTTCCCCTTTTCTTTTTTTATCCACAAAGCAATTGAAGGAGAAAGCGGTTGGGGGGATGCTATGATGATCAAGACAGAATTCAACCATTTACTGTACTCCTTTCTCTCTTTCTTTTTAATTGCACGGAATAATCGGCCGATTGCTCACCGTCAACTTTCTTCTTAAGCTCCTGGCTGAATGTTGATGTTCAGAGCAAATAATCTTTCATTCTCTTTTGTTAAGTTGTTTCCACGGGGGGGGGGGAACCCACACCTTTCTTTTTGTTCCCCAGAACTGGAAATGTGGGGGTGATTTCCTCATGAATTTGACTGCTTCTCCATTTCAGTTCTTTGAGGTCAGAGGCTCTCAGCCTTGGGTCCCCATGTGTTCTTAGACTGCAACTCCTGGAACCCTTAACCACTAGGTGTGCTGGATGGGATTTTTGGGAGTTGTAGTCCAACGACATCTGGGGACCCAAAGTTAGGAACCACTGATCTAAACTCCCAAGAAGCCTTCACCAACCAGCTGTGCTGTCCAGGATTTCTGAGAGTTGTAGTCCAAGAACATCCAGAGACCCAAGGTAGTGAACTACTGTGTTAGTTTTAATTTCCCCAAATTCCACCCAGGTTCTCAGCCTGTCCTTTTTCATTCTGTTGCAGGGTTTTTTTTCCTGGCATGAAAATCCCTGTGCATTTAAATCACATTTCCCTTTAACCCGTCCATTTATCTGCACAGGGACAGATCCTTCATGTGCATTTTTTAAATTAGAATTCTAATTTTAAAACTCTTTCCTCTGAGCTCCATTGTTCCCAAACCTTGTGCAAAGCCTTTCAGATGTGTGAGTTCCTGAGGCAAGGTGTGTTTCTCCTCACCTTGCTCTCAAAATGTGGTTTGGCAAGATTGTTCAAATCAGAAAACATTCTTTGCTGCTACCCTAACAATAAAACAATCGACCCCAAGGGGGGTAACTCAGCAGTGAAGTACTTTCAAGCCTGAAGCTTGGAGGTAACTAGTTGCAACTAAAGGAGGCAGTTAAAAGTTATGCAAATAATTTGCCCACGCAGACTGGAATAATGAGTTGACACACAGGGAGTGGGTTAAGTTAAGGTAACACTTTGTTAAATTATAAACAAACATCCCATTCCAAAAGGGTCCTGACAGTAATATGGGAGCATGTTCTGGATCTGGGGCCAGCCTTGCCCCTGATCCAGACCTTCTCAGGGTGAATTTCCATAATGACATATTATTTCACCTCCAGCTCCGTCTGCCTGAGGCTCCTGACTAGAGATGGGCATGAAACGGAAAAACGGTATTTTGTTTCATTCCGTTTTGTCCCTGCCCGCATTTCATTTTGTTTCATTCCGTTTTGTCCCTGCCCTATCTATCTATCTATCTATCTATCTATCTATCTATCTATCTATCTATCTATCTATCTATCTATCTATCTATCTATCTATCTATCTATCTAACAATGCATTCCCCTTAACAAACTGCTATCTCTGCCCAAGATATTATTACGCAGAGTGGAGGGAGACAGGCTCGGTCACACTTCCCTATCTAAGTTAAGAAGCGTGGCTTGGATAAAGCTTCCATCTCTCCATGGATACACACATCCGTACCATGTATCTGTCATGGTGCATCCAGATATGCGTGGTAGGGATTTACATAACAAAGGTGAGGAACCAATTGATTGGGCATGGTGATTGATGCTTCACAGTTAAGGGGGTTAGCAGGGTAGCCAGAATAGAATGACACCAGCACCAGAGGAGGAACAGAGGCAAAAAGAGAGGGATGTGAAATTTTGAAAGCTTCTTCTTGCCAGCATCTGTGATCTGGTTTGCTTGGTTATTTAGGTACAGTAATCCAAGATATGCTTATTGGTCTCCATGGATTGCCATCTGGTCCACAAGGGAATGAAGTTGTCCTCTCTTGCAAGCATATCGAATGATCAAGACTGGTGGGGCTTCACTTCTAAAACATTCCATGATCTGATGGAGAAGGCTTGGCCTTCCATAGAGTAGACCCATTGAGATCAGTGGGAATGAACAAAATTGCAACTAACTTATATCTCGTTGATATAGGTTGAGCTCTTAAACCAGGCATGGCCAAACTCTGGCCCTCCTGATGTTTTGGACCACAAGTCCCAGAATTCCAAGCCTGTATTTCCAATGGCAGAGGATGTGGGAGTTGTGGCCCAAAACATCTGGAGGGCCGAAGTTTGGACATGCCTGTCTTAAACTGAGCCTACCTTTAGGCCCACCATTTAGTGTTCACCCCAATGAATGAAAACTGGGGTATCCAAAGGGTGATTCTTTAAATTTCCCTGGCTTGCAGCTTCCAGAATTTGTTATCTTTGGTGGTTACTTAATGTCCTGTTCATCCCTTCTTGCTGTCCCACCTGGGACTGGTACAAAAAAAAAACTTCACGTCCATAGTGTGACAGCAAAAAGTTGTCTCAACCACGCCCCCGGAACTGGGAACAGAGCGTGACAAGCCGTACCTGCCCCGGGGCTGGGGAATTCTCTTGCCACGGTTCGTTCCCAGTTCCTGTTCTGAGACAAGGGACCGTGGGGTAACAACTGTCACACAACAACCAGTGTCCACCTAGTGGTCAGCGGCTGAAGTGGCATTCAACATTAGTTTCCCTATGGGAAACACCATGCAGTGCAAATGTTTATTAAAGAAAGAATCTGGGAGTTGAGTCATGGCTACTGGACTTCTTTTTTGAGAGATAGAAACGTTTCGCTGTTCATCCAAACAGCTTCATCGGTCTGAATACAGCTAGTGCAAGAGACCTTCTTATAGTCAGCTTGACCTCTTGTCCCCTTGTCTGATTGGCTCATAAGATGAACAAAGCCTGAATAGGCTCGTTAGGGAGACATTAGTGTCCATGGCCTTAAGGTAAACAATGGCCTAAGGTGCTGAAACCCATCAAGAATGGGTCGTTAGCTGTGACCTGGTGGTGAAGGCTCCTTGATTTGCCTGGGTACTGTGGAAAGTACAGCCTGATAAGTAGCAGCTAGACTATGCCGGAGCCCCCCACCTCTGTTGAGGGAGGTATTTTCAATGCTAACATGAATGGCTTCCTTTACTCCTCTCTCAAACCACCTCTCTTCTTTGTCTAATATGTGTACATCCTCATCTTTGAAAGAGTGGCCTTTTTCCTTCAAATGGAGGTGTACTGCTGATTCTGGTCCTGAGCTGTTACCTCTCCTATGTTGGGCCATTCTTCTGTTTAATGGCTGTTTAGTTTCTCCAATGTAGAGGTCTGAACACTCTTCACTGCATTGGACTGCATATACTATATTGCTCCTTTTATGGTTTGGTATCAGATCCTTTGGGTGGACAAGTCTCTGCCTTAGTGTGTTCATGGGTTTGAAATAAACAGGGATGTGGTGTTTGCCAAAAATCCTTTTAAGCTTCTCCGACACTCCCGCCATGTAGGGAATGACCAGGTTCTTCCGTCGGGTCTGGGTCTCAGACTGATCCCTTGTTCTTCTGGGATGGCCCACTGCTTTGTTGAAGGCCCACCTTGGATATCCACAGGCCTTAAGTGCTGTCTTCAGGTGCCTGTCTTCCTTCTTCTTGGCTTCTGAGGAGGTGGGGATGCTCTCTGCTCTGTGGCTTAGGGTCCTGATGACTCCTAGTTTGTGTTGTAATGGATGGTGGGAGTCAAACAGTAAGTATTGATCTGTGTGGGTGGGTTTCCTGTAAACTTCTACTCCTAGGCCACGGTCAGGTCTGATGATGACTGCACAATCCAGGAAAGCCAGCCTGTTGTCTTGGGTGTCTTCCCTAGTGAACTTAATATTAGGATCCACTGCGTTGATGTGGTCTGTAAAGGCCTGTACTTCCTGCGTCTTTATTTTAACCCAGGTATCATCTACATACCTGAACCAATGGGGTGGTGTTGTCCCTGGGAAGGTGTTGAGTGCCTTCTTCTCCACTTCTTCCATGTATAGGTTTGCTACAATTGGTGACACTGGGGAACCCATGGCACAGCCATGCTTCTGTCTGTAGAAGTCCCCTCTGTACATGAAATATGTGGTGTTCAGACACAGGTCCAGGAGCAGGCCTAAAGAGTTACTCTTTACCAGCATACCCACCACTGATGCGCTAATAATGGTAAAGAGAAGATTAAGAGAAGACAGCACCCTCACCTCCAGAAGCCGCCTCAACCCAGACCAGATAGGCCTGGAAACAGGGACTGAACAGGGACAAAACCACTGGACCGTTGAGTCCTGTTGCTTCTGCTTCTGCCTCTAAGATTCTGGGTGGCTCTTGCTAGGCCTGCACAGTTCCTCCTCCTGTATCTGTGCTCCCTGGCCTTCTCCAGCACCTTAGCACCAACCCTGAAGGTTGCCAGAAACAAGTCTGTCGGAAGAAAACCAGGTGGAAAATAATCCACTGGGAGAAACCTGCAGGGAGACAATTTTTGTGGTGCATCTGCAAGAAAATGCCAGGAGCAGGAAAGAGATATTGAACTTTCAGGGCTGGGGAGTGTGGTGGTGATGGGGGGGGGGTTCAAGAGATGGAAAATAGATCTGAAATCTCTCATGGGACTGATCTTCAGGGCAGACTCCCATTTGCACCTGAGTAGAAAGATTCTCTGAGAAGGTCATTTCGACCTTCCTTCTGGGTGCGAAGGAAGCTTAGGCTGATGGATTTTAGATGACAGCTACGACAGGAATGTAGGGAATAAGAGAGAAGGAAAACAGAGTGGACTATTTATTGATATCAGATAGAGCATATGTAGTAAATAAAATGCAAAACAAAAAAAATAATATTTTCCCAGTGGTCTTTTCTTGCAGCAATTGGGGTATTATTATTATTATTATTATTATTATTATTATTATTATTATTATTATTATTATTATTATTATTATTATTATCACCACCACCACCACCACCACCACCACCATCACCACACAGCAGACAAGAAAACTATAATGGATTTTGTGTTACAAATCACAAGTTGAACACTTCCCAAGCGTTTAGGACTACGTGATGTATCAGCGAATTATGCGAGCGGATCCCAGTGAGGTGGCCTTCTGCTTCTGACTGATGGTGACTTTGTCAACTCCAAATTCTTCTAAATACTTGCTTAGCTCTTTAGGCACCACACCCAGTGTGCCGATTACCACTGGGACCACCTGTAGTGGTTTATGCCAGAGTCTCTGAAGTTCAATTTTCAGATCCTGATATTGGGTAATTTTTTCAAGTTGTTTCTCTGTGACTCTACTGTCACCTGGTAATTCAGTTATCTTGGAGCTTGGATATTCTTGTTTCCATAATTGATGCATCTGCTTTTGGTAGCCTCGTATTTCAGGTTCTGCTCTATAATAGCATTTCATGATTGCCCGGTTCTCTGGTAAAGTATATTTCTGCCACTTCTGAGATTGTTCATCTTCCAGTAATTCTACAGGCCCATGCCCTGGTTGCTCAGCAATGGGACCCATGATGTGTACCCCATTCGATGGATGTCCAGGTTAATCAACACCCGTCATGGTCCTTGTTAACCCAGGTGATGACCGAGCTGGTATAGGCTTCTTTTGGTTATATTTTACCATGATTCGTGGGTTGTTGGGTGCACTTAGTTCTGTTCCTCAGTCAAGACCTCTCTGGTATGGTTGGACCTACTGGTAGTTTATACTACCGCCAGTACAGCCCTCAACATCACTGGAGCAGCTAAGCCCCCCATCATGACAAGGCGGCACCCTTGGGGATGATGATGATGATCATGATGATCATGATGATCATGATGATGATGGACTACAGCATCCCATAATCCTTCGTTGAGTTAGGCCTAGCTCAGCTTCAAAGGCTTCTAAGTTTAGGTCTCTCCCCCCCCCCAGGAAGCCATGTTTAATAATAATATTTAGGTGTCTCTAAAGGTTCTGTCTGTCAGAGCTCCCAGTCAACAAGTATGGGATCTTTAGTCCAAGATATATATTAGAAAAATCCCATTTCTAGTAACAAGTGTCTTCATGATCCCCTTTAAAAATGTGAAAGTTACAAGCATGGAAGGGTAACACACACAGATGGATCAGCTGATTTGATTCAAGAGATACACACAACCTATCTAATGCTTCTGATTTTTAAATCATAGCCATCTTAGAACTGCGGAACTTGAAGGCACTCTATGGATCACTGAGTCCAGGACTTGTCAAGGAAGCACAGCAGGGAATTAGACTTCCAACCTTTGGCTCCACAGTCAGATGCACAACCCACGGAGCCTTCCCAGCTGTTCTAAAAATGCTCAAACGTCAATGCAATAAGGCAGCGGCTTTCATAATTTTGTGCACTTGCTACAAACACATACAAACGTAGGACTGTGCAAGTGGAGGGTTACTGTTTGCCCTCGTACAGCAGAATATGGGCTCACTGTTAATCTTGGTACCGCTTTGAAAATGCACTTTTTATTGTATTTGGAATGAGGTCAGCGGGAAGATGTTTGCAGGAGTTTGTCTTTCATATGCCAGTGTAACTAATCTGGCTTTCTCAAAGACAAACATTGGATGTGATCCATAAAACAAAATCCTGGGTCCACACAGGAGTCTTGGGGCTAATCACCATCATACTCATGTGGGATTTTTCTGATTTGGGCATTCTGCCCCCTAATTTTGGGGAATGGTAGACGTATCCAGCGGGCTAGTAGAGCACTAAAAACTGTTGGCTACAGGAGGAGGGGATGGGCTGCCTGGGAAGAGGCTTTCTGGGACCCCCCCTCGTTTCATTTCGTAAAAAAATCATTTCATACAATTTTGGGGGGGGATTGTATGAAACAAAATGAAAGGAAATGTGGGGGTGGGTGGAGGAACATAATGAAACAAAATGCAATTAATCCATTTCGTGCCCATCCCTAAGCCAGAGCCCTCTTTGATATGACATCCTTTCAAATATTTAAACATGGTTATCATATCTCCTCTCAGCCTTCTTTTTGTAAGGTTAAACATTCCCAGCTCCCTAAGCCACTCCACATTTATTTATTCATATTTATTTATTTATATAGCTTGTATGCCGCCCAGTACCCAAAGTTCTCTGGGCGGCTCACAATCAAAATAAACAATTAAAACATCAAAATTACAATAAAATTAGAACAATAAAACATATAAATACAATAAATACAGTACATTAAAACACAACACTAAAATTGCCATCACGACCCACAATCATCAGTTTAAAAACTTCTGGAACAGGAAGGTTTTTACCTGGCATGGAAATGTTATCAATGTCGGCGCCAGGCGGGTCTCACTTGGGAGGGCGTTCCATAGTCTGGGGGCAGTTGCTGAAAAGGCCCTTTTCCTGCAAGCCATCCCCTTCACCTCCTTGAGGGATAGCTCTTTCAGGAGGGCTCCCTGGCTAGATCCTCATAAGACATTTCTTCCAGTCCTTTAATGATCCGGGTTACCCTCTTCTGGAACCATTCAAGGTTGTCAGTGACATCCTTTTTAAATTGAGTTGCACAGGAGTGGACACAGTACTCCAGGTGGGGTCTGAACAGAGCAGAATAGAGTGGTACTATCACTTCCCTTTCTCTAGACACTATGCTTCTTGATGTTTCAGGATGCAGAACAATGGGTTCAAGTTAATAGAACACATCTTTCGACTGAATATCAGGAAAAACTTCTTAACGGTTAGAGCAGAATGGCAATGGAACCCATGACCTCAAGAGGTGGTGAGTGCTCCAACCCTGGAGGCACTCAAGAGGAATTAGGACAACCACCCTGGCAGGTATCCTTTTAGGCTCCTTCCAACTTCACTCTTCTATGAATCTATGATTCTGTGACTCTGTGGTTCTTCTTCCCTTGTCTCTACAACCCCCTTCTATTCCTAGACACCCTTGACAGTTTGTTATTAGGGAGATTTCTGCATATGAGCCAAAATTAAGTTAAACTATGCCTTGGAAATCCATGCGGTGAGTGACAGCTTTCTCAATGCTTCTGAACAAATGAATGCAGGCTTGTCACAGACAGGGTCTCTTCTGCTGTTATCGTATCCGTGGCATCTTCTCTCCACATGAAAGTCAGAGCATGAAGAGGAGGAAGAGGTCCATCAATGTTGAAACTTTGACATATTCACACCTGCAGCAATAGATAGATAGATAGATAGATAGATAGATAGATAGATAGATAGATAGATAGATTATTGTGATGGAAGGAACCATCTCAGGCAGTAGATATATATAGTGGCTTGTTTATTCATCTCTGAACTGGGCTTCTCTTTTTTGTAGTACAAAGTGGCAGAGGCAGAGTGAGAAAATGGGAAGATCTACTGCCTGAGATGGTTCCTTCCATCACAATAAAATGCAGAACCCTAGAAAACAGGAGTTGCAAGGGGCCTCGAAGGCCACCAGGTCCAACCCCCTGCTCAATGGAAGAGTCCAAGTCAAAGTACATCTGACAGATGGTTCTTCAGTTTTCTCTTTCAATGCTTCCACTGTTGAAGAAGAGTTATATGATCTCAGAACTGCAGAGCTGGAAGGCACCCTCTAGATCAGGCATGTCCAAACTTCGGCCCTCCAGATGTTTTGGAACACAACTCCCACAGTCCTTTGCCATTGGAAATACAGGCTTGGAATTCTGAGAGTTGTGGTCCAAAACATCAGGAGGGCCAAAGTTTGGACATGCCTGCTCTAGATCATCCAGTCCCAGCCCCTGTCAAGGAGGCCCCATGGGGGAATCGAACTTTCAACCTCTGGCGCTGCAGCCAGATGCCTAAACCACTGGGCTATTCAGAAGTTCTTGGGCTACAGTCTCCCACCTGGTGGCTATAGTGACTGGTTTATTTGAAGCAACTTGGGCTGAAGAGCTAGTCCTCAAACTTTATTTTTGAAAGTTTTTAGCTCTCTCTCTCTCTCTCTCTCTCTCATTATATATATATCATCATATATATTTTATATATTCTTTTTTATTTATTATAATATATATATACAATATATTTATATACATTATATACATATACCTATATAATATAATTATATATTTCTATACTATTATATATATAATATTAATTTGGTTTCTTTGTTTTACTGGTACCAAACACAAGTATCATGGTCTCCAGTGGGATACATTATATCCAGGCCACTGGAGACCCAAACATTAGATTGAAACTGTTCTGCACGTACCGCCATCTCATTAAACAAGGTTAATTTGAGGTTAATTTGAGGACGCCATCAACACAAGAATAAGAACAGGAAGCGATAGAGAGTGGAAGAGCTGGCATCAAGGCTGGGAGTTAGGATCAGTTCTCGGAACAAGACTGGGAGGTAGGTGCTGCCACTGATGAATGCTATGTTTCTCATTAGAGTTTTTAATTATTATTCATTTTACTCTCCCTGTCTTTACTGGCTATTTTGATCACTTGGTAAAATGCTATGAAAAGCTGAGGGTGTGTGTGGTGAGTCACTCAGCCAAGTTAAGATGAACTTTCTTGAGATCAGTAGAAGCTGGCATGGCTTCGACATCACTGGTGAATGCACCCTGGATTTTAGTCCAAACTTTAATAAAAGCTATTTGAATTTGGAGACATGACTCCACAAAGCTGAGGAGTGAAGCTGCCAAGTGAGAGATGGTCTCACTTCAGCGCCACCTTTGAATTTTTTTTTGGGGGGGGTCATTGTCTGTGGTCCACTGGGAGCAACCAGTGCACCATATCTGAACAGGTTTGCAAATTCCTTTCATTTCGCCATGGAAGCAAATTTGCTTTGAAATTGCTCTCAGGCAATTCAGTCCGAATTATACTGACATGGTTAGTGCTTCAGGCTCTTGCTGCACCCGGGGTATAGCCGTACACACTGCACTGAGGCAAAAAATAAAATAAATAAATCTGGGCATGCCGTAAACAAGCCTGATAGGAGGACTAGTGCAGACATGTTTGTTAGATGGCCAACGTATAATCATGGAATTATAGAATCCTGGAATCACTTAGTTAGAAGGGGTATATAGAGCCATCTGGTCCAACCCAATGTTTGATGCAGGAATCCAAATTAAAGGTATCACCTAGGTGGTTGTCTAAATTTCCCTTACATGCCTACAGAGTTGGAACACCTTTCAAGACACTTATCAAGCGGCCCTTTCCTCAGTCCCAAGATAAATCAGAAGCACTTCAGACCTCCACCAGCAAGGCCATAGTTAATGACCCATACATAATGGGTGTTGGGAAAGGTTGCAAAGGTGGGACTTTCACACCTCCTGGGCCTTTGTCCACCTAACGAGCCTATTCAGGTCATGGTCCAACTTATGAGCCTATTCAGACCTGGGTGATGAGAAATCAAGATGAACTATAAAATGGAAGACTCTCCACTAACCTTTCTCAGACTGATGAGATGTGAAACATTACAGTCTCTCAAGAAAAGAAGTCCAGTTGCCATGACTCAACCTCCAGGCCTTACAAGATAATTGGGTCCATTGTCATACTGCTCTAATAGTCAGGACGTTTTTCCTGTTTTCGACCAAAATCTGGCTTCCTGTAACGTGAGCCCATTGTTGTATGACCTGCACTCTGGAATGATATGTATGACTGTATTTCAAGTTCTTGAAAAGTTATATGGTATTTGCTCTATGTCTTCTTTTCATAAGGCTGAAGATGCCTAGTTTCCTCAGTCTTACTTGGTTTCCAGTCCCCTGATCATCCTTGTTGCCCTCCACTGAACTCGTTCCAATTTATCAGCATCTTTCTTAGAGTGCAGTGTCCAGAACTGGACACAATACTCAAGCTGAGGCCTAACCAGTGCTGAATAGTGGGGAACGAGCACCTCATGGGATTTGGAGACTATACTTCTGCTCATGCAGCCTAAAATTGCATTTGCCTTTTTTTGTGAACACATCCCACTTCTCCCTCAACTGCTAGCTTTCCACATTCAGGGATTGACAGAGTTTTTGCATGCTGTTTTAATCCCACCACTCCAACCTGAGCATAGGTGATCAAGTCATCTTTTTGATGTTATACCAGAGCACAGAGGGGGAAAATGAAAAAGAATCCATAAAGGAAAGAGAATGTGCTTTATACATTTATGGGTGGTGTGTTTCCTTGCTTCCAGGCTTCTCATAGTAAATGTGTCACATCAGGAAATGAGTGAATTTGGAAGGAGTCTTTCTACTGCCAGACGACTGCCTTGGGGTTGGATTCACTGAGCTTGCTGCTCTGCGTGGCAGAAGTATGTCTGGTGCTGAGACAGGCGGAGGCACACAGAGAGCACTTCAGAAGGTCATCCTCACTCCTTCACAATTTATTTAATTGATCTGTTTAAAACCCGTCCACACAGTGGGTGTATGGTCTGCCTGTCCACCACCACAGATGTCCAGGGTGACGGAAGGAAGTGAACAAAAGTGAGAGAAGCTCACATCATTCATGCTATGAGTTTCTTTCCCATCCATTAGACCAGTGGTTCTCAACCTTCCTAATATGCCGCGACCCTTTAATACAGTTCCTCATGTGTTGGCGACCCCTTGCCCTGCTTGGAAGAGGCCACAAGCCCCCTTTGGCAGGCCACTGCCGCAGGTGCCATAGAGAACTTCCTTCTACAAGCACCCTCAGCCAATCGCAGCCTCCAGTGCCATTGACTGGCATCCCCTCCAACCTATCAAGCTGTAACTCATTCTCCCCCCCTCCTCCCTCTCCTCCTCCAGACCCAAACCCTTTATGCCTTTTTCTTGGTTGTTCAACCCCCTCCCCCCAAGTGGTCCTGATCCCCAGGTTGGGAACCAGCGCATTAACCTAAAGCAAATTCAATAATCCATATTTATTTATTTATTTATTTATTTATTTATATAGGGAGTTTGATTCCCCACCAGTGGCTTCTTGACAGGGCCTGGTCTTGATGATCCCTTCCAGCTGTGTTTATTGTTCACCATTAGATTACTTACTCAGGGCAATTAATTTTTTTAATAAATATATGCAACAGATTGGGATGTACACACCAGATAATTCAGAAGTGTGCAGGTTTATGTTGTTTTGGACAAATATAGTCAAAAGCACATTGAAATATATTGTTCATATTGTATATGTTGGGAACAGTATAGTGGAATGAAAACCATATAAGAAAAATACATGTGCCCTTCCTTCCTTCCTTCCTTCCTTCCTTCCTTCCTTCCCTTTTAGGCTAACTGTAAAGGAAAACTACAGCAAATGAACAGCATCTAAATATTGCTTTTCTCTAAAATATCTAGATTCAGTTTAATCATTCAGTCCACCACAAAGCAGTAAGACAGACTCACTTAAGATTTGTTTATTTATCTGCCTGCCTGTCTGTTTGAGAACAAACCTGGTGAACATCCCTGGCCTCATATAGTGGGAACCTTGCCATTTGTTGCAAAACATTCTCTTCTCCTTTTCTGCAGCCTCCACATTTTGCCCTTCTCTGCCTTCTACATCTGAGCACTAAAGATTAACGGTTCAGATGAAGTTCGGAAGAGGCCTTGTCTGAAATGACCAGGGTCCAGACACCTATCTTTCAGAAGCATACCACAGAAGTCAGGCCAGGCCCTCATTTCCCTTGGAGGAGTCAGCGCGTCAAAGTTAATTAAGATAACTAGGGACAATAATTAAAAATGTGGTGTTGTCTTTGGAGACATGCAAGAAGCGGAAAAAATAAGGGGGAGGGAAGCCGATTCTCCGGGTCATGATCCTTGCCCCGAACATAACTCACAAAACAGTTTGTGTTGTACGTGTTTGTTTCCATGGGGTCTCAGTCAGGCCGCATTGATGGAAGGAGCATTTGAGCTTGCTTGTATGAATTACCTGCCTAAGCTACCTGGACAGGTAACAAGAGAGGTAAGAGGAAGCTTGCTTTGCCTGGCTAAAACTGAACTATGCTTTGTCCATCCAGAACATCGTTTCCCTACTAGAGATGGGCACGACTCAAAAAAATGGTGTTTCGTTTGTCGTTTGGTCGTTTAGGGGTCCGTTTCGGTTCGTTTTCGTTTTCGTGATGTTTTTCGCAAAAAAATTCATTTTCGTTTCGTTAGGTAATGAAACGAAAAAACAAAAATGAAAATGAAAAATTGCTGTTTCATTAGCATTCTTTTTAGTTCAATGCATCTGCTGCAACGAAAACGAAAAACATGGCAAATTTGGTCATTTCATTTTCATTTTCGTTTTGTTTTTTAAAAAAATTTGTTTCGTTTTCGTTGCGTAATGAAACGAAAAAAAGAAAACGAAAATGAAAAATCGCTCGTTTTGTGCCCATCTCTATTCCCTACCTTTAATCTCCAGATGTTCTTGAACCAAGCAAACCCCCAGAAGCCTTCCCCACTAACTGTGTGAAGCATTATTAATTACGCATACACAGAGTTTTAGGGTACAATCATCTGTGGTCCCAGGCTGCGTCTCTCTGTGCGTGGTTGTCTCTGTGTGTGCATGTCTGTGAGTGTGTGTGGTTGTCCCTGAGTGTCTCTCTGTGTCTCTGCCTGTGCCTGGGACTAGAGATGGGCACGACTTAGCGGTATTCCCGTTTCCGTTTCCGTTACTCAGTTCCGTTACTCTACGGAAACGGTAACGGGAATTACTCCCCCAGACTTCGAGCTCGAACCGACGAACGAACAATTTTGGTCTGATTTGTCGTGCTCGTTCCTTGCATCGCGAGATCGCGCGATGCCACACGCGGCACAGAAAAAAAGTTTTTAAAAGTTAAAAAAACCCGGTTCCCGGCCAAAAAGCAGGCGGGAAAATGCCTGCCGTGCCTCAGGGCACCTACCAGAGGGGTTGTTTCTGGAGGTCCCCGGCCTCCCCCCTCATCCCCCGTCCTGGGCTGCTCTGGTGGGACTCGCCGCAGGCTCGCAGCCAGCAAAAAGCCCAGTCTCGCCGCCGGCCGCCGCAATTAAAGCGCAAGCAAGCGGCACGGACGGCACAGGAAAAAAACTTTTAAACTCTCCCCCACCCATTCCCGGGCCAAAAAAGCAGGCGGAAAAATGCCTGCTTGACTAAGGGCGCAGGGCACCTACCGGAGGGGTGGTTTCTGGAGGGGGGGTCCCGCCTCCCCCCCGTCCTGGGCAGCCGGACTCGCGAGTCGCCATCGCCATGCCATGTGGTGCGGGCGGGGGATCCAAAATGGGGCGGCAAACGCAATATTGTTTTTGAAATCGTGGTCCAAAAACACACAAGCACAACAGAAACACGCGAAAATTTATAAACTGCCAGATTTTCACAGTAGCAGTGGGTTTTTTCTTGCAACAAAATGTCTCTCCTCTCCTCCTCTGTCCTCCATTGATTTTATTTTATTTTATTTTATTTACACCTGCGCAATGATGGGCTGGCCAAGTGGCCAGCCATGTGGGAGTGGACAACCATGCAAATTTTTGGAGCCATCCCACCAGTCGCATGGCCACTTGGCCATGGAGACTTCTGGGATGTGCCAAAAAGCCCCCTGAAACCTGCCCTAGCCCTAACCCTAACCCTTGACTCCGTACCCATACGTCACAGACTGTCTTCTTAGTGGGTCAGAGAGGCACCCAGAGGTGCAACCCACTAGCCCACCGTAACCTTACCCGTCACTAGCCTAACCCTAGCTCTTGCACTAAGCCACCTTAAAGCCAGATCTACTTGCTTGCATTGCACTACACGCAGCAAGTACACTTCCCTTCTGTGTGAGACATGGTGGTGCGGGAGCCTTCCTTGTGTAGGGAAGGTATGACCCTATCATTCTCACACTGGTCTCGTCTCCACATTATGTTATGCAATATCCATATGGCTATTGCATAGCATTTTGCAGCAGCAGCAGCCTCAGGTGAGGAAGGGAGACCCCCATGTAGAGGGGTCTCTTGGAGCCTGCTTCACCTTCCTAGTGGCAGGAGGCACCCACGGGTGCCTCCAGGAGCCCACTTTCCCTTTATAGCGGGCCAGAGGAGGCACCCACCCCACAGAGGTGCCTCCAGGAGCCCGCTCCCCCCCAAAAAAACCAGTACTAACGACAACGAAAAAACGAAAAAACGAACCGACTAATTTTTGCGAATTTTCGCGAAAACCGGAAACGACCCGAAATGGGACTGGCCCGACTAACGACAACTCGAAAATTTTTTTTTTCAAGTCGTGCCCATCTCTACCTGGGACCAAGAAGTCTTTATTGATGACAGTAACACAATAGGATGAGGAAGAGACAGAGGAAGTATGGTCTTGGTCACGTAATGCATTCCATTGGTGGAATAAGCATGCACCCTTATCTAGGAGGAAAAGACTGGCTAGAAGGACTCATTGATAAGGGGAGAGGAAGGAGCTTTGGGCTTGTCACGGACCAGATGTGCCCTGATATCCGGTAGTGCCATTGTTTCTTTGGCCTCCTGAGTGAGGTCAGCTCCAGGTCAGCTCAACTACACCGGGTTCCTGCTTGGTCTCTGGAAATCCAGGGCCTAAAGGCTGCCTCGGTGCTGCCAGATTATTTCAGGGGTTCACCCTAGTGGGGTATGGAATCCACAGAACTGTGCTGGCCAGGATTACTGAGAGCTGTTGTCCAAGAACATCTGAGGTCCCAAGGCTGGGGACCACTTTATGTACATACTCAACCTGGCTTGGCTTGGCTTGGCCTGGCCTTACTGGAAAAATGGTCCACCCTTGATTTCTTGCCTAGAAACCCCCACTCCTCCTCACCAGCATGAAGTGAAGCCCATCCCAGGGTAGAACAACCAGTAGTAGGATTACAATAATACCAGAATTGATAGATATTTAATCCTTCCTGTTTTTTTAATGATGTTCCCTGTTTGGAGACTATGCCCCGGCACTGGAAATTATTTCTTTGGCTTCTTCTGACCTTGCATCTGGACTCCCATGGCCTAAATCAGTGGCTTTCAGTCATATGTTTTCCTCAAATGGTCTTGGACTAAACGTAATCCAAAAATACCCCACCATTTGGAGCCATTGGCGTAAATCCAGGTGGTCATCACAACAAACCCAGATCCCTATTAGATTAATGGTTGGTAATATATATGTATCCCACTGATTTGATGTCTCTACAATTACTGCAATTACCAATTGGATTCTGGACCATCCAATTCTATACATGTCCATCCTCAGTGGTGGAAGCCCATAGCCTCCCACCTCTTGGGCTTTCTAGGTCTTCCTGTAGGACTTTCCACCTCCCACTGCAACTGTCCTCCTTTCCTTCCTCTGCTCTGGATGGCTTCTTTAACCCCTTTCTAATCCCAGACACAGGCTCCAGATTAAATTCTCTTTCCTTCCTGCCCCCTTTTCAGAAACTTTTAATTAGGACCTGATACTGTGCCATTATTAGTATTTGTTATTAAGTGTTAATATCTTGCTCTCTCGCCGTCTGTCTCTAATGCTCTCACGCACCATCTCCTCTACCCCCTCCCTTTGCCAGGCTTTGTTTTAATTGTTATATTTTTTCATCAGTGATCAGCCGAGCTTCCCTAATGATCTCAACTCATTTAAAGGGTTTATAACTCCAATACAGAGCTCCAATAAAAAGAAGCAGCAGACTTGCTGGGAATCCCCTAAGGGGATTCAGCTTCTAGGAACACAATAAACTAATTTACTACTTGCTGGCTTTTCTGAGTCCTCCACCCTTTCCCCCCCACATCCTACTGTCTATTATATTATTATTATTTTTCTCCCTGAAAATCCAAATTCAGCTGGCAGAGAGACAGACAGACCTGCTCTTACCTTCTCTGCTCCACAAAGATCAAGGAGATGTTTTCCTATGGATGATATGTCGTTGCGGGTGATGCAACTGAGAGAGGAATTTGGTTCTGGAAGGAACTGTCTCTCTGCAGGCAATATCCTGTTCGTGCAGGTGTAATGCCCCTGTGAATGTGCTGGGTGTCACACCTGGCAATTGCACCCTCAGTCATGTGATTTTTCACTGTGACCGTTGTACAGTCTGCTGGCCAAAGGGCTTTGTGCATAGCCCTTCTGCCTTGATGTTATTGTTGAGGTCTCAGACGTCACATGGAGTCATGCCCATGTAGCTTTGCAATGGGATTGCTCCCAGAGTTTTTGCAGCTGCAATATCCTAATCCCAGGCTTGGGATCTGAAAGACACAGGCAGCATCCTTTGATAGGATCATGGAGTTGGAAGGGGACTTGAAGGTCATTAGGTTCAACCCCCTGCTCAATGTGGGATCCAGTTTGAAGCAGATCTGCCAGGTGGTCATCAAGACTTCTCTTGAAGGCTTCCAATGTTGGAGCACTCACCACCTCTTGAGGCTTATTCTTAAATTGACCATGAGGACCTTCTAGCTTTATAAAAGCGTCACTCTTGATGGAGTTCAAAAGAGCTAACACTGGTCCGTTGAATAGGCTTGGGGAAAAGCCTCAATTCATGGATTTTTCTTATGTGTACAACAAAGTGTAGTTATGAGGAACCATCTCTATCACTGCTCCACCAGAAGGGCAGTTGGATGCTTTTGAATGCAGTAGTAAACACTGGAAGGGGGCGCAAGGGCTGAGGGCTGCTTAGGATATATCTCTCCACTTGTCCCAGGATCATCCCAGATCATCCACACCCAATATTTCCTCAGCCCCATCTCTGGTATTTTGTGACCAAACTGAAATCCCCACAGCTTCTCTCTCTCTCTCTCTCTCTCTCTCTCTCTCTCTCTCTCTCTGTGTGTGTGTGTGTGTGTGTGTGTGTGTGTGTGTGTGTGTGTGTGTGTGTGTGTGTGCGTGTGCATGCAACCACGCTCCTCTAAGTGAGCAGATGGTGACCAATGCTGGCATGAGAAACCATTTGGAAGAAATTAATTACCTGCTGGGCGTAATCCCTTTCTCTTGGCTTAAGTGCAGCTCATGTCCTTGAAGGACAGCCTAGTCATGGAAGGCAGTGCTATCCTTCACCTTCAGAGGCAAGGATGTGCTGGAGCAAAGTAGGTTCAACAAGAAGTAGACGGCACTCCCATCAGGACGAAGCTTTGAGACATCACCCTGAAAAATGGGCAGGAAGGTCTCCAAGCATGTCCGGATAGTTCATCCTGTTTTGAAGAGAAAAACAACAACAAGGCTTTGTTAAGTCACTAGCAGTAAGCAAACATTGCTTGTAATTAATTGATTCCCTTTTCCAGTGTTGTGAGTGTGTCCCTTTGTATGGAGGCCCTAACTGGGCTATGTGAGATGCTGAAGGAGTGGATCACCATTCCTATCTCTTGGTGAATTCTCATGGCTGAGCCGAAATTGGGCCTTGGGCATCTTGAATTAGAATCTAGCACTTGACCCACTACATTGGACTGGCTCTCACAAGTATAACTTTGTGAAGGTGAACCTTCTTCTTTCTGTAGAGTTCCTGTGGCTCCAGTAACTGCTTTGTTCTGGGTGCTAAGACAAAGAGAACAGGGATGAGGGGAAGTACCTTGTAGAACTAAGGGCCTTTTCACACGATCCCTAAAATCCGCGGCAAATGGCTCCCAGATCCAGAGCTTAAAATTGTTTCCCCACCAGCTCTGGAGTTTACAAAAAATTAAGTGCGACCACGCCCACCTAAGCGCATCCCAGCGCACTTTTCAAGTACCTGCTCTCCGGGGGTGAAAAATTCCTGATGCGGATGTAATGTAGTGAGTGCCAGGCTCTCCTCGCTTCTATTTGTTGTTGTTTTGCCCCCCCCGCCCCTTTAAGAGATACTAAGAGACTGGAATGCTGCAGAACGGAGGTGAGCCGGCATTCTTTTCTCCCTTTTTTTCTCCCTCCCCTCAGGCAGACAGCAGCCAGGAATGTGGAGGGGGTGGAAACACAGGAACAGCGACAAACCCCCAAGATCTCTGGTCCGAATTTAAGTGGCCAGCTGATCTTAGGGGCCGTGTGAAAAGGCTCTAAGTTCACATTTTCTTTTCTTTTTAAGTCCTTCAAGAAACTATTTTTGAGGAGCCTCATGGTGCAGTGGTTAAATGCCTGTCCTGCAGGTAAAACTGTGCTCACGACCTGGTGTTCAATCCCAGGTAGCAGGCTCATGGTTGACTCAGCCTTCCATCCTTCCGAGGTCAGTAAAATGAGTACCCAGCTTGCTGGGGGTGTGGCAATGTGTAGCCTGCATTACTGTAATTAATAACTGTAAACCGCCCAGAGACTACTTGAAGTGGTATGGGGCGGTATATAAGCAGAACACTTTGTGGCTTTCCAAGACTTAGCTTGGACTGACAGTTTATTGCAGTGGGAGGCTTTCATTACAACTGTCTTGTTCAGACTCGGAGAGTATAATATTTGGATCTCCGGCGGTTATATATACAGGGCAGAATCCTCAAAGCCCAAATCCTGATGCTTTGATGGGGCCAATCCCCCAGAACTTCTACAGGAGTGCTCGGCGACAGAGCCTTATGCTTCACCTACTTTGAATGACCACTGTCTATGGTTAACAACAACACCATTGAGGCTGGAGAGCCAAATGGGATTCAGCTGCATTGTAAACTTGAGTGATGAGCTGGGCAATAGAGGGCACAGTGAGTTAATGCTAATTGCAAATAAGTAGCTAAGAGCGAATGCTAACTGTCTAGGCTAATACACAATCAATAGCCTGAGTGGCAAACTCCACTTTCAGTCCCCTGGAAAGGAAAGGGTTAAGTTTAAAATGGAACCACACTAGCATATAGTTGATTTGAGGCATTTTGATAGCATAGCTGGAATTAATTCCTTTTAAAATGAAGCTTTCCCAGCTCTGAGCAATATACCTTTTCTTCTGCAGAGCATCCTCACCGGGATAATAATCTCCCAATCTGATTCACCAGAGATTGCCTCTATTTGAGTCACCACTGAAGCATTGGAGTGCTTCAGACTATGTCCACTTATGTTGGATAATGGGCTATCCCCTTGTAAGTTATTTACATAAATCGTCATGCAGAACCCAGCTAGAGAGCTGGTGGCGATTATGGATCAGGGCAACGGCACGAAGAACTACACTTTTTGCAAGTGTAGTTCTTCATGCCCTCCAATTTAAGCGGGTTTGATGTTGGTAGGTTATGGACTCCACTCTGTGTTCTATAATGGGCATTGGTCAGTTACTCTTACCAACAGTCATTTCCAATAACAACTCCCATTATCCACACACTGTACTGGCTTTTATAACCCCAAACCAGCATAAGTGTTGGCTTTGATTGCATAACCTTTGGTCATGAAGGGGGGGGGATGCTGTACTCCAGATGCCAGCTTTTCCAAGCTTTTGGGCAAACCTGGGAGTCAGACCTGTTGTGCTTGGCCTCTCATATGTTACTTTCAATGTGATGCTGCTGTGAAATCAAATTTGTAACAGCCAGCGAGCAACAGGGAACCTCTGCATAGGCCTGTGGCCATTTTTGGAAGCCGTGTGACAGCAGAGTGCAGCGTGGCCTCCTCCTCCTCCTCCTCCCCCTCCTCCATAAAACCAAGACTGAAACAATCAACACAACATGCCAGGTTCTTGCTCCTGGGCTTGGTGCCAGCATCCCAATTGTTCACTGTTGTTGACTGTTTGCTGCACCAGAGCTGACGGGATGAGAGATTACCCCATTATGATGGGGGATCTATAAGTCATACACCCAGTCCGGAAAATGGGGAGGGGGACCCATGGCAGAATTCTTCCAACAGACCATCTTTCACCCTGTTATTTCTGTAACAGCCCATGGCACTCCTTACCATTTCTTCCCTCCACTGTACATAAGTGCATGAGATCAGTTCAAGAGGGATGACGATTAGAGGCGGGCACAGAACGAACCGTGAAAGAAAAAGAACCATTGGTCAGGCCATTTTGTGGTTCATTTCTGGGTGCTTTCAGGAACTGGCCTGCCCAGAGTGAAAAACAGAATGCCGAATGAGCATCAACCTTGGAGATTTGTATGCTCCATGGTTCACATAATTAGGGACTTCTAGGAGGGCTCCTCCATGTGGATAAGTGATGCCAAATCATAGCACATCTTCAGCTGGGACTCCTTCCCACCCATTCCAAGTTTGGCCAAAAAAAAAAAAAAAAGATTTGGGACATCTGAGTTATAACCCCTAAACACAGGTCATACACTAGCTAAAAAACGATAATTTCAATTGACTGTTGATTGGAATTTGCCAGTATTTGAATGTAAGAGACTTTGGCCAAATATACTCAGCTGTGGTGCATTCAGTCATGGTACAACCATGAATTCGGCCAATGTACTCAATCATGGTACATCCTAGACATTCCAAATCCAAACTTAACAAATTCAGAAGGCATGAGGAGGAATGTCAGCTGAAATTTCACAGAGGGTTTCACATCTCTAATTCACATGGTGGTGGTGGTGGTGGTGGTGGTGGTGGTGGTGGGTGTTCTACTGCAGCTGGAAGTCCCAAAATTGCACGAAGCATGGAACAGTTTCATCGGAAAGTTTGTGGAAAATCATGGTTTGTGAATAGCAACAAACTATGAACCATCACGAATTGCCATTTCCCCTGGCTGTGACCATGGCTGCTTATGATTTCACTTCCGTTGGCTGTGGCTCAGAATCCAACAAATTTCAGAGGAACAAACAAATCTAGGCCAAAGCAGAATTAGATAGAGTGGCACCTCCCCTAAGAATGGGTGGGAACTCAATATCATCTCACTGTTGATTAGAAGTTGCCAGTATTTGAACATCTGAGAATTTGATTGATGTGCTTCACCATGATACAGACTTCCTTCTCCTTAGTATTGTATTTCTGGTACCAGTAAAGCAACTGGGGGCACCAGAAGATGGAATTGGTGGGCAGAGACTTACTAGTTGAGGTGTCTGGCTGTGGAATCAGAGGCTGGGAGTTTGATTCCCCTCTGGACCTCCTTGACAGAGGCTAGACTCCTTGACCCATAGGGTCCCTTCCAGCTCTGAGGTTCAAAGATTATCAGCAGCAAGATCTAATAGCTTCTGCTTTTTGTAAAGCAACTGGATTTGCTCTGCAGACTAATGTGCGAATCAGGATGCAGCTAGGTTCTTCATAAAATGCCAGCCTCCAAATTGATTCTGGGAGTGTCTATTTAAGAATTGTTTTAACCAACTAGAACTGGAACCAAAGCAATTAAATCAAAGCACAAACCAAATTAAATCCTCCTTTATTTCTATGTCTATCAGAAGATACTTAAATTACTAAAACTGGGCAATCTTTAAAGTCCTCCTGGGCTCAAGATCACCAGGAGAAAAGATAAGCCTATCATTAAGAGATTGGTTAACTTAGCAACATTTTTGTACTTCTAAGACTTCACACGGCTAGAGAGCAACAAAGGGAACAGTGGCCATTTCTTTCCATGTATTTCCACCAGCAGGGAGAAATGGCTTGCACTGAAGATGAGATGGAGGAAAGAACCTTTTGCAAATAAAATGATGCCTCTTCCTCGTTACGGTTTCCATCAGCCGCACCAGCTGCACCAGTGGCCCCAGTGCCTCCTAGCAAGGGCAGGTACATAAGCATAGATGAATAGCCAGCAAGAACAGCAGAGACACTTCATGATAACAGGGAGAAGCTAGAAACAAGAAGGCGATAGTGACTGCATGGAGAATGAAATGAAATAATATGTAATTTCCCTAGTCATAATGGGTCTATCTGCTTTCATTATGAGCATATCAGAGATGTCAAGGGAAAAATGTGACCCAACATGTGAAGGAATTGTTACCTCTTCTGCATGCATATATATTAATTTAAGAAAGGTTCAAGTTGCTTATTGATTTGCCTGCTAGGGCTATCAGGTCAGACTCAAGGACTAAGTATCTGAATAAATCTGTCTTCTCATTCTCTAACATATGGAGTTGGAGCCAGATGTTAAATGTACTGAATGTTGGTAGTGACTAATAGGAAGTCACTACTCCTCTTAGTTTAAAAGCCTAACAAGTTAAATACTAACTTGTAGGACTCATAGGAATGTGGCACAATTGGTAGTGGATAATATGAATGGGAATATTGGATATACGCTTTCCAATCCCTTAGTTCTCAATTCATGGAGTTCTACCTGGCAGAGAGATACCTGACAGACACCAAAATGTGGCTCACCTGTGGGGAAAGCCAAAACTGGAAGGCTCTGAGGCTTAGCTAGGTCAAGCTCTTCCCAAGCCTCCTTTTCCTAGCCCAGTGCCAGCTAGGAGGCTTCTGTCTGAAACTGGAAGCTAGGCAGAGCTAAGCCTAGCTCATCCTCAGAGCCTTTCTCTTGAGGACATTTTCCAAGGCCAGCCACAATTAGGAATCTGTAAGATGTCCCTCTGTCAGGTAGCTCTCGCAGAAGAGAGAATTATGGGATTGGTATGCTACGAAATCTTAAATCCCATCCCTAGTAGTAACTAATCTGGCCATCAATGTTCCATGGATTTCCTCTATGGATGACCCATTCTGAATCACACCCTTTCTTTGACTGGCTGTATGGAAATCAGTGGGAACTCCCAACATTTTATCCGTCAACTGCTCACTTCCTGCAACTGTATGTGCTTTGTTAACATACTGGATTTGATCCAAAGGTTCCTTCTGTGAATCAAAGGGATTTTTGTCCCAAAGAAGGAGTCCTTTTATGCCCGGAAGGCACTTTCCACTTGAGGGAGCTGGTTCTGTCCATAATTATTCATATTATCTCTGACTGGTAGGCCAACTGGCTGGGACCAACTGGAGTTCACAGATTCAGCAGCACCTCTGACGTCACAAGTGATCGGAGGTTCCAAGTGAATAGAATGGATGGATAGATCTGTCAGGAGGGTCTGACCAACTTTTTTGGATTTTGAAGCTCCAGCCTGCTTTGTTCAAATCCCACCTTATTTTTTTGAGTAAACGAACAGACACATTATACATGAGTTTGCCCCCAAATTCGTGCCAAGAAGACTCCATTGACATGGGGTCACAAAGGGTCAGTCACGACTGTGATGACGCAACACACACATACATAGCTTACCCTATACCCTAATTATGTGTACTTCTATCACAGTACTTTACAATGTTGTCTGAACACACTTTCTGAAACTAAGCATACCTAAGACAGATTGTGCATATGTTGTTTTGTGTGTTTTGCATTCAGTTTTCCCAGCATGAACTGTGTTGTATGGTTTTCCCAACATGAACTGTGTTGAAAAAAATTCAGATTTTTGCCACCTGGTTTCTATTCCCTCCTAGTTAAAGCTAGGCAGAAAGCTGGAAAGATCCGAGAACAGATTATTAAGAAGACAGTCTGTAATTATTTAACAAGAAATGCTGTCATTACTAGAAATTAGAGATGGGCACGGAACAAACATTTTTTCGTTTCCGTTACCATTTGTCGTTTCCGTTACGTAACAAAACGACAAACAAAAATTGTGATGAAAATGAAACGAAACGAACAGAACCACGAAAACTGTGGTCGTTACGTTTCGTTTTCGTTAATGGCGACGCACAAGGAAATGAGCTGTTTTAAATGTTAAAAAAACGCCCTGGACATCCGTAAAAACACAGCAATAATTATTTATATTGTCTGATAATACCTACCAGGGGAGTTGGGGTCCTTAAAACGTTTGTTTTTGTCTTCTCCCATCACGATGTATTTTTCTTTTCCCTTTAAAAGGATGTCGCCACCAGCCACAAAATGGAGGCAAGCCATGTGATGTGAGATCATGTTCAACCAATAGCATGCCCAGGTTGCTGACTGGGCGGGCAGGTCTGGCAGCCACAGAGTGCATAAAAAGCTCTGGCCACCCCCGTCCTCCTTGCAGTCTCTGGTGGGAGTTAGGGTGGGATTGCTGTCTCTGCGACTCTAGCTTCAGTCCTGCAGCCTCCCTGTGTGCGTGTGTGCTGCGTACCTCACAGTGAGTACCCTCCCCTGCCCCGCAGTGCAGTCACTCTGCGGCTGCCTTGCGCCCTGGGCAACGCCCGCCACAGCCTTTGCAGCCTCCCTGCATACCTAGTCTATACTGTGTCTCTGCCGGCATCCATTTTTTTAGTGTTTTTCCTCTGGTCTGGGACGTTGGGGGATGCCTGCGCACGGAAGTGCTTTAAAAATCGCGCAAAAAGCGGGTAGAAACGACAAACGAAAAAATGAAAAATGGTAACGAAATTTTTCCAAAAATTCGCGACAAACAGAAACAAACTGAAACAGACCTCTCAACGAGAAACGAAAAACAGAAATGCCATTTTTTTGATTCGTGGCCATGTCTACTAGAAATCAACACGGGTTTCTTAAAAACATGCCATGGCAGACTAATGTGGTCTCTTTCTTTGATAGAGTTACAGGCCTGGTGCATGAGGGGAACCTGTGGATATTGTGTATCAAAATTTCAGTAAGGCCTTCAATAAGGTTCCTCATGATATACTTGAAAAGAGATTAGTAGAATGTGGGATAGATAGTGCTCCTGTTAGGTGGATTTGCATTTGGTTGACTGATCACGCCCAAAGGGTGATCATAAATGGCTTCTCTTCAGCCACTTTCAGAGAAATAACTAGTGGGGTGCCCCGGGGTTCTGTTTTGGGTCCAGTGCTATTCCATATCTTTATTGATGACTTGGATGAAGGAATAGAGAGTATGCTGATTAAACTTGCAGATTATACCAAATTGGGAGGGGTTGCTAATTCCCTAGAGGATAGGATGAAAATCCACAAGGGCCTTAACAGACTAGAGTGCTGGGCCAAAGCTAACAAAATGAGTTTCAACAGAGAGCAATGTAGGATGCTGCATCTAGGTTAAAAAAAATTAATTGCACAGATATAGGATGGGAGACACGTGGTTGGAAAATAGTACATGTGAAAGGAATCTGGGAGTCTTGGTTAACCACAAATTGAATATGAGTCAACAGTGTGATGTGGCGATAGTACCACTCTATTCTGCTCTGGGCAGAACCCACCTGGAAGTGCTGTGTCCAGTTCTGCGCTCCTCAGTGTAAAAAGGATATTGGCAACCTCAAATGGGTCCAGAAGAAGGCAACCAGGATGGTTGGAGGTCTGGAAGAAATGTCTTACAAGGAGTGGTTTAGGGATCTGGGAATGTTTAGGCTTACAAAAAAGAAGGCTGAGAGGGGATATTTAAATATTTGAAAGGATGTCATATTGAAGAGTTAACAGATTTGTTTTCCATGGCTTCAGAGACTAGGACTTGGGACAATGGTTTGAAAATACAGGAAAAAAGATTCCATTTGAACATTAGGAAGAACTTCCTGAGGGTTAGAGCTGTTCAGCAGTGGAAGATGCTGCCCCAGAGTATGATGGAATCTCCTTCTTGGGAGGTGTTTAAGCAGAGCCTGGATGGCCATGTTTCAGGAGTCCTGTGATGGGTGTTCCAGCGTGGCAAGGGATTGGACTGGGTGGCCCTTGAGGTCTCTTCCAACTCTATGATTCTATGATTCTATGAAAGATCCAGTAGGGATGTAATTTATCCACGGTCACTTCAGTGAGGTCTGAAAGCAACCAGATACCAACTATGGATGAAAAACAAAACACAAACATTGAATCATTGGTGGGACAAATTTCTCGCCTTCAAAGGCAAGGGGCCCTTCCTATGGTTCGTTGAGTTGTCCGTACTACTATGAAGACATTCTAGAACAGGGATGGCGAACCTTTTAGAGACCGAGTGCCCAAACTGTGATTCAAAACCCACTAATTTTTTCGCAAAGTGCCAATACAGCCATTTAACCTGAAATACAGGTGGCTGTGAAGAGGTGATGTCGGGTGCCCACAGAAAGGGCTCCGAGTGCCACCTTTGGAACCTGTGCCATGGGTTCGCCAACACTGTTCTAGAACCTCTTTTTAGGTAAAACATGTGTGTGTTGTACTTTCATTGGTGGCACAGAGAGGTTTTAATCTTCACACTTAATTCATATACTTGTGTGAACCCATGCAAACAAATCCCATTATCCCCCTTTCATTTTGGTTTGGAAGGACACAGCATTGCAAATATGGAGGTCATGTCACCAATACGCACATCCTGTCCTCATGTTAAGTGCGCTGGCAACCATCTCCTTCAATGACACCACTGCTGTCAGCCATGTTCCCCCAATGTGCTCCTAATGGCATCATTACGGCTCCGCTCCAGATTGCTAGCAGATGCTACTGATAAACTTCATAGCTGACGCAATGCAAAAGGAAATGAAGTGGAAATCTTGAAGGGGTGCCATGGAAAGCAGAGAGAAAGGGAGGCTGCAAAATAATGGAAACTGCCCCATAATTGCAGTCTAGGGACAAAGAGTTACAGAGTCATCATAAGGCATAAGGAAACTTGATGATTGTTTTTTTAAAAAATGGTATGAATAAAACAAAACTGGGCATCCCCATGGCATAACAGATGAGAGACGGGCCCTGTGCAAAAGGTGTACTGGAACCCAACTCACTGGGGAGTCTTTTGACTAGCATGGATTGTGAGGACCTTTTGTCTCCTCCACGCTCCTTCTCTGTGCAGTCCATTCCATTCCGGCAGTCCTTGCAGGACTGGAGGAAAGGGCAGATGCTCCGTTCAAAGCTCTTGAGAATACAAAAGAGGGGTTTCTTTGTAGTAGCCCCTCTGTGTAAAACGTCCCGCTAGGGTAGGCGAGCTGCATGTTTGCAAAGCTGTTGGCATGCACTCAGCCTCTCTGCTGTAGCCTTCAGTTTTTAAGGTGGTTCTGTGGATGGATAGATAGATAGATAGATAGATAGATAGATAGATAGATAGATAGATAGATAGATAGATAGATAGATAGATAGATAGATAGATAGATAGATAGATCGTCAGTCCATGGCCACTTCCCTGTTGCTTTTAGAACTGACAGAAGTGGCCTGGGCTTATTCACAGAGTGCTGGTTATCTCTTGGGGGGGGGGGGATGATCAAGCACAAGATCAACCTGCCATGAGCACCTCCTCAACTGGCTCTCAGGCTTCTCTTTCACACATGGTGAAAAGTCATACGGCGTTTGCCTAAAGGTACAGATATAAATATAGATAGGGCTATCCAGTGTTAAGGTCTCTTAGGTCCTCCTTTAAGAAGATGATGTCCATGTCTCTGATTTGGGCAGAGCATTTTCCCTGGGTTTGAGGGGAAGATCCGAGTGAGACTGAGGGCGTTTATACACGACCCCTAAACTCCGGGGCAAATGGCTCCCAGCTCCGGAGCTTAAAAATGTTTCCCCACCAGCCCCGGAGTTTACAGGAAATTAAGTGCAGCCACGCCCACTTTAGCACGTCCCAGCACACCTTTGAAGTACCTGCTCTTCCGTCGTGAAAATTCCTTGATGTGGTGTAACGATAGTGAGTGTGGGGCTCTCCTCGCTTCTGTTTGTTGTTGTTTTGGCTCCCGCCCCTTTAAGAGCTACTTTACAGAGACAGGAATGTTGCCGGCAAGAACGGAGGCAGAACGGAGGTGAGCCACGATCTTTTCTTCCTTTTTTTTCTCCCTCCCCTCACGCAGCCAGCTGCCAGGGTGGGGACACAGGAAGAGCGACAAACCCCTAAGATCTCTGGTCCGAATTTAAGCGGCCAGCGGATCTTAGGGGTCGTGTAAAAGCACCCTAAGCTGAGAGCCCTACTTGAGAAGGCATTCAGGACAGTTGGAACTCTTTCTTGACATGTTTGCTAGGCCTTGGTGTGTGAGAGTTGTTGGCCTCCGACACCATGGCATCCTGAAGGAGTCTTGCAGTCACTTCTTGCCATGATAGAGACATCCCCACCCAATGCCAGATTCATGAAAGGGAGCATAGAAACACCCATTTAAGCCTCTGCACATTGAGGAAAATATCAGTGCTGAACTCGATGGGCCTGCGGAGTTACTTTTTCTTCTTCACACAAAAAGGCAGCATCATCCATTGAAACTGAAGACGGAAACATGGCACTCTGGAGGGAGCATGAGAAACCCTCCCACCCAAAACTCCTAGAAAAAATGTCAAGAAAGAGACCACAATTTTCAGTCTCTCTGTGTATGGTTTTCCCTCTCTGCTTCAGTAAAGACAACAGGGCCATGAGGTCTCTCTCTCTCTCTCTCTCTCTCTCTCTCTCTCCCCCCCACACACACACACACACACTTTGCTGACATTTTTCACCCTCTCCACAGACTCTCTTCCGAGCTGAGCCGCAACGCCAGTGAAGAGAAAATGGCAGGGCTGTTAGCTACCCGGCGGAGAAAAGACAAATGAAATGTGGAGGGTGTTGTGTTGTGTTTTCCCTTTTTGCTCCCTCCTTCGGTCATGTGTTGTTGTTGTTGTTTTTCTCCCATGCAAACACTTCGGAGGTGGAGAAGGGAAGGGTCCCTTCCCCCAAACAACAGGGCTGAGGACAGACAGGCAGTGCGTAATGGCATGGAAAGCGGGGAGAGAATGAGACAGAAAAGCAGAGATGCACAAAAAGTGAGAATTTTCGCTGAAATGAGGTTGTTGCATCATGCCCTCTGTGGAGAGAAAAGAGGAGGGAACAAGCCGCAGCTGAAATGATAGCAACCCTCCTTTCCTTATGATACCCCGACCCTCCTCCTCATTCTTTCAGCCTCTTCGGGTCTAGTTTATTTCCTTTGCATCTGATCCTTTCTCACAGGCCTTTCCCCAGTTCTTTTAATGGAGGAGGGTGTGTATGTGTGTGTGTGTGTGTGTGTGTGTGTGTGTGTGTGTGTGTGTGTGTGTGTGTGTGTGTGTGTGTGGAATCTGATTTACGCAGATAGCCTCTGAGCAAATAAAGTGAAAGGAAATCAAACCGGGGCCAACTAAGAAAACAAGGATGGCAAAGACACTTTACCACAAAGCAGGGCAGTGGTAGGGAGTGGGGGTGCTCCAAATAGCATCATTCCAAAGGAACAGCCGCATCAGCAGAGATAATTGGCGCTATAGCACCTTTGAGATTAACTGGCTTGAGTTAGTTTGTATAGGCAAGGGCTCCCTTCGGCAGGGAATGGATGAAGGAGACGGTGGGGTGGAGGGACAGAGAGGTGGCGGAGAGTTAAGGCCAAGTTGCTCAGGTGAGAATTAAAGATTAAAGATAAGCATGGGTTGCCATTTACAAGGAGAGGTGCTGGAACATGCCCTGCCCTCAGCAAGCTTCTAGGAGAGGTTGTACTGCTTTTGATGAATTAACAGAAAGAATGGGAATGGATAAAATCATAGAATCATAGAGTTGGAAGAGACCTTGAGGGCCATCTAGTCCAACCCCCTGCCATACAGGAACACCCATCAAAGTACTCCCGACTTATGGCCATCCAGCCTCTGCTTAAAAACCTCCTCCAAAGAAGGAGACTCCACCACCCTCCTTTGTGGCAGCATATTCCACTGCTAAACAGCTCTAGCCATCAGGAAGTTCTTCCTAATGTTCAAATGGAATCACTTTTCCTTTAATTTGAAACCATTGCCCCAAGTCCTAGTTTCTGAACTTATGGAGAACAAACCTGTTCCCTCTTCAATATGACATCCTTTCAAATATTTAAACATAGCTATCATATCCCCTCTCAGCCTTCTCTTTGTTAGGCTAAACATTCCCAGTTCCCTAAGCTGTTACTCGTAAGACATTTCCTCCAGATCTTCAACCATCCTGGTTGCCCTCCTCTGTATCGGCTCAAGGTTGTCAACATCCTTTTTAAATTGAGGCACACAGAACTGGACACAGGACTCCAGGTGGGGTCTGACCAGAGCAGAATAGAGTGGTACTATCACTTCCCTTGATCTAGACACTACGTTTCTGTTGATGTAACCAAGAATCTCTTTGGCTTTCTTGGCTGCCGTGTCACACTGCTGATTCATGTTCAATTTGTGGTCCATCTAGACCAGTGGTTCTCAACCTGTGGGTCCCCAGATGTTTGTGAACTACAACTCCCAGAAATCCCATCCAGCACAGCGAGTGGTAGAAGCTTCTGGGAGTTGCAGTCCAGGAACATCTGGGGACCCTCAGGTTGAGAACCACTGATCTAGACTCCCAGATCGCTTTCACATGTACTATTATCCAACCAGGTGTCTCCCATTCTATATCTGTACAATTCATTTTTAAAAAAACCTAGATCAGTGATGGTGAACCTTTTAGAGACCGACTGCCCAAACTGTGATTCATAACCCACTCATTTTTTGCAAAGTGCCAATACGGCAATTTAACCTGAATACCGTGCTTCGGGCGCTACGCTTCTGGAAAGCGAGGATCGAAGAGCAGACTTTTGAATTTCCCATGCTTACTGAGCATCCGAAAAGCAGCATGGCTGGAGAGTAAACTGGGGCTACGAACGAGCCCACATACCACTGCCTCCCCTTTGCCTGGCTCTCAGTCTGGAGCACAGTGGCATGCTCCGAGCAGAAGGGGAAGTTCCATGACTGTGAGGGGGTGATGTTGTGTGCCCACAGAAAGGGCTCTGAGCGCCACCTTTGGTACCCGTGCCATAGGTTCACCAACACTGACCTAGATGCAGCACCCTACATTTCTCTCTGTTGAAAGCCATTCCGTGAAGCCATTGGATCCATATCTCAGGGCTGTGAAGAGAGGAAAAGAAAAGACAACACAACAGTCTCCCATTTGGTGGCCCAGAAGGAGTGGAAGAGTTATCTTTTTCACAAAGAAAGTCAACGGCTGCCCTTTGTGGTCCTAGATGGCCAATACGATGGACTCCTGTGGCATCTGATGCACTACATTTATATAAGAACTTAAGAACATAAGAACATAAGAACATAAGAAGAGCCATGCTGGATCAGGCCAACGGCCCATCTAGTCCAGCTTCCTGTATCTCACAGTGGCCCCACCAAATGCCTCTGGGAGCGCACGAGACTAGATATCTGTCTCCTGATAGCACTCCCCTGCATCTGGCCCTTGAGGTACCCTGGTTTTAAGCCTGGAGATTACACATCTCCCTCATGGTTTGTAACCTGTGATGGACTTTTCCTCCAGGAATCTGTCCAATCCCCTTTTGAAGGCATCCAGGCCAGATGCCATCACCACCTCCTGTGGCAGGGAGTTCCACAGACTAACAACGCGCTGGGTGAAAAAATATTTTCTTTTGTCTGTTCTGTTTTGTGTTAAAGGAAGTATGAAGGGTGGGCTAAGGGTAGTCTTCCAGATGGTGGTGGTTGGCAATCCTTCCCTATCTTGAAAAGAGTTGTAGTTCAACAGTTTCTCATCACAACATCCTGCTGGAGAGCTCAGTGGCTTCCATCTCTGGCTGTGGAGCCAGAGGTTGGGAGTTCGATTCCCCTCAAGCCTCCTTGAGAGTGGCTAGACTTGATGATCCAAAGGGTCCCTTCCAGTCTGCAATTCAGAGGTTGTTATTATTATTATATCCATAACACCAAGGACTGACATTGGAAGGGCAGAGCTGTTCCTCTGCTAGTGTTTGTGTCCAGGGCTTCACTGTTTCACACTGGAGAAGCAGGTTCAGTTCGGACCGGCAGGAATAGTTCTTGTCCCCCTGTGATTCAACTTTGATTGATTGATTGATTGATTGATTGATTGATTGATTGATCATGACATCTAGTCCATGTTTACATTTCCCTAAGCTGCTGACCAAAGGCTCCTTGGCAAATTTACCAGTAGAACATGAGAGGACTAGACTTCTGTTGTATTTGTTATCCTGAATGTGGGATTCATGGTTAGAGATGGGCACGACTTGAAAAAAAATTTTTTCGAGTTGTCGTTAGTCGGGCCGGTTCCGTTTCGGCTCGTTTCCGTTTTTCGTGAAAATTCGCAAAAATTAGTCGGTTCATTTTTTCGTTTTTTTCGTTGTCGTTAGTACTGGTTTTGGGGGGGGGGAGCGGGCTCCTGGAGGCACCTCTGTGGTGGGTGCCTCCTCTGGCCCGCTATAAAGGGAAAGTGGGCTCCTGGAGGCACCCGTGGGTGCCTCCTATCCTCCCACTAGGAAGGGGAAGCAGGCTCGAAGAGACCCCTCAACATGGGGGTCTCCCCTCTTCACCTGCTGCTGCTGCAAAATGGTATGCAATAGCCATATGGATATTGCATACCAGTTGTGCAGACAGTGAGACCAGTGAGAGTGACTGATAGCATCATGCCTTCCCTACACAAGGAAGGCTCTCGCACCGCCATGTCTCACACAGAAGGGAATTGTACTTGCTGCGTGTAGTGCAATGCAAGCAAGTAGATCTGGCTTAGGGTTAAGGTGGGTTAGTGCTAGGGTTAGGCTAGTGACGGGTAAGGTTACGGTGGGCTAGTGGGTTGCACCTCTGGGTGCCTCTCTGACCCACTAAGAGGACAGTCTGTGACGTATGGGTATGGACAGAGTCAAGGGTTAGGGTTAGGGTTAGGGGGCTAGGGCAGGTTTTAGGGGGCTTTTTGGCACATCCCAGAAGTCTCCATGGCCAAGTGGCCATGCGATTGGTGGGATGGCTCCAAAAATTTGCATGGTCGTCCACTCCCACATGGCTGGCCACTCGGCCAGCCCATCATTGCGCAGGTGTAAATAAAATAAAATAAAATAAAATCAATGGAGGACAGAGGAGGAGAGGAGAGACATTTTGTTGCAAGAAAAAACCCACTGCTACTGTGAAAAATCTGGCAGTTTATAAATTTTCGCATGTTTCTGTTGTGCTTGTGTTTTTGGACCACAATTTCAAAAACAATATTGCGTTCACCGCCCCATTTTGGATCCCCTGCCCGCACCGCATGGCATGGCGACTCGAGTCCGGCTGCCCAGGACGGGGGGGAGGCGGGACCCCCCCTCCAGAAACCACCCCTCCGGTAGGTGCCCTGCGCCCTTAGTCAAGCAGGCATTTTTCCGCCTGCTTTTTTGGCCCGGGAATGGATGGGGGGACGGGGGAGAGTTTAAAAGTTTTTTCCTGTGCCGTCCGTGCCGCTTGCTTGCGCTTTAATTGGCTGCGGCGGCCGGCAGCCGGCGAGACTGGGCTTTTTGCTGGCTGCTGGCTGCGAGCCTGCAGGTGAGTCCCACCAGAGCAGCCCAGGATGGGGGGGGGGGAGGCCGGGGACCTCCAGAAACAACCCCTCTGGTAGGTGCCCTGAGGCACGGCAGGCATTTTTCCGCCTGCTTTTTGGCCGGGAACCGGGTTTTTTAAACTTTTAAAAACTTTTTTTCTGTGCCGCGTGGCATCGCGCGATGCAAGGAACGAGCACGACAAATCAGACCAAAATTGTTCGTTCGTCGGTTCGAGCTCGAAGTCTGGCGGAGTAATTCCCGTTACCGTTTCCGTAGAGTAACGGAACCGAGTAACGGAAACGGAAACGGGAATACCGCTAAGTCGTGCCCATCTCTATTCATGGTACCTCCAGAGCTTTAAGGCAGGACATGGCCATCATGTCTAGTAGCCCATGGTAAATTCCCATGATTCCCCTCTAGCACTGTTTTTCATGCAGCCTATGTTTCTTCCACCTTTCTTCCCTCTCTTCCCTTAGTCCATTAAGACTTATCTATCAATGTCTCTATTCTCCAGTTATATCTCCTCCTTACTTTTCTTTCCCTAAAATCTTTTACATCTTTTCCCTCAGCTTCATCCAGGCTGCTTGATAATCTTGATTTCTTTTAACTGCTTGGTTGAGGTCATGGAGTGTTTTCCATTATCTGTTTCACTGCAAAACATCCTCTGCATACGAGAAGCTCCATTAGTAAATATTGATGTGTGCCAGGCTTTGGATGTGCATAGAGTACGTGGGCGCATCAAGCCACAGCAATGACAAATAGTCCTCTCCATGCCAGATCCCAGGTTAACATAAGGAAGAAAGCAAAATAGAGTCAGTGAAGATGAGAAGAGGTTCCCAGCCCTGCGTCCCCAGATGTTCTTGGACTACTGCTCCCAGAAATCCTGGCCAGCACAGCTACTGGTGAAGGCTTCTGGGATTTTTAGTCTAGGAACACCTGGAGACCCAAGGTGACAAACCATTGGAATAGACATTGGACTTATTTTCCTTTTGTGGTGTGATAAATATCTATTTGTTCACAATTCTAGCTATCATTGCATCACACCATGCCTTTCTTCATCTGTCTGTTTTGTTTACACTTACCTATGTCCCATAGACACAACACAAAAATTCAATAGGCTTATTGTGTAGAAATGTTTAGAGACACATTTAAATTCAGGAACCTTGGATACTGGAGTGCAATGAATGAGAATAGTATGGATGAAGAGAACTATGAGAGGAGTGGAACACAGAGGAGAACAAACCCATAAAATGAGGAAGGAGGAGAAGAAAAAGAGATGGCACAAGAGGGGAATGGTGAGCAGAATAACCCCACGGAATGTGGAGACTGAGAATGGAATGCAGGAGGGAAACCAACGAGGGAAATGTATGGAAGAAGTGGAATATGGTTTTGGAACTGAGAAATGGAATGCCAGGATTTCCAAATACAAAGGCAAGGAAGAATAGACCCCCATCTCCTTCTTAACAAAAGGACCAAGCCTTTCCTTCTCACTCCCTTTGCCCATGATGTCAATCGCTCTTGGTCCAGCTCTGCACACCAGATGAAGGGACCTTGCGGTGAAGGGGAGAGAGTAGTTTCTTCCTACATGTAAGCTCCCCATCCAGCTCAGCTTCCAGATTCCCTCCTCCAGGTTGAATGATCGCACCCCAAGGGTGGTCATTAATGGCTTCTCTTCAACTTGAAGAGAGGGGACCAGTGGGGTGCTCCAGGGTTCTCTTCTGGGTCCGGTGATATTCAATATCTTTATTAATGACTTGGGGCGCTTTTACATGACCCCTAAAATCCGAGGCAAAGGGCTCCCAGATCCGGAGCTTTAAAATGTTTTCCCACCAGCTCCAGACTTTTAAAAAAAATCAAGTATGACCAAGCCCACCTAAGTGTGTCCCAGCGCACTTTTCAAGTACCAGGTCACCGGAGCTGAAAAATTTCTGATGCGGATGTAAAGCAGTGAGTGCCGGGCTCTCCTCGCCTTGTGTTTGTTTTTTGGCCCCACCGCCCCTTTAAGAGACAGGAATCATGAGGAGGACGGGGCTCGGGGGAGCTTCCACCAGCAGATGGAGGTGAGCCTGCATTTTTTCTCCCTTTTTTTCTCCGTCCCCTCATGCAGACAGGAGCAAGGGAGTGCGGAAGGGTGGGAACGCAGGAAGAGCGACAAACCCCCAAGATCTCTGGTCCGAATTTATTGGCCAGCGGATCTTAGGGGTTGTGTAAAAGCGCCCTTGGAGGAAGGAATAGAGAGTAGGCTGATCAAATTTGCAAATGACACCAAATTGGGTGGGGTGGCTAATTCCCTAGAAGATAGGATGAAAATCCAAAATGACCTTGACAGACTAGAGTGCTGTGCCAAAGCTAACAAAATGGGTTTTAACAGAGAGAAATGTAGGGTGGTGCAGCTAGGTAAAAATGAATTAATCATATATCGAATGGGAGACATCTGGCTGGAGAATAGTACATGTGAAAGGAATCTGAGAGTCTGGGTGGACCACACATTGAACATGAGTCAACAGTGTGACACGGTGGCCATGAAAACCAATGCAATTCTTGGTGGCATCAACAGAAACATTGTGTCTAGATCAAGGGAGGTGATAGTACCACTCTATTCGGCTTTGGTCAGACCTCACCTGTATCCAGTTCTGTGCACCTCAATTTAAAAAGGATGTTGACAACCTTGAATGGGTCCAGAGGAAGGCGACCAGGATGGTTAAAGGTCTGGAAACAACGCCTTACGAGGAGTGGTTTAGGGAGCTGGGAATATTCAGCCTTACAAAAAGAAGATTGAGAGGGGATATGATCGCTATGTTTAAATATTTGAAAGGATGTCATATTGAAGAGGGGTCTGGCTTGTTTTCCATGGCTTCATAGACTAGAACTCAGGGCAATGGTTTCAAATTACAGGAAGAGAGATTCCGTTTGAACGTTAGGGTGAACTTCCTGACGGTTAAAGCTGTTCGGCAGCGGAATATGCTGTCACAAAGGAGGGTGGTGGAGTCTCCTTCTTTGGAGGTTTTTAAGCAGAGGCTGGATGCCCATCAGTTGGGAGTACTGTGATGGGGTTTTCAGTATGGCAGTGGGTTGGACTGGATGGCCCTCAAGGTCTCTTCTAACTCAATGATTCTGTGATTCCATGACTCTTTCTAGAACTGGCTCTTAGAAAGGGAAGCCACAAGGATACGTGAAGGGAAGAGAAATGAAGAAGGATGTTCCCGAAGTGCTCCTGACTGATCTCCACTCCATAATTGAAAGACTGGGGATATTAAAGGGACAACGGAAGCCTGCAGGAATGGCACGATCATTTGTGCAAATGGTAATTTCAGCATTCTGCCTATCATATCCATAAACCTAATGTGCCTGGCTCAGACATGACTTATAGGAAACTTTCCCTCCCCAGGGGCATCCTGCCACTTTGATGCAATGCCAGGAAGCGCAGAGCAAGTGGGGACGTGGAGAGATGCTCCTCTCCTCTCCTGCTCTCCGTCATTCTCTCCGGTGAGCTGATGGGCCAAAGCCGGTCTGATTACGACAACAGCTTTGAGGGAATTAGACAGGAGAGACATGCTGAGGTTGATGGTGACACCGCTTCAGCTGCAGTAGAGTTCTGTCGCTTGCCGTTTTCTCGCTGTCGAACATGGGAAATCTTCTTGGTAAACAAAGACGTGCTACTTTGCTTCAACACGCATCTCAGGGTGCTGTGCAAATCCTCTGGGAAGCATGCTTCGAATGTGCCTTTTGCATGCACAACTCAAAAGACGGCTCTTATGAGCCTGTTAGAACCCAGGCCCTCTGAGCATTCCAGGTGCCTCTTGGCCATCAAGCAGAGATGGCCCAGGCGCTTCTTATCACCACAATTGGAGTTGGAAAACCATCTTATTAGTCAAATTACCCAATAAGCAAAGCACACATGTCTTCCTATTAGAATGTTTTCCCTTCAGACATGTGGTTTCTTCAAAGCACCATACCTCAGCAACCAGACTCGCCAATCAAGTCCACTTTGACTGTCTGCTTTCTTGACATGGATGATACTTTTAGCTTGATTTAGAATTGGCTCAGCAATTTTTTAAAATCATTTTTATTTATTTTCTACACTAAAAATAAAACAAATATGTTGCTTCTCCTGTCATGTTACAGATTCAATCACAATTTCCCCAACCTTTCAGCCCAATATAATTCTTATTTCCTTTCCCAACTTAAAAGAACATACTTTCATACTTAGTTTCCTTATTATCTGATCCATATTCAATCTATCTTTACTTTCATCTAATACGAAAGATAAAGCCTGTCTAATCCCAACAGTACTGTATATTCAATCTTGATAATTTAATTCTTCAATTAGCTAAACAATTTAGGATATATTTTAGCTAACTATATATATAAAATAAATGTCATCAACAGGGTATATTTACCTAGTCTTCTTAAAAAAATCTAATTTCAAAAGCCTTTTCTAACTCAAGTTAGTACTTTATGGGCTATTATAAAAGAGCTACATCTTGGTCTACAAGTTGCACTTTATGTATAGAAGTTCTTATCTGTATCTAACTACCATTATTCTTTTAAGGATCTAACAGATTAACATTTATTCATATTTCAGGTTGATCTTCAAATTTCTGTTTTCCATTTCCCATATCATGCCAATCGATTAATAGCTTTAGACAATAAAAATACAGAAAATAAACTTTTTATGTAGATTCACTGCCAAAATTCCCTTTCTGAATTTTCTCTTTCCCTGCCAAGTTCATTATCTTCATAAGTTGTTTTTTTAATCTTGATAGCAATCTTGATACAGTGGTACCTCTAGTTATGAAATTAATCCATTCCCAATACATTTTCTTAAGTCAAACTTTTCATAAATTGAAACAGAGTTTCCCATAGAAATGTATTGGAAACTGATTAATCCCCCTATGAAAAAAACACATTAACAGGCATGCAAATGACAGAAGCTCAGCTCCCTACTAGAGATGGGCACGACTTAGCGGTATTTCCGTTTCCGTTTCCGTTACTCGGTTCCGTTACTCTACGGAAACGGTAACGGGAATTACTCCCCCAGACTTCGAGCTCGAACCGACGAACGAACAATTTTGGTCTGATTTGTCGTTCTCGTTCCTTGCATCGCGAGATCCGCGGATGCCACACGCGACAGAAAAAAAGTTTTTAAAGTTAAAAACCGGTTCCCGGCCAAAAAGCAGGCGGGAAAATGCCTGCCGTGCCTCAGGGCACCTACCAGAGGGGTTGTTTCTGGAGGTCCCCGGCCTCCCCCCTCATCCCCCGTCCTGGGCTGCTCTGGTGGGACTCGCCGCAGCTCGCAGCCAGAAAAAGCCCAGTCTCGCCGCCGGCCGCCGCATTTAAAGCGCAAGCAAGCGGCACGGACGGCACAGGAAAAAACTTTTAAACTCTCCCCCCACCCTTCCCGGGCCAAAAAAGCAGGCGGAAAAATGCCTGCTTGACTAAGGACGCAGGGCACCTACCGGAGGGGTGGTTTCTGAGGGGGGGTCCCGCCTCCCCCCCGTCCTGGGCAGCCGGACTCGCGAGTCGCCATCGCCATGCCATGCGGTGCGGGCGGGGATATCCAAAATGGGACGGCGAACGCAATATTGTTTTTTGAAATCGTGGTCCAAAAACACACAAGCACAACAGAAACACGCGAAAATTTATAAACTGCCAGATTTTCACAGTAGTAGTGGGTTTTTTTCTTGCAACAAAATGTCTCTCCTCTCCTCTCTGTCCTCCATTGATTTTATTTTATTTTATTTTTTTTACACCTGCGCAATGATGGGCTGGCCAAGTGGCCAGCCATGTGGGAGTGGACAACCATGCAAATTTTTGGAGCCATCCCACCAGTCGCATGGCCACTTGGCCATGGAGACTTCTGGGATGTGCCAAAAAGCCCCCTCAAACCTGCCCTAGCCCTAACCCTAACCCTTGACTCCGTACCCATCACGTCACAGACTGTCTTCTTAGTGGGTCAGAGAGGCACCCAGAGGTGCAACCCACTAGCCCACCGTAACCTTACCCGTCACTAGCCTAACCCTAGCTCTTGCACTAAGCCACCTTAAAGCCAGATCTACTTGCTTGCATTGCACTACACGCAGCAAGTACACTTCCCTTCTGTGTGAGACATGGTGGTGCGGGAGCCTTCCTTGTGTAGGGAAGGTATGACCCTATGACTCTCACACTGGTCTCACGTCTGCACATTATGTTATGCAATATCCATATGGCTATTGCATAGCATTTAGCAGCAGCAGCAGGTGAAGAGGGGAGACCCCCATGTTGAGGGGTCTCCCCGAGCCTGCTTCCCCTTCCTAGGGTGATAGGAGGCACCCACGGGTGCCTCCAGGAGCCCACTTTCCCTTTATAGCGGGCCAGAGGAGGCACCCACCCCACAGAGGTGCCTCCAGGAGCCCGCTCCCCCCCAAAAAAACCCAGTACTAACGAAAACGAAAAAACGAAAAAACGAACCGACTAATTTTTGCGAATTTTCGCGAAAACCGGAAACGACCCGAAACGGGACTGGCCCGACTAACGACAACTCGAAAAAAATTTTTTTCAAGTCGTGCCCATCTCTACTCCCTACCTTTCAACTGCTTGAGAAATCCTCCCAAAAGTTCTAAAAAGTCCCCCAAACAGTAACAAATATATCCAAAACAGGAAGTTTGAAAAGGTCATTAAAAAGAATAAGCTCTGGTTCTCAGCTTTCCTGTTCAAAATGGCTCCATCTTCTTCCTAATTGCAGCACTGGAGTCAGGTAGCCACAAGATGCCAGTATCACCATTGCAAATAAGCAGGAGCTATTTTGAAAAGGAATCTTTTGTTTCCCTTTTGTAATTGAAAAAAAAAACCAGGCTTTTCTTTGTATGTCGAATTTTTCCTATACCCACTGATCTCTATTTGTCAGTTGAATTTTTTTGTAAGTCGGGCCTCCGTAAGCCGAGGTACCATTCTGCTGCTGAAAAGTTCCCAAGCTCTTCTCTTCTTTGCATCCATATCAAATAAAGCAGATGTTTTTTATCTGCTTACGCTTTCTCTTTTCTAGGCAAGAATATAAAATAAGGCTTGACCTATTATTGTCCAGAGAGCCAGAGAAGGGGAATCTCATCCCATATCATCTCCATCTTGCACTGCAGGAGAGATTTCTAGAGGGGATTGGAGAACCTTCGAGGCATGGTCACGCCATGCCAAGACACCTTGTCGGTGAGGTCTGCAGAACCACCTTGTTTTAGCAACAGCTGGCTCAATTCTGTCTTCCTGTTTTCTTAGGACTGTTTGATTCCCCCCATTTGTTTGTTTAGGAAAAAAAACACCATTATTGTTGGCATCTTGAAATGGAGGCTGCTGAGCCATGGCCCCTCCTCCAGGCTACACTTGGATTAAACATCAACCATGTCACTCCAACCTGACAGAACGGGATGATCGGGGTGAATTCTCAGCTGGGCTGCACGCCTGGCATAGCAAAAATTGCTCCCCAGATAATAACCAGGTGTGATCTCCACCACAGGGCGCAGCTGGAACATTTTTCTCTCCATTCCACACTCTTCTCCTCCTCTGGCAAGCTTGTCGCCTCACGCTTCTGCTGCTAATTAAGTGAACCGGAGCCCAAACAGGTTAACTGCTAGGAGAGAACCCATAATTTTCCTTACTATTATTCCACAGTGTGAGCTCTCTGCTTGGTAGCCAATAGCCATGCTTCTGTTCACACAACCTTATGCCCTCATCCTCATCTATCTAGGCCCAGCCAGAAATCTGCCCAGATGTTTAATGTGTATGGAAACCTATCTGTCAATGGGTTTTGTATCATGTGATTGCTCTGGATTTTTTCAAAAGCCAGCACTGTATTCTAGCTGTATATAGCAATTGTCTTTATGGATAGCAAAACGGAAGAGAATGCTCCCTTGCAGTGAGAAGGGATGGTTTTGTTTGCTTGCTTGTTTGTTTGTTTGGGGAGGGGTTTCCTCAATAACAAACCCCATAATTCCCCATCTTAAGAACATAAGAAGAGCCCTGCTGGATCAGGCCAACGGCCCATCTAGTCCAGCTTCCTGTATCTCACAGTGGCCCCACCAGATGCCTCTGGGAGCACATGAGACTAGATATCTGTCTCCTGACACCACTCCCCTGCATCTGGCCTTTGAAGGACCCCAGTTTTAAGCCTGGAGATTACACATCTCCATCATGGATTGTAACCTGGGATGGACTTTTCCTCCAGGAATCTGTCCAATCCCCTTTTGAAGGCATCCAGGCCAGATGCCATCACCACCTCCTGTGGCAGGGAGTTCCACAGACTAACACGCTGGGTAAAAAAATATTTTCTTTTGTCTGCTCTCACTCTCCCAGCCCACAATTTGAGTGTATGTCCCCTAGTAGAGATGGGCACAACTTGAAAAATTTTTTTTGAGTTGTCGTTAGTCGGGCCGGTTCCGTTTCGGGTCGTTTCCGTTTTTCGCGAAAATTCGCAAAAATTAGTCGTTCATTTTTTCGTTTTTTCGTTTTCGTTAGTACTGGTTTTTTTGGGGGGGGTAGCGGGCTCCTGGTGGCACCTCTATGGGGTGGGTGCCTCCTCTGGCCCGCTATAAAGGGAAAGTGGGCTCCTGGAGGCACCCGTGGTGCCTCCTATCCTCACCCACTAGGAAGGGGAAGCAGGCTCCAAGAGACCCCTCAACATGGGGGTCTCCCCTCCTCACCTGCTGCTGCAAAATGGTATGCAATAGCCATATGGATATTGCATATACCAGTTGCAGACAGTGAGACTAGTGGTGATGGCAGTGAACCCAGAGCCATAGGAGATGCCTAACTAAGGCTCTCGCACCACCATGTCTCACACAGAAGGGAATTGTACTTGCGTGTAGTGCAATGCAAGTAGATCTGGCTTAGGGTTAAGGTGGATTAGTGCAAGGGCTAGGGTTAGGCTAGTGACGGGTAAGGTTACGGTGGGCTAGTGGGTTGCACCTCTGGGTGCCTCTCTGACCCACTAAGAAGACAGTCTGTGACGTATGGGTAAGGACTGGAGTCAAGGATTAGGGTTAGGGTTAGGGGGCTAGGGCAGGTTTTAGGGGGCTTTTTGGCACATCCCAGAAGTCATGGCCAAGTGGCCATGCGATTGGTGGGATGGCTCCAAAAATTTGCATGGTCGTCCACTCCCACATGGCTGGCCACTCGGCCAGCCCATCATTGCACAGGTGTAAATAAAAATAAATAATAAATTCAATGGAGGACAGAGGAGGAGGGAGACATTTGTTGCAAGAAAAAAAGAGAAAACCCACTGCTATGTGAAAAATCTGGCAGTTTATAAATTTTCGCATGTTTCTGTTGTGCTTTGTGTGTTTTTGACCACGAATTTCAAAAAACAATATTGTGCTGTTTGCGCCACCCCTTTTGATATCCCCGCCCGCACCGCATGGCATGGGACTCGAGTCCGGCTGCCAGACGGGGGAGGCGGAAACCCCCCATCCAAAACCACACCCCTCCGTAGTGCCCTGCGCCCTTAGTTCGCAGCCATTTTTCCCCGCCTGCTTTTTTGGGCCCGGAATGGGTGGGGGAGGAGTTTAAAAGTTTTTCCTGTGGCCGTCCGTCCGCTTGCTTGCGCTTTAATTGCGGCGGGCAGCACGCGGAGACTGGCTTTTTGCTGGCTGCGAGCCTGCGGCGAGTCCCACCAGGCAGCCAGGACGGGGATGGGGGGGAGGCCGGGGACCTCCAGAAACAACCCCTCTGGTAGGTGCCCTGAGGCACGGCAGGCATTTTTTCGCCTGCTTTTCGGCCGGGAACCGGGTTTTTTTAACTTTTAAAAACTTTTTTTCTGTGCCGCGTGGCATCGTGCGATTGCGCGATGCAAGGAACGAGCACGACAAATCAGACCAAAATTGTTCGTTCGTCGGTTCGAGCTCGAAGTCTGGCGGAGTAATTCCCATTACCGTTTCCGTAGAGTAAGGGAACCGAGTAACGGAAACAGAAACGGGAATACCGCTAAGTCGTGCCCATCTCTATCCCCTAGTTCTGGTATTTTGTGAGAGGGAGAAGAGCTTCCCTCTGTCCACTTTACTCATGCCCTGCATTATTTTGTACGTCTCAATCATATCCCCCCTCAGGCGCCTTTTTTCCAGACTAAAGAGGCCCCCAATGTTTTAGCCTTTCCTCATAAGGGAGGTGCCCCAGCCCACTAATCATTTTAGTCGCTCTCCTCTGCACCTTTTCCAGTTTCAATATGTCTTTCTTGAGATGCGGTGACCAGAATTGTACACAATACTCCAGGTGCAGCCTGACTATTGTTTTGTATAATGGCATTATAATGTTGGCTGTTTTATTTTCTTGAAATCTTGAAAGTTTTTGATGAATGCACATCTTACAGACACCATTTTAGCTCACCTGGGAGAAGAGCCAGGCTAGGCCTAGCTAAAGCTCCCAGCTAGCACTGAGTAGGAACAGGAAACCTAAGTGGAACTTGATCTAGCTAAGCCTTCCAGTTTAGGCACATTCTCCTGGGTGAGCTTCATTTATGCAGGTGTCTGTAAAGTGTGTGTAAATCAGGCAGAACCTCCAGAGTGGGTTTATAGCCTGAACATTTAAAAATCCCACCCCCAGTAGCCTTTTTTCTGATTTCCAAAAAAAAAGAAGAAGAAGAAGCCGATAGCAGCTCTTTTGAGGTTTTTCTAGGGACTCAGATGTGGTTCATCACACTTTTCTTCTCGAAACACCTTTGGGCAAGTGGCCCAAAGACTGCACACAATGTGGGTTCTTCTCCTACAAGACCCACTTGGGAATCAAACCCCTGGCCCCTGGCTCCACCAGCCGAGTGCTCCAACTCCCTGAGATCTCCATCCAACCACTGGAAGCTGCTGCTTTCCACGATGGCAGGAAATTACCCAGCCCTGATTGGAGGATGGATGACTCCTTGTGAACATAGTCATCTTGAGCCCTACTTTGGTTTGACAACCAAAGCCAAGAGGAGAGGAACATTTTTTCAGCAAACCAGATGGGGGTTTCTCTCAACCGCCGCTGCAACAATCCGGCGGCACCCTGCACAGCAGCAAGATGGAGACATGACATCCTTGTCTCTCTAAGGCTGGCAATGATGGCATCACTCTGTCTTCGGGGAGTCTGCTGTGGAACCTCCTCTCCCGAGCCTGAGAGTCAGCAGGAAATAGAGTTGTGGATAGCCTCGCGGTCCTCCTTCTGAAATTACTTCCATTGAGGGTGATTTATCAGCGACGTTTTCATGCCATTTGCTCCCCACCCCCCTCCAACCCATCTCATGGGTTCTGGGCCATGCAAATACTCTCCCAGCTGGAAAAAGAGTGCCAGGCAACAGCACAGAGGAAAATGCACCCGATGAGAGTATTGAAATATAATGCCCTCTGTTCCTGAGAAGTCAGTTGGAACCCCCCACCTTTCTAAACTTAAGCATTTCTTCTCACAGGTAGAGAGAGGAAAGAAAACAACTATTGTTTTGTGCTTTGTGTCATGTTGTTGTCTTGGATACAGAAAAGTGGATCAACATTTGCTGGGGGCGGGAAGGAAGCCTCCCTCGATGGAAAGGAATTCTGCTTGACTTATGAGGAGACCCCTTTCTCTGCGCTACCATTACCTCCATGCTATGACGTCCTCTGAACACTCTGTCATTTGCAGGGGCATGGAGGGACCTCTCAACAAGGATTTGGGGTAAAAACATCGGCCCTCCAGCCTGGTTGCTTGAATCTGAATCCAAGTCACCAAATCAATAAGACATATACCTCTTCTAACACAGATATATTTTTGCATGCTGTTTCCCCTCAGTGTAAGTACTTTTGTAATGACAGCCATGACAGATGAGACCAACAATGACTTACATTCTGTTTGCACCATCATAGCCAACCTAATGTTGAGTCGAGGGAGCCAAAAGTATTTTCTTTTTGTCATGGAGCTAGTCTTCGGAAAAGCACCAGATCCATGTTTCCCCAATAAAGGTCTGATGCAAGAGAGTTCGATTCAAAGTTGTTCGTTTATTGTCCAAGAAAGGAACCACAAAACCTGCCTGTGAGAGGCGAAAGACAAGGGTGTGCTCCCAACACCAGGGTCAAAGGGTGCTTTTATAGGCTCTGATGAACAAGGGGAGGGGGTGTGGGACACAAGGAAGAGGCATACCGTAAAAAGGCTAATACAAACGATACAAATTCAGGTATACAAAAGCTTATAGGATTAACCAATGAGGCGAGCTTCAGACATTCAAACGGACGAATGATATGGACTCTAAGTAAACAAAGGCACCAAATAAACCAATCGTGTGAGTTTTATGTAAACAAAAATGGTCAAATTTTCTGGCTCCAGGTATACAAAATATAACCAATAGTGTGAGCTCTCAGGTACACAAAAAGTCCACAGTTGGTCAACAGTCCCCCATGAAGATCTGGATGCAAGTCCAATGTTTGTGAAACAAATGCAAACAAACCTTATTGTAAGTCCTTTTGTTATCTTGCCTGGTTCCATGGTGGGAGGAGGGAAGGGGGGGGGGAAGGATTAGGGATGAGACAAAGGGAGGAGGTAGACTTTTCCAGGTGCAAGGGATTCCCCCAGGCTCTGAGTCTGTGAGAAGAAAGGATTTCCTGATGGACACTAAAAAAGCCAATCAGCTAGTCCTTAGGGAGGAATTCATGGCTCTGTGGGGGCGCCAATTACTTCATTATAATGTAGCAACAGGAAGGTCAAAGTCCCTTCCTTTATTACCTGAGCCCACCCTCTATTGGGCTTGACTGGTGTCCACTGCAAATGGTTTTCTGCTTCTGAGGCACCTCTAAAAGGAAAAATGTGACAATGGGCCTTTTCACACAACCCCTAAACTCCGCGGCAAATGGCTCCCAGCTCCGGAGCTTAAAATTGTTTCCCCACCAGCTCCGGAGTTTACAGAAAATTAAGTGCGACCACGCCCACCTAAGGACGTCCCAGCGCACCTTTCAAGTACCTGCTCTCCGGGGGTGAAAATCCCTGATGCGGATGTAAACTAGTGAGTGCCGGGCTCTCCTCACTTCTGTTTGTTGTTTTTTTGCCCCCGCCCCTTTAAGAGACAGGAATCAGGACGACGGGGCTCGGGGCAGCTTCGACCGGCAGACAGAGGTGAGCCTGCATTCTTCTCTCCCTCTTTCTCTCCCTCCCCTCACGCAGACAGGAGCAAGGAAGTGCGGAGGGGTGGGAACACAGGAAGAGCAACGAACCCCCAAGATCTCTGGTCCGAATTTAAGTGGATCTTAGGGGTTGTGTGAAAAGGCTCAATGTCTTCCTGTTTCTCACGATCCTACACTGTTGCCATGGGGAAAACCCTCATCAGTATATGTCATGCTCCCCAGACATAAGGAGGAAATACGAATATGGTCCTAATCATAGAATCATAGAATCATAGAATCATAGAGTTGGAAGAGACCTCAAGGGCAGGAACCCCCATCACAATTAGAGATGGGCACGACTTAGCGGTATTCCCGTTTCCGTTTCCGTTACTCAGTTCCGTTACTCTATGGAAACGGTAACGGGAATTACTCCGCCAGACTTCGAGCTCGAACCGACGAACGAACAATTTTGGTCTGATTTGTCGTGCTCGTTCCTTGCATCGCGCGATCGCGCGATGCCACGCGGCACAGAAGTTAAAAAAACCCAGTTCCCGGCTGAAAAGCAGGCGGAAAAATGCCTGCCGTGCCTCAGGGCACCTACCAGAGGGGTTGTTTCTGGAGGTCCCGGGCCGCCCCCCCATCCCCCGTCCTGGGCTGCTCTGGTGGGACTCGCCGGCCGCAGGCTCGCAGCCAGCAAAAAGCCCAGTCTCGCCACCGGCCGCCGCAATTAAAGCGCAAGCAAGCGGTACGGACGGCACAGGAAAAAACTTTTAAACTCTCCCCCCACCCATTCCCGGGCCAAAAAAGCAGGCAGAAAAATGCCTGCTTGACTAAGGGCGCAGGGCACCTACCGGAGGGGTGGTTTCTGGAGGGGGGGTCCCGCCTCCCCCCCGTCCTGGGCAGCCAGACTCGCCATGCCATGCGGTGCGGGCGGGGGATCCAAAATGGGGCGGTGAACGCAATATTGTTTTTGAAATCGTGGTCCAAAAACACACAAGCGCAACAGAAACACGCGAAAATTTATAAACTGCCAGATTTTTCACAGTAGCAGTGGGTTTTTTCTTGCAACAAAATGTCTCTCCTCTCCTCCTCTGTCCTCCATTGATTTGATTTGATTTTATTTTTTTTTACACCTTCGCAATGATGGGCTGGCCGAGTGGCCAGCCATGTGGGAGTGGACGACCATGCAAATATTTGGAGCCATCCCACCAATCGCATGGCCACTTGGCCATGGAGACTTCTGGGATGTGCCAAAAAGCCCCCTAAAACCTGCCCTAGCCCCCTAACCCTAACCCTAATCCTTGACTCCAGTCCTTACCCATACGTCACAGACTGTCTTCTTAGTGGGTCAGAGAGGCACCCAGAGGTGCAACCCACTAGCCCACCGTAACCTTAGCCGTCACTAGCCTAACCCTAGCCCTTGCACTAACCCACCTTAACCCTAAGCCAGATCTACTTGCATTGCACTACACGCAAGTACAATTCCCTTCTGTGTGAGACATGGTGGTGCGAGAGCCTTAGTTAGGCATCACCTATGGCTCTGGGTTCACTGCCATCACTAGTCTCACTGTCTGCAACTGGTATATGCAATATCCATATGGGTATTGCATACCATTTTGCAGCAGCAGCAGGTGAAGAGGGGAGACCCCCATGTTGAGGGGTCTCTTCGAGCCTGCTTCCCCTTCCTAGTGGGTGAGGAGGCACCCACGGGTGCCTCCAGGAGCCCGCTTTCCCTTTATAGCGGGCCAGAGGAGGCACCCACCCCACAGAGGTGCCTCCGAGAGCCCTCTCCCCCCCAAAAAACCCAGTACTAACGAAAACGAGAAAACGAAAAAACAAACCGACTAATTTTTGCGAATTTTCGCGAAAAATGGAAACGACCCGAAATGGAACCGGCCTGACTAACGACAACTCGAAAAAAATTTTTTTTCAAATCGTGCCCAACTCTAATCACAATATTTCCGACAGATGGCCATCCAGCCTCTGCTTAAAAACCTCCAAAGAAGGAGACTCAACCACCCTCCGTGGCAGCAGATTCCACTGCCGAACAGCTCTGACTGTCATGAAGTTCTTCCTAATGTTCAAATGGAATCTCTTTTCCTGTAGTTTGAAACCATTGCCCCGAGTCCTAGTCTCTGAAGCCATGGAAAACAAACCTGTTCCCTCTTCAATATGACATCCTTTCAAATATTTGAACATAGCTATCTCCATGGATCTACCTTTTATAGCCCATTCCTAGTTGGAGAGCTCAGTGGTTTATAGATCTGACTATGGAGCCAGAGGTTGGAAGTTCGATTCCCCACTGGGCCTCTTATAGGTACAACCAGCCTGTGTGGCCTTAGAATCATAGAATCATAGAATCATAGAGTTGGAAAAGACCTCCAGGGCCATGTAGTCCAACCCCCTGCCAGGCAGGAACCCCCATCACAGCACTGCTGACAGGTGGCCATCCAACCTCTGCTTAAAAACCTCCAAAGAAGGAAACTCCACCACCCTACGTGGCAGCACATTCCACTGCCAAACAGCTCTATCATGAAGTTCTTCCTAATGTTTAAATTAAATCTCTTTTCTTGTAGTTTTCGACCATTGCCCCACATCCTAGTCTCTGAAGCCATGGAAAACAAACCAGTTCCTTCTTCAATGTGACATCCTTTCAAATATTTAAACATAGCTATCATATCCCCTCTCAGCCTTCTTTTTGTAAGGCTAAACATTCCCAGCTCCCTAAGCCGTTCCTCCTAAGACACTTCTTCCAGACCCTCAATCATCTTGGTTGTCCTCCTCTGGACCCATTCAAGGTTGTCAACATCCTTGGGCCCGCAGCACAGGCCCATGGCACACCCCAAAAAAGGGAATGGTAAAACTACTTCTGAGTACACACTACTTGGAAAACCCAGCCAGATTTGGCTGGATGGCACATTATTATTGTAATCTCCCTGGATCTACCTCCCTCCCATTTATAGGTCTTTGTATTTGGCTGCCATTGCCACATCCTGTGACTGTGAGTTCACACTCTGCACTGTGTCAAGAAAAGTGTAGTAGTTCCTTTCATCTCTCCTGGAACAACCCTTCACTTTGGGGCAATAATGTATGAGGAGAAGGCAGAAGGAAGGAGGATCTATCCCTGGGCAACAGGAACCAAGTGATGTGCCTGCCTTTCTCTGAATCAAACATGGTTCTGTAGAAGAGGAAATAGCAATGGGCAATGAGATGAAAATACTGCCCTTGCATCTCATGCATAAATGGAATATGATGACTGCGTTCTCAGCGTGAGCTGGCATCTGGAAACGACATGGAGAAGATGGATAGCCTGGGTGATATTACAACCGTTTGCCTATCCAGAGAGCTTGGGAAACGCTGGAAACATCTGATGACTGCTCTCCTACATACAGAGACAAGCTACAATCCCAGCAATCTGATGAAATGGCCCAATTTGATACAGCACAGTCCTTGTACCATACTTCAAGTAATTTAGCAACATTGTGGTAATGACTCATGAGTGCTTCTGGATGCAAATTTTATTTCTCTCTCTCTCTCTCTCTCTCTCTCTCTCTCTCTCTCTCTCTCTCTCTCTCTCATAAGAAGGAAAAACTAGAATATCTCTTCATCTTCACAGTGGTAAGAGCTTATCTCCCACAAAGAAGGAAGAGTTACAGAGATAGAATAAGGACGGGGATGAAAACATAGGACTATGACAATGTTCCATTATTGTGATGGCGATGAGGCATATTGCCTATTTTATCTGGTCAGCTGGTGGGCTTTTTTGAATGTGTCAGTGTGAGAAAGGACATTGTTTCATGCTTCCTTATAAGTTGGGGCCCTTACCTAGAGAGCAATTGGATGGTCAGAGTACTACAGGGTGCTCCCTTTGAGAGGAGACAGATAGGATTCTGTCTCAACACATGCCTTTCTTCACTTCCATATCTAGTCAGCTGGACCCAAGAAGGGAAATACCGGCTTGATGACCATCCGATGGGTCCAATTTCTAAATAAATTATTTGTGGGATGGAAAGGATGCTAATTAATCCCAGGAAATAGACGTTCCTCATAAAATCAAGTATGGTCCTCAAATTACATGAGGGGCACAACTGGTGGGAATGATTTAGCAGCAAAAGAAGGGACTAGGTATATTCTGCCTGGATAAAAGAATATATAGAATAAAATAGTTTGCCCCTGTTCAGAAACTTACCACTCTGAACATACTTTATTGCTCTTGTCTGATTTCAGAAGCTGGCTGGGGAAGAACAGGTCAGGATGCCATGGGAGACCACCAGTGAACACCTGGGATTTCCAACAAAGGATCTTATAGGACAGTGATTGCTGATGGTCAGAACTCCGGTGCTGAGTAAGGTGGATGAAAGGCTTGGCCCAGTATAAGGTAGCTTCCAAGACTTCCTAAATATTTAAAAGTCTACCACATGGAAGAAGACTGAGATCTCTGCTGGAAGGACTAGATTGAATCGGCTTAACACAACAGAAACTGATATTCATTGAATGTCTGTAAAAAATATTTTGGTGACAATAAGGGTTAGGGTTAGGGTTAGGGTTAGGGTGGTACGTTCTCCAAGAGTAATGAGTTCTCCTACAGCGGTGGTGGGTTCTCCTTCAAGAGGGTGTCTTCTCACATGGTTTGGTCTGAAGATCACTTGCTGCTGACCTGCTAGTGGTGGGATTCCACACATTGAGCAGCATAGTAGAAGAGAAGTCCCAAGTGGTTCTTAGATGTGCTATCAACCCAGGCAGCATGGCAGTCACCTAGAATGGGTTTTGCAGTCCTGCATCTGGACCATATCGACCTGACCATTCGGGAACAGCTAAGTAAACCACACCTGTTGAACGCCCATAGGGGCATTGTGAGTGGTGAATTAGACCCTGTAGAAGGTATAAACTATATTACTTCAAATTTAAGACCACTCTTAGCCAATAAGACACAGGGGTCAAGGTCTGCCACTCATAGGGAAAGTTGGTATGACAAAGAATGTAGATTAGCCAAAAAGCGCCTAGCTCACTTAACGAGAAGGACAAGACGGTCTAAGTCGAGATCTGACCTGAAGGAGCTGGCCTGCCTCCGCTCAAAATATAAAGAGCTTCTAAGACATAAGAAAACATTGTTTGAGTTAGCACGGTGGCAGGAACTAGGACAGGCAGTGATGGAGAGGAGAGAGAGAAAGTTCTGGAGGATGATCTCTCTCCCAGATCTAGATATTAGTGCTACACCTAATGCCTGTATTACAGCAAATACCTGGTGCTCCCACTTCAGGAAAATTTTTGACAGTGATTTAGTTGTGGGGCCCAATAACATGAATTCTACACAAATTTTGCTAAACTCCACACCAGAGTGGCCCCCAGTGTCAGAATCTCAAGTCTGTTCACTTATTGAGGCTTTAGCACTAAACAAAGCACCAGGTGAAGACATGATCCCTCCAGAGGTTTATAAAAGCAATATGGAATGGTGGGCTCCCATCTTAGCACGGCTTTTTACTTATATCAACCATACAGGAACTTTTCCAGAGGGCTGGAGGCAGAGCATAATTTTTCCAATTTATAAAAAAGGTGACAAAATGAACCCCCAGAATTATCGTCCCATTAGTTTACTAGATATTAGTTCCAAGCTTTACACCCGCTTCCTAATGCAGAAGCTGGAAGAGTGGATGGAGGGGAGCAATATCCTCCATCAGGAACAAGCTGGGTTCAGGAAGGGCCATAGCACGGTGGACCAGATCTTTGTGCTACACCATCTAGTCTGCAAATATACCACTAAGCCTTTCAAATGGCTTTTTGCAGCCTTTATTGACTTCTCTTCTGCATTTGACACAATTACTAGGAACCGTCTTTGGGATAAGCTTGCAGCAACAGATATTGATAAGAGGTTGCTATTTCTAATTCAGGAACTTTATACTAATTCAAAATTGAGGGTAAGGATTAGTTCAGATGGAAGGGTTTCAGAGGAAATCTGTGTAAACAAAGGTGTTAGACAGGGATGCCTGCTCGCACCTCTCCTCTTTAACTTTTATATCAATGATATCGTAAAAGCTGTAAACCATCCCGATCATTTTCCTCCTTCAATTGGTAACTATAAGATCGCAGCACTTATTTATGCGGATGATGTTGTCCTATTATCTATGAACAAGAAGGGGCTCAAGAGAAGCTTGAATAAGCTTAGAGAGTTTAGTGAGTTAGAACACCTTAAAATAAATCACGCAAAGTCGAAAGTCTTGATCTTCGGAAGACAGCCCCCCAAATTCAACTGGTGTATTGGTGAGGACAGGATAGAACAAGTACACACCTTCAAATATTTGGGAGTGCATTTTGACGAGAGAAACTGCTGGAAAACACAGGTCAAGGCTGTTAAAATCTCAGCTCAGAAATCTAGTCATGCTCTAATTAAATTTTTTCACTCCAAGGGCGGCAAATTGGTACTCCCAGCTTTAAAGGTCTTCTCAGGAAGGGTGATTGCACAAATGCAATACGGAATTGAGATCTGGGGTTTGGATCCAAACATCCTACATACACTTGAAGTAGAGCAAAATAAATTCCTGAGGCACATCCTAGCGGTACCACAAGGGACCCCAGCAGCCTTCCTCAGAGTAGAAACAGACATGGTCTCCATCAAAGCCAGGGCAACTCTTGCCATATTCTGTTATTATAAGAGAATATTGGACATGCCTGACCATCGTCTCCCCAAACGTTGTCTGATGGAGCAGTGGAAGGGTAGTGGATGGGCCACTTTGGTACAAAACCTTTTGAAATCTAAATCTCTTTCCACTGATATTTATGTTTTCCCAGGAGTTAAAAGTATGCTGAAGGAGTGGATATATAAACACAACAATGATCAGGACCTTGCCCTAATCAGTTCTTCAGGCTTCTCCCAGTGGTACCATCTATGGAAAACCAATCATTCAAGGGCACATTATTTACATTCACTTACTATTCCCTCTTTGAGAACAGCCTTTACTGAACTCCGCTTCCAAACTATGCCAACTGCTGTCTTGGATGGAAGGTACAGTAATGTACCCAGACATCTAAGACTTTGTATCTGTGGTGCAGCTGAGATAGAGGATGTGGCTCACTATCTATTAAATTGCCAACTCTACCACAACCCAAGGGCCAACCTTCTAGGAAACATCTTGGCCCCTTTGCAGGCGGAGAGTCCCCTGGTTAAAGTAGGTAGGCTGCTTTCAGACTATGACCCTTCCATCACTTATAGAGTTGCTAGGTTTGCCAAAGCTGCTAGAAAAATTCGTGCCAACTTTTTGAGCACAATTGCGGTGAGCTGTGTAGGGGACTCCCTGATATGAGGTGGTATCAGTGCTCTCTTCTACCCCCTCCTGTCTGGCAAGGGAGGTCAACTCAAGAGAACCCTATTTATACGGCTTCCTTTTTTTCTTTTCTTCTCCTTTTAATGCCATGATTGTTTTATCTATTTATTTTTTCTGTAATCTCTGACTGTGATGGCTTGTAGCCAAGACAATAAACTTTATATTGATTGATCTGGACCATATATCTGGACTGTATATTGTCTCTCATTATTGTAAGCCACCTTGGGTCCTTTTCCAAGGAGAAAGGTGGGGTAAAAATATTCAAAATAAAGATAAATAAATAAATAAATAAATAAATTATGTCTGATCTCTCACAGCTGAGCGGTGTCACAAGTCACTGTCAACAAAATCCATGAAGCGGGGGGGAAGAGTTTGGGGGTTGTTTGTAATTGCTGGCTCCCCAAATAGAGGGCAGGCTTTCATTTCAGAAGCATGCTAATTCTATTTCTACAAAATGAATCTTGCGCTCCCTGATAAGAGATGTTTCAAAATGGCATCATGGGTGGATGCAAACACATATGCCGTATTGATCCAATCTATATTTATGATTCTTCAGACCTTTGAGAAAATTGATTGCTGAGCTCCCCATGCTCAACTAAAAATCAAAGCTTATTCTAGGATCCCTTGAAGATCTTTTGGGGAGGGGCTCAAAGGAATAACTCTTTTTTTAAAAAAACCTCCAAAATCGCTAGAAAAATATACATAAACACCGCAACGCAATAAGAGGAAAACACTTCATCCTTCCTGTTCTATCTTTGTAAAGAAGCTAGACTGGGAGGGACATATGACACCAGACTGAGAGTGATGCATTGCCAGGTTATGAATGGCACTTTGTAAGACCACAGCGTAATGCTAGTTTTTGCTGATTAAACAACGGCTTCTGCATAATTGCTCAGTTAACTAATTAGATCTTCATATATTTACATATTGCAACATCCGAGGCACTTTGGGGAAGATCCTGAATGAAGCTACTCTTTCTCTGTGTGTGCTGAATAATAGGAAGAAACCAACCAATCGTGCAGTTAGGATATATCTGAATATTGATGTCCTGTGATCCATGCTCTTAGTCCTCATGGTACGAAGCAAGAATGTTGACAATATATGGTCCATATTTGGTCCCCAGTATACTCGCTCTTGGGGGGAAAGCAATGGCAAACCTAGATAGCATCCTAAAGAGCAGAGACATCACTTTGCCAACTAAGGTCAGGATAGTCAAAGCTATGGTTTTTCCAGTAGTGATGGATGGAAGTGAAAGCTGGACTATAAAGAAGGCTGATTGCCGCAGAATCGATGCTTTTGAGCTGTGGTGCTGGAGGAGAGTCTTGAGAGTCCCCTGGACTGCAAGGAGATCAAACCTATCCATCCTGAAAGAAATCAACCCCGAATGTTCACTGGAAGGACAGATTTTGAAGCTGAGGCTCCAGTACTTTGGCCACCTCATGAGGAGAGAGGACTCCTTGGAAAAGTCCCTGATGTTGGGAAAGATTGAAGGCAAAAGGAGGGGAGGACAGCAGAGAATGAGATGTTGGACAGTGTCATTGATGCAACCAATATAGATTTGACCAAACTCCGGGAGGCAGTGGAAGATGGGAAGGCCTTGCGAGCTCTGGTCGGACATGACTGAACGACTGAACAACAACAACAAATACTCACTCTATTAGACAGATTTATGCCATCTGAAGAGATTATTATTATATGAACTGCTTGATAGCTCTAGGTTAGGAGTTCGAATCCCCCTCCATGCCTCCTTGACAGGTGCTGGACTTAGTGATCCATGTGGTCCCTGCCAGCCTTACACTTCTATGAGGATGGCAGTGACAAGGATGACATCAGAACAGGCACCTGACTGCATTCCACTGCTTTGTGTCTTCATTCTCAAAGTCATCTCTACTAAGCTGAACCTTGGTTTGGGCATCCCATAATCGTTGTTTTCCCTCACACTGTTAATTTCTTATTAAATCTTTGCCCGGTCGCTTAATGAATGCACTAAACCATGTGCAAATTAGGTGTGTGTGGTTTTTTTAAAAAATGTATTGCTTACTTGCCATTTGTAAGGGTATGATACATCATTGCTGGCTCAGTGGAAATTAATGAGGCATTAGGCTATCTTCTATCATGGAGGCCAGACTTATGGATGATCTTTCAAATTCTAGCAGCAAAGCTTCTTCTAGGTCCCTGTCTTGTATTCCCTTTGATCGCCTTCCTTCTTTGTTCCTTCCCTGGGTGTCACTGATTTACAAGAAATAAAAATGTAGTTCCCCCATTGGTTTTATAATGAAAAGTGGCCCATTGTGGATGGCGAATTCTCATTACAGTTGTTAAAAAAAAATAACGGTGGAATGAATGGAAAATATATCTGCCCAGAAAGGGGAAATTTTTATATTCCTTAACATGATTTTGGCCCCCACAGGGACACACAACATCTGGATTTTTTTTATATATGAAGCCATCACTGTGTGGTGACTCTGGAGGTGAACTCTTTATCTTTTCATTCAAGTTTCTAATCAGTGGCTTCCAGTCTTCCCAAGCCCTCACCATGAGTTGGCCATGGTGAGTTGGCCAGAATTTCTGGGAGTTGTACTCCAAGAACAGCTGAGACCAAAGGTTGAGAGGCAGTGGTCTATAAGGAAAGACTGAAAGAACTGAGCCCATCTAGCCTTGATAAAAGAAGAGTGAGGCAGAGATGCAGAATCCTAGAATTGTGAAGTTGAAAGGAGCCTATAAGACCATCAAGTCCAACCCCTGCTCCAGGCAGGATACCTGCCAGGTGTTGGCCCAAATTCCTATTGAATGCCACCAACATTGGAGCACTCGCCACCTCTCGAGGTCACTGAGAAACGGAAAGATGTTATTTCTGAGCATAAACAGAATGCCTTTGTCAGAGGCAAAGACAAAGAAATCAGCTTGCTAAGAGCTGGCTTGCAAAGGAGGAAGTTTGACCATGAGGCCCACGTGCCTTCTTGAGGAGATAGGTGGAGCCTGGTACGATGACCACTGCCAGGACCAGATGGGGTAAATAGTAGGTGGGGAATAAAGACAAGGGGCATGTAATTGAAATGCTTAAAAATTAAAATGGGCGAACGCAAAGTCTGTAAATCTCTGCTCCTATCCCAGTGTTGGCGAATCTTTGGCATGGGTGCAGAGCCTTTTCTGTGGGCACGCAACATGGCCTCCTCACAGTCATGGCAGCTTCCCTTCTGCTTGGAGCACGCCACTGTGCTCCATGCAGAGAGCCAGGCGAAGGGGAGGCAGCTATTTGTGGGCTCCTACGTAGCCCCCGTTTACTCTCCAGCCATGCTGCTCTGGGCATCCCAAAGGCAAAGATCAAAAAGCAGGGGTGTTGCCCTTTGGGAAAGCGAGAATCAAGGAGCAGGTATTTTTACTTTCCCATGGCCACAGCAAGGGTGCCGTAGCCCCAGGAAATTCAGAAGCCTGCTCTTTGATCCTCACTTTCCTGAAGGGTAGCACCCAAAGCATGTGTAACCCGTGGTTCCACTGTCTTCAGGTTAAATTGCTATATTGGCACTAGAGATGGGCACGAATTGGAAAAATGGTGTTTCAGTTTTTTGTTTGTCGTTGAGGGGTCCGTTTCAGTTTGTTTTTGTTTTTTGCGAATTTTTGGAAAAATGTTTTTGTTTTTTCATTTTTCGTTTTTCGTTTTTTACCCGCTTTTTGCGAGATTTTTAAAGCATTTCCGTGTGCGGGCGTCCCCCAACGCCCCAGAACAGAGGGAAAACACTAAAAAAATTGATGCTGGCAGAGACACAGTATAGACTAGGTATGCAGGGAGGCTGCAAAGGCAGCGGCGGGCGTTGCCCAGGGTGCAAGGCAGCCACAGAATGACTGCACTGCGGGGCAGGGGAGGGTACTCACTGAGAGGTACGCATGCACGCACACAGGGAGGCTGCAGGACTGAAGCTACAGAGAAATCTCTTCTTTCTTTCCCCTAAGAGCCAGGCTGCAGCCAGCAGGAGCACAGAGACACACACCTGCCTGGCTGGCCTAAAGTGAAAATAATGAGTCGCAGAGACAGCAATCCCACCCTAATTCCCACTGGAGACTGCAAGGAGGATGGGGGGCTGCCAGAGCTTTCTATGCCCTCTGTGGCTGACAGACCTGCCCAGTCTGCAACTTGGGCATGCTACTGGTTGAAGTTGTCCAAGAATTTACATGATCCCATCACATGGCTTGCCTCCATTTTGTGGCTGGCGACATTCATTTTGTCATCCTTAAAGGGAAAAGAAAAATACATTGTGATGGGAGAAGACAAAAACAAACGTTTTAAGGACCCCCCCCCCCCCGGTAGGTATTATCAGACAGTATAAATAATTATCGCTGCTTTTTTACATCCAGGGTTTTTTCTAACATTTAAAACAGCTCATTTCATTGCACGTCGCCATTAACGGAAAGTGAAACGTAATGGACCTAATTTTCGTGGTTCTGTTTGGTTCGTTCCAATTTCTTCACAATGTTCATTATTCATTTCGTTATGTAATGAAATGAATAATGAATAACAAATAACGGAAATGAAAAAAGTTTGTTTCGTGCCCATCTCTAATTGACACTTTGCGAAAAATAAGTGGGTTTTGAATCACAGTTTGGGAACTCGGTCTCTAAAAAGTTCACCATCATTGTCCTAGCCAAAGGGAGTTTGGAGGGTGGGACTTTTGTGGTGAGGGTGGGGATTTAGGGAATAAAACTGTTGGAATGCTATGCCTGGGTGTATGGCTGGTCTGCTAGACACCAAGTGTTGCAATGATTTAGATACAGTAGATATTTATATAACAGTCCTTAGACCAATTTCAAACACAAAGCAGTTGCATTTTCAACATTTCCACTGCAGGAATAAACAGAAACACTACATAGTTTGATGATTTTAATAGAATATTGCTGCTTCACTGAGCAACTTCACAGATTCATTTTATTTAATTGACTACAACGCCCATCTTCCACCATCATGGGTCCCATTGCTGTACTGCTCTAACTGGAAGTTTTTCCTGATAGTCAGCCAAAAGTTGGATTCTCGTAACTGCACCCCAGTGTTGTGTGTCCTGCACTCTGGGGTGATCAAGAACCGACCTTACCACTCCACTGATAGGATAATCCTTTTCAAATCCTTGAAGGGTCATCCTACTTAGGAGGAGGGGCAGAATCTGTTCCCTCAATCATTCCAAAGTGCAGGACATGTAATAACGAGTTCAGAGTACAGGAAGTCAGATTTTGGCTGATCAGGAAAAGCAACACATTTGTTAGAGCAGTATGATAATGGAACCAATTACCTTGAGATGTGCTGAACGTTCTGACACTGGAGGCATTCAAGATAAATGTAGACAACTAACTGATCTTAGATCTGCTTTGATTGGGATTCCTGCACTGAGCAGAGGCTGAACTTTGTACCCTTATAGGACTCTTCCAAATCCATGATTTTGGCAGTTCCCACAAAGCCCAACCAGTAGAGCTAGCAGTGAAAGGTGATTGATGGAGCAGCAGTCCAAAAGACCACGAAATTCCAAGCTCTGCAAGCAGGTTCCAAACTCTATCGGTCCTCCTTGCCGACAGGCACTTGGCCAGTTTTCTCTTCCTTCTATCTTTTTATGGCATGTCATCTTGTGCAAATTTCCTCAGCTTTTCAGGGGGGATGGGGTGGCGTAAAGGGACTGAATTAGGTGCCCGTGGCTCTTCATTTTCTGTAGTGAAAGAAATATTAATGCTAAGCAGATCTGCCTGTCGAGGAAAAGGCAGGATAAAATGAGCAGATTACCCCAGTTTAAGACAGACAGAAACATTTTGATAGGGTTTTTTTTTTTTGGGAGGGCGGGGGTCTTTCTTATCTTTCCCCTATCATGTCCTAGCCACAATTTCTCATGACATTCCACCTCTCTTTTTTAAGGGAGGAAAATAAGTGAGAAAACTGTGCAAGGGTCCAAAATGAATTATAAAAGGAAACTTTGATCCCACTCCCATCTTGCTGTAAATACACTGGTTTCTGTACCCATCTGCAGACACCCTTTCTCATCTCTCCCCAGCGTCTCAGGCTGTCATCAGCAGGGATAGGGACTAGGGAGGCAGGCGGATTTGATATCAAGCTTAAGACTTGGCATTCCCTTCCTCATGCTCATTCTGCTGTCGTCTAAAGGGATTACAAGCTTTTGTAAAGCTCACACAGAGAAAGCAGAGTACAGGGGGGTGGGTGGGGATGCATTTTCAAACAAGCATCCCCCACCAAAAAAGGGAATAATAATTGAATTTATATAGTATTTGTTCCACCCAATTGTTCCTAAGGGGACTTTACATTCAATATCCGATAAAATACAACAAAAATCCCACAAGCACGCACAGAGAGACATTAATTTTTACAATACTCTTCAACAAGATGGAGAAAATTAGGACGAACTCGTGCTTTTAAAAAAGAGCTGAAGGATTCAACCCAGACAGAATTGTTCATCTATCCAGAAGGCTTTGTGAGTTTACACCTTAAAGCTCCCACATATTGGTTGCATCTCTCTGTTTACTGAATCATGAGCTCTAGAGTTGGAAGGTATGCTTAGGAGTCATCCAGACCATTCCCTAGCACTAAAATCAGACGCCTTACAGAAACCCATATTTGGCTCACGCGGGAGACAAGCCTGCATAGGAAGTGTTAGCTACCTAGGGCCTCAGAGCCTATCAGTTTTGGCTTTCCTCCTAGATGAACCACTATTTAATTATCTGAAAGGCATCTGGCTGGCTGGCTGAATGTCCAAAATTGATTATTTATTTATTTTTAAATATTTTATCTGGCCTTTCTTCTTTAAAAGGACCAGAGACAACTTATGGAGAAATATAGACTTGGCAGTTCACAAAACAAAAACAAAAAATAAAATAAAACAAAATAAAAAACCTCAAAAAACACAACAAAAACAACAAAAACAACAGAACAAAACAAAAATTCCAAAAAGAACCCTTCCACTCCTCCATCCTTGAGATTTAACATCTAATACAACCCAAGAATGATCCGTTAAGTTGATTCAAAATTTTCACAATTGATTTTCTGCAGTGGGATATAGTGGCTTTCACCCTCCCTTCCAGAATACAGGAGAGGGTCACTCATTTTCACTGGAGGGGAAAAAAAAACATAGAGTGCAGTATATGAATTCTCCATGCATGCTTTACATGAGAGCAAAATGTGCAACAATCTTTATCATCTTAATTTTGGTTATTCATTCTTCCTTTGACTCCACCCACATCTTCCATTTGTTGCCACCTAGAAGCTCAAAATGGGTACAAGGAAAGTTAAGTCCAAGCCTCAAGATACTGTCAAGAAGAAGGTTTAGAAGCTAAGCCTTCCGTGTACAACTAAGGCGAGGCTGACGTTAGCAGACAGCATTAATTTAATTCCACTCAGTTATGCTTTTAGATTTGATTTGTGGGAAAGAAGTAATAATATGTTATTGAGAAGTGTGGCGAAGCATTTATAAGTAGCCAGGAGAGAGAGAAAGAGAGAGAGAGAGAGAGAGAGAGAGAGAGAGAGAGAGACTTCCTTGACTTTGTGAAAGCTCTGGAGTTAATTTGGATTTTTTGCCCATTAAATAAACCTCCCAGAATAAACACTTCAATGCATTAAATAAAGTCACTTTTGGAAAAAGGCACAAAGAAGTTTTGGGTTGCTACATTTAAGTGCTACGTCAAGAACATTTCCCATGGACCCCTTCATTGTTCTGGATTAAGAAGAGCCCTGCTGGATCAGGCCAAAGGCCCATCTAGTCCAGCTTCCTGTATCTCACAGTGGCCCCCACCAGATGCGTTTGGGAGCACAAGAGACTAGATATCTGTCTCCTGATGCCACTCCCCTGCATCTGGCCCTTGAAGTACCCTGGTTTTAAGCCTGGAGATTACACATCTCCATCATGGTTTGTAACCTGTGATGGACCTCCTCCAGGAATCTGTCCAATCCCCTTTTGAAGGCATCCAGGACAATGCCATCACCACATCTTGTGGCAGGGAGTTCCACAGACTAACACACTTGGTTAAAAAAATTTTTTCTTTTGTCTGCTCTCACTCTCCCAACGCACAGTTTGAGTGGATGTCCCCTAGTTTGGATATTTTGTGAGAGGGAGAAGAGCGTCCCTCTATCCACTTGACTCATGCCCTGCATTATTTTGTACTACTCAATCAAAACCCCCCTCAGGCACCTTTTTTCCAGACTAAAGAGCCCAAAATGTTTTAGCCTTTCCTCATAAGGGAGGTGCCCCAGCCCAGTAATCATTTTAGTCGCTCTCTTCTGCACCTTTTCCAGTCCCACTATGTATTCCTTGAAATGTAGTGACCAGAATTCTACAGAATACTCCAGGTGCAGCCTTACTATTGTTTTGTATAATGCCATTATAATGCTGGATATTTTAGTTTCGATCCCTTTTTTGATAATCCCTAGCATGGAATTGGCCTTCTTCACCACTGCCACACATTGAGTAGACACCTTCATTGAGCTGTCCACCAACACCCCAAGATCTCTTTCCTGATCCATCACGGATAACTCAGAGCCCATGAGTTGATAGATAAAGTTTTGGTTTTTTGCCCCAATATGCATTACTTTACATTTGGCTACATTAAAACGCATTTGCCATTTTGCAGCCCATTCCCCCAGTTTGGAGAGATCCTTCTGGAGCTCTTCACAATCTTCTCTGGTTTTTACCACACAGAAAAGTTTTGTGTTATCTGCAAACTTGGCCACCTCACTGTTTATCCCTGTCTCTAGGTCATTAATGAACAGATTGAAAAGCACCGGTCCCAGGACAGATCCCTGGGGCACACCGCTTTTCACCTCTCTCTATTGTGAAAATTGCTCATTGACACCTACTCTTTGTTTCCTGGATCTCAATGAGTTCTCAGTCCATAAGAGAACCTCCCCTCTTATCCCTTGACTGTGCAATTTTCTCAGCAGTCTTTGGTGAGGGACTGTGTCAAAAGCCTTCTGAAAATCAAGATAGATAGATAATATCCACCAGTTCACCCAAATCTACATGCCTGTTGACCTTTTCAAAAAATTCAAAAAGATTTGTCAGGCAAGACTTACCCTTACAGAAGCCATGCTGATTTTCTCTGAGCAAGGTTTGTTCTTCTATGTGTTTTATGATTTTCTCTTGGATGAGGCTTTCCATTTCCCTGGGACAGAAGTAAGGCTAACTGGCCTGTAGTTTCCCAGGTCCCCCTCCTTCCTTTTTAAAAACTTGGTGTGACATCCACTATCCTCCAGTCCTCTGGCACTGTGGCCGTTTTAAGAGACCAGTTGCATATTACCGTTAAGAGATTCGCAATTTCATTTCTCAGTTCCTTAATAACCCTTGAGTGGATGCCATCTTGGCTCGGTGACTTGTTAATCTTCAATTTATCAATTAGTCCTAAAACATCCTCTCTTTTAACCTCATTTAATTTCTCTGCAATTTCCAAGTCCTCCTTAACCTCCCCTTTTCCTCCCTCACCATCCAGAGGGCCAACTGGTTCTCTGGCAGGTTTTCTACTTCTAATATATTTAAAGAAGCTTTTATTATTACCCTTTATATTGCTAGCCATCTTTCTTTGCCTCTCTTATCATCTTCTTACATTTCTTTTGCCAGAGTTTGTGTTCCTTTTTATTTTCCTCATCTGGGGAGGATTTCCATTTACGGAAAGACCTCTCCTTGTGCTGTAGAGCCTCACTAACTCCACTCTTTAACCATGCTGGTACCCTTTTGGACTTCGATGAGCTCTTCTTTCTTTACCAAATGTTCAAGTTCTCCCATCTTTGCTTGGAGGCTTCGAGCATTTGTGTAGAAGCACCTGTGCAGTGGGTCCCCCAAGAACAGCTACTTCTTCGTTCTCCCCCCCCCCCCGGGCAGCTTTTAATTCCAGTATTTATTTATTTATTTATTTATTTATTTATTTATTTATTTGACTTTTATACCGCCCATCTAGACCAAGGGCTACTCTGGGCAGTTTACAACATGTAACAACAAACAAAGGAATACATTTTAAAAACCAAAATACAAGGTACAAAATAAAATAAAATATACATAAATCAACAACAAAAACTAAAATGAAGCTAAAATGAAACTAAAATGGCAAGAGATTTGATAAAATGGTTTAAAAATAGTGCCTTACTAAATGTTTAAAGAATCAGGGAATGCCATTCTATAGAACCAGGTCTTCAATAGTTTTTTAAAAATTTGAAGCGAGGGTGCCAGCCGAATTTCAGGGGGTAGATAGTTCCATAATTGGGGAGCAACCACCGAGAAGGCCCTACTCCTTGTGACAGCTTTCCGGGCCTCCCTCGGGGTTGGGACTCCCAGGTGTCCTGCCTGGCTAGCACGGGTGATCCTGGCAGTTCTTCTTGGGAGGAGCTGCTCTGTCAGATACTGAGGTCCCAAACCGTTTAGGGCTTTGTATGTTAACACCAAAACCTTGATGTCAATGCGGTAGCGTACTGGCATCCAGCGCAGGGCTGCCAGCACGGGGGTAATATGTTGGTGCCTTCTTTGCCCGTTAGAAGAGTGGCAGCTGTATTCTGCACTAGCTGCAATCTCCGCATTAACCTCAAGGGCAGCCCCACGTAGAGAGCACTACAGTAGTCTATTCTCGAGATTACAAGTGCATGAACCAGCGTAGTTAATGCCCTGATGTCAAGGAGGGCCCGCAGCTGGGCAATCCTCCGCAGTTGGCTATGAGCGGAACGGACCACTGATGCCACCTGGGTTTCCCTGGTGAGTGCTGGGTCCAGTAGGACACCCAAACTGCGGACCCCATCCTTCGCGGAGAGAGTCACCCCCCCCAAAAAAGTGAGGGAGTTCCCCAACGCACAGACACCAGGGGGGGCACACGCAGGATCTCCATCTTGCCTGGGCTCAACCTCAGCCTATTAGCCCCCATCCAATCCGAGACGGCCACCAGGCAGCGCTCAAAGGACGGAATGGCATCCACTGCAGAAGATGGAAAGGAGATATAGAGCTGGGTGTCATCCGCATATTGGTGACAAGAAGCTCCATACCCCCTTATGACCCCTCCCAGCGGCCTCATATAAATGTTGAAGAGCATGGGAGAGATGACCGACCCCTGTGGCACCCCACAATTGAGGGACCAAGGAGTGGAGGTCATCTCACCCAGCTGCACTCGCTGGGGGCGGTCCTCCAAGAAGGAACGGAACCACTGCAAAGCAGTGCCTCCAATCCCCAACTAAGAGAGCCTCCCTGGGAGGATATCGTGGTTGACAGTATCAAAGGCCGCTGAGAGATCGAGGAGGACCAACAGGGACATTTTGCCCCTGTCAGACTCCCTCAAGAGGTCATCATGCAGGGTGACCAATGCCGTTTCCATACTATGGTGCGGCCTGAAGCCCGGCTGAAAAGGATTGAGGGCATTTGTGTCATCCAGAAAGACCCTGAAGCTGATCTGCTACCACCCTCTCCAAGACCTTGCTCATATAAGAAATATTGGCAACAGGCCTATAATTGTCAATTTGGTCTGCCGCCACATTAGGTTTTTTCCAAATGGGCCTAATGAGAGTCTCCTTGAAGGCCGGGGGAACCCTGCCCTCAAGGAGAGACCCATTAATTATTACTGTGGCCCATTCATTCATAATTGGCCTGGCTGTTTTTATTATCCAGGCCAGGCAAGAATCCAAGGAGGAGGAGGTGGCCCGACAGTGATCAAGGGCTCTGTCCACATCTGTCGGCGTCACTGGTTGAAAGCTGGAAAGCAATGCCGGGCAAGGCGATGCACTGGACATCTCTGCTCGATCTACTGTTTGTAAATGGTGGTTCAAGTCCCGGCGGATGGTCTCCACTTTAGTCTTAAAGAATGCCGCAAATTGGTCACAGGAAATACTAGGGGGAGGCCTTTCACTGTGACCAACCCCGGATAGATCGCGCACTATGCGGAACAATTCAGCCTGATGATTTTGTGCTTCGCTTATCCGGGTAGCGAAGCAAGATCTTCTTGTGGCCTTGATCTTAGCTAGATAGATGGATGACGCGATCTTTATGGCTGATAGATTATTTTCCGCCGGGGCCTGCCTCCAGATGCTCTCTAGCCTCCTCCGATTTTGCTTTAAGGCCCGCAGCTCCTGGTTAAACCATGGAGCTGGACGGGTCATGCAATGCAGGGGGCATTTGGGTGCAATCGTGTCCACTGCCCTGGTAGCAGCAGTATGCCAACTATCCACCAGAGCGTCAACAGGAGCACCAACCAGTTCAGCGGGTAACCCACCCAAGGCATCCTGGAAACCAATAGGATCCAGTAGCCTGCGTGGGCTGACCATCTTAATGGGTCTAAGCTCCCCGCGGGTAGTAGACAAACTACCACATCCCATTATTCTCCCAGTGCTAATACCTACTATGTCATCACTTGGTGGTTCACTACCCTCTCCAACCTCGTTCCACGGGGACGAGGTGTTCCGAACCAGATGCCACTCAACTCCTGTTGGCTTTCCCCCAGTTATCAGTTTAAAAGCTGCTCTGCAGCCTTTTTGATGTTGAGTGCCAGCAATCTGGTCCCATCATGGTTTAAGTGCAACCCGTCCCTCCTGTACAGGTTTGGCTTGTACCAAAACGTTCTCCAGTTCCTGAGATCTCCATGGGATGTCTTATAGATACCTACGTTTGAAGACTGCAAGAATTAATCCCGTCCATACTTGGGAGAGCTACAAGGGTCATAAGCGTTTACAGAAGGACCTGTGGATGACCCAGCAATTTTCACTCAGTTGTTGCTAGGAGGAATTTGCATGCAAATATCTAATAAAATATAACACACACACACACACACACACACACACACACACACACACACATTTGGAACAAGGATAAGGTAAGGAGAGAGAACATCAGGGTCCACCCACCTGTGAATGCTTCTATGTCCTAAACAGTGGTTCTACAAGTCATTCAAAATGCAGAATTGGACGTGTCAAATTCAATAACTTGCAACAGCAAAAAGTCAATGCAAAGTCCATGGGTCATGGCAATAAATGGCAACCTCTACACTGATTAATCTCTTGCTATATTTCAGTTGAGCATTAAAAGCCTTTTTTTTACTGGACCACTTGCTGAAGTGATTGAAGAAGTGTGCATCCTATCAGATGAAGTGTTTTTCAGTGTCTTGACTCTAGACCTCGCCTACGCTTACAATGGAAAGAGACGGTCCCTTGAAAGCCCTCAAAAGGATCCTTGAGAAGCTTAAATAATCTCAGGCCCTCATCCAAGGGGCAAGTGATCCATTAGCTGAGCCCTGCGATCAGAACAGAGTCCGTTGGCAATCAGGTATAATTTACACAGAGAACCCCCTTCCCCCCAAAAATGAGACATGTACAACTTGAGTGGTTTCTTAGATTTTCATATCCTGACTGTCCCAAGTTGTGTTGGATGCAAGAAAACAAAAGAGAAAGATGAGACCTGCCCATCAATGTGGCTGGAGGAAAGATGAGGTGATACAAAAGAACAGGTGTGAGTGAATCTCTCACTTGTCTGAGGACTTGTCTAAATGAAAGAAAAAAGTTGTTTTTACTCTTCTCAATAAACCTTCCACCGCCTAGTCTGTATCTCAATGTCATGAATGGGCAAGAGAAAATTGGACAGCCATGCCGTCTGTCCGATCTGCTTTAGTCTGGATCCCTGCCTTGAGCACAGGGTTGGACTTGATGGCCTTTGAGGCCCCTTCCAACTCTATGGTTCTATGATTCAGTACCCAAACACCTGAACCTGCAGCAAATGAAAATGGGACGGGATGTTTGGCTGCTCAGGGTGCCGTTTGTGGAGAAAGGGCTCATTTTCAATCCTGGTAAATGCCCTGGCAATCTTGACCTCGTCAACAGGAGCTACTGAGCCTGCAGGAAAAAAACAGGCCACCATTTTGTGCATGTGCAGAAGTGAATGAGAAAGAAGGCACACTTTTGATGCCACTTGGGCAATGAGGTGCCCTACTTGGATGGGGACTTTGGGATTGTGGAGCAGAAGGGGACCTCCTTAACTCTCCTTGGTGAGGCAACATCTTTCTAGCCCATTACCCCACCCCCACTAGCCATTAGACTGTGACCCACCCACCCCAGGTCAAGTCATTGTGGTCTAGTCAAATTTTGTAAAGCAGGCTTTCGGAGCAGTGAAGAATGTCACTGAAAAAAATAAAGCATGGAGCAAAGGAGCCACTGAAAACATTAAACATCAGAACACCTTAAAAGGCCAGTTGAAGGAAAGGTGCCTTCATTGCACTCCTCTCAGCAATGCAAAAGGAACCATCTGAATGAAGTTGTTGTTCATTCAGAACCATCTAAATGAACAACAACAACAACAACAACAACAACAACAACAACAACAACAACTTTTGCACATAAAGGTAAAGAGATGATAGCATTGAGAGTGGCACATGTACCAAATTTGCATCCTTGTTCTTCCAGGACAAGAGCTCAGTGGCCACAATGAGGCCAACCACCTTGGAAAAGAATGGATGTCCCCTTTGCCTTGTTGTTGTTGTTGTTGTTGTTGTTGTTGTTGTTGTTGCTGCTGCTGCTGCTGCTGCTGCTGCTGCTGCTGCTGCTGCTGCTGCTTCTTCCCTTTGCTTTTTCTGTTCTTCCTTCCCCTCCATGCTTCCTCATTAATTTCTCTTGTTCCTCCCTCTGCGTAGCTTTGCCCTTTCTTAAGGACAGGTATATGATATCAAAACACTCCCATCCTTGCAAAAACCCATCTTCCACACATGGGCCCTGAACACCAATGGTGGCTCCAAGGAATGCCGAGCCGCAGCTTCAGCTTTGCAGCTTCGGTACACTGAGGGATGCAGAACAGCCTCAGCATACCGAGTGAGGCTGCCTTGTCCTCCAGAATACTGAATGACCAGTTGGTGCGCTCCTGCAGAATACTGATTAATACCCAGCACCGTGCCGCCTCTGCATTAACAAATGTCTGTGTGTCTCATGAATAGCAAACAAAAGACCATTAAAGAGAAACATATTAGATGCATCGGAAGCTTCTGATGCTGTTGGTCGCACTGGCACAGGTGCGCCAGTGAGCTCTTGGCCTGGAAGAACAAGGATGCACATGTAGGTGCATGGGATGAGCATGAAGAAAACATGAGACACACAATCATGGACCAGGTGAGATTGATGCAGTTAGACTGGAACTCCCATCAGCCCTGGTCAGCACGGCTAGTAGTCAAGGAGAACAGGAGCAGAGTTGCACTATGAGATGGGAAGAAATCTCACCCATTTCACCTTTCCCATTGCGATAGGTTCTCCCAACGTGGCAGGAGAGCCTTCTGAGAGTCCTCTAACTCCCTCAAACATTCTTCCTTTGAGAATCCCCAAGACAATAGACCTTTTTGAAGTTGTGTTTTCTCCATGTGAGGGGTAACAACAGTACAGAACCAGTGTACTGGTTTTAACCTGTAAAACTAAACACATGTGTGAAAAGAACTAGAGGACAAGCTAATTGATAAAAAGACACAAGCAACCCATCTAGTGCTCCTGCAATAGTTAGTTTGTACAAGAAAGCCAGGCATATCACTGTTTGCAATAATGCCCATATTTCCAGAAGGAATATTTAACTCTTGTTACGATTCTTACTACTAGAGACTAAGGACTATCAAACTCTTTCCTTGTTACTAGAAACTAAGGAATGTCTAACTTTTGTTATTGACCTTGTTACTAGAGACAAAGGAATGTCTAACTCTTGTAACTATCCTTGGCCAAAACAAGGAACCTACTGTTTCACATCAAGGGTAAAATGTCTGTGAAAATTCTGTCATCCAGGTGAATTTATCTGGAAGTTGAGTCATGATGGCTACTGGACTTCTTCTTCTTTTTTCTTGAGATAGAAACATTTTGCTGCTCATCCAAACAGCTTCATCAGTCAAGGGTAAAGACACACCTTATGCTGGCCTTGAAAGTTGAGTTTAGCTGGTGTTTTGTGGTTTGGTTCCAAACACTAACCACTAACCTGGTTCATTCTGGGCATCCAGTATGCCCAGATGGAACCAGCCCTAGAACTAGGACAGTGGTGGCAAACATTCAGCACTCCAGATGATTTGGACCACAATTCCCAGAATTCCAAGCCTAGATTTCCAATGACAAAGGATTGTGGGAGGTGTGGTCCCAAAACATCTGGAGTGCTGAAGGTTTGCCACCACTGGACTAGGACGACAATTTCTCCTTTTCCGTATTAGTTCTTCTCACCTGTTTTCAGAAGCCAAGTAGGATCAAGCCTGGTTTAATGCTTGTATAAGAGAGACCACTAGCAATCTCAAGGGAGCATTTGGAAATATTTTTGTGTGAAAACTTGGAAAGCCACTGCAGAGCAGTTCTAATAATACTGAGCTAAGTAGACTATAGGTCTGACTCAGTATAAGTCGTGTAGGACCTTGGGAGCAAAACTTCCAGATCACCTTTGACATCTCTGGGCAAGGACATGCCAGTCTTTGCTCTCCTTCAGAAGCCAAGCCAGGTGAGAGCTGGATCATCCTTGTGTGGGAGGATGATTCTGCCAGAAATACACCAGCATTCTGAACACACATTCTTCTGTTCTCACACCTGGAGGGGAAAAACTTGGAATCTCTTTTATGTCTTTCTCAAAGTCTGCCTTTTTGTGCATATGCGTTCTTTCCCTCCTCCTGCTCCTTCTCCCCTGTTATACCATAAATCATCCCAGTAATTGGTGATCAAAGTCCAGTACAAGTCCAGGAAGTTATTACCATTTGACAGGTGCCCGTTTCTAGCACCACGTAATTGAAAAGCACTCTCTGTGATGTAGCCATGCCCCTGGTTTCTGAAAGATGTAAAGGAATCAATGCAGCTTTAGGAGCGCCTAAGAAAACTCTCAGGCAAGGAAAAAGGCACTACGATTTAGAAGTGGAGGCTCATTTTTCTTCTCTTTACTTTCAAACTAGAAAAAAAATTATCTATCCTCTGGAGGACTCTTCCAGTGACAGCCGAGGCAGCTGGAGTTGAAACTTGTCTTGAGCGCATTATCAGGACAGTTATCTGACGTTGGAAAAGCTGGAACTGGGCTGGCTGTCCCCCCTCATCTTTGTCAGTGAAGCTGGCAGCTCACAGGATGCTCTGGGACATTTCCTGCAAGAGAAGGAGCGCTGGAATAAAGAAATAAGAAGCAGCTCCCAGGTCATGAACTTTTACGATCACGTGTCACAAGGGATAGTCATCATGGGCTACTCATCTAAAATCTCTGCCACGTCTTCACGTGTCACGAGGAGTAACCATCAAGGGCTACTCATCTAAAACTGCAGCTTTATCTTCTAAGATAGGGCCTTTTTACACGACCCCTAAGATCCGCTGGCCACTTAAATTCGGACCAGAGATCTTAGGGGTTCGTCGCTCTTCCTCTGTCCCCACCCCCTCCGCACTTCCTGGTTGCTGGCTGCGTGAGGGAGGGAGAAAAGAGAAAGAAAAGCATGCCACTCACCTCGTTCTGCCTCTCGTCTCTGTAAGGCCATCAAGTCCAACCCCCTCGTCTCTGTAAAAGTAGCTCTTAAAGGACGGGAGCCAAAAAGCAGCAAACAGAAGCGAGGAGAGCCCCGCACTCACTATCGTTGCACCGCATCAAAGATTTTTCACCTCTAAAGAGAAGGTACAAGAAAAGTGCGCTGGGTCGCGCTAACGTGGGCGGGGTCGCACTTACTTGTCTGCAAACTCCGGAGCTGGTGGGGAAACATTTTTAAGCTCCGGAGCTTGCAGCCATTTGCAGCGGAGCTTAGGGGTCGTGTATAAACGCCCATAGATGTGTCTTTTGCACCCTTTCCTTGTTAGCAGAAGATTTCCCTGTGGGGGACCAAGTTGTACAGGATTAGTTTACATCCTGCGTAGGATGACATCTCTCCTGAACAGGATTCTCCAGGAAAAAAAGGCATTAGGTCTTACCAAATTTGAAAGCCTCCTGCACAGGACAAAAGATGGAAAGGAGATCATGATTCCATTTGCAATGACATCCAGGAAAACTTTGCTAATGGAGGGGGTTGAAGCCTAACAGGAAGACTCAGAAAAATCAGCAGAAACCAGGAATGTTTGTGAGTGCTTGTCATACCCATATATTTTAATCCTCTTTGCATTGGTTCTTTCCCTTTATACATTTGGGATGAAATCCTTGCATGCTTCAGGACTCGCCACTTTTGATGTGTTTCCCACAATTTGTGCAGAATATCATCTGCACAAAACTCATGCCTTTGCACCCAGAATGTCAGGCCTTTCCTTTTCTAAGGCTACGTAGTCCTTCTGCACTCACACACATGGTGAGGCATTATGCTTACAAAATACAAAAAAATCCTATCCCATGCTGCTGCTTTTAACTGTCCATGGAAAGAAAGGACCCATTGTTGCATTTTCAGTGCTGTCAATTTTGTCAACAGGCACACATTTCCCCAGAAACAGAAGGAGGGAAATGCTTGTGGTCTCAGTGTGGATTGCACTGGGGGGGGGGGGGGAATCTGACAGCTTCTTATTCCATGTGAAAATAGGATTACTTTAATACCTAGGTCCATGTAACTAAGACACCAAGAAAAATAGCATCCAGTAATCAAAAATTCTATACCTGAAGATTGGAATATCCAAGTTGTTATTTGTCTCTTGTTTATCTCGAATAGGTTGTTGCTGTTGAATAATTAAATTAACCTAATTACTGCACTTCATTTAGATAACTCTCCACTAAGTGCCACTCCCCCCAAGTCCCATATTTTTTTTATCGTACTTAAGCTTCAATTATCCACTTCAACACTATTTCCTTGGTCAACTTTGTTCTTTTCTTATTATTGTTATTAATACATCTGAAAAATATCCTTGGAGGTATAATTAACTGTTCCATTCAGAATTCTAATTTCTTCCTTTTTTTTCCGCATTGCTTAAATGATCTATTATGCAAACAGCGAGAAGTCAAACGATGAATTATGTACAAATCTTTCACTTAATCACTGCATTTGGGCTGTTTCTCGGTTCAAGGTAATCCAAGTGCAGAGGGAAGTACCTTCTCTGGAAGGGAATGCATAAAGCATGGTTTTGCTTAAAGGCTGAAACACTCAACCCCCCATCTGGGTATTTGTAGTGCAATCATATCTACCTTGGCCCCAAAGCAAGACACATTCAGTTCAATGGGGCTTACTCTCAAGTTAAGTGTGAAGAGGGATCACAGCCTTTAAGACTCTGGACGCTTTTACACCACCCCTAAAATCCGAGGCAAAGGGCTCCCAGATGCAGAGGTTAAAATTGTTTTCCCACCAGCTCCGGACTTTAAAAAAAATTAAATACGGCCACGCCCACCTAAGTGCATCCCAGTGCACTTTCCAAGTACCTGGTCTCCGAAGGTGACAAATTTCTGATGCAGATTGCAAAGCAGTGAGTGCCGGGCTCTCTTTGCCTTGTTTGTTTGTTTTTTTGCCCCTGCCCCTTTAAGAGACTGGAATGCTTCCTGGGGCAGCTCCCGATGGCAGAGCGGAGGTGAGCTTGCATTCTCTTCTCCCTTTTTTTCTCCCTCCCCTCACACAGACAGGAGCAAGGGAGTGCGGAGGGGTGGGAACACAGCAAGAGGAGCAAACCCCCAAGATCTCTGGTCCGAATTTAAGTTGCCAGTGGATCTTAGGGGTCGTGTAAAAGCGGCCTTTGTTGGTTGAATTGTTTCCTTCTTTCCCCCTCTCACTTGTGACTTCCCAACTCCAGTTCATGAACCAGTGGCTGCCACGTATGGTAACGAAGGGTTCCGATAAATTTTGTTAATTGCTATAGAAATTCTTCAGGGTTTCATAGTTGGTAGAGGAGGAGTGACTATTCTACATTCTTAGGGCAGATTGGGAGTGAACCCTGAATGCCATAAGGCTCAACATATCTGCTGCTACATATATTGCCCAAAGAAGACCAAAAGGAAGTGCATACTCCATTGCTCCCATGTGCCAAGTTGGAAAAATGGATAGGTTCTCACTGATTTATCACTATTATCATATCACCACCACCATATAGTACATGGCTATAAATTCTTGCCCATTTGGACCTGAATTTTACAGGAGATCTCTGAGGTAGTCAACTCCACCCTACAAATAGGTTCAGGACTTTGGATAGCTCTTGTAACATTTGCTATGAGATCCAGGGCACACTCCTTGCCTCTACAAAATCAGATTCATCAACCACAGGCACCGCAAGATTTAATTCTTGATTCAGCGATGCTGCCCACTCATCTTTGAATGTCCATGTGGTGCAATTTTTTTTAAAAAAAAGTTTTTGCGTTGAATAGTTTGGTTTAATCACTGAGAGTTGTCAATTTCCCTTCCTCAGGGAAAAAAAATGCAGTGCATTGTTGTTGGCTTGGGCTTAAGACAGTGGTGGAAGAGATGTTAACTAGCTGTGATTTCTCATAAGGACTAAGAATTCTCAGAAGGCGGAGAGCAGAGAGAGATGGAGAGAGGAGAATGGGATTCGCGTGGTACAATCCCTTTGAGCTCAATTAATCTTGTTTGGTAAGCCAGAGAACTTCACCAATGCATCCTGGGACTCCATCTTGTGGCTTTCCGGAGCAAAGGTCTGTCTGATCTGGGATGCTTAAGCCCTCCCCGATGTCTTCAAAAGTTCAGCAAGTCTCCAGCCAAAGTGTGTGTGTGCATGCGTGCGTGGAGGAACAAGCACACACATACTAATGGCAGGTTTTTATGGGCCCACTCAAAGTTTCAAGGGGGGCGGAATAAGATGAAATTCTATGAAAAATTGTAATAAAAGCAATACAAGAGCAGATTCTCTCAGGAAGAAGGAGCAAGTGGAAATAATCAGGGAAGATTTTCTGTTTTCTTTTATTAAACATAAACATTATGGCTTCCAAAATGAGGATTCCCTTCTTGGCCTGCTTAACATGTCCCTGTGAGACTATAAGAGAGGGCTCGTGCAATGCAATGTTTCTTTCCACAAAATGAATGAAGAAAACTAGTGTTTAGAGACTACGTCTTCTCACTGACCTGCTCCTTGTCTGAATGCAAAGATCACTGTATCTCTGGCTGACTGGCTTTCTCCCTCCTTTCCCTACCGACTTACCTACTGACTGACTGACCAACTGATAAGAATTAATAAATATGAGAATAAAGCCAAAAATTATTATAAACTATATCCAAGTATTAAACCCGACTGTGGGTGTTAGGTTCATCTCTCCGAAGGTCTCATTGACACAGCCAAGCGGCTGGCATAAACACTAAAAAGATAAAGTACGTAGATGCCAGCCTGTAGAGTGCAACAAATATTTGTGGTTAACTAAAAGAGAGCCAACGGGGAAGAGAGAAGACAACACAGGGTCACATGGCGTATGTGGGCACCATCTTGTGGCGCCAAAAGTGCCATTTTGTTAACAGCAACATACGGCAGTTAGCCAAGCAATGGGAAAACAACCTCGAACTAAGAAATAAACAAAAGCCATTTCTAAGAATCATGACAACTGGCCAGGTGTGATCTGAGAAAACATTACGTGTGATATACGCATGATATACGTAAGCTGTGGTTACAGAAAGGTATAAAAAGTGGAAGAAACCACTCTGGGGGAGCCCAAAACAGCAGAGTCTCGGGCCCGTGGCCTAGATCATGCTGTGATGGAACTCCCACTAATATCTTGGCTGTGTGTTGCTTACCTTGTGTGTGTGTGATACTTGCCTACTATAACTATATATTGCCTATAACTCTGCGCGCCTGTATCTGTTCTTCTGTCTATCTAATAAACTGAATGAACTAATCCCTTGCGTGGCAGTTTTCTGAGAACCACCAATTTCTATCACAACTTATCTACCTGCCTGCCTGCCTGCCTGATACTGAGCAGTACTCAAAAGATTTTTTTTTCATTTTCTTCCAGACTTTGGAACAAGATTCAGTTTCTCAAACCCAATCCATTCGACAGCCAAAGTACGCATTGCCAATTCACCCATTGACACAGATGAGATCACCTTAGTCTTTCACAGAAGTAATGCAGGCAGATTTTCACGCCTGAGAAAGGAAGATGCACCAGACCATCTTTAGTTCCTGAAGACCAAGCAGAAGACCATAGAAGCTGACCAGTAAACTACATCAGGTGAGAGGACCTCCTTACTATGACAATCTGATGCTTTTCATAAGTTAAGGAATTCCCTCTCCCAACAATAAGTCATCTGTGAAGTACAGTTCAGCCCTCAGTCTGTCACTAACCCAAAAGAAGTACACATTCACCTCTTCCCTCTGTTACTCTTGTTGTTTCCCCTGCACTAAATTTCAGATCCTCATTTGCTTGAGGAAGATCAATCAGGGTGTTGTTCTCATGTTCTGCAAATTGTTACATACTCACGGTAATAGATATGCCCAAAGCTCTGATGCTTGTATCTAGACTTTGGAGGCCCATCTTCTGTTTCACACCAACAGAGATCACATTTAAAAAGAACAAGCCACATCTCTGCACCATGCTCTTGAGCTGTTTCAATCATCAGTTGCTGTGTCCAGGGATCTCTAAATAACAAATCTCAAATCTTTCATGGGGTCCCAATTTCTAAATTGGTTTCTCTTAAACCTTTACATTGATGCTCACTTTGTTTAGCTCAAGAGCTCTTGAGAAGGAAAAAAATCTGTATTCTAAACCAAAGATGAGTGGGGCTTGGGACCAAAAGATGGGTGGAGCTTGGGCAAATTAGACAGAGCCAGGGATGAAGTAGGAATAGTTGGAAACTAGGCTTGATCTTGGAAATTAAGTTCTGATCCACTTGCAGCTGTCCAGTTTCAGGAACCGAGGTATTCTAGAACAGTGGTTCTCAACCTTTGGGCTCCAGATGTTCCTGGATTACAACTCCCAGGAATCCTGGCCCGCACAGCTAGTGGTGATGGCTCCTTGGAGCTTTAGTTGAAGAACATCTGGGGACTCCAAGTTTGGGAACCACAGTTCTAGAAGGACGTTCCTGACATTTATCAGTTTGGAGGATTCATTTCTCTCTAGATCTGTATATTTGTGAGGTCACGTGGTAACTGGTGGATTCTGCTGCTGGAATTCAAATTAATCTTGAGAGACATACAGCTTTTTCCCATGTATAAGGCTATCTTTTTGTCTAAAATTGTTAGACTAAAAATGGAGGATTGTCTTATACATGGGAGTAAACCGAGGAGAGAACCACGTGGCTATGAAACTAAGTTGGAGTTGGAAAAGTCTTATACATGGGGGCATCTTATAGACAGAAAAATATGGTACATTCCCTATTCCCACCGTTCATCAAAAGTCAAGCTGGCTGGTGGCACTTGACATCCCAATTAAATAAAAGTCAACCCTCCAAACCTCAGGCTATCTGGATTATATTGAAGATTATTCCTCAGCAAGTCAAGAGAGGTCTTGGACATTGGTTCCGATTGGCTCAGGAAGAAATGATAGGATTGATTGATTTCAATGATTGGGAGATAACTGAGCATTTTTTCTGATCAAATCCAGTTTGATCCTGTGAGAGTTTCCCCTAGCACTTCATGGCATACTGCCAGGCGTGTGAGGGAGAAGAGAAAAAGCACCAAATATAGGGGATGATGAGTTGAAATCTGCAGCAAGGAATGTGCAAGCAGGAAATATATACATAGCCAATGCCATCGGCTGATCCCAGCTCAAATCTGATTTATCCCGACAGCTGCCCAAGCTTCATAGGCACCCATCTCCCAATTACTCCCCATCTGTGTCCCACAAAAGCTCTTCTCGTTCACCTGATTTCCCCAACCTTTCCTTAACTCCACTTGGGCTATGGCTTAGACACCAGACCAGCCAGTGGAAGAACCCCCATTGTTATATTAACCCCTCCCTCTCTTTGCAAGTGTGGTTGCCACTAGAGATGGAGATGAATTTTAAAAATGGGGGATTTGTCATGATTCATCAGGGCTAACAAGTCAACAAACAGATGAATTTCCAGTGACAAATCGATGAATCAATGAACTGGTTTTTCTCCACTTTAAAATGCTATAAAATCTCTCCTGGCATCTCGAGACCCCAAATTTGCAGGGATGCTTCCTCTGACTTGTCTGTACAAACCCTGAAAGTTTGATTAAGATTGGGCTTCAAAGGTCTAAGCTATGTACCCCCAAAGAACACCCCCCCCCGGGAAGTGCTCCACAGACATGTAGACTAGAGGAACCAACTTGCATAGAGGCCTTGCATAGAGTTTGTCTAAGTTTGGTTAAGACTAAGTTTCAGACATCTGAGTTAATACACCCACAATGTGGGGCATGCTAGGAAAGTGCCCTTTAGAAATAGGGTTGAAGAAACTTGGAGGGATTATAGAGGACACTCAGGGGATGCTTCCCTCCAAGTTTGGTGTTGGGGCAAATTTTATAGCTCAACAAATTAAGAAATCAAATCTCACTGAAAATTCTTCAATTCATATGGGGGGGACTCCATTTATGATGAATATGAACTGACAAATTTTGAAGAATCGGCCCAATTCATCAGAAAAACATGATTTATTTTTCAATTTGTCCCCATCTCTAGTTGCCATGATTGAAGGGACTCAGGTAGGTTTAATTTTGCACAAAGGTCTGTTTCTCCGCTGGATGGGGAGGGTTAGGTGATTCCAGCACAAGGAGAGAGGTAGGAAATGCCTCTTCACTTCCCTGGATTTTCAACTGGGCTAGAAATTGCACAAGGGATAGGGTGCCCCCCCCCAAAACTAGAAAAACAATCTGGTCCAAATATTTAGGACTCACACTCTCACCATCTTCCCTCTGTCTCTGATGGCCAGAGCTGGTGGGAATGGTAGGGCAAAACTCCTGGCTTAGGAGTCAAGGGTGAGGTAGATCTCCTTCATGTATTCCCTTTTAAAAGAAACCTAATAACATACATTCTCTGGATGATGTACAAATTGAAAACCTAAAATACAAGGCGACAACACAACAGTGATCAAGGGAGGCAGATAAAAGCAGCAGGAGCCACACATAATAAAGCCTAAAATAAAAAGAGCAGCAGGGATGCAAAAATGCTAAGATGGGGGGGAGACCCTAAACATGATTAAATCTTTAGGGAGCACCAGTACAGATTCAGCAATTGACTGGGGACAAGCACGGCTTTGAAAAAGATGGAACATCCGTCCAAAAACAGAATGCTTACATTTCTGAAATGGGGGAGGGGGTATTGTATTCTTGGCTCAGTTACACAAAAAATTCCTATATTTAGGTCTTTAAGCAAACACACAAACAAACAGAAAGCTTGACTTTCAATTCCAGATAGTTCTCAGTGGACCTCCAGAGAAGGGTGACATCAGTTTCATGAGGGTGACAAATCCATTCCAAATTTCACTCGGAGTCTTTCGGTAGCTGTCCTAGGTACTAAAGCCCTCCTCTTCAGAGAGGACCTGCACCTTGGAGACCATTTTTAAGCTTCCATATCCTGTAAAGTCTGAGTCCTCAGTTCAGCTGTTTTGGAACCAATTTCATCATTGGTTATACTGGCTAGGGGTGATGATGATTCTGGGTTTTAAAACATCGGGAAGGCCAGAGTGAGAAAGATGAAACACATGCATTTTAAAGTGGAAGTTTCTCACTACTTTCTGTTTACATACATCATCACAATATCTACTAGATAGAATTGTTCATACAGCTTCTGTGGCCAGTGTAGAACTTCACCATCCATCAAGCTGACACTGCACAGATGAATGACAGGCATATGTAATCAAAGGATGAGTTTGCTCCAAGAACAATCTAAGTGAGAGTCTCATCACATAAACCAGGATGAAACTGCCAAGCCAGACCTTTACAAATTCCTAGGTTTCCAACAGTAAGGAATCTAGCTACCTTTGCCTTCAGCAGATCCTCTGACACCATCCAGATTCTATCAAGCAGAACATCTGGCCCATAGGAGGGAGCAAAATTATGGTGATGAAAATTGTTCAGCTCCAGCAAGCATGAAGCTGCAGCTTCCTTTATTATTCAGTCTGTCTCTTATTCTGGTTCCCCTTTTTTTCCTTTGGACAACTTTGTCTACCTCTGAAGAACAGTGAGGAGTGGGGACTTGAAAGATTTATGTTGAATAGCAGTCTTCGTGGATTGACATTCAGATACAAGGAGAAGAACCTGTGGGGTTTACATATCTCGGCACAGTGTGCTTGGTGTAGGAGACAATTTTCTCCACCCCTATTTCTTTCCGGTTCTAACCCGAAATATTGTACAACCTGCATGAAGTGGACTGTGAGCCACAAAATATCATACAAAAGAAAGTCTGAAAGATACTAGGAGTTTATTTTGCATTCAGAGGGCTGCCTCTGTTATTTCCTCATCAGTGCTATGATGATGCCGACAATGCTGACAATGATGATGATGTGCCATTAAGTCAATTCTGACTTATGGCAACCTAGTTCAGGATTTTCCAGGAAGGCAATTTCAGGATTTTCCAGGAAGGCAATTGGTTTCCTCTTCCCTTCTTCTGGGGGTTATCCCTGGGACTGTGCAGCTTGCCACCCAGACTGGCTCTTCTAACGGGAGTGCCAGTGGGGGGAATCGAACTTCCCAACCTCTAGCTCGGGAGCCAGATGCCTGAACCACAGAGCTGTCCAGCCAGAACATAGCCATTTTTAACAGGTAAAAAACCTTGTGCTGGTTGGGACGTACTGGTCTTTGTCAACTGGGACATTCTGGTCCTTGTAGTCCAGAAAAGGGGGATTTTCCCACCACCACCATGAGGCCGAGCTGCTAAAAAACTGTGACTAAGTTTTCAGCCATTTGTTGAAGAGGGACACTCTAGAGATAGCCAGCATTGCCCCCCCCCAGGTATTTTATCCACCCATCCCCAGAGAGCCCACATTCTAGCTAACCATTCCCCCCCCAGACAAGGAAGAAGCCCAGGCGAGATGGATCCCTCCACGAGCAGCCACCATCTTTCATGGCCAAGAAAATAACCCTCCAATAATCCTCTGCCAGCATTTCTGCAGCTCAAGAGTGCCACCCGGTGACGGCTTCTGTGGCTCCTGCATGGGTATTCCCTGCAGAGGACAACAGCTCTGCTGTTCTCCTTTTTCCTGCTGCTTCCAAGTCTCTGCCTCTCTGCCGTCTCTTGGATCCTCCGTGTCACATTGAGAATAGAAAACACATTAAAGTAGAACAGTTCCCATTTGGATTTGCATAATCACTTAATTGCAACCCCCTCCTTCCTGTGCTTTCTCAGTTTCATCAGGGGTGGTAGCCATGCGTGCGCCGAAATCTCTTTTACCTGAGATGTCTTTTAACCCCATGTCAGAAGGCAAGGAGATCCTTTTTGTCTGGGTATTTCAGGGTCGCTGCTTCCCCACCCCTCTCGCTCTTTCCTGAACTGGAAGGCATTTGAAGTGCTTTAAAACAGGGGTGGGCAACTCTCGGCCCTCCTGATGTTTTGGACCACAACTCCCAGAATTCCAAGCCGAGATTGCCAATGACAAAGGACTGAGGAAGTTGTGGTCCAAAACATCTGGAGGGCTTACAGTTGCCCACCCCTGCTTTAAAAAATAATAATAAAGGCTGGCCTTGAAACTGCTGCTGTTTCTCCTCCAAGTTGCATCTCCCCTTCACCAAAAGCCAACAGGGCCAAGACTCCCTGAACAATTTGCCAACACACTTCCTTGGGAAAGATGTGGACAAAGTATGCTTGGGAAGGTCCACGAGGTCATGGGATTTAAAATAAAGGGGTCCCCATTTCATTTGTATTCTGCAGGGATGTGCAAGCAGAGAAGTGTGTGGGATTGGGCAAAATGGAATTTCTTCTCTGTTGTCTTCCAAAACAGAGACCAATTTGGAGACCAAATATGAAATGGACTGACTCTTTAGAGGAAGCCAAAGGGTTGGGTTTGCAAGAGCTGTTGAGGACAGGAGGACACATTCATAGTGTTGCCATAAGTCAAAGGTGAGTGAGTTTGGAAAGACTCGTGTGTATATGGATGGAAGAATTCACTCTGGCTGTGCAGATCTTTCCGATGCCATTACGTACCTCCCTGAACCACTTTGATTTTCTCCCAGTCCTTATGAATTGCATGGGAGGTGCCCGTGTGTGTGTGTCTCCTTATGCCAAAAAAAGCCTATTTACATGTTTTCTTAACATTCATTGGTATTGCAGATCTTGAAATACAGACATGCAAAGGAGGGGCAGGACCTGTTCTCCATCAACCCAGGATGCAGGATGTGCAACAATGGATTCATGTTACAGGAAGTCAGATTTGGGTTGAATATCAGGAAAAACCTCCTGACTGTTAGAGCAGTTTGTCAACGGAACCAATGACCTTGGAAAGTGGTAAGTACTTCAAAGCTGGAGGCATTCAAGAGAAATTTGGACAACCACCTGGCAGAGATCCTTTGAATTTTATTCCTGCCTTAAGCAAGGGGTTGGACTCAATGGCTTCAGAGGCCCCTTGATACTCTTTGTTTATATGATTCTGTGATATGACACCCTTCCCCCCTGCTTTCCCTCTTTTTTGCTGCACTCACCTGCAGCCCTCACCGTTGTTGGGGAGGAAAGGATTTTCCCTATAAATAGTCTGTTGTTTGGTCTACATAATGTCACATATCTGAGAGTAGTTTGATCTTGAATTGTTAACAGCCATTATCTTTACAAAAGACCAGTTCCCATTGATGGCGAACCTTTTAGAGACTGAATGCCCAAACTGCGATTCAAAACCCACTATTTATTTTTTGCAAAGTGTCAATACAGCAATTTAACCTGAATACAGGTGGCTGTGAAGGGGCGATGTTGGGTGCCCACAGAAAGGGCTCTGAGTGCCACCTTTGATACCTGTGCCATAGGTTCGCCAACACATAGACAAAGCAGGTTGCCTGAGTGTATGGGTGGGAGAATTGTGGGCACCATTATAGTGAGCACCTAGACCTCTAGATCTACCGATATACTGCTAACATGTGTTGCTATGTCTGCCATTGATTGCAAAACAACCATGTCGTCTGTTAGGTCCTTCCTTCCTTCCTTCCTTCCTTCCTTCCTTCCTTCCTTCCTTCCTCAGATACAAGATTTGAGGACTTTCTAGAAATGTCTTCTTAAAATGAAGCAGTGAAGTTATCTCCCCCATGAAAAAAACTTATCTTTCTTTCAGCAACACCTGATAAGGTTTGTTCCAGCCAGGGTGTCAGCCTGGATGGACACCCAAATCATGTCTAACATGTGCCACCCTTCTCCTTCTTGGAAAACTATTATCCCTGGAATCCGACATGTGTCTGTCACCCATTTTTGCACCACAGAATCACTCTGTCTTCTCTTCCCTGCATCTCCTGTTTTTCTGGCTCATCCTCACTCACCTCAGCCTTTCTCTTTCAGCTCAGATTTTGAAAAGTAGATAATGGGGAGCTGAAAGAAGCATCTCCAAAAATTCTTAAAAGTGGAATAAAAACCCACAGGAAAAGGAAATAAAGGAAAATTACGAAGGAGAAGTGTTCCGTTCGCAGAAATGTGTTCAGCCATGCCGGCCACATGGCCACAGACTTGCACAACACTGGCTCAAGAGCTTGAAAACGGAGGTGAGCACCGCTTCTAGAGTTAGACATGACTAGCACGCATGTGTGGGGGGAACCTTTACCTTTTACCTTAGGACGGAAGAACAGGGCAGGAACTTCTGTTCACTTACCTGACATTGTACATGAAAGTTGTAGGCTTGTTCATTATTATACACACACACACACACACACACACACACACACACACACACACACACACACACACACACACACACACACACACACACACACATGTATTTTTCTCATGGTTCTTCTTAGTTACTCAACTATTTAGATTGTACATTAAGGCCATCCTCTACATTCCTTTTGCAAAAAGTATGACGATTGTAAAGTATTGTGATAACAATGACTGACACTTCACATTTTGTGAATGGAAACATGGCAGTCCTGCTTTGTTTGCACTACAGTTCCTGTAATCCATCAATCATCTGAAAAATAATACAATCTGAGCTCAATCAAAATGGCAAACAGGACCAATATTTGATGGTTCATCTCATCTCAGAGAAGAGCTGCTGAACGGTAAGAAACACTAAAGCAAATCCATTTGGACCAAGGGGTCTCCTCTTCCTTGGGATCAGCAACATGACACAGAAAGCGGGACAGAGAGAAGCAGCCGTCCATTGGCCTTCTTGTCCAAAAAAGCCAGACCTCTACCCTGTGGTCCGAGCCGATATTGCCTTGGAATTATGCAACATGAATATATGGTGAGTATCCTTCGGCCAGGCTGAGCACCGCCTCCCTTTCTCCTTGCTTCATAATTTTGTTTGTTTTATACAGTGCTCTAGCTGTGACCTTCGAGGCCATTAAAATGTGATGCTTCCCTGTCTCCTTCATCTCTGCTTTTTCCACTGTTGTCGTTGGCCTAAGATCACACTCCAAGGTAGGGGCCATTCTTTCTAGGCCATAATGAGTGAAACTTCAAACAATCCAAGAAGGCCTTTGTTGGGTCCCCCCCCTACCCAAATCCTTTGTCTTCCTCATAATATCTCAGACCAATCAGTCAATGTGCGTAATCCCAAAGAAAAACAAGCTGCAACATAGCCTTCTACCCCCATCACAGTGTGCTTTTCCACCTCTCATCTTCTCTCCCTGAAGTCAGTCGGATGCTTTTAGCACACTTACAATGCTGGAATTATGTTAAAATATACCAAATAGACACTGTTGGGCTCTTTGATGGAAACTTTAAATTGCTGTTTCAGGGCACAATTCCGTGTCTACCTCATTCGGTGATAAAAGGGCTTTAAAATACTGTTTTAGAAGAGAATGGGTTTGGAAGAGGCTTTCTTTCTGGGTATGTGTGTTTTTAAAATAGCGTCCTTCATGCTCAAGGTATCCCTAAGGGCCCTGAAAAAGCAATGGTTTTTTTTGACTCAGGAAAACAATTTTAAGTCTAGACAAATGGAACGCCAACATAAGCTCTACAGTCAGCGGGCATCGTAAGCCTTACCCATTAGGACTTGCTGTTATGGAAGGGTATCTTCAGGGGGGGAAAGGAAGCTGTTGAGGGAGAGGATGAATGGGGTGTGAACCTAGATCAGGTAGGGGAGAGGATTGGGGTATTGGTAGAAATATTGGGCACTGTTACACAAGGGATGCCAGTGACTCCACAGATGGCAACCAAGGTTGAATCAAGCCTAACAGGAACTCTTCAAGGTGCTGAAAAAAGAGATTGCCATATTCCGGAACTTGGACAGCTGCTTCAAAGTTCAGGCCAATCCCTGTTGTTGACTCCCTGATCCACAACATCATGATCACTGGTAGTGGGGGAGGTTATTTTGGGGGGGGGGTCATCTGAACAACAAATTCCATAAATCTCCATCCTCAGGAGTTTGACCCACCTTAGAGCCATCTTACAAATGCTTCCAAGCAAGGCACCTGAGTGAACATGGCCAGTTAGAAGGTTTGGAGGTTTAGCTAAGCCTGGCTCAGCCCAAGCTGTTACCAGAGCAGAAACAGGAAAAGTAGCCTAGTTTACAAAATTCTTGTAACACAGACAGAACTCCCAGGATGGTATTTGTAGTTCAGAAAATCCAAGCATCTCATTTTAGGAGAGACCATCATTGCAACCATTATAGTGGTCCATTTTGGGTGGAACAGATAGTACCCTGGGAAGACAGAAGCAAAATTCAAAAGGATCTAGATAGCCTTGAGCACTGGGCTGAATAATAGCAGAATGAAATTCAACAGGGATACATGCAAAGTACTGCACTGAGAAAAAAGAAACCAAATCACAGTTACAAGATGGAGGATATCAGAGAACACCTCCTGATATGAGCAGTATGACAATGGAACCCATGACCTTGAGAGGTGGGGAGTGCTCAGTTGCTGGAGGCCTTCAAGAGAAAATGGGACAACCACCTGTCAGATCTGCTTTAATTGGGATTCCTGTGGTGAGCAGGGTATTGAACCAACAGCCTTATAGGCCCTTTCCCACTCGATGATTCTATGATTCTGGACAACCAGTTTTAAGTCTGTCTTGCAGAAGAGGTAGAGAAGGCCAAGTAAGAAAGGGGGAACAGCAGTCTGTTGGATGCAGTTCTTGTGAGGAAAGTCACGTTTTTCTATATCCTAAGACTTGTTGGAAGAAGAAATACACCTTACCTTGGGAATGCAAGACATTAGTAAGGCTGCCTGTGAGGTTCCATTGGGTTTTGCATCAAACGGAGCACCTAACACTTGCACAGCCGAAGTGGTGATGGTGGTGGAAATAGTTACACACATTTATTGGCCAATGTGGGTATGTTGTTGTTCGTAAGTGCAATGCACAATTAAATGTAAGGGTGAGAAGAGATGCTTAAAGGTGCACAAAATGTATAAAAATGACAGGCTGGGTATATTTAAAGAGTTCACTAAAATCAAAGCAAACAACAACAACAACTGAACATCATGGAGCATAATTAGGTAGGCTCTTCCATTCTAGCTCATGTTGCCAGGTTTTTAATGTTTGATTAAATGCCTCTAGCTGCTCAGAAGTGCAAGAAATCACACGGAGCAGAAATAGCTTCAAGTGTCCCAGAGTAGCCCACCCCTTTTACTCATTAACTGGCATTTACAATCTCAAGCACTCTTTTATTCTTTTTTTACTGTTAATGTCTCAAAGCTGTCTTCTTTACTTACAACTGAAAAACAAACATGACTGTGTACAGCAACAGGCCTCAACAGATCAACTGTCTATGGAGTGCCAACTGTCAGAGGCAGAGGGGGGGGGAGCACCAGGGCAAAGAGGTGGGACTCTCTTTGAATACCGAGGTGAGGAAGGAATGATTGGTTAGTGGTGAACAGATTGACAGTCACTATAGGTCCCTGTCCGATACACCTCCCAGAGGAAGCCCATGAGGTTGCAAACATCTCCAGCGCAAATTATTCTAGTGAAAGAAAGAAAGAAAGAAAGAAAGAAAGAAAGAAAGAAAGAAAGAAAGGAAGAGTCTACAGCACACTGATAGGAAAAAGTAAATGAAAATTTGAAACTATCTCTCAAAAAGTGAGAGACACAGATCGAACTTTGAGAAAGAAACCTCTGGGGTTCTCTCCCAGCTGAACGCTTGCTTTAAAACCACTTGCCAGGCTCTTGAGTATAATATCTGCTTTTGATATAGAGCTATTTCTCCCTTAGAGTGAATGCTAGCAAATACACGGGGGCGGCAGGAGACGAGAGAGAGAGAGAGAGAGAGAGAGAGAGAGAGAGAGAGAGAGAGAGAGAGAGAGAGAGAGAGAGAAGGGAAGGGAAGTTTAAAATAAAACTGTGGAGGAGGAGCCGTGAGCACTGGGTGATGCCTGTTGCCTGAAAGGAAGGGAAACTCATGAATGTCTTATTTTAAAAAAGGGAGGCATGGCCTTGCTGAATAGTTTTCTTTTCATTTTCTTTACTTGATGGGGGAGTGTAAATTTCCCAGCAAACTATCTAAAAATATTGACAAGCCAACATGGAGACTGAAATAGATGGAAGAGGGAGGGCAGAAAAGAACCGTGTGTGTGTGTGTGTGTGTGTGTGTGTGTGTGTGTGTGTGTGTGTGACCGTAATGAGAGCTCCTTCTGAAGCCATCCTCTTCATGAATATCTGCTATTTCATTGGGTTTAGAATGTCTGAGGAGCCAGAGGTTGGCAGTTCAGTTCCCCGTTGGGCCAACTACAAGAAGAGCCAACCTGGGTGGCTTTGAGCAAGTTGTACCCTCCCAGGGCAGAGGAAGGAAACATAAACCACTTCTGAGTATGCTCTATCTTGGCAACACATGATTGTGGTTAAAGTGCAGTGTTGCAGTGAAGACTCTGAACACAACACAAATTCAATCCCAGGCTTAGGTAGCTGGCTCAAGGTTGACTCACCCTTCCATGCTTCTAAGGTCAGTAAACTAAGGAACCAGTTGTTGTTGTTTTTTTTTGGGGGGGGGCAATGTGTAGCCTGCATAACTGAATCATGAACCACTCAGAGAGAGCTATAAGCACAAGGAGGTGGTTATATCAGCCCACACTTGTTGCTTTGTTTATTAAAGTATGTAAAATGTTCAATGAGTGGTCCACCTCATCCTGTCACCAGTCAGTGAGTTTCCATAGCTGGCCAGGGGATTACACCCAGGTATCTTGAGTGTTAATTTGACAGCAAATTGACTAGACTAAATTGACTGTCCTTATTGGAATAGCAATGCAAAAAGGAATGAACAAACAAACGAAGGAAGGAAGGAAGGAAGGAAGGAAGGAAGGAAGGAACCGAGTAATTTTGTTGTTGGTACCTAATTATATGGCAACAAGAGATGTGTGTAAGAGCTTAAGCTTGTTCCCTGTTCTGCCTTTCACAGAAATTCATCTCTATTCAAAGATCCAGTAATAATTGGACACAGCAAATTGCATATTTTAACTCCTTGAAGAAGTGGGAATTACTCAAAGAAAATAAACCCGAGCGCGTACGTGCATCCTCATATAAATAAATAAAGCAGCCAAGTTGGATAAAGATATAAAAAGTCAATTACATTCACAAACAGCATGCTCGGTGCTGACCAGGGGGAGGTCAGGGCTCATGTTCAAAAGAGACACCAATGAGAAGGCTACGCAAATGGAAAAGTCATTATTGAACAACATTACAGCCGGAGATGAAAGGGCCCCGCATCGGAGAAGCAACAATGGGATGAAATATTTGTTCAAAGGTGGAAACAAACAAAGGATGGGAGGATGCTGGAGTCTGGAGAAAGTACAGCAGAGGTCACAGGATGGCAACTCCACTTGCAAAGTTTTTTGGGTGGGTTGATCTACTCCTGTGACTCCAAGCCTCTCAGTTCCTTATTATGGCTCATATATTGGCCTCCAACCCACCGTGGATGGAGGGAGCGGTTGTGAAAGATCCAAAAAGCTGGAGGGATGGAGGAGACATCCACCCAATGGAAGCATGGTGGCCTTTTCTGGCCTCTCTTGATGACTTGGATGAAGGTGTGCAGAGAATGCTTATGAAATTCACAGAGGACACCCACTTGGGTGGAACAGCTCATCACCTGGAAGACAATTTGGAATGATCTTGAGAGGCTTGAGCCCCGGGCTGGAAGCAACAAAATGAAAATTAAAAGGGATAAGTGCCAGGTTTTCCACCTGTGGGAAGAGAAAAGGTCCAGTTCCGCGAGGGCCATATTTGGCCCCTTGTAATATTCCATGCTGGAGTCAGGTTCCAGCATTGGCTTATGCTGATGGGATGGAAGGGAGATGCCCTTTTGTTTCTAGCCCTGGGCAGCAAAATGATTTGTTGTATCCGCAGGAGCAGTGACCGACTCCAGGTTTTTAGGACGAGTATGCCCGTTCCAGGTTTTAGTCCAAACTTTATGACCCAAGACCTTGACTCAAGATGGGAATTCTCAGCCATTGCTCTTCAGCCTTGGCTCTACTAAAAGGGCCTGTTTGTGCTTTTCCTAATCTTTATTACAGATATTTCTCAGACAAAATCCCACCCCCTAACAAACTCCTAAACCCACATCTATATTTATTTATAAAGGAGATCCAGTGGGGAGAGAGTCAATGAGGTAGACCGTTTTCTCTGCTTCGGCGGTGTAGTTTTTCATGAAAGACGGCTCCAGCAAGAAAGTGTCGACCGAGTCATCGCTCTCCCGATAAGTTTGTCATTTGATAACAATGTTTTTCACTGCTGGCTGTGAACCACTCACTTCCTTACACAACGGCGAAGACAGCTGCTGTATTTCAAGTCTAGAGTGTGCTTCTACCACTCAGAGAAGCAGTGAGCCTGGTGTCCAGATGCGCGACCGTCTTTAGAATGCCGGAGTGAGTCAAAAGGAAGGACTCCCTTGGTGGAAACCCTCTTCGGGTCCTCACGTGTGGCGTTTCACCCCCTAGAGTGATGGGGGGGGAGGGAGATGAGGCTCAAAAGAGCCAGAAACATCCTTTTGGGGCCCTCTTGGCAATCTAGGAAGTTAAAAGGAGGGCCCTGCCAAATGACCCCAGAGAGGGTCCTACAGTTTCTTTACATGGATGAGAATATTCTTGCCAATCCCTACTAGAGCAGTGATGGCGAACCTGTTAGAGACTGAGCGCCCAAACTGCAATTCAAAACACACTAATTTTTCACAAAGTGCCAATACAGCCATTTAACCTGAATCCAGGTGTCTGTGAAGGGGCAATGTCAGGTGTCCACAGAAAGGCTTCCGTGTGCCACCTTTGGCACCCATGCCATAGGTTCGCCAACACTGCCTTACGGAATCAACAGGGATGGAAACTCAGCATCAGCATCAGAACCTTTTATTGGCATCAAACAGACATTAATATAATGGAGACTCCTGAGTCACAACTCACTGGTGTGTCTGACCTATGGCTCACCGGTGACATGCCTCAGAACTGAGTCATGGTTGGGTTTTTTGAAAGTCTCAGACTTGATTCAGGACTCAAATGAACATTCCTATCTTCTGCTGCCACTGCCGGCTCTGTCCTCAGAGGCAGCTGGTCCAGTGGCCCTTCCATGAGCGATCTGCTGCCCCTGTATACTTATGACTGTGTGGCATCTGACCCATCTACTTCAAGCATTAAGTTTGCAGATGACACTACCATAATGGGTCTTATAACAGGCGGAGATGAATCAGTATATAGGGGGAGGTCCAAAAATTATCCTCATGGTGCCTAGGAAATAATTTGCACCTAAATATCAGCAAAACTAAGGAGATAGTGTTGGACTTCTGGAGTAAAAGAGAGGAACTTGCTCCACTGTACATAATGGGAGGCTGGGTGGAGAGAGTCTCCTCCTTTAAATTCCTGGGAGTTCATTTCAGTGAAGATCTTACCTGGAAAATTAATACAACTCAGGTGGCCAGGAAGGCTCAACAGAGACTCCATTTCCTCAGGCTCCTGCAGAAAAACAACGTGAAACAATTTATGACCTCCTTCTACTGGTCTACAGTAGAAAGTGTCCTTACGTACTGCATTAGTCTGGTATGCTGGTTTGACAGCCGCGGACAGAAAGACTTTACAGAGGGTAGTGAACACAGCACAAAACATCATGGGCTGTCCCCTGAGTCCACTGGATGACATTGCCAGAGACCGCTGTCTTAGGAGAGCAAGGAAAATCACCAGGGATGACTCACACCCTGGTCAGCACTTCTTTACTCTCCTACCCTTGGGTAGGAGATACAGAAGTATAGCAAGCCATACCAACAGGCTAAAAAACAGTTTTTATCCGTGGGCTGTTTGACTGTTAAATGAGATGTGATAACTCGTGATAGACTTGTGGGGCTGGCAAGTTGTGCAGCAAGCACACACAACGTGAAATCAGATTGAATGGCTTTTTAGTGGGATGGTGTTGGGGGGGAGGGAGGGAGGCTCAGCCAGTTTCACTGTACAGTGGTTGTACAATGACAATAAAGGTTATTGTTATTATTATTATTATACCCATGCACCCGCCGGCTGCCAGAAGGGAAGCCGGCCCATTGTTTTGCCACACATGCATTAGCCATCCTGGCTTCCCTTCCTGGCCTGCTGTCTTTGCATGTTTTTTGACATAAGACTCATCAGGCTCAAGTCTCAGATCCGAACACTCAGACATGAGACTCAGACCCCAAGATGTTCCAATGTCCCCAGGATATTTAACAACAACGTCTGTGGGTGCATCAAATTGAGGCTGACTGTATGGCTTAAGCCCCAATGGCCAACCAGAGGCCTCTGGAACATGTATGAGTAGAACTGCAAAGCAGCCATGCCCTCTTGGCTTCTGCACTTCGGCAGCTTCTTGGAGTTAATATATACTACAGCACATTGGTTTCCAACCTTGGGTCCCCAGATGGTCTTGGACTACAACTCCCAGAAATCCTGGCCACCACAGCTCATGGTGAAAGCTTCTGGGAGTTTTAGTCCAAGAACATCTGGAGACCCACAGCTGTGAACCACTGGCACAGAATGTAGGAGCAACATCTGTTGGCATGCAAGCTGTCTCCTCTTTTCCCTTCCAGAGGAGTTTTGTGTCAGTCAATTCTGCCATGCCGAAGCACCTGAGCAAAGCAAAAGGCACCCCTCTCATTATTATTATTAATAAATGACATTATTAGTCATTCCATAAAACTTTAGAATTCATTACAGCTCTTGATTTAGCTTAGACACCTCTAATTACGAACCAGGAGAGTATTTCAAAGCTCATCCTTAAGGCCTGAGCTTTTATTGATTTTTAAGAGAGGGAGAGGGAGGGAAGTGTTAATCCTTTATATTAATAACCAGAGACCAATTTGTCTGCAAAGCCCATTATTAAAAAAATATTAGCAGAAATACTGAGGTGGGAGGAAACCATGGAAAGGTCAAACCCATCTCCTCCCCCCACCTTTTTTTTGTTTTAATTTTTTGCTTCCCGCATCAATTCCAGATTATTAAAGGCAGGGAGAAATTAATAAACTAGGTTGCAGTGGAGTCAATAGAAACAGAGCACAATCAAAGTGGCTGATCAAACAACCCATGCTGGCTTGTTCAACATCAAGGCAATGTTAGCTAAGAGACGCAGATGGACGGGCCGAGGCTGTTTGCATATCCAAACAAGCCCTGGCAAGTTGCTTTCTAAAGATAATTTTGAGGGACATCCTGAAGTACATGCAGAGAGGGTGGGCTTGCTCAGGTTTTTTGGGGGTGCAGTGCCTTGACCCATGATGGGTCTCTAGTGATTTGTTCTGTGACAGTAATGCCCTCCAGTTAGAAGTTTCCAAAAGTAACTCATTACATTTATTGTGAGCCTTCTGTTACTTTTATATTCCAGCCCCCTCACCCCCCCCTTTTAAAGGGGAGAAACAATGAAAATAGAAAGGCAAGGGCCTGCAATAATAATAATAATAATAATAATAATAATAATAATAATAATAATAATAATAATAATAATAATAATAATAATAATAATAATAATACTTGTGTGCTGTCAACTTCAAGTCAATTTTGACGGGGGGGGAGAGAAATGTCCTCAGAAGTCCCTGTTTTGATGCCACAAATTAAAGAGCAAAGAGGAAGACAGCAACAAGCAGTGTGTGTTTTGTGTGTCAGTTTGTGCGGTAATTGTACCTTCTTTCCGTCTATGTGCAGATCTTTAGAAGTGACTTCTCTGCATCCCTTTCCAGCTGTCTCTCCCTCCATGTTGGTTTATTTCTTCGTTTAAAATTTGCATGTCAATTCCTCCCTCCTGCTCTTTTTTCTATAAGCAAAGGCTCCTTTCAAAGAATGCAGCCCCTCTTCCCAGCCTTTCCGTCCCAGGTAGAGATGGGCACGACTTAGCGGTATTCCCGTTTCCGTTTCCGTTACTCGTATCCATTACTCTACGGAAACGGTAACGGGAATTACTCCGCCAGACTTCGAGCTCGAACCGACGAACGAACAATTTGGTCTGATTTGTCGTGCTCGTTACTTGCATCGCGGCGATCGCGCAATGCCAAGCGGCACAGAAAAAAAGTTTTTAAAAGTTAAAAAAAACCCGATTCCCGGCCCTAAAAGTAGGCGAAAACTGTCTGAGGGCACCTACCAGGCCAGAAGGGTGTTTTATTTGGGGGGGGGGGTTCCCCGCCCCCCTCTCCTTGGCTATTGCTACTGCTGCGCTGCTGGTACCAGGCTGGGAGGGCGCATCCATTTGCCATGCAGTGCGGGGGATCCAAAATGGCGACCGCAATATTTTTTTTGAAATCGTTGCCCAAAACCCCACCAAAGCACCACAGAAACATGCGAAAATTAGCTATTTAAAATGCTTGAATTTTTACAGTAGCAGCAGTGGGTTTTTCTTGCAAAAAAAAGTCTCCGTTGATTTTATTTTATTTTATTTTATTTTTTTACACCTGCGCATTCGCAATGATGGGCTTGCCCATGGGAGTGGACCATGCAAAGTTTTGGAGCCATTCCACCAATCGCATGGCCAGGTTTTGCTGACTGTACCAGGCTGGGAGGGCGCATCCATTTGCCATGCAGTGTGGGGGATCCAAAATGGCGACCGCAATATTTTTTTGAAATCGTTGCCCAAAACCCCACCAAAGCACCACAGAAACATGCGAAAATTAGCTATTTTAAATGCTTGAATTTTTACAGTAGCAGCAGTGAGTTTTTCTTGCAAAAAAAAGTCTCCGTTGATTTTATTTTATTTTATTTTATTTTTTTACACCTGCACATTCGCAATGATGGGCTCGCCCATGGGAGTGGACCATGCAAAGTTTTGGAGCCATTCCACCAATCGCATGGCCAGGTTTTGCTGACTGTACCAGGCTGGGAGGGCGCATCCATTTGCCATGCAGTGTGGGGGATCCAAAATGGCGACCGCAATATTTTTTTGAAATCGTTGCCCAAAACCCCACCAAAGCACCACAGAAACATGCGAAAATTAGCTATTTTAAATGCTTGAATTTTTACAGTAGCAGCAGTGGGTTTTTCTTGCAAAAAAAGTCTCCGTTGATTTTATTTTATTTTATTTTATTTTATTTTATTTTATTACACCTGCACATTCGCAATGATGGGCTCGCCCATGGGAGTGGACCATGCAACTTTTCCACCAATCGCATGGCCACTTGGCCAGGTTGACCACAGAGACTTCTGGGATGTGCCAATCGGGCATAAACAGCCCACTAATCGTAGCCCAAACCCGAACCCTAAGCCTAAGCCTAACCCATACGCCAGTACACTGTCCTAAGTGGGTCAGAGAGGCCCCCAGAGGTGCACCCCAATACTCACCCTAACCTCACCCGTAACTAGCCTAACCCTAGCCCTTGCGCTAACCCGTCTTAACCCTAAGCCAGATCTACTTGCATTGCACTACATGCAAGTACGTGAGACACAGCGGGTGCAAAGAGTCTGCCAGTCCGTCACTTGTGGCTCTGGCTGACTCCTGCAGCTCCCTCCAGGAGCCCGCTACCCCCCCCAAACCAGTACTAACGACAACGAAAAAACGAAAAAATGAACCAACTAATTTTTGTGAAATTTCGCGAAAAACGGAAATGAGCCGAAACGGACTGCCTCCGACACACGACAACTCGAAAACGTCATTTTCCCTAGTCGTGCCCATCTCTAGTCCCAGGAGTCCTTGAATGGAAGGAAGGCTCCATGAAGCCCATGAATGTCAATGATCTTCTGGAAGAGGTCCTCTGGCGCTTTTCTCTCTTACCAAATCGACTGCACACGGTCGAAACCTTTCCACACATGGGTTTGAGGGAAGCCTCCTGGAATCCAAAGGAGGAAGATGATCTTGACATTTCCTTTGACACTTGAGAATGGTACAGGATCAAAGAAGGCCAACAAGGGAAGCATCCTTCATGTTTGTTGATCATGCGCTTTAATATTTCAATGATTGAAGCCAGGCTTCAAATTCCACCTAGAAGAAGGGCTCTCAGATGATGATGATGATGATGATGAGGAGGAGGAGGAGGAGGAGGAGGAGGAGGAGGAGGAGGAGGATGATGATGATGATGAGGATGATGATGATGATGATGATTTTAAGATTAAAAATGGTATTTATGCCCAGTTTTTAGTACTGAAAATGCAGCAGAGATGGGTCACTGTAATGTTGCAGATATGGTCCAAGGTTTATTCAGGGCCACTGGATCAGACAGTTGCCACTGTGCCTCCTGGTCCCTCTCCCTGCCTCCCTCTCTCCCCCCTCTCATTCTTTGCCTGGCCTACCTCACCAGGTTGTTATGAGAATGCACAACAATTAGCCACCACAAACCAGCTTAAAAAAAGAAGCAGATAAAGAAATTTTAGGCATTGCAGAACCAAGACATTTATACCACCTTGATTTTTGCCTTCTTGCCAGAGGTGAAGAAGTTTCCGTCTTGAGGTGGGTTTCCTTGGCAGTCCCAAAACATGTCAAGCCAGCAAAGAGGCAGCCTCCATTGTTTGTCCTTCGGCATCTGCGGCTCAGAGGTCAAGAGAAAATGCCAAAGCCAGATCGGGTGTGTGAGCAACATCCATGTCAGGGCGGCATCAGGAAGCCGACAGAAGTGGATACAAGATAGCTGATCTGGCTTAAGTGACTATTGTGTGTTTGTTTCGCCAACTGCTTTATTAGGATCAATCCGGCTTAATCCATTTTCACAACAGCCGTCTGGACTCAAGTGACTTTGCTGCCTGAGCAAACTCATTATTATCCTGAGCTGGAAGGAGGGGCCTGCTGCGGTCCCTCGCTCTCTGTGTGTGCATCTGCCACCAATAGAACTGGCAGGGGCTTCGCGATCTGCTCCGGCCTGCAGCCAGAACTCATCTTGCCCCCCAGCCCTACCATCTGCTAGGAAAAGCAGCAAGGGAGGCTGCCAGGGGAGCCTTGCCACCACTGCTGGATCGCGGTTCAGCCGAAATTACTTTCCCAGTACCTGGCATGCTCTGCTCAAGCCTCCTTCAGGCTGCAGGTCTTTTATTACATTTCATTTACATTTGCGGGGGGGGGTATAATGCCTTGGTTTGGAGCTGGAGAAAATATGCTTTTCCAAAATACAATTATGAAAGGCCTCCAGGTTTCCCCCCCTCTAAGTCTAGGAAAAACAGGAGGTTCTGCCCTTTCCCCTCATCTGCAGGCACGACATCATCATTGTCACTGTCATCATGTGCCATCAAGTCCATTCTGATTTCTGGCAACCCTTTCGAGGGTTTTCCAGGTAGGGTGTACTTGGAGGTGGTTTCCCCTTCTTCTGCGGGCACCTGGGTCTGTGCCACTTTCCTAAGGCCTGCCAGGCTGGCACTTCTCTCCCAGGAGGCACCGAGGGGGGAATTGAACTCATGGACTCTGGTTCCACAGCTAGATATTTAACCTGGTGATCTATCCAGCATCGAAGCAGCTGGAAAGAGAAGGAATGCATATTTGTCTTAAGGAAGCCTGGGAAAGTGAGTTGCAAAAACATTTTACTCTGCCACCAACAAATATGGCAAGTTGGGCTGTTTTTTTTTTTTTTTTTACAGCCAGGTTGTGGTGAAAAAAACTCTGCCAAAACTGATCTTGAAGCTTCCATGTTAGAGTGAAAGAGTGAGGCTTTGCAGGCACGATGGATTCACTAATTTCAATGCACATTGTACACACCTAACTTGTCCACTTGGCACAAGATACTCAAAACTGACACTCTTGTTGCTTTGTAGTGTGGATTTGTGGGTTTAAAAGAGAGACGGGGGGAGAAAGGGGGGAAAGAGGGGGGAATTGGGGTGGGGTGCCATTTTAGCAGGAAAAAACAGACAGGAAGATGTCATTTATTGTACACTTCACCCAGGTTGTCAGCCATTGCGAGCCAATGACAAATATCTGAGAGAACACAAGGAAGTAATCCTTGTTTCATGCTTGCGCTGGAGGTGAGATACCTCATGGAAAACCCAAAGGCTACCTCTCTTCACTGGAGAGAGTGATGAAACGGGGTGGAGGGAGAGGAGGACAAGGACAGGAATGGCCGTTCCCTCCACTTACACCTTAACTCACACACACCCCAGCATCTTTTAGTCCAAACTTTAATGGAGGCCCTGAAAGGAACAGCGGGCTTCTCAAGGACTAGCTTGTTGTGAGGGGGAATGGGGTGTCACTGAGAGGACAGCTCTCTCACTGCGGAGGCCTGGAAAATACAGTACATAATTGTGCCCGGATTGTTTGTTCGCTGATTATCCCAGAAATGCTCAACCACTTCAACCTTTCCTCCAGTGATTATTTCCTCCGTCTTGAAATTTCAGCTTCGCCTGGCAAGCGGGCAGCCTGTGCTCTTAACAAGGATGGAGAAAGACGCAAAAGCACTTTGGCTTTCTTTTGGAAAGCGTGTTGCCAGAGTTCTTGAAATGCTACTGGGTCCTCTCTCTCTCTCTCTCTTTCTCTCTCTCTCTCTCTCATATTCTCTCCCGTTCCCCCTTTTCAGAGTTTGCCTTTTTGTCTAGACAATGCCACCTCCTACACACACACACACACACACACACACACACACACACACACACACACACACACACCTTCAGCATAGGATGAACTTTGCTTCCAGCTATGATGCATCTTTTAAAAGCTTTGATTCACTTCCTAGTCACCCTTTCAGGCTTCAATTATTCTCAAGTGGAAGCCATTGTGGCAGGATGGCCTGGGGAGTGGCCCTCATGGCCTGGTAGAAACCCCAGGATGTGGGACGAGGGGGAATGGAACTCCCAGCCTTTGGGTCCATGGCCAGTGATCTATCCACCATGGAAGCAGCTGGAAAGAGAATTAAAAACAATGAGTTGCTGAGTTTTCAGCATGTTCCTTGATGAATGGGGGAAGCTTCTCCACATTACTGGGGGTTCAATGTGAGACACATTTGAAAACAAGGAAGGGAAATTAATTGGGTTATTTTTTTTCAGGGGGCACAACGTGTCTTTTCTTTGTTTGTTTGCAGACTGCGACACAAAGGAAAGGAGGTGGAAGGGAAACACAAAAACATTGCAAATAAAACTTGCAACATGGCATCAGATGTTTTAACCATTCTGGTTGAACCAGATGTTTGTGAATCTGGTGTTTATTATCTGCCTTCTCAGTAGAAGTTCAAGAAACAGAACCATCTGAAGCTGTGCACATTTGCATAATACAGTAACTACATTTCATGCTGAGGATCCAATGTTGAAACAAACAAAAAAACTGTGACATCTCAGTTGGAGTTGGGTAACTCAAGAAGGCAATGGTTACCAACTTTTGATTTCCAGATGTTCTTGGACTCCAACTCCCAGAAATCCTGGTCAGCGCTGCTCGAGGTGAAAGCATCGGGGAGCTTTAGTCTAAGAACAGCTAGAGACACAAGGTTAGGAAGCACTGCTCATTGTGGGTACAAATGAGTGTGGTGGACTGGTGCGATTTCACAGAAAGCCACTTCTGATCTTTTCATTCTGTCGAGAAAGACTTTTGTTTCCCCAGAGATAACCAATTGCATTTAAGTGGAAGGGGGATGCTCAAGATTACACCAATCTTGTAAAACGTCCTCTTTGCAGGTCTAAATGGGAACAATCATGAAGTTCTCTCCACCAAGTCTCCCAAAAAGTGAGATGAAAAGGAGAGACGGATCAAGAAGAAGTGAACTTTTGGGGTCTTTAGAATGCACTGATCAAGATTGTCAAACCAGAGTCAGTTTGGAAAATGAGGATGTAATCGGTGTTGGAGAACTACCTCCAATTTGAGAGAGAGAGATGAGATGGTGCACAGCAAAATTCTGTTTGATTGCCAGCAAGCAGTGCCCACTTGCCAAAGGAGAAAGAGGCCTTGGGCTTATTTCAGCACAGGGTAAACTCTGCAGAGGTTGATGGGTCTCCTGGCACTATTTTGCCCTTTGTTCGCCAACTTCATTGCATGTCTTTCTTTTCTGTTAAGTTACAAGTTGAGTTTTTCAACCCCAAGGTGCCATGGTGCCCACTCAAGGAATGTACATGTAACACGTTGTTCTCTTTGAAAAGAAACAACATAGAATCATGGGATGACTGAACAAATCATAGACTCATTGAGTTGGAAGGGGTCTTGAAGGCCTTTGTGTCCACGCCCTGCTCAAGGTAGGAATCCAAATCAAAGTAGATATTGACCAGATGGTGGACCAATTTTCTCTTGAAAGCCTCCAGTGTTGGAGCACTCACCACCTCCTAAGGCCACAGTTGTATTGCTCTATCAGTACAATAAGCTTTATTTTACTGGATACATTTCCAGAGGGGTTATGATCATAGGGTTTCTGCAAGCCTTGCAGATCTAAGATGATGACGATGGTGATGCTGATCAAACCTGCCCTTTCAGCTCAGGCATCATGATCATGTTCGGAGCCCTTCCCCTTCACCTTAAAATTTTTTGCTATCTGTCTCCATCTGAATGCATCTCTTTTGCAGACCTCTTATCTATGGCATGCACTTCAGCCCATTTGTCTTTTCACTTCGGCTTTGAACCTGAATCAGCAGGGAATAAATTTCATCCCCTGACAGAGCGACAGTAGGCTGGGCTCAAAAAATGATGATCCAGTTAGGCAAGGCACCAGGCTGGCTTAACTCCCTCTGAAGGATAGGATAAACTTTCCCTGGTGCTCCATCGTCCCCTGCCAGGCACATCCTCTTCCCAGCTATTAGCTCCCTGCTGGTCTCTCTAAACACAGGAGCCAAAGCAAACAGCCCTTCTACTAAGGAGGCAGCCCTTTCTGGAGCTGACAAATGCCCTGTTCCTCCTCTGGGTCCCTGCTGATCTGTCCCTGCTTGGCATGCTTTAATTTGTCAGAAAGCACTGTGGAAGAGTCTGTTCTACCTTGTGCCTTGACCTCTGGAGTTACGGTCGAGGGTGATCTGTTGAATAAAGAGATGACTAGAGGTGGGCACGAAACAGAAAACTGATGGTTCAGTTCATTCTGTTTTGTGCCCACCCTTGGTTCGGTTTGGTTCAGGAACGCAAACCGAGCCGAACCGGTTTGAGTCTGACTTACCTGCGACGGCGACGGCAGCGGTGATCCTGATGGCTGCGGCATGGCAGGGGCTTTTTGAGACACTGGCTTGCGGCCAGCACTGACAAGCTGTCCCGAGGTGGTGGGAGCCCTCCCAGGGCTGGGCACCGCATGAGTTGCCAACAAGCCAGCAGGAAGAATGCTTCCAGAGCCGGGCAGCCTGGGAGGGCTCCCCACGGGAGCAGGGGTGCCCTCCCGCCCAGCCTGTCTTTTGCTCTTTGAGGCTCCCTTCAGGCTTGTTGGCACCGGCTCCAAGACAGTGCCTCAAAAAGCAAAAGACAGGCCAGGTGGGAGGTTACCCCCTGCTCCCGCAGGGAGCCCTCCCGGGCCAGCCAGCTCCGGAAGATAAGTTTAAAAAGCCCATTCTCCCACCACCCATGGGGGGGAGTGGGGGAAGAGGGGGCTCTTTAAACTCCCCCCCACTCCCAGAGCCAATCAGCCACTCAGCACTGACATTGGGAGGGGGGAAGATAAGTTTAAAAAGCGTGCTCTTCCCCCTCCCGCATAAAGTAGGGGGGAGAGCGTGCTCTTTAAACTTTTTTCCTCCTCCCGATGACAGTGCAAACGCCACTGCGCGGCGCTGTCATTGGGAGATAAGTTTAAAAAGCCTGCTCTCCCCCACTCACCCGGGGGGGGGGAGGGGGCTCTTTAAACTTTTTGACAGCACCGGGTCCATCAGCTTCAGGCCAGCGCAGATCAGCTGCTAGGCGCTTGAAAGAAATCTTTCACATATATCATCATATCATATAAATTTTATTGCGTGGCTCACAGGGCCATTGCAAAATGCATCAAGTAAAAACAGTACAATAAAAATATCAATAAAATAACAATACAAATAGATAAAAAGGGGCCTGAGGGTACAGAAACCTAGATATCAATTTGACTATTAGAAGTAGCTAAAGCAACTTTCATTTTAATAAGTAAAGAACAGAACCTTGCCATTCGAAACGTAACAAATTTATCTCTATCACAGAGTAAGATTTTGAGCTTTTCTTCGTCAGATCTACCAGGATATTTTTCTAAGATGAATTTCAAAAGTCTTTCACGATGGATTCCAAATAGTGGGCAATAAAGCACGACATGTACCAAGTTCTCGACAGATTTTTTTTTATCACAAGAGCAGACTCTCTTATGGTATGGGGATTGTGTATAATGGCCCTTTAGATTGGCAAGTGGTAGCATATCAAGACAAGCCCGAGTAAATGCTTTTATATGCTCAAAGTTCGTTAAATCAGCAAAATAAGATGGGCAATTTAGAGGCATAGGTGTAATGTTCTTATAAAAAAGGGCTGTTTTTAGAGTGCAAAGTGAACCTATATCTGTTTGAACACAGAGGTCAGATAATCTTTGCTTTTGTAAGCATTTAGCTGCTGTCAATCCAAGGTGTCCCACATGCTCTTGGGAAGAACCAAGTTTGGCTACTAGATTCAGTATAAAAAATTTCCACGATCCAAAATTCATCTCCTCATAGGATGATGTTAAAAAATTTCAGCCAATAATTAATTATTGATTTGCTAATTAGTGTTGTTATTGACATTAATGCCAATTCTAATCTGACTAGTGCAGAAAGAGTTGATGGGGGTACTGCCAACAATAGACGGGCAAATTTATTTTGGGTTACTTCTAGGGGGTATAAGTTTCCCATTCCCCATACTTCAGCTCCGTACAAAATCTGGGGAAGTAGCTTGGTTTTATAAATTTCACAGATGGGAGGAATCAGGAGGCCTCCTTTGGTCCTACAGAATCTTGGTAATCTAAACATGGCCTTCTCAAATTTCTGTTTTACAAAGTCAATCTGTGAAGCCCAGGAGCCTGACTGGTGGAACATCACACCTATTTCAAATGGGTTACCTGTTCCAGTATTCTCCCATCCATCATCCATTTATGAACTTGAGGTCTTCTACTGAAAACCATAATTTTGGTTTTCTCATAGTTGATGTTGAGAGAATTTTCTATACAGTAGCTACTAAATTGTTTCAAGAGCCTTCTGAGGCCTATTTGTGTGTGGGATATTAGCAGAGTGTCATCTGCATAAAGTAATATTGATATAGCCTTTCCACCTACTCTGACAGGAAAGAATTGTAAACCTGTTAACCTAACTACCATATCATTAACATATAGGTTGAAAAGCAAAGGAGCAAGAACACAGCCTTGGCAAACATCTTTAGATGTTTTAACAGTGTTGGATAATTGACATGAGATACCGACTCTAATCTTAAGGGAAGAGTCAGTGTGCAGGTCTTTAATTCTTTCCAACAATCTGGGGTCTATTTTAAGGTTAATAAGTTTTTCCCACAAGCAACCTCTTGGAATGGAATCAAAGGCAGCTTTAAGATCGATAAATGCTACATATAATTGCTTTGAAGGTATAATAGAATATTTGTTGATTAGATGGTTTAACAAGAGAATATGGTCCAGCATGGAATGTCCTTCCCTAAAACCAATCTGTTCAGGAGCTAAAATGTTATTTTCTATTACCCAGTCTTCCAGTTTTAAGAGATGTTTTGCATATAGTTTGCCTACAACATCAAGCAAACTTATAGGTCTATAGTTGGCTGGGTCCTTTTGCTCACCTTTCTTGTAGATAGGCACAACAATCGAGGAAGACCATTCTTTAGGAGTTTTGCCCTCCCTGTCTATATAAGTAAATATAGTGGCCAGAATTGGAGCCCACCAGTCATGAAAACATTTAAGTATGTCCAGTGGGATGAAATTTTCCCCAGGGGCTTTATTGCTCCTAATTGATGAAATCAATGATTTTATTTCCTTGGATGTGACTGGGGGCCACCTTGGCAGACTGCAAGGAGATAACATTAAAGGTGGAACAGTTGCACCAATATAAGGTGGATCATTGAATAGTTTAAAGTAATAGTCTTCCTGTCAAGCCCCGCACACAGAGCACACACACAAACAGGGTTCAGTTCTTTGCCAAGATCTTTAGTGGAAAGCCAGGCAAGTTCAAGTCCGTTGCTATAATCAAGTGCCAGATAAATAACAGAATCCAACTTCCAGCAATTAACAGTCCAAGTCAAAACCAGAATGTCTCACGGAAACCAGACGCCAAAATCAAGGGAACAGATTAAGCCGTGGTCCAGGAAGCCAGTCCAAAATCAGGAAACATAGCCAAGGTCACAGACAGGAATGTGGTTGCAAGTTAAAATGACACGTTGCTCCCACAGAGAGCTCAAGGTGAGCTTGCCAGCTTTATCTCAAAACAGGGAACACACCCTTACTACTGGAAAGGCTCCTGCTAGTACTCAGGGCTTCCCGACCTGATTCCCCATCTAGCATCAAAGACCCTTTCCCTAGCTCTCCTGGTAGCACATCTTTGCAGAATCCTGCTCATAGCCCTTCTAGGGGGAGAAGATATGTTTTCAGCTGAGTCATCAGACCCAGCTGCCTGCTGACTTGAGCTGCAAGGCTCCTCCATCAGCTCTTCACCATTTAACCCCTCAGAGTCAGGTTCTGTGACAGGCAGGGTCCTGGCACTTCCCAACACTTAATGGATGCATAGGAATCAAGGTCATGGTGAGACCTTCCTTCTGCTGATGCCAGCAGGTGCTAAAAGGATGCCATATTTTTATGGGACAAAGCCAGGGCACGTTTCTGATAGGATTCTTTTACGAAAGCTTGTTTTTTCCTCTCGAGGAGCCGTTTATAATTGTTACGAAGCTCAAAGAAAGAACTGGGCAAACTTTTAGAATGTTTTTGTTTATGCAATCTGAGGGCTCTATTTAGTTGATGCTTCATAGTTTCACACTCTATCATACCAACTATTGTTAGTTGGTCTGCTTCTGGGCAGGGATCTTACTCTCTTTGTTAGGGTGGGTCTTAAAGTGTCGATTAGTTTGCCATAATTTACCAGAGCAACATGGGGTGGAGGGAAGAGGGGGCTCTTTAAACTTTTTGACAGCACCGAGTCCATTAGCTTCAGGCCAGCGCAGATCAGCTGCTAGGCACTTGAAAGAAATCTTTCACATAGGAATTCATTGCTAGTGCATTCCTATGGGAAAATGAAAAATGAAGTGAATGAAGCAGAAATTTCTGCTCTGTTTCATTTCGTTTTCTGTGATGGGTCAGTTCGTTATTTGTTTCATTCCCTAACAAAATGAATAATGAATAACGAAACAAATAATAAATTCATTTCGTGCCCATCTCTAGAGACAACTCCAATACAAGGGGCAAACAGATATACTGGTGGTCTTTAACCCCACTTCCGTCTCCCCACTCATCTTTGTCCAGGTGTGGTGTCTGTTGTGTGTCTCCTGAACAACAGACAGCAGAGACCTAAAACAACAGAAGCTGAATCACTGCCTGCAAATATACTCTAAAAATATTAACCCAAGAGCCCATGAACATTTGGATGAAGCTGATCTTCCATTCAACATTTCCTTCTGTTGCTGTATGCCTGAAGAAGTGGACTTGATCCATCAAAGCTTACATTAAAATATTATAGTTAGTCTTTAAGGTGCCACCTATTTTTTGTTTTGTTTTGTTTGAATTTTTCCTGGTATCATAGACTTATGGCTCATAGAATAGTGAAGTTGGATGGGGCTTTATAAGGCCATCAAGCCCAACCCCCTGTCCAATGCAGGAATACAAATCAAAGGAATGCACTCAACACCTCTCGAGCTCATTGGTTCTGTTGTTGTACTTCTCTAACAGGAAATTTCACCTGGTATTCTCCCGAAAGCTAGGTTCTTGTAACTTGATCCCATTTTTGCGCCTCCTGCATTCTGGGATGATTGAGAACAGATCCTGCCCCTACTCTGTAGGATAGTCTTTCAAACATTTAGGCTAAACATGCCCAATTCTTTCAGTCTTTCCTCCTAGGTCTTGGTATCCAGCCCCCTGATCCTCCTTGTTGCCCTGGTTTCAACTTGTTCCATAAGGCAGCATCTTTCTTGAAGTGTGGCCTCCAGAAATGGACGCAGGACTCAAGATGAGGCATAATCAGTGCTGAATAGAGGGGGATGAGGACCTCATGGATTGGTAAATTACACTTCTGTTAATGCATCCTAAAATAGCATTTGCCTTTTTTGTGGCCTCATCACACTTGCACAGAGGAACACAGCTACTTCTTCCACAACTGTAGTGAGAGAGTTGGCTGTGACTTGGCATTGTTTGACTTCTACAGATAGATCAAGGGATTTTGTTGCTTGACAAAGAAAACAAGATAGCGCCTCCTTTGTTTCCATATGTAAAAGCCATCTAGATGAGCCAATTAAATCTTTACGCAACTCAGTATCCTCAGTCACATTTCTAGGGATTATCCTGTCTTAAAGGGGAAGTACACCCATACAGAGAGAGAGAGAGAGAGAGAGAGAGAGAGAGAGAGAGAGAGAGAGAGAGAGAGAGAGAACCATACACATTTCTGTATGAGGTGAACATTTATTTATATGCCACTGGCACAGGATGAGCGGAATAGTTGAAAAATGAAATTTTGAGCATTGCCCCATTTTGCATGCAGCTTGGGGCTCCGTCGTTCCTTCCTCCATGTTAATGCTCAGAGCTTCCCCTGATCCATTCTGCACTGCATCCATAGCAACACACACAAATTTTCTCACTCTGAAGAAGTCTTCATTGATCTCCTGAAGGATGTATGGCGGATGTGTGATCTCGGCAAGGCAGCTAAAGTCAATGCACTGAAGAATTACAAGCATGTCTGATCAATAATCTATTTATCTCCTTCTCTTTGCTATCTTTAAATACTCCCAGACTGTCAAAGGAATCCGAAAGCTTTTTGAGGACAAAACTGTCTCATTCCTGGATCGCATGCGAGAGTTGCGTCCCATGCACAGGAATAGTTGTATTGGTTGGCCTGAGGTGTCTATCTGCTGGGGGCTGTAGACATTGGGGAGTTAGAAATTGACACCAGAAGGTTTGTCTATCATATTTGCCTTCAGGACTTGATACTGGGATCCTATTTGCTGTAATATTACAGCTGTAGGAATCTATAAACGCACATATTGCCCACATGATCACACTTGTTTGTGGAATCCATCTCTTTCAACTGTATCAAACTGGTGAAACTATGAATTTGACCTTAAGCAACTTTTTTATCCAGTGTGGCACCTAGATCTGATCACATCAAGATAATATTTAGTTCCCCATTTTCATAGTTCACAAAATAATGCAGAGGCCTATAAGAGCATCAGGTCCAGCCCCCTGATCAATGCAGGAATCCAAATAAAAGAAAATCTGATAGTTCTCCAATTTTCTCTTAAACACCTCCAGCACTGGAGTGCTAAGCACCTCCCAAGGTCATGGGTGCCATTGTTGAACTGCAATAACAGTTCAGAATGCTTTCCTGATATTCAGCTGAGATGCTGTGACCTGCAGTTCCATTCCAGCCCATTATTATGTGTCCTGCATTCTAGGTTGTTTGTGGGAGGCATGCAAGGATCTTGGAAATGTTTCAAATCAGATTCCTGCCTTAAGTAGGGGATTGGACTCAATGGCCTCGTAGGCCCCCTTCCAACTTCATGATGAAGGCTCTGAACTGACAAACGGTTCTGTTTGCCTATCCCAAAGCAAAAGACATCCTTGTGAAGATGTCTATCTGCTGGGAGCGGTAGACTGATAACCATTGGAGGATAGTGACCCTGTTTCAATGAATCCCATCTGGTTTCAAAGTGTAGATTATTTTCAAAGTAGGTTCAGCACCTTGGACAGCCCCTTTAAAGTCTGAACTCAGGTCCTCAGACTTTTGTTTTCTAATAATTATTTCCATGTGCTGGTATGTCAGCGACTTGTTCCAGGGTTTTCTAGGCAGAGAGTATGCAAAAGTGTCTTGTTACTCCCCTCTTCCTGGGGCTACCCAGGCTGGTTGTAGTCCCAGGAGCTGCAGTAGGGGAGTTGAGCTCCCAGCAGCTATCTCCTTAGCCAGATAATCAAAATGCTGAGCACTTCAGCCAGCGACTGAACCTCCAAACTCCCCTTTTCAGGCCAAGATGTCTAGGCAGATCTTCTGAGATTTCCTGTTCTTCCTCTTTACCTCCACCCAGTTGTATCGCCTCTGAACTGGAGGAAAGGATTTGGAGAATGTCAAAGCTTGCCTTGTTTCTAACTGTTTAGCAATTCTTTGTTGTTGTTCAGTCGTTCAGTCGTGTCCGACTCTTCGTGACCCCATGGACTAGAGCTCGCCAGGCCTTCCTATCCTCCACTGCCTCCCAGAGTTTTGTCAAATTCATTTTGGTTGCATCGATGACACGGTCCAACCATCTCATTCTCTGTCGTCCTCTTTTCCTTTTGCCTTCGATTTTTCCCAGCATCAGGGACTTTTCCAAGGACTCCTCTTTCCTCATGAGGTGGCTGAAGTACTGGAGCCTCAGCTTCAAAATCTGTCCTTCCAGTGAACATTCGGGGTTGATTTCTTTCAGAATGGATAGGTTTAATCTCTTTGCAGTCCAGGGGACTCTCAAGACTCTCCTCCAGCACCACAGCTCAAAGGCATCAATTCTGCGGCGATCAGCCTCCTTTATAGTCCAGCTCTCACTTCCATACATCACTACTGGAAAAAACATAGCTTTGACTATCCTGACCTTAGTTGGCAAAGTGATGTCTCTGCTCTTTAGGATGCTATCTAGTAGAGATGGGCACAAAACAAAACAAAAATGGCATTTCGGTTTTTTGTTTGTCATTGAGAGGTCTGTTTCGGTTCGTTTCCGTTTGTCGTGATTTTTTGGAAAAATTTCGTTACCGTTTTTCATTTTTTCGTTTGTCATTTCTACCCGCTTTTTGCGCTATTTTTAAAGCATTTCTGTGCACAGGCATCCCCCAACGCCCCAGACCAGAGGGAAAACACTAAAAAAAATGGATGCTGGCAGAGAAACAGTATAGACTAGGTATGCAAGGAGGCTGCAAAGGCAGCGGCGGGCGCTGCCCAGGGTGCAAGGCAGCCACAGAGTGACTGCACTGCGGGGCAAGGGAGGGTACTCACTGAGAGGCACGCACACACACACACACAGGGAGGCTGCAGGACTGAAGCTAGAGTCGCAGAGACAGCAATCCCACCCTAACTCCCACCAGAGACTGCAAGGAGGACGGGGGCTGCCAGAGCTTTTTATGCCCTCTGTGGCTGCCAGACCTGCCCGCCCTGTCTGTAACCTGGGCATGCTATTGGTTGAACATGATCTCATCACATGGCTTGCCTCCATTTTATGGCTGGTGCGACATCCATTTTAAAGGGAAAAGAAAAATACATCGTGATGGGAGAAGACAAAAACAAATGTTTTAAGGACTCCAACCCCCCTGGTAGGTATTATCAGACAATATAAATAATTATCGCTGCGTTTTTACAGATGTCCAGGGCGTTTTTATCATTTAAAACAGCTCATTTCATTGCGCGTCGCCATTAACGGAAACAAAACGTAACAACCACAATTTTCGTGGTTCTGTTCGTTTCGTTGCATTTTCATCACAATTTTTGTTTGTCGTTTCGTTATTTAATGGAAACGACAAACGGTAACGGAAACGAAAAAATGTTCGTTACGTGCCCATCTATACTATCTAGGTTTGCCATTGCTTTCCTCCCACGAAGCAGGCGTCTTTTTCTTTCATTGCTGCAGTCGCCATCTGCAGTGATCAAGGAGCCCAAGAAAATAAACTCTGTCATTGCCTCCGTTTCTTCCCCTTCTATTTGCCAGGAGGTGATGGGACCAGTGGCCATGATCTTAGTTTATTTTTATGTTGAGCTTCAGCCCATTTTTTCACTCTCCTCTTTCACCCTCATTATGAGGTTCTTTAATTCTTCCTCACTCTCTGCTATTAGAGTAGTATCATCTGCGTATCTGAGGTTGTTGATATTTCTTCCGGCAATCTTAATTCTGGCTTGTGATTCATCCAGACCTGCCTTTCTCATGATGTACTCTGCATATAAGTTAAATAGGCAAGGTGACAGTATACAGCCTTGTCGTACTCCTTTCCCAATTCTAAACCAGTCAGTTGTTCCATATCCAGTTCTGACGGTTGCTGCTTGTCCCACATATAGATTTCTTAGGAGACAGATCAGGTGATCAGGCAATCCCATTCCTTTAAGGATTTGCCATAGTTTGTTGTGGTCTACACAGTCAAAGGCTTTGGCATAATCAATGAAGCAGAAATAGATGTTTTTCTGGAACTCTCTGGCTTTCTCCATAATCCAGCACATGTTGGCAATTTGATCTCTAGTTCCTCTGCCCCTTCGAAATCCAGCTTGTACTTCTGGAAGTTATCTTTCCACATACTGCTGAAGCCTGCCTTGTAGAATTTTGAGCATAACCTTGCTAGCATGTGAAATGAGTGCAACTGTGCGATAGTTGGAGCATTCTTTCGCGTTTCCTTTCTTTGGGATTGGGATGTAGACCGATCTTTTCCAGTCCTCTGGCCACTGCTGGGTTTTCCAAATTTGCTGGCATACCGTATGCAGCACCTTTACAGCATCCTCTTTTAAGATTTTAAAGAGTTCAATTGGAATGCCGTCACCTCCACTGGCCTTGTTGTTTGCAATGCTTTCTAAGGCCCACTTGACTTCACTTTCCAGGATGTCTGGCTCCAGGTCAGCAACTACGCTATCTTGGTTATCAGGGACATCCAGATCTTTCTGATATAATTCTTCTGTATATTCTTGCCATCTCTTCTTGATTTCTTCTGCTTCAGTTAGGTCCCTACCATTTTTGTCCTTTATCATATCAATCTTTGCACGAAATGCCCCTTTAATATCTCCAATTTTCTTGAACAGATCTGTGGTTTTTCCTTTTCTGTTGTTTTCCTCTATTTCTTTGCACTGTTCATTCAAGAAGGCCGCCCTGTCTCTCCTTGCTATTCTTTGGAAGTCTGCATTCAATTTTCTGTGTCTTTCCCTTTCTCCCTTGCATTTTGCGTCCCCTCTCTCCTCCACTATTTGTAGGGCCTCGTTGGACAACCACTTTGCTTTCTTGCATTTTCTTTTCTTTGGAATATTTTTCATTGCAGCCTCCTGTACAATGTTACAAGCCTCCATCCATAGTTCTTCAGGTGTTCTGTCCACCAAATCTAGTTCCTTGAATCTATTCTTCACTTCCACTGTGTATTCATATGGGATTTGAGTTAGGTTATACCTGACTGGCCCAGTGATCTTCCCTACTTTCTTCAGTTTAAGTTTGAATTTTGAAATAAGAAGCTGATGATCTGAGCCACAGTTAGCACCAGGTCTTGTTTTTGCTGACTGTATAGAGCTCCTCCATCTTTGGCTGCAGATAACATAGTCAATCTGATTCCGGTATTGTTCATCTGGTGATGTCCATGTGTAGAGTCTCCTTTTGTGTTGTTGGAAAAGAGTGTTTCCAATGACCAGCTTGTTCTCTTGACAAAACTCAATTAGCCTTTGCCCTGCTTCATTTGGAACTCCAAGGCCAAACTTGCCAGTTATTCCTTTTATGACTTGACTCCCTACTTTAGCATTCCAATCCCCTATGATGAGAAGAACATCTTTCTTTGGTGTCAGTTCTAGAAGTTCTTGTAAGTCTTCATAAAATTGGTCAATCTCAGACTCTTCAGCACCGGTAGTTGGTGCATAAACTTGGATTACTGTGATGTTGAAAGGACTGCCTTGGAATCGTACCGAAATCATTCTATCATTTTTTAGGTTGTATCCCAGCACTGCTTTTCTCACTCTATTGTTGACTATGAGGGCTACTCCATTTCTTCTATGGGATTCTTGCCCACAGTAGTAGATGTGATAGTCATCTGAACTGAATTCACCCATTCCTGTCCATTTAAGTTCACTGATGCCCAGGATGTCAATGTTTATTCTTTCCATCTCTCGTTTGACCACATCCAGCTTACCCTGGTTCATAGATCTCACATTCCAGGTTCCTATGTAGTATATTTCTTTGCAACATTGGACTTTCCTTTCTCTTCCAGGCACGTCTGCAGCTGAGCGTCCTTTCGGCTTTGGCCCAGCCACTTCATTAGCTCTGGAGCTACTTGTATTTGTCCTCTGCTGTTCCTCAGTAGCATGTTGGACACCTTCCGACCTGAGGGGCTCATCTTCCAGCATCATATCTTTTAGCCTTTTGTTTCTGTCCATGGGATGTTCTTGGCAGGGATACTGGGGTGGCTTGCCAGTTCCTACCCCAGGAAGTCTTATTACAGGCCTCATTGTCACCAGTGTAATTAGCCTTACAATGATGAAAGCACAGTTCAGCCTGTTTTATTTTGTAGCCTCACTGATCAACTGGGACACAAAAGTAGAAATGTGCCCCATTTATAAGATATTCCAGACTGAGGCAATAGCAATTCTTATTTTACCTCTTAGGTCCCCTATGGGGAGAAAGGCGGCATGTAAATGATTGAAAGAAATAATTTTGAAAAAATAGAGACAAAATCAACTTAAGGATAATGGTAGGGATGGAGGTGAGGTGGGTGGGAGATCAATTCTGATCTCCAATCTAGGATGAGAAGAAAAGAGCTGGGTAAGAAATATTATTTTTTGTCAGCTGAGTTCATGGTTCCAGGGCAACCAAGAGGCAAGAATGTTTCATATTCAGTTAAGTTTCTCCATTTGAGCCAAATGCCTCTGGAGAAAATTTGTGTCCTTTCCATGTGCCATGGGCATGACAAGTCTGACAGGATTGGTTGGTTGATAAAAAGGACTCAGACAAGCCTGATGGTTCTTCTGATATTCAGAAGTCCATGCAAGGAGGTGGTGCCACTGGTGCACCTTGGCACGGCTGCTAGAAGGATTCTTCTCAAAAAATGTGGAACCTGCATTCTGTTCTCAAAAATGTGAGAACTAGAGATGGGCACGACTTGAAAAATTTTTTTTTCGAGTTGTTGTTAGTCGGGCCGGTTCCGTTTCGGGTCGTTTCCGTTTTTCGCCAAAATTCGCAAAAATTAGTCGGTTCGTTTTTTTGTTTTTTCGTTGTCGTTAGTACTGGTTTTTTTGGGGGGGGGAGCGGGCTCCTGGAGGCACCTCTGTGGTGGGTGCCTCCTCTGGCCCGCTATAAAGGGAAAGTGGGCTCCTGGAGGCACCCGTGGGTGCCTCCTATCCACCCACTAGGAAGGGGAAGCAGGCTCCAAGAGACCCCTCAACATGGGGGTCTCCCCTCCTCACCTGCTGCTGCTGCAAAATGGTATGCAATAGCCATATGGATATTGCATACCAGTTGTGCAGACAGTGAGACCAGTGAGAGTGATAGCATCATGCCTTCCCTGCACAAGGCTCTCGCACCACCATGTCTCACACAGAAGGGAATTGTACTTGCTTCGTGTAGTGCAATGCAAGCAAGTAGATCTGGCTTAGGGTTAAGGTGGGTTAGTGCAAGGGCTAGGGTTAGTAGTGACGGGTAAGGTTACGGTGGGCTAGTGGGTTGCACCTCTGGGTGCCTCTCTGACCCACTAAGAAGACAGTCTGTGACGTATGGGTACGGAGTCAAGGGTTAGGGTTAGGGTTCGGGGGCTAGGGCAGGTTTTAGGGGGCTTTTTGGCACATCCCAGAAGTCTCCATGGCCAAGTGGCCATGCGATTGGTGGGATGGCTCCAAAAATTTGCATGGTTGTCCACTCCCACATGGCTGGCCACTCAGCCAGCCCATCATTGCGCAGGTGTAAAAAAATAAAAATAAAATAAAATCAATGGGGGACAGAGGAGGAGAGGAGAGACATTTTGTTGCAAGAAAAAACCCACTGCTACTGTGAAAAATCTGGCAGTTTATAAATTTTCGCGTGTTTCTGTTGTGCTTGTGTGTTTTTGGACCACGATTTCAAAAACAATATTGCGTTCGCCGCCCCATTTTGGATCCCCGGCCCGCACCGCATGGCATGGCGACTCGAGTCCGGCTGCCCAGGACGGGGGGGGGGGGGAGGCGGTACCCCCTCTCCAGAAACCACCCCTCCGGTAGGTGCCCTGCGCCCTTAGTCTAGCAGGCATTTTTTTGCCTGCTTTTTTGGCCTGGGAATGGGTGGGGGGAGAGTTTTAAAGTTTTTTCCTGTGCCGTCCGTGCCACTTGCTTGCGCTTTAATTGCGGCAGCCGGCGGCTGGTGAGACTGGGCTTTTTGCTGGCTGCCTGCGAGCCTGCGGCGAGTCCCACCAGAGCAGCCCAGGATGGGGGATGGGGGGGGGGAGGCCGGGGACCTCCAGAAACAACCCCTCTGGTAGGTGCCCTGAGGCACGGCAGGCATTTTTCCACCTGCTTTTTGGCCGGGAACCGGGTTTTTTTAACTTTTAAAAACTTTTTTTCTGTGCCGCGTGGCATCGGGCGATCGCGCGATGCAAGGAACGAGCACGACAAATCAGACCAAAATTGTTCATTCATCGGTTCGAGCTCGAAGTCTGGCGGAGTAATTCCCGTTACCGTTTCCGTAGAGTAACGGAACCGAGTAACGGAAACGGAAACGGGAATACCGCTAAGTCGTGCCCATCTCTAGTGAGAACTCACCTTGATATCTTCAGAAAATGCCTTCTTTTCTTGTCAGCCGGGTGAACTATATTTGAGGCTTCTCTTTTACATGTGTGAGAAGAACTTGAGCACAGATCTGTTTCCAAACAACTTAAGGTCTTCTGAGAAGCTCTGTAGCTTGGTTGGAGCTGATGGGACCTCCACTTGGAAGCACATGGCCTGCTTTGGATTTGTGACATCCCACAAAATGGGAGGAGGGATTTACAGTTTCCTTTCAACATTGTTGACTAAATGGTTTGTTAAATACTGGGCCATTTGATTTTTTTTAAAAAAGAAAAGATTTATTCTCCCTTTTGTGAATCATGTTGATATGCTTTATGAATATGGCTTCATAAAGAAAACGGCTGAATTAGTAGAGTCTTAAAGTGCTGCATTATCTTTAACCTAGTAATTCTGCCTGGTGAAAATGTAGGTTGACATTATGATATTCGAGGAGTCAACAGGTTGTAAATATCCCAGGCCCCAAGGAAGGGGCTAGTTCCGCCTGTACTAGGAAACACTTTGGAAGGGTATTCCATTGCCTTCTTGTTTAATCCCAGGATGTGTGTGTGTGTGTGTGTGTGTGTGTGTGTGTGTGTGTTAGACAGTAATCAATGACTTTTTTAAATAAACAGATAAAATATTTGCTCCTTATTTCTTCCTGCCTCTTTTGCATATGCTGAAGCAATATTGAAGGAGTGAGGTGGCATTAAAAATTGAATTACGTTGTAGAATGAAAAGGAGAAAAGCAAGGCATAAATTAGAACTGTTTGTTTCTGTCGCAGCATAAAACTTACTAGGGTGAATCTTTTTCTCCCCACCCCCACTCCCAGTCTCTTTTTGCCACACAGTGAGACTTGCTGAGGATGTCTTGTGGGGTGCAGCACGACCATAAATCATAAAAGGACATTTGTGGTGACACATAGACATCACTGAAAAGGCCAAAAGAAGATGGATGGATGTCCAGAACCGGGGGATTGTCCAAGCGATGGCAATCAGTGAAGGGTCCAAACAGACAAGTTGTGGATGGAACTGAGATTTCACATTACTGGGTGGAAAGCGGAGATGAAAAGAGCAATATCTGTACCAATTGTGCAGGGCTGAAGGATGGTGGAAGAGCTGTCACATCTCATCATTTCTGGGCCTGGAAGGGCTGGGAACACACACACAGACACACACACCATAAAAAAGAGCACACATCAATGGCTGAAATCCGCTAGTAAGTCACAAGTACAGCAGGCCTACTTAATCTTTAGGAATCTAGTGAATCAACTTTCCTGTTAGTCCCACTAATTCACTGCTTAGGCTCCATCTGGAGTGTCCTGTGTCCAGTTCTGGACTCCACACTTTAAGAAGGATGCTGACAAACTAGATCAAGTTTAGAGGAGGACGACAAGTATGATCAGGGCTTGAGAAAAGAAGACTAAGAGGAGGTAGGATAGTACTTTTCAAATGCTTGAAAGGCCGTCATACAGAAGAGGCGTAGGATCCATTCTTGATCATCCTGGTATGCAGGATATGCAACAATGGGCTGAAGCTACAAGATGGCAGATTTCAGTTGAATATCGGGGGAAAGTGTTAAAGCAGCATAACAATGGAACCCATTGTTCTTAGTAAATTGTTATAATTATGGTAGAACGAAGTGAGCATTTTCTTTCTTTCTTTCTTTCTTTCTTTCTTTCTTTCTTTCTTTCTTTCTTTCTTTCTTTCTTTCTTTCTTTCTTGAGTGACTGGAAAACATCTTGAGAGGTAGGGCCATAGCAATAACTAATTACTTTGTAAAAATAACTCACAAGCTGTGTCACAAAAGGCCCACTAGAGAGTGTCACCCACTCCCTTCCTCCCCCCACCCCCACCCCACAACACTCCATTATGGAAAGTCAGGTAGGAAAAAACCATTTGGATTCAAGTGGCAGGATAGGAAGGGTGCAGGCAATTGGGAGTTCCTTGTCCCAAAAGACTCCCTCTCTGGATCATCTCTGCTTTGGAGTCCAGAAACCAAGGCACCCAAAGCAGACTAGTTTATTACATTTGGTTGTCACTGTCAAGGAACAATGTTGCTGTCACCAACCAGACGGTCTGCGTTTTCACAAATTATTAAACTGCAGTCTTTATTGCAGCTTTTTATTACCCTGATCTTTCCAACGGGCTGTTCCATCCTCTCTGTCGCTGGTGATTAGATGGTTATATTGTATTCAGACTCAGTCTAATTTTCATATGAATGTTTATGTGAACTCATAACACACTTAAGACACATATTATTGTCAGTTAAATAAAGTGCATGTTGGAGCTTCAGTATTTCATTAAAACAGATTGGATAAACTACACAATTCCTCATCCTAATTATACTGGGTTCACTATAATGCATTCCTCGGACTAACCCTCCCCCCATCCCAGGGAATTACAGTATTTTCATTGCCATAATCCTAGACACCCACTTTCCCCTACTTGGTGCCTTCTATATGGTTTTGACTACAGCTTTTATGAACCCCAGTATGGGCAATGGCCAGGGACAATGAGACCTGTAGTCCCAAACCTCTTGCCCTGTAGTCCAGAACCTTCCAAAATTGCAGAAGGCCAGTCCAGCTGTTTTATTAACGTTTCATGGGGATTACGTTCCACCAAGAAGGCTGGCCCAGAGAAAGCCCATGCTGTTTTTTGATGTAATAGACTAAATCAGAGATTATTGTCATGCGCCATCAAGTCAACCACAATTTAGGATAACCCTATGAATCAGAAGAAGGCTGATCACCGCAGAATCGATGCTTTTGAGCTGTGGTGCTTGAGGAGAGTCTTGAGAGTCCCCTGGACTGCAAGGAGATCAAACCTATCCATCCTGAAAGAAATCAACCCCAAATGTTCACTAGAAGGACAGATTTTGAAGCTGAGGCTCCAGCACTTTGGCCACCTCATGAGGAGAGAGGAGTCCTTGGGAAAGTCCCTGATGTTGGGAAAGATTGAAAGCAAAAAGAAATGGGGATGGCAGAGAATGAGATGGTTGGACGGTGTCATCGATGCAACCAATATGGATTTGACCGAACTCCAGGAGGCAGTGGAAGATAGGAAGGCCTGGCGAGCTCTGGTCCATGGGGTCATGAAGAGTCGGACACGACTGAACGACTGAGCAACAACAACAATGAATCAGAAACCTCTGTCCAGGTCCTCCCAGCAATAAACCATCTTGGGTCAGATAAAAGGGCTTCCATTATGCAGTCAATCCATCTCATATGTGGCCTTCCACTTTTCTTGCTATCATCAACTTTTCTTGGTCTTGTTGTCTTTCCCATCAAGTCTTGTCTTCTTGTGATGTGTCCTAAGGAGGATGGCTTTGGTCCAGACCTGTTTCACTTCTACAGGGAGGGAAGGCTTGACAGGAATCTAGCATCCATACACAAATTTCTGTTTCTGGTAGCCCTCGATACGGATAAGGGTCCCCTCTGATGGTGTATTTCCTAGCATGGCTCTCTTCCCTGTCCAGCTTTCACATCCGCAGATAGTAGCATGGAATTTACATAAATTTGGCTAATGATGTGGAAATAATCGACATTATGGTCATGAGCCTCATCGCAATCCTCTTTCTGGTGATGACGAAGATGTGAAACAAATCATCATAATCATCAGCAGCAACAGCAGCAACAGCAACATCATCATCATCATCATCATCAGGAAGGGATGACATATGTATATCCATTTCTCTTGCCCTAAGGAGCAGCCTGGGTAGAAACAACAGCTGCTCCACACCATACCTATCAGCATCCCCAAAAGACTGCAAAGAGGCCACTATATAATTCTCTCTTTTTTTTCAACTGGAAGAGGTATTGAAGGGATTTTTATTTTTCTTTCTGCCTTAAGTGTTAAAATAGCATGGCTGGCTTCAACTCCTGTCTGCCTTTTGGCTTAGATGGAATATTTGCTCTTTTTATTTGGGAAAGAAATACAACAAACAACAAAATTGGTTAGGCCAGCCCGGCCTCCACGCCATCTGTTCATTGCACGGAGCCTTATGGAGGATACCTGATTCGGTGTCATGAAATGTCCACCGCTCCAGGACCTCGATGCTGGATGGTTCCCTCTGCTCAAAGCTGTTGCAATTTTCCTGGAGGATACCTCCTTTGCTACTGTCAGCCAGCTGTCTGTTTTCAAGGACCGCAGCAGTATAACATCGATTCTTCCAGCTGCCAAACCAAAGAAGGACTTTTTGGCTGGTAACGTCTCTTCCCCTCACCCCCTTCAAGAACTTTAAATTAGGAGAGAGGGAGGAAGGGGAGGCAAAGGCAAGCTTTGTTATAGGGGAGGAGGAGCAGATTCAGACAGATGCTGGGTCTCCAGAGGAGTGTCTTCATATGACCTAATTCAGTCCTCTCTCTCTCTCTCTCTCTCTCTCTCTCTCTCTCTCTCTCTCTCTCTCTCTCTCTCTCTCTCTGGAATTTATCATGCAGCAGCACCTTTTGTGAGAAAAGGAGCCGCAATTTGGGTTTCATAGAAAGTGGCAAGCTGCATCTCAGGAGGGAGTTAGCGGTTTGGTGTAGCATCCTGAGTTACAGACAGCAGTGACATCCTGTAGCATCCTGAGTAGAGATAGGCACGAATCGAAAAAATGGCATTTTGGTTTTTCATTTTTCGTTGAGGGGTCCGTTTTGGTTTGTTTTCATTTTTCGTGAATTTTTGGGAAAAAATTGTTTTTGTTTATTCGTTTTTCATTTTTTGTTTTTACCCGCTTTTTGCACGATTTTTAAAGCATTTCCGTGTGCGGGCGACACCCAACGCCCCAGACCAGAGGGAAAACACACAAAAAATGGATGCTGGCAGAGACACAGTATAGACTAGGTACGCAGGGAGGGTGCAAAGGCAGCAGCGGGCGTTGCCCAGGGTGCAAGGCAGCTGCAGAGTGACTGCACTGCGGGGCAGGGGAGGGTACTCACCGAGAGGTACACACGCACGCACACAGGGAGGCTGCAGGAAGCTACAGAGAAATCTCTTCTTTCTCTCCCCTAAGAGCCAGGCTGCAGCCGGCAGGAACACAGAGACACACACCTGCCTGGCTGGCCTAAAGTAAAAATAACGAGTCGCAGAGACAGCAATTCCACCCTAACTCCCACTGGAGACTGCAAGGAGGACGGGGGGCTGGCAGAGCTTTCTATGCCCTCTGTGGCTGCCAGACCTGCCCAGTCTGCAACCTGGGCATGCTACTGGTTGAAGTTGTCCAAGAATATACATGATCCCATCACATGGCTTGCCTCCATTTTTTGGCTAGCGACATCCATTTTGTCATCCTTAAAGGGAAAAGAAAAATATATCGCGGTGGAAGAAGACAAAAACAAACATTTTAAGGACCCAACCCCCCAGTAGGTATTATCAAACAGTATAAATAATTATTGCTGTGTTTTTATGGATGTCCAGGGCGTTTTTTAACATTTAAAACAGCTCATTTCATTGCGTGTCACCATTAACGAAAAACGAAACGTAACGAACCTAATTTTTGTGGTTTTGTTTGGTCCGTTCCAATTTCATCACAATGTTCGTTATTCATTTCGTTATGTAACAAAACAAATAACGAATAAGAGAAACAAAAAAGTTCATTTCATGCCCATCTCTAATCCTGAGTGACAGACAGCAGTGCTTTTTTGGAGGAGAGATGCTAGAGGCATGCATCCTTTCTAAAATGTCCCTATTCTGGACTTCAGAGATGCTGCCAATTGAGACCGCCAAAGAGATCTTATGCTGCAATTCTACATACAAATACCTGGAAATAAATCCCATTAAACTGTCTTTATCTGAATACCTGATATATGGTTGATGGGTATCAGATGCTTCAGTCATCACCAGGATGATATGTGGTGAGCCATGCTGGGATATGCAGTTGGACAACATATGGAAAGTCAAACATTGTCCATGTTATGCCTCTACATCCATCAAAGCTGTCCATATAGTCCAATTCTGATGCAATTTAGTGGTTGAAAGACCTACGCTAAAAAAAAGAAAGAAAGAGGAAACCGAGAACTTAGCTTTTTCTCCTGCCATTCCTGTTGCATCATTGGAGTCTGGCTGTTTGGATACAAGTCTGTTCCATGTTTAGTCCAAACTTTGCAAGTGTTAAATCTGGTCCTTCAGACAGGTCCATCACTTTCAATTTGCCTTCTTCCCCTTCTCAGGATAAAGTGGACCAAGTTTAGAGGAGGGCAATGAGGTGATCAGGGAAACCAAGCTTTATGAGAAAGGGCTGAAAGAAGTGGGCCTGTTTAGAAGAGTGTGAAATAAGAAGACTAGGGGAGATAGGGTAGTACTCTCCAAATATTTGACTTCGGGCGTTTATACACAACCCCTAAGCTCCGCCGCAAATGGCTGCAAGCTCCGGACTTTAAAAATGTTTACCCACCAGCTCCGGAGTTTGCAGACAATTAAGTGCGACCCCGCCCACTTTAGCGCGACCAAACAGCAGTTTTCTTGTACCTGCTCTTTGATGGTGAAAAATTTTGATGCGGAGACTGCCTGAGCTCTCCTCGCTTCTTTCTGTTGTTTTTCGTTTGCCTCCGCCCCTTAAAGAGGAACCAGGAAGTAAACGGAGGTCGGAGCAACTTCCACCAGCACCGGAGGTAAGAATGCATTCTTTTCTCCCTGTCTAAGGCTCCCCCCCCCTCACGCAGACAGAACAAAGAAGTGCGGAGTGGGTGGGGACGGAGGAACAGCAATGAACCCTCAAGATCTCTGGTCCGAATTTAAGGGACCAGCGGATCTTAGGGGTCGTGTGAAAAGGCCCTTCATTATTCTATGATTCTATATGTCTGTGGAAAGCTCCATTAATGTTCAGACTAAAACAGATCCATTTCACTGCTGACTTTACAGCCGCTGGCCTCTGCTGGATTGCACCCTGCCAGAAGCATGAGACTTTCTCTTGAACACTCTTGGAAGATCACCCTGTGATTGGGAAGTTGGATTCCAAATCATGCTTAAGGAGGTCAATTGAGTGCACTTCTTCAGACATATAGCAGCAGAATGAGGTGTCTGAAGAAGTGCACATGTGCATGAAATGTCACATTAAAATATGAAAGTTAGTCTTTAAGGTGCCACATGTTTGTGTCTTTTGTTTTGCTTTGTTTTGTTTTTCTTTAATTTTTGCCTGAAATTCTTGAAAAGACTAACACGGCTACCCTCTCTGAAACTTCTACAATTGGCTTATATCTGGTCTTTGCTAGTCTTCTATTACCTCATTTCTTATATTTAACCAAGTGTAAAACAATTTCCACTCATATATACTCATCCTTCTCTTTTAATCTATTTGTTAATCTATCCATCTCAGCACATTCCAATATTTTATTTATTTCATCTGTTGGGAGGTACACCACAGTGACACAACTTGATAAGTGCTCCGATTTATCAAGCCAAATTCCTCCAGATAATGGGGTCCCTAAGGGGGTAGGTTTCCCTGGAGGGGAAACGAAGAAAAGGCAGCACTTACAGACATGAAGGGATCAGCAGTGAACTTCAGTAGAAGCAGAAAAATGCCTTAACACCCACTGGGGGAGGACCAACGCCATTCTGATGGAGGCACAGCTGTTGGTATTTGGCATGTCATGAGTAGATCTGCTCCCCTCCCCCCCCCAGTCCATTTATCTATGCAGAGCTCCTCCTTGGCTTTAGAAAACTTTCTTCAAATAAGCATCAACCCTCCTCCTCTTCTGGAAGTGGCGCTTAGCGAAGAGGTGAATATTTTTGAAAGAAGTGATTTTTTTTCACACTACATTACTGCCTTTCTGCTTTATTGATTTTCTTTTGAGGAAATTACCTTATGTTTTTCTGTTCTTTGATATGTGGTGACCCTAAGATGCAACCTTAAAGGAAATTACTTTATGCTTTTTGTAATTTCAGTATCTGCTGGATGTAATGACGCAGTTTTAAGAGCAGCGGAGAAGCTGTTAAAGAACACTTTGACCTTGAGATAGTCTAATGTTTTGAAAACAAAGGCTGAAAGATAGCTATTCCTTGCCTCTAGAGCCTTCATTCAGTCATCTCCTTCTATACCCCTCCCTTTTAAAAATTAAACGGCAGAAACTATAATTACAATAAACTTTAATTTTTGTTGTGAGCTATAAAAATGCGATTGAATGGGGAAATATTTCAGAAGAAGAATTTGCAAATATACTTTTATCCAGATTACAAAGAATAATAGATATCTTGAATCCAACCTCTAAAGATATAGAAATTTCCAATCCTGATAAAGTAATAGAAGCAGAGCAGACAATGGACTCCAAAATACAGACGACAACAGTAGGATTTATCCAAGCTAGACTCCAACATGAACTCTTGGATAACATTGAATCCCTGGGGAAAACTGAAATTAGCTTGAATCAGGAGATTATACCAGACCAGAAAAAATGGTGAATCTCAACATGGAAACAAATTTGACAAGAATGGTGGAGGCCAGATTCAACACGCACACACACAAATCTCCAAACACTCTCACACACATTTAAAAAAAAAAAACTTCAACACACACACATAAAAATCCCTGAACACTCCCCCACCCACCAACCCCCCCCCTTAAAAACACAAGCATCTACACAACAGGCTAGGTAATCCTGTCCAAGTGCTCACTACTGGTGGTTCTTGAGTTCATTATTAAGTGCAATTATAGCTATGGGATAAAAACTGTTCAGAAGACGTGCGGTCTGAGTTTTAATTGTTCTGTATCTTCTGCCAGAAGGCAACAGTTCAAAGAAATTGTGAGCAGGATGAGTAGAGTCCCTCAGAATGTTGTGTGACTTCCTCAAACAGCGAGATGTGAAGATGTCATCCAGGGTTGGTAGATGGAGCCCGGTAACATTCTGGGCAATTTTAATTATTCTCTGTAGAGCTTTTTTGTCCGCTACAGAGCTGCTCCCATACCATGATAGCATGCCATAAGTTAGGACACTCTCAATGGTGCTGTGATAGTAAGACAGAAGTAGATGCTGAGATAAATTCATCTTCCTGAGCATTCTCAGGAAATACAGCCTCTTATGTGCCTTCTTCACAACCATATTGGTGTTTGCAGTCCATGAGAGGTCCTCTGAGATGTAAGTGCCCAGATATTTAAAGCTACCAACCCTCTCCAGCTCCTCACCATTTATGTACAATGGTAAATGTACCTCTTTCTTCCTCCTGAAATCAATTATAAGTTCTTTAGTTTTTTTGGTGTTAAGTATAAGATTGTTTTCTTTACACCACTGAGTCAACCCTTGTACTTCTTTCCTATAAGCAGACTCATCGTTCTTACTAATGAGCCCCACCACTGTTGTATCATCTGCAAATTTGATGATTGTGTTGGAGTTATACAGTGGGGTGCAATCATGTGTGTACAAGGAGTAGAGGAAGGGGCTTAGCACACAACCCTGAGGAGCTCCTGTACTTAATACAAGAGTAGAAGAATGGTGGAGTCCCATCCTTACTGACTGTGGCCTATCAGTCAGAAAATTCCTTACCCACAAACAAATCTTCTGATGTATACCCAAACTGGCCATTTTAAAAAACAACCTATTAGGTAGAATTGTATTAAAAGCAGAGCTATAATCCACAAATAACAGCCTTGCATATGTTCCCTGTTGTTCTAAATGGCTCAGTACAGTATGGACAACAATGGATATAGCATCATCAGTGGATCTGTTACTCCTGTATGCAAACTGGAATGGGTCCAGAGTAGATGGAAGTCTAGCCTTAATATAATCTAGCACCAATCTCTCAAAACATTTCATAATAACAGATGTTAAAGCTATTGGTCTATAGTCATTGAGAGATACTACTACTGGCTGCTTAGGGACTGGCACTATAATAGATGTCTTCAGGCAAGTAGGGACAGAGCACTGCAACAAAGATAGATTAAAAATGTCTGTACATACTCCAGCTAATTCTGCAGCACAGTCCCTAACAACTCGTCCCATGATTCCATCCGGTCCAGCTGCCTTCCTAGCATTAATATTCTGGAAAGCGCGTTGCACATCAGAAATCTGCAGTAGAAGTGGTTGTCTATCGGTAGTAGATTCTGATGGTGTGCTATTGATGGTCGATGCTGTAGTGATAGTGGTTCCAGCTTACACCTCAAAACGGCTGAAGAATTGATTCAGCTGATCAGCCAAAAACTCACTACTGCTAGACAGATTATTTTTAATATTCTGCCCAGTGATTTGTCGCAGACCTTGCCATACCCGACGAGGATCAGAGCTCTCAAAATGATGTTCAATCCTCCGACAGTACATAGCTTTGGCATCCCTGATGCCCTTTTTCAATTTAGCTCTGGCCTCTCTGTACTGTAGTGCATCACCAGAGTGGAAAGCAGCATTTCTGGCCTTTAACAGAAGGCGCACATCTCTATTTAGCCAGGGCTTGTTGTTAGGAAACACCCGTACTTGTCTGGTGATAGTGACAACATCAATGCAGCTTTTAATATAGAACAGTACTGTCGAGGCATATGTATCAACATTGTCCTCCTCAAACAGTGCCCATTCAGTGCTCCTAAAGCAGTCTTGAAGTTGCTCAGATGCACCTGCTGGCCACGCTCGTATTTCTCTGGTTGATGGTCTGATTCTATTAACGAGAGGTTTGTATGATGGAATCATAAACAGGGATATATGATCTGACTGTCCTATATTGGGCAAAGGCTTAGTCTTGTATCCATGCATGATGTTACTATATACTTGGTCCAAGGTATTTTCCCTCTGGTGGGACAGTCAACATACTGATAGAACTTAGGGAGAACAGTCTTTAAATTGGCTTGATTAAAATCACCTGCATCCACCAGCGCTCCATCTGGGTAAGCCTGCTGCTGTTTGCTAATAGTAGTTAGCAGGTGACCCATAGCTGTAGTAGTGTTTGCATCAGGAGGTATATATACTGCAGTTATTATAACAACATTAAACTCACGTGGCAAATAAAAGGGGCGGCATTTCACTGCTAGATATTCCAAATCAGGAGAACAATGAATATCCATTATTTTAACATCTGTGCTCCAGTTGTTATTTATGTAAACACAAATCCCTCCACCTCTGCTCTTCCCGGATTCAATAGTTCTATCTGCTCTAAATGCTGAGCGTCCCTGTAGATGTAGAAGCTCCTGTGGAAAGGCGGGACCCAGCCACGTCTCCAAAAGGACCATAACACAGCAATCCCGGATGTTTTTCTGCAGAGAGATAGTAAGTTCCAACTCCTCGATCTTATTGGGAAGAGATCTCACATTTGAAACAAAAAGACTTGGCAATGCAGGCTTGTAAGGATTTTTACTTAGCCTCACTCGAAGTCCGGCTCTGCAGCCCCACTTCTGCTTGCGTTTTCTCCGTTTTCTTTTCTTTCTGGCAGGGAAAGCAGGGGGAGTAGCCCAAGGATATGCAGGCCCTCTGATAAGCTCAGCTGGAATGTTGTAAATTGTAACCTCCTGGCTGCAGCCTTCTCTGCCGATAGTTAAAAGCTCTTGTCGACTGTAAATTACTTGCGCCTGAATGTGCAGAGTCCGTAGTAAAATGTGCAGAGTCCGTAGTAAAATGTACATAAATAAAACAAGCGCATCTGTTTTACTCAATATGGGTGAAAAAAAGAGGAAAATTTGGGACTTTTTCAGTAGCAGAGCGGTCATCAAGATTACTATCAAGATAACACAACAACCCTTGAAGTTAATGAATTTGACAAGAGGAAAGATAAGGGGTTTGTCAGGAAAAGGAAAATTGAAAAAAAGATTATTATTATTTTGTTTAGTGAACTTATTATATTAAAATGTTTTCTGCATCCTGATTGTCTAAGACTACTAGTTAATTGGTATGATATGGGAAACGGAAAATGGAAATGTGAAGACAAACTTGGTATATACAATAAATGTTAATCTGTTGAATTTTTAAGTTAGCTATAGATAAGAATACCTATATATAGTGAAACATAGACCAGGAGGTAGGTCTTTTATAATAGCCCATAAAGTTTTAACTTGAATTAGAGAGAATTGCTGAAATTAGGCACTCATTGGAAGAATAGCTAAATAGAAATTATAGAGTTAGTCAAATCTATCCAAAATTGCTTAGTATTGAAAAGCTAAACTGCGAGATTGAATAGATTGCTGAGATTAGATAAACTATATTCTTTGTATTAAAAAGAGGTAAGTAAAGATAGATAGAATACAGATGAGATAGTAAGGAAATTACATATGAAAGTATGCTCATTTAAGGTGGAAAAGAAGATATGAATTATATTGGGCTCAATGTTTGGTAAAACTGTGATGGAATCGATAACATAACAGGAGAAGCAATATATTTGTTTTTTGTGATTTATGTATTTGTTTTATGTAATTTAGTGTAGAAAATAAATTTTAAAATGTAAAAAAAATCATCTTTTTTTAAAACTGTTTCTCCCATGGTGTTTTTGCATTTGGGAGGTTTTAAAATACATTTTCCTGAACCTACAAGAATTTCCTGAAATGTTTTGTAAAATTCTGCTGGAAATCTATCTGGACCTGGTGATTTCCCATTTTTCTGTTTATTTATTGCATCTGTAAGCTCCAACAGCGAGATTTCAGCATTCAAAATCTTTGTAAATTCCTCAGGCATTTTTTGTAATTTGCCTGTTGCAAATATTGTGAGATTATTCCCATATCTGTTTATTTATTTATCTTTAAATAACTCTATACATCTGATCTATTTCCTGCTTCATTTCATGGAGTTCTTGTTAATTACATAAGATACACTGATGTCCTGCTTGCAACAAGTCTAGCAGATTTGCAAGGATTTTTGGATTCTGTGGATGCAGAAAGCAGTGCCGTGGGATTGCGACGTAATGTGAAGAAGACAAAATGGATGGTTATCAGTAAAAAACAAAATGGTTCACAGAACCTTAAGATCGGCAGTGATATAACTGAGAGAGTATCATAAATACTTGGGCTGCTATATCAATGATAACTGGGATCCTTCATGCGAAATCTGTTGCAGAATTGAACAAGCTAGAAATTCCTTCCAGAAAATGAGGAAAGTCTTGACAAACCGGGACTTATCTATCAGACTTCATACTCAAATATTTCAATCCTATGTATTTAGTATACTTCTCTATAAGGTTGAAACTTGGATCCTTATAGACACATTATGCAGGAAGTTAGAAGCATTTGAAATGTAAATGTATAGATGAATTCTCAAGATACCATGTACAGCCAGAGTCACTAATGTGGCTGTATTTCAATGCATGAATAAAAAGTTAGAAATCCTCAATACAATAAAGAGAAGAAAATTGCAATATTTCAGACACATAATGCACAATAAAAAATACCATTTGCTGCAGGTAATCCTTCAAGGAAAAATAGATGGGAAGTGTGGAATGTTCATAGAAGAACATTCTGGCTTAAGAACTTAAGGTCTGCAGTGAGCACAGCTGCACTATTTAGAATAGCTTTAGATAGAAACCAGTTCAGGCTACTGAACACCAATGTTCTACAAGGACATGGCACTTTAAGAAGACTCCAAATCAAGAAATTTTGTCATGAAGGGCCAGATCTCTTATAGATTTGTGGGTTTCTTAGCCATAAGTCAACTAGAGGCAATTGAACCTTACTTGAATATTTGATTGGGAGAACATGCCTTCAAAGGGCAGCTTGCTAGTTTAGAAGTGAAAGATAGGTCTCATTGCTTACACAACCCATCTCACAACTGCCCAGAAGGTGAAAGCACTAATGGTATGGTATAGAAATAGAAATAAGAAATAAAAGAAGCTTATCTCCACCACAGCCTGATCCTCAAGATTTCCAGCACATTGTGCATGGATTATCCAGACCGCACTGTACTCCCAAGATCAGGTGTAGCACAGTCCAATCACTCACACACCACATACACACATTTGGTCGAGTTATCTTCAGGAGTCTGAAGAAGATCTAGACCGCCTAGGTCAGACTTGGGTCCCAGGCAGGAAACCCCTGGATCACAAATTCCAAACCTTGGGTCCCCAAATATTCTTGGACAACATTTCCCAGAAGCCTTCACCACTAGCTGTACTAGCCAGGATTTCAGAGAGTGGTAGTCCAAGAACATCTGAGGAACCAAGGTTGGGAGTAACTGCTCTGTAGCATGCAGTTCCAAGTTGGTGACGCATGGTAGCTTTGCAAGAAATGCTGGTGCCAGGAGTTCCACCAACTTGGCATTTCCTTCCACAAAGAAACATGGACAGAAATTTGTTGAACCCAATACCTGCCCACCTCATGCTAGTGGCTCTAGCAAAGCAGATACAAAAAGGAGCTAATTGTTTTCAAGGCATTTGAGTTTAATTCTGTGTGTTTAATTAGAGCTGTAAACAGAGAAGTGAATCAATTACTTGTGTCAAACACTGAGGGCGTTTATACACGACCCCTAAGCTCCGCTGCAAATGGCTGCAAGCTCCGGACCTTAAAAATGTTTCCCCACCACCTCCGGAGTTTGCAGACAATTAAGTGCGACCCCGCCCACTTTAGCGTGACCCAGCGCACTTTTCTTGTACCTTCTCTTTGGAGGTGAAAAATCTTTGATGCGGTGCAACGATAGTGAGTGCGGGGCTCTCCTCGCTTCTGTTTGCTGCTTTTTGGCTCCCGCCCCTTTAAGAGCTACTTTTACAGAGACGAGGGGGTTGGACTTGATGGCCTTACAGAGACGAGAGGCAGAAGGGAGGTGAGCAGCATGCTTTTCTTTCTCTTTTTCTCCCTCCCTCATGCAGCCAGCAACCAGGAAGTGCGGAGGGGGGTGGGGACAGAGGAAGAGCAATGAACCCCTAAGATCTCTGGTCCGAATTTAAGTGGCCAGTGGATCTTAGGGGTCGTGTAAAAAGGCCCTGACTCTTCTGTATAGCAGCACCATGGAGGGATTAAAATGCTCACTTCAATGCCTCTTTTGGAGGGGAGGGGGTAGAAGCAGCTGCACATCTATTTGATGGGACCTTTTCAAGGCTGGGTTCTGGTCTATTCACATGTAATGTTCATGACTCTTTGACAGTTTTCCACAAATGGGTTAAATCACGTTTTACACCCTAAGCTGAAGAGGGAGGAGAACTTTATGAGAGGTACCCTATTCACAATCCACCCAAACATTGTAAAATGTGCATTGGGCTTCAGTAGCATCACTCACAAAACAGTTGACCTGCATGCCATCTTCTAGAGGAATGAATGGCTCTGCCTTCATAGGCTGCTATCTCACCTGGGGTTCGATCCTGATCTTCTGAAGGTCCAGCTTTTCCTCTTCATCCCATCATGTGATTGCATATGCGGGACAAGGGTTCCCACGTCCAAAACTGTTTTTTTTTAAGTGCAGTTCAGCCCCCTTGGCCAGCAGGTGGCACTAGCATTTGAAAAAAATGGACCACTTGGCTGGGGGAAATTAAAACCCAGGGCACCGCATGGAGCTTCCTGTTGCTCCGATGCTGCAGAGAAATTTTAAAAAACAGTGCTGATTGGTCCCAGGAACAGCCGGTCGGTGCTATGAGAAAAAAAGAAAAAGAAACCTGGATCATCTGCGTGGTCCCACGGCGTCTCCTTCCTTAAAAGGTGGATTATCAAAGCGAGGCAAAAAATTCCCTACCTCTCTGGTAAGTCAAAAAAACCTCGCTTAAAGGGGCATTACTGGGTTTTCTTTCTTTTTTTTTTTTTCAAAAAGCCTGGTGGCCATGGGAACGGCATTTTTAGACATGGTTTATCCAATAATTTAAACTGCTTTTAAAGGGATGTGGGACCGAGCCCTATATAATCAAGCACTTAGAACTGTGAGCAAAGTGTTAAGATTTTAGATACTCAACCGCAGCCATCTGACAAGATAGGGATCCATTTTGGATTGGGGGGGGGACTCAAAAGGAGCACATGAGAAAAGAGAATCATATACATCAGTTGCTCCTAAGCTTGGGTGCCTAGATGGTCTTTCACTCAAACTCCCAGAATCACCAGCTGGGCTAGCCAGCATTTCTGGGAAAACTGAGATTGGGATGCACTGCTATACATGCAGCAATCAGCTGAACTTTAAAAAGATGGATTCATCAGGAGTCCACAAGCTAGAAGTGGCACACCAACATTTTGCAATGCTATGCAACACATTTTTCTTTGCCAAAGCTCATCCCTCCCAAACTGAACACAGAATTAAGCACCATCTCTGGCTGAGTACCACTTTCTAGACTTATGATGCATCTTGTAAAAAAAAGCAGATCAAAGTTCCAGGCAACCTAGGACCTTAAAAACGCAAAAAGAAATGTTCCAGTCAACTCCCACCTACTGGAGGCCAAACAGGCCCGATCTTTGCTGTCATGGAAGCAGGCCAAGACTGTTATCTTCAAAAGGCTTTCCCTCCGTGATTTCCAGTTTCTTTAAAAAATAGATGGTTTATTATTTTAGTGGGGCTGTGTGCTTTTAAATCTATTTTAGCAATGGTTTCATCTAATAGATTTAATTTATGTATGTTCAGTTCTTTTAAAATAGTCAAATAACAAGGATTTCAGCTTTCAGTATTGTTTTTTTAATGATGTAAGCCACCTCAGGTGCTTTTTAAAGAGAAAGGTGGAGTAAAAAGATTTTAAATCAATAAATAATTGAAAAATGCAGGGAAAGGTCACCATATATCACAACTGACTTGCTGAAGCACAGTTATTATTATGTGATAAATGAATGGGAAAATGTATGCATTAATGTGCCCATGGGAGAAAAATACATATTGCCCAGAAAGAGATGAAGTCTCTTTTTCATTTAACATAATATCTGAGCAGAACTAACATGGAAGGGAATCTGCAGGTTCTGATAACTTTGTAAAGCAAATAGGGGAAAATCTATTCATTGTTGTTCTTGATTATTTTAGCATAACTTTTTTTAAAAAAAATCTTGTTTTATGTTTTGCTTTTTTTTAAGAGTTGGTTTTATTTTGTTATTGCTTCTAGAAATTGTCTCTCCTGTTGTATTGATTTTCTTATACAGCTTTACGAGTATGCGGTGTGCTGCTCCAAGGTCTTTTAGCGGGAGAGGAAGGTATAAATAAACAAACGGTCATTAAGAACATAAGAACATAAGAAGAGCCATGCTGGATCAGGCCAAAGGCCCATCTAGCCCAGCTTCCTGTATCTCACAGTGGCCCCACCAGAAGCCTCTGGAAATGCATGAGACTAGATCTCTGTCTCCTGATCCCACTCCCCTGCATCTGGCCCTCAAAGTACCCCAGTTTTAAGCCTGGAGATCACATATCTCCATCTGTAACCTGTGATGGACTTTTCCTCCAGCCCAGATGCCATCACCACATCCTGTGGCAGAGAGTTCCACAGACTAACAACACGCTGGGTAAAGAAGTATTTTCTTTTGTCTGTTCTCACTCTCCCAACCATCAATTTGAGTTGATGTCCCTTAGTTCTGGTATTTTAGGAGAGGGAGAAGAGTGTCCCTTTATCCACTTGACTCATGCCCTGAATTATTTTGTACGTCTCAATCCTATCCCCCCTCAGGTGCCCAGCAATTGTTTTAGTTGCTCTCTTTTGCTCCTTTTCCACTTCCACTATGATCATTTCAATTCTCATTTCCAACCTTCCCCAAGGGGAAGGACTTGGTCCACACCTTGGTTTAAGCACCCTTCATTCCCCCATTGAGGATGTCTCCACAATCCCCCTGAGTTGGCTGTATCTCTGAATGAAGAAATCAAAAGCGGTTCTGGTTTAGGATTGACAGTCCAAACAAGTTGTGTAAATTTCATAGAATCGTTGAATCAAAAGTGATCAATAAGGCCATTGAATCCAACCCCTTGCTCAAGGAAAAAATCCAGATCAAAAGTCAATCTGACAGATGCTTGCTGAATTTCCTCCAGCAGTGGAGTCTTCGCCCCACCCCCCAGGTCATGAGTTCCATTGCTCTTACAGGATTGTTGTTGTTCAGTCCTTCAGACCTGTCTGACTCTTCATGACCCCATGGACAAGAGCACACCAGGCCCTTCTGTCTTCCACTGCCTCCCAGAGTTTGGTCAAATCCATGTTGGTTGCATCATCCAACCATCCCATTCTCTGCCATCCCCTTCTCCTTTTGCCTACAATCTTTCCCAACATCAGGGACTTTCCCAAGGACTCCTCTCTCCTCATGAGGTGGCCAAAGTACTGAAGCCTCAGCTTCAAAATCTGTCCTTCCAGTGAACATTCGGGGTTGATTTCTTTCAGGATGGATAGGTTTGATTTCCTTGCAGTCCAGGGGACTCTCAAGACTCTCCTCCAGCACCACAGCTCAAAAGCCTCAATTCTGCGGCAATCAGCCTTCTTTATAGTCCAGCTCTCACTTCCATACATCACTACTTGAAAAACCATAGCTTTGACTATTCGGACCTTTGTCAGCAAAGTGATGTTTCTGCTCTTTAAGATGCTGCCTAGGTTTGTCATCGCTTTCCTTCCAAGAAGCAGGCATCTTTTAATTGCATTGCTGCAGTCGCCATCTGCAGTGATCAAGGAGCCCCCCAAAATAAACTCTGTCATTGCCTCCATTTCTTCCCCTTCTATTTGCCAGGAGGTGATGGGACCGGTGGCCATGATCTTAGTTTTTTTGATGTTGAGCTTCAGCCCATTTTTTTCACTCTCCTCTTTCACCCTTATTAAGAGGTTCTTTAATTCCTCCTCACTTTCTGCTATCAGAGTAGTATCATCTGTGTATCTAAGTTTGTTGATATTTCTTCTGGCAATCTTAATTCTGTCTTGTGATTCATCCAGTCCTATCTTTTGCACGATGTACTATGCATATAAATTTAAAAGGCAAGGTGATACTCGTTTCCCAATTTTAAACCAGTCAGTTGTTCCATATCCAGTTCTAACTGTTGCTGCTTGTCCCACATACAGATTTCTTAGGAGACAGATAAGGTGGTCAGGCACTCCCATTTCTTTAAGAACTTGCCATAGTTTGTTGTGGTCCACTAAGTTAAAGGTTTTGGCATAATCAATGAAGCAGAAATAGATGTTTTTCTGGAACTCTCTGGCTTTCTCCATAATCCAGCACATGTTGGCAATTTGATCTCTAGTTCCTCTGCCCCTTTGAAATCCAGCTTGCACTTCTGGGAGTTCTCTATCCACATATTGCTGATGCCTCCCTTGTAGAATTTTGAGCATAATCTTGCTGGCCTGTGAAATGAGTGCAATTGTGCGATAGTTGGAGCATTTTTTGGCATTGCCCTTTGTTGGGATTGGGATGTAGACTGATCTTTTCCAGTCCTCTGGCCAGTGCTGGGTTTTCCAAATTTGCTGGCATATCGTATGGAGCACCTTTACAGCATCCTCTTTTAAGATTTTAAATAGTTCAACTGGAATGTCATCACTTCCACTTGTTTGCAATGCTTTCTAAGGCCCATTTGACTGTACAATGTTACAAGCCTCCATCCATAGTTATTCGGCTGCTCTGTCCACCATACCTAGTTCCTTAAATCTATTCTTCACTTCCAATGTGAATTCATAAGGGATTTGACTTAAATTGTACCTGACTGGCCCAGTGGCCTTCCCTACTTTCTTCAGTTTGCCTGAATTTTGCTATAAGAAGCTGATGATCTGAGCTGCAGTCAGCACCAGGTCTCATTTTTGCTGACTGTATAGAGCTCCTCCATCTTTGGCTGCAGAGAACATAATCAATCTGATTCCTGTATTGTCGCCTTTTGTGTTGTTGGAAAAGAGTGTTTGCAATGACCACCTTGTTCTCTGGACAAAACCCCGTTAGCATTTGTCCTGCTTCATTCAGAACTCCAAGGCCAAACTTGCCAGTTATTCATTTTACCACTTGATTCCCTAACTTCTCTGATGAGAAGAACATACAAACAGGAGAACACAAGAAGAGCCATGCTGGATCAGGCCAAAGGCCCATCTAGTCCACCTTCCTGTATCTCACAGTGGCCCCACCAGATGCATCTGGGAGCGCACAAGACCAGATATCCGTCTCCTGATACCACTCCCCTGCATCTGGTCCTTGAAGTACCCTGGTTTTAAGCCTGGAGATAACACATCTCCATCATGGTTTGTAGCCAATGATGGACTTTTTCTCCAGGAATCTGACCAATCCCCATTTGAAGGCATCCAGGCCAGATGCCATCACTACATCCTGTGGCAGGGAGTTCCACAGACTAACAACATGCTGGGTGAAAAAAAAATTCTTTTGTCTGTTCTTACTCTCCGAGCCCTCAATTTGAGTGGATGTCCCCTAGTTCTGGTATTTTGTGAGAGGGAGAAGAGTGTCCCTTTATCCACTTGACTCATGCCCTGCATTATTTTGTACCACTCAATCAAAAAAACCCTCAGGCACCTTTTTTCCAGACTAAAGAGCCCCAAATGTTTTAGCCTTTCCTCATAGGGGAGGTCCCCCATCCCAGTCATCATTTTAGTCGCTCTTTTCTGCACCTTTTCCAGTTCCACGATGTCTTTCTTAAGATGCGGTTACCAGAATTGTACACAATACTCCAGGTGCGGCCTTACTATTGTTTTTTATAATGGCATTATAATGTTGGCTGTTTTATTTTCAATCCCCTTTTTGATAATCCCTAGCATGGAATTGGCCTTCTTCACTGCTGCCACACACTGGGGAGACACCTTCATGGAGCTGTCCACCAACACACCAAGATCTCTTGCCTGATCCGTCACGGATAACTCAGAGCCCATGAGTTGATAGATAAAGTTTGGATTTTTTGCCCCAATATGCATTACTTTACATTTAGTTACATTAAAACGCATTTGCCATTTCGCAGCCCATTCCCCCAGTTTGGAGAGATCCTTCTGGAGCTCTTCACAATCTTCTCTGGTTTTTACCACACAGAAAAGTTTTGTGTCATCTGCAAACGTGGCCACCTCATTGTTTATCCCTGTCTCCAGGTCATTTATGAACAGATTGAAAAGCACCGGACCCAAGACAAGAGCCCTGGGGCACACCGCGTTTCACTTCTCTCGATTGTGAAATTTTCCCATTGACACCTACTCTTTGTTTCCTGGATCTCAACCAGTTCTCAATCCATAAGAGGACCTGCTCTCTTATCCCCTGAGTGTGCAATTTTCTCAGCAGCCTTTGGTGAGGGACTGTATCAAAAGCCTTTTCAAAATCCAGATAGACTATATCCACCGGTTCACCCAAATCCACATGCCTGTTGACCTTTTCAAAAAATTCTAAAAGATTTGTCAGACAAGATTTACCCTTACAGAAGCCATGCTGATTTTCTCTCAGCAAGGTTTGTTCTTCTATGTGTTTTAAGATTTTTCTCTTGGATGAGGCTTTCCACCATCTTCCGTGGGACAGATGTAAGATCTTATAATCTTCTTACATTTCTTTTGCCAAAGTTTGTGTTCCTTTTTATTTTCCTCATTTGGGGAGGATTTTCATTTACGGAAAGACCTCTCCTTGCACTTTAGAGCCTCTCTAACTCCACTCGTTAACCATGCTGGTGTCCTCTTGGACTTCAATGAGCCCTTCTTTCTTTGTGGTATGCACTTGTGCTGGGCCTCTATTATTGTTGTTTTAAACAGGCTCCATGCACTCTGGAGAGATCGGATTCTTTTTACCTTACCCTTCAATTTCTTTCTAACTAGTTTCCTCATCTGAGGGAAGTTTACCCTTCAGAAATCAAGGGTTTTTGTGTCTGATTTGCTTGACACTCTTCTCCAAACATGCATGGCAAAGGAGATTGCAGCATGGTCACTGTTCCCCAGAGATACCTCCATGATTTGTCTCCTCTCCTTTCAAAGCCCCCCTCAAGTTTTTGATCTGGTGGATGATAGCATACCCCAACTATCACATCACTCTTTGGACCTGGTAGTTTAACCCATAGTGATTCTATGGTGGAGTCAGACCCACCGTCAATCTCCATTCTGCTGGATTTTACCCCTTCCTTGACATAGATGGCCACTGCCCCTCCAACCCGCCCCTCTCTATCCCTTCTATAGAGTTTATAGCCTGGGATTGCTGTATCCCACTGGTTCTCCACATTCCACCAGGTTTCTGTTATGGCTATTATATCTATGTTATCCCTAGCTGCCAAATGTTCAAATTCTCCCATCTTTGCTTGGAGGCTTTGAGCATTGGTGTAGAAGCACTTGTACAGTGGGTCACCTAAGAATGACTGCTTCTTTTCTCTCCCCCCCCCCCGCAGCTTTTTATTCCAGTAGACAAACTATCACATCCCATTATTCTCCCAGTGGTAATACCTACTATGTCATCACTTTGACGTTCTCTACCCTCTCCAACCTCGTTCCATGGACATGAGGTGTTCCAAACCAGATGTCACTCAGCTCCTGTCAGCTTTCCCCCAGTTATCAGTTTAAAAGCTGGTTTGGCTTTTCCAAAATGTTCTCCATTTCCTGACAAATCTGAAGCCCTCCTCTCGACACCATCGCCTCATCCACATTTTGAGGCTTCTGAGCTCTGTCTGCCTGGCAGGCCCTGCATGAGGAACAGGCAGCATTTCTGAAAATGCTACCTTGGAATTCCGAGACATCAGTCTTCTTCCAACAACCTGAATTTGGCTTCCAGGACTTCTGCTTGGCCTTCCCGATATCATTGGTACCAACATGTACCATGACCAGCGGCTCCTTCCCGGTTCTCTCTAACAAGCTATCTAGATTTCTCATGATGTCTGCAACCTTTGCACCTGGCAGGCAAGTGACTATACTGTTATCATGTGCATAACAAATCCATCCCAATCTATTCTGCTCTGGTCAGACCCCACCTGGAGTACTGTGTCCAGTTCTGTGCACCTCAATTTAAAAAGAATGTTGACAACCTCGAACGGGTGCAGAGGAGGGTGACCAGGATGGATGAAGGTCTAGAGGAAATGTCTTATGAGGAACGGCTTAGGGAACTGGGAATGTTTAGCCTTTCAAAAAGTAGGCTAAGGGGGAATATGGTAGCTATGTTTAAATATTTGAAAGGATGTCATATTGAAGAGGGAACAGGTTTGTTTTCCATGGCTTCAGAGACTAGGACTTGGGGCAATGGTTTCAAACTACAGGAAAAGAGAATCCATTTGAACATTAGGAAGAACTTCATGACAGTTACAGCTGTTCGGCAGTGGAATATGCTGCCCCAAAGGAGGGGGGTGGAGTCTCCTTCTTTGGAGGTTTTTAGGCAGAGGCTGGATGGCCATCTGTCGAAATATTGTGATGGGGTTCCTGCATGGCAGGGGGTTGGACTGGATGGCCCATGAGGTCTCTTCCAACTCTATGATTCTATGATTCTATGATTCTATGATTCTATGATTTTATGATTCTATTTCTAATAATTGAATCCCCTAGTACAAGGAGCCTCTCTCTTGCAGTCTGTTCATATACATGCACCTGATCCTGTATCTCATAATTGTGATGAAGGAGAGATCCTCAGGTGGAACCAGTTGTTCCTCTGTGCATTCGTCCTGAGGTGTGATGAGGGAAAGAGCCTCAAATTGATTCTGTAATTTGAGACTCTCAGAGCGATCTCTTGGCCTTCTACTTCTTTGAGTCACATTCCTCCATGCATCTACCTCCTGAGTTATTGAAGTGAGTTCTTCCTCAGAAGTGTGCCCTGTCTCTTCTTTGTCATCCAGGATAGTCTGTTCTATTCTGCCCAAGAACAGCTCAAGCTCCTTGATTTGTTGCTGTTTCGATATGCAGGCTTCTAGCTGCTGGACCTTCTCTTCTAGTAGTGCAACCAGCTCGCACTTGCTGCAAGTGTAGTTCTGCACACGTCTTGTCAAGATGGCACAAGTGCTGCAGGTAACTACAGCTGCTCCTTCCAACTCCATTTTAATGAGTGGAATATTCTGGGTCTCAAAAATGTACACTTGTACTACCTTTCTATCTAGTAAGACTATTTTCTTCCTTTGTTGTTTATTCAAAATCTAACAGCGTGCAGGCCTCTAAAGCACCACTACTCCAAATGGAAGCACCTCAGAAACTTTTCAGTGCTAACTTCTCCTGTTTGTAGGATCTCCTCAGCAGTAGCTTGGCGTGTGCTTGTTCTATTGCTTGCAAGCCTCCTCTCTCTGCTGCTGCTCTGCAAGGAAAGAAACATCTTTCTTTGGTGTCAATTCTACAAGGAGTTGTAAGTCTTCATAGAATTAGTCAATCTCAGACTCTTCAACAGCGGTAGTTGGTGCATAAACTTGGATTACTGTGATGTTGAAAGGGCCGCCTTGGAATCATACCAAAACCATTCTATCATTTTTGAGGTTGTATCCCAGCACAGCTTTTCCCACTCAATTTCTTCTATGGGATTCTTGCCCACAGTAGTAGATGTGATAGTCATTGAATTAAATTCATCCATTCCTGTCCATTTAAGTTCACTGACACCCAAGATGTCAATGTTTACTCTTGGACTTTCCTTTCTCTTCCAGGCATGTCTGCAGCTGGGCATCCTTTCGGTTTTGGCCCAGCCACTTTTTTAGCTCTGCAGATACTTGTAGTTATCCTCCACTCTTCTTCAGTAGCATGTTGGATGCTTTCTGATGAGAGGGGCTCGTCTTCCAGCATCATATCTTTTAGCGTTTTGTTTCTGTTCATGGTGTTTTCTTGGCAGATCTACTGGAGTGGCTTGCCAGTTCCTAGCCCAAGTAGACCACATTTAGTCAAACTCTCCACTATGACCTATGTGATAGCTCACAGCTTCTCCGAGTTGCAGTGATCCATTAAGGGGGCATTTTCCTGATATTCAACCAAAATCCGTCTTCTTGTAGTTTGAGCCCATTATTATGTCTCCTGCACATTGTAATGATTAAAAACAGCTCCTGCCCCTCCTCTCTATGACAGCCCTTCAAATATTTGAGGTCATCTCCTCTTGCCCCACAGTCTTCTTTTCTCTCGGCCAAACATGCCCAATTCTTCTACTCTCCTCAATGGACTAGATTTCCAGTCCCCTGGTCATCCTTGTTGCTGTCTTCGGAACTTCTCCTGCTTTGTCACTGACCTTCTTAGAATCATAAAGTTGGAAGCGACCTCAAGGGCCATCCAGTCCAACCCCCTGCCATTCAGGGACCCCCATCACAGTATTTCCGACAGATGGCCATCCAGCCTCTGCTTATAAACCTCCAAAGAAGGAGATTCCACCACCCTTTGTGGCAGCATATTCCACTGCCAAACAGCTCTAACTGTCATGAAGTTCTTCCTAATGTTCAAATGGAATCGCTTTTCCTGTAGTTTGAAACCATCGTCCCGAGTCGTATTCTCTGAAGCCATGGAAAACAAACCAATGGACAAACAAACTGGACACAGGACTTAAGATGATAGAGGGGGGCATGAAACAGAAAACCGATGGTTCAGTTGGTTCTGTTTCAGGCCCACCCTCGGTTCGGTTCGGGTTCGGGTTCAAATGAATTTTTAAAAAACATTTGTACGAAACCAAACCGAGACAAACTGGGCTGGGCGGCAGTAGACTGTCCCTCCACTGCCTCTGGAGGCCCGGCCGCAGCTGGGCCAGGGGGGCGGTAGACTGTCCGACTGCCGCCTCCGGAGCCACGACCAGGCCGGGCAGTGGTAGACTGTCCCACTGCTGCCTCCAGAGCCTTGGGTGGTGGTAGACTGTCCCACCGCCATCTCCAGAGTAGAGATGGGCACGACTCAAAAAAATAATTTTTCGTTTTTCGTTTTTCGTTTAGGGGGTCTGTTTCGGTTCGTTTTCGTTTTTCGGGGTTTTTCTTGCACATTTTTCGTTTTCGTTTTCGTACGAAACGAAACGAAAAAACATAAACGAAAACGAAAAATTTTCGTTTCGTTAGCATTCTTTTCAATGCAATGTGTCTGCCGTAACGAAAACGAAAAACACGGCAAAATTTTTCGTTTCGTTTCCGTTGTCGTTTTGCTTCTGAAAAATTTTTCGTTTTCGTTTTCGTTGCGAAACGAAACGAAAAAACGAAAACGAAAACGAAAATTTCGATGAGTCGTGCCCATCTCTACTCCAGAGCCTTGGCTATGGTCGGGCCGGGTGGCAGTAGACTGTCCCACCATCACTTTTTTCCCCAGCACTGACCACATGGCCCCAGGGGCCAGGTCAGCGCTTTTAAAATGTTTTAAAATTATTTTTTCAGCACCGACCATGTAGCCCCAGGGGCCAGGTCAGTTCTTTTTTAAAAAAAAAAAGTCCCCACGCCACGGGCTTCCCCCCCTACAGCTGATAGGTGCTGGCTTGGGGCCAGTGCCTCTCAGCTGAAAGGCCCTAGTTGCTGTGCCCCTTTTAATGTTTTCCCCTCCTGGTCCTGGCCCCTGAAGAAGAGAAAACGGCTACAAGGTAGAAGGGGGAACGAAAAACAAAACGAAATGAAATGAAACAGAAATTTCCATTTCATTTTCCTTTGATGGGTTGGATCATTATTCATTTCGTTAGGTAACAAAATGAATAACGAATAACAAAATGAATTAAAATTCATTTTGTGTCCATCTTTAATTACCGAATGTTGTTGTTGTTCTTCAGTCATTCATTCGTGTCCGACTCTTCGTGACCCCATGGACCAGAGCTCAACAGGCCTTCCTATCTTCCACTGCCTCCCGGAGTTTTGTCAAATCCATATTGGTTGTATCAATGATGCCGTCCAACCATCTCATTCTCTGCCGTCCTCGTTTCCTTTTGCCTTCAATCTTTCCCAGCATCAGTGACTTTTCCAAGGACTCCTCTCTCTTCATGAGGTGGCCAAAGTACTGGAGCCTCAGCTTCAAAATCTGTCCTTCCAGTGAACATAGAATAGAAAGGGACTAATGTCTCATGGGGTTTGTTTTACTGACTCTATGGTTTTTCTTTGTTATAGATTATGTCATGTCTTAGGGGCATTCTTTCCAACTGTCTTTGAATCAGAGAGTCTACAGAGAGAACTTTCTACACATTTTTCTGAAAGAGGCAGAAACAGTCTCTCCAGGTGCGATTGGACTATGACTAATATAATTCCTAGATAGCCCAACCAAAGGTAAAGAATACCAGGACCTACGATCTGGTGGTCTCCATGTGTCCCAATGCCTGCTCCAAAATACACATTTTGGGATGTCTTTCCCTTTAGATATCCATGTCTAAATGCAGGTTCTCATCAGAATCTTGCATGCAGATTTCACCTGAATTTCACACCATCATTTTGCTCCAGTTCCCATCTAAGTCCAGAGAGCGCCAGTCAGGTCTCTTGACAAGGTGGCCTAAGCAGCATTCTTGAGCATCTCAAAAGGCCAAACAAATAAACACATGAAAAGGGCTGTTTATGGAAAGGACAGGTGATGCTCCATGGAAGATTTATTTGTAACCAAAACTGCAGAGAGCATCATTATTCTCTGGACATTGCAAGTAGGTGGCATTCTCCGAAGAAATAAATAAGCAAACAAATACACCAATATGCCAGTGGATTCTGCAGGAAGAATTAATCAAAATGGAAAAGGGAAAGGCTAGGGAGAAAATATAGATCCCCGAGGAAGCCAAAACATGACTCGGCAGCTGTTGCTCTGTGGAAGGGGATGCATGACTTGCATATTTTCCATTGCCCTAAGACAATTTTGCTAGGCTTGAGGGAAAAGGCATAATTCACAGATCGGTCACGTGAGTTCCAGGCTTGTAAATTCTCACCCGTCAGATCCTCACAGGTGAGGACAAGAAATCATGCCTTTCTTATCTGCATCTCCAAAGATCCCCCGGAATTTTATTGCTGTCTCAAATCATGCCTCCGTTTACAAGGACAAATTTCAGTCTTTATGCTTTCCCCCACTACCTTCCAAAGCTCTGGAGCGTGTTGGGGCATATTTTTCCTGTGGTACACATTTTCACCATTTTTAAACTGTATGCATGCTTTCATGCACGCTAGAGGGGTTTACAAGCCAAGGGTGTGCATTTTAGGTTTTTTTGGGGGGGGCTGTAAATCCCACTATTTGTCTTTCTGGCTTGGCATCTCCAGGTCTTACAAGACAGCCAGAGTGTTCTCACTTAGACAGAACACACACCTGGCAGTCCCCATGCCTTGGATGGGCCGTATTCCCTGTTCTAATTTCCTTATTTCCAGCCAAAGTTGGCAATATTGGGATTTTCTTTGCAAGCCCTATTTGGAGATCCTGACAACCAACCCATCTATGCACTATCCAAGTTATCATGCCTATCCAAAATATGATACTTGCCACTTGGGCCTTCTCTCCTGATGAGCACAGTGTGCTTGGTCTAACAGCCTCAGGACATCCAAGGTAGGTCTTCTGAGCAAGAATCACAAAACCAGTGAGTGCCTCTTCCATCCACAATAAAGGGTGCCAACCATCTGCCACTAACAATGTATAGGAACTGTCATCAGGGAGGCTTAGAGAGAAGGAAGGAAGGAAGGAAGGAAGGAAGGAAGGAAGGAAGGAAGGAAGGAAGGAAGGAAGGAAGGAAGGGACAGAGACAGAGACAGACAGACCCTGGGCAAGACTCGTCATGGTACTTCCCTTCTCTCAATAATTTCCAAGTTATGCACTATTCTTGTGTCACAATCGTTCTTTTTAAACTCTGTCCCCACTAGGGCTGTTATCCCACGTCCACCTTTGTACCGCAACAAGCTAAAATGTGTAATAAATCTTGTTGCAGTCACATGGTTTTCTTGCTGTTCCTGCATCCCCAAGGACAAACTTTATTGTTATGTAACTTCTGTGACCTCACGGAAGGGGTCCGCATCAAAATTCATTTTGTTTTGTTTTCCCGCGGCACTATTTTTTTTTAAAAAAAGCAAGAGGTAGGTATATCAGTATATCAATTTTCATTTGTCATTTGTCGAACTTCAAATACTTCTTTATTGGCTTCTTTCCTTGCATAGTGACTAGAGATGGGCATGACCAGGAAAAATGACGTTTCGAGTTGTCGTTTGTCGGGACGGGTCCGTTTCGGGTCGTTTCCGTTTGTCGCGATAATTTTCAAAAATTTGTCGTTTCTGTTTGTCGTTGTCATTTGTGTTGGGGTTGGGGGTGGGGGTGGGGTAAGTGGGCTCTTGGAGGCACCTCTCTGGGTGCCTCTGATGTCTGACCCACTAAGAAGGGAAGGGAAGGGAAGGGAAGCGTTTCGCGTTGCCGCCGCGTACCATACATTACGTTAGGGTTGGGGGGTAAGTGGCAGAGGCACCTCTCCGGGTGCCTCTGACTCACTAAGAAGGAAAGCATACTGGTGTACTGGCGTACAGGTTAGGGGTAGGGGTAGGGTAGTGGGTTCTGGCTGGGAGGCACCTCTCTGGGTGCCTCTGTGACCCACTATGAAGGGAAGTGTACTTGCGTACGGATCTGGGTTAGGGTTGGGGTTAGGGTAAGGGCTAGGCTTAGGGTTACGGTTAAGGTTAGGGTGGGTTAGTGGGCTGCACCTCTGGGTGCCTCTGACCCACTAAGAAGGACAGTGTACTGGCGTATGGGTTAGGGTTAGGGTTAGGGTTAGGGTTAGTGGGCTTTTTCTGCCCTATGGCACATCCAGAAGTCTCAGTTAAAACCTGGCCAAGCGATTGGTGGAATGGGTCCAAAAATTTGCATGGTCCCATCCCATGGCCAGCCCATCATTGCGCAGGTGTAAAAAAATAAAAATAAAATAAAATAAAATAAAATCAATGGAGATGTTTTATTGCAAGAAAAACCCACTGCTGCTACTATAAAAAATCAGGCATTTAAAATACCTAATTTTCAAATGTTTCTGTGGTGCCTTGGTGGGTTTTTGGACCACGATTTAAAAATAAATATTGTGGTCGCCATTTTGGATCCCCCCCACCGCATGGCAAATGGAGACAACGAGGATGGCCACCCCAGCCTGGTACCAGCAGCCCAGGGCAGGAGAGGGGGGGAAGGCCGGGGACCCCCCCAGAAACCACCCCTCTGGTAGGTGCCCTCACTGAGGCAGGCATATTTTTGCCTGCTTTTTTGGCCAGGAATCGGGTTTTTTTTTAAAACTTTTTTTCTGTGCTGCTTGGCATTGTGCGATCGCCGCGATGCCATGAACGACAACGAAAAATCAGACCCAATTTTTCTTTTTCGGGTCGGGTTCGAGTTGGAGCGGAGTAATTCTCGTTACCGTTACCCGCTACGTAACGAGAACGAGAACCGAAAACGGAAACAAGATTTTCGCCGCTCCGTGCCCATGTCTAATAGTGACCTCTCGTATTGTGAATTTACTGTCATGTGGCTGCTCCAAGTAGTGCCACTAGGTGGCCCTATGGCGATGGAACAATTATGCTGAGGATTAAACGGTACCCCATGTCACGTGCACCAGTTTAAAAACTGCAATGGAGCAGTGACAAGGATTCCACCACCTCTAAGCCAGGTACAAGGAAGATGCGCTGAGTCGCGCTTTGGGGTGTGTGGCCACACTTTATTTTGCTTAAAGCGCAATAGACATGGGGGGGACAATTTTAAGATCCATGTCTCAGAGCACTTTATAGAGCAACAAAGGGCCCTTTTACACGACCCCTAAGATCCGCTGGCCACTTAAATTCGGACCAGAGATCTTCTTCTGTCCCCACCCCCCTCCGCACTTCCTGGTTGCTGGCTGCGTGAGGGAGGGAGAAAAAAGAAAGAAAAGAATGCCGTCTTACCTCCATTCTGTTCCCGGCAGCATTCAGATCTCTTAAAGGGGTGGGGGCCAGAAAACAACAGCCCCGCACTCACTATCCTTACACCGGATCAAATATTTTTCACATCCAAAAAGCAGGTACCTGAAAGCTGCGCTGGGACGCGCTAAAGTGGGCGGGGTCGCACTTAATTTCCTGTTAACTCCGGAGCTGGTGGGTAAACATTTTTAATCTCCGGAGCTGGGAGCCATTTGCCCTGGAGTTTAGGGGTCGTGTATAAACGCCCAAAGTGGATGTGGGGTAACAACCTAGTATATCATTAGCTCAGAAAAAAATCCACTCTGAACATTCAATCATGTCTGATTTCAGAAGTGGGACTGGGCATGGTTAGTATGTAGATGAGTGGTTGTCAAGATCTCCAGGTAGGACTTGTAAAGAATATCCCATTATTGCCTACTTTGCCTGGCCATGAATTATCTAGAATTTCAGGTGGGATACTTCTCTAGTCCTATCGAGATCATAGGTGATATTCTACCTAAGCACTTACCAAGCCCCACCCTGTGTAATTAGGCATCATTGGGTATATATCCAAATGAAACATACCTCAATGAAAAATTGATCACCCTGTGATGCTTCCACCCGCATCCTCTGGTTCCCCTCTTAATTTACTTGCTTTATACCAACTGATGACAGACGCCCATTGTTTTGCTGAAACATTAACTTCACAAAGTCATTCTGCTCCCATCTGCAGCACTAAAATTAATGATTCCCTCTGCAACATCTGTTTAATTAACTATCGGTACCATAGTGGAGGCATCCAAATACCCCGGTGACTAAATCAGGCTCAAATTAGGGGAATACGATGTTAAATTGTATCAGAGAGAAGCAGAGATTATCCTTTTGAGCACTGACATTCATTAGCTACCAGCCACCCCATGTATCTTCATAATGAAAAAATGTCAGCTGTGCTTCGCCATAAAGTTCTCATCTCAGGGCTGCCTAGTCCTTTCGCAGCAATGATGGAATGAGGAAGGGGGGGGGGTGGCGGAAGGCAGCCGTGCTGTGGTCAACACGCCATGGGTTTTGGTGATGGATGGGTTCCTGGTGAGGAGAACATGGTGCACGTAAAACATGGCCCCAGATGAACGCCTCTGACGCCGCCCCCATTGCCGCTGTGTTCGGACCCCAAACCCGGCTCCACGTCCAATGGTTATCATTTCCCCCATTGAGACAGATAAATGCATCACTGCTGCCATGAAGAGCAGCCTGTTAGGGTGAAAAGCCACAGACAGTCGTCCTCAGGGGATCACGGAGGCGGTGGACATCATTCGCATGGAGTCTCTGAGGCGCTTTGGGATGGCTCTTGAAAGCTCCCAGGGGAAATGTAAGAATCCATTATGGCCTCAGCGACTAATGCAACCCCTGCGTCTGACTTTCAGCCCAGGCACAAAACACATATCAAAGAGGCTGATGCTACAGCTACAAATTTTCCACTTTTGGGGGTGGTGGTCTCTCTCTCTCTCTCTCTCTCTCTCTCTCTCTCTCTCTCTCTCGTTCTTTCCCTCACTCTCTTTTTGTAGCCATGGCAACAAATGCAGTGTAAAATTGCCAGCTTCCAGCTGAGGGAGGCTGGAGGTAGACCTCAAGCCCAGGCACACATTCGTCAATGCGAGAGACAGAGAACGGGGACCACAGTGAGGGCCTGATGGTTTTCAAAGAGGCAAACTGCTCTGACAGGGCCATTGTAGCAAGTGGCAGCCCAGAGTGTCATGTGCAGGCTGCTGGGAAAAAAACCACTAAACCATCACTCGGGGTCTGAAGAATTGCTTAATATGCCCGCCCCACCATCCTTCTTTGCATCTACTCTCCTGTGGGGAGTGCCTCAGAATATGTCGGTCAGAATTCTGTCTGTATTGTGGGTGACCGGCCACTGAGTGTGCATTGTGCATGATCCAACAGACCCAGCTGTCTGTTGGGTGTATGACATGTCCAGGCCTACATGCCCTTCACTGCTGGTTCAGGCATACACCAGGATGCATAACAGGCATCTCTATCAGGTCCTTGCTTACTTTTTGGTCTGTAACCTTGTGAACAAGAATGATGAGCTGGGATTAGCATCTCTCCCAAAGGCCAAACCATACGGATGTCTACAGCTGAAGGGAAGAGAAGAATATAAAGTATCCTATACCAATCTACTTGTGCCCAACCCAACCAACCCATCACCAAACCTGTCTTCTTAGTTCCTAGGTGTTGTGCGGTTGGTGGCAGAAAGTCAACCATCAGGCCATATACATACACTGGAACATGTGACATGACATTTGAAAAGCCATGAGGAGAATCACAACTGTCTGTAGCAGTTTATAAACTGCTACAGTTTATTAACTGTAGATTGAAGTTTATAAAAGGATGCACGGTGTGGACAAAGGAAAAACTGTTTTCCCTATCACACAACACTAGAACTTGGGGGCACTCCATGAAACTTTGGGGTGCTAGATCTCTAACCAATAAGAGAAAGTACTTTTTCACCCAGAGGACCACTGGTCTGTGGAACTCCCTGCCAGAAGAAGTGGTGACAGCTGTCAACTTTGACAGCTTTAATAATGGATTGGACAAGTTCATGGAGAACAAGGGTATCAATGGCTATCATTATGGATGCCTAAGGACAGCCTCCGGGTTGGAGAGAGAGGCAGGATATCCCTCATCTGCTTGGGAATACCCTGAAACAAATGGTGAGCCACTGTGTGGGACAGAATGCTGGACTGGATGGGCTGTGGTCTGTTCCCAGCAAGGCTGGTCTTACGTTCTTATGATTTTAGGATTAGGTGCCTAAAGATCATGAAACACACAGAGTCATTAAACCCCTTTTTCTCCTTTTTTCTGAACCATGGGATAGAGGGGTGATTCTGAGGAAAGCATTGGTCCAAGTGCTGAAGATGTGGTAAGAATGGCTTGGTGCTTCACGAGGAAAGCCCCACCCCCCCCAAAAAAGGCTAAGAAGGCGAAAGGATGCATGGAGGAGTGAAACTTTTTAAAGGAAGCACTGGACACCTGGGGAAAATGTTCAAGTTCCTTTATGCTACAGCTGCAGGTGGGGAGGGAAGTGGATCTGTTTGCCTGTATCATAACTTTCTGCATGACTCCACAACTTCAACATTTAAAATATGGTGAAGATTCTATTAGGAAGATGGACCTCAGGTTTAAGCACATTCCTTAAGTGATTTAAAATCTATGTGTAACCTGCAGTTTCAACTTCAGCCACTAGATGCTAGATGTTCTTTAAGCCAGGGGTGCCCAAACTTTTTGTAAGGAGGGCCAGATTTGGTGGCTGAGATGTGTCAGGGGCCGGTTGCTCCCTGACCCTGCCACCCCAATGCAAGCCCCACCCACTGACCCTTTGCAACCCCACCCGCAGGAAGGAAGGCAGGGACCAAGGGAGGGAGGGAGGAAGGTGGAAACCAAGAGAGGAAGGGAGGGAGGTGGGGAACAAGGAAGGGAGGGAGGGAGGAAGGTGGGGACCAAGGGAGGGAGGAAAGAAGGAAGGAAGGTGGGGATCAAAGGAAGCACAGGGAGCCGTGGCCACAGGTCGCCCCTTGGAAGGGGCAATCTGTGAGACCTTGCACCCCCCCAAGCTCCCCAGCGGTGGTGACAGCTTGCCCGCCAGCCCACCCCAAAGCTCCTTGGCGGTGGCAGAGGCCCGCTGGCCTGCCCACCCCAACACATTCCCCTGCGGTGCCGGTGGTGGCAGACCGTCCATCCGCCCAGCGGTGTCAGTGTTGGTGGAAGATTTAAAAAAAGAAAGAAAAAGAAACATGGGGCGAAGGAGGGGGAGGGAGGGGCAGTTCAGCCAGCCACGAGCCACTAAGAATGGCCTGACGGGCCGGATTTGGGCCCCGGGCCGGACTTTGGGCAGGCCTGCTTTAAGCATTGCAGAGACACCTGTCAGCAAACTTTTGATAAATATGGAGGTCTTCCTTTTTATTATAGGACGCAGTGTGGCCCTACCATTGTCCAGTTGCTTCCAAAAGCAAGACAGCTGTTGTTTACTAATGGAGGAGAAAAGAGCGAGCAGAGGAAAAAGACTGAATGGACCTCAACATTTAAGGAGGGAAAGATCAGCAAGAAAGAAAATGGAGCAGGAAGAAGGAGAGGGAAAAAGCTGGGAAGTGAAAAAGGGCCAAAATAGATATTTTAAAATTTCCTCTCTCCTACAAAAGTGCTAATATATGACAGAAATCTATGTTGTACATTCCAATGTCTTTTCAAATTCTTTGACACCATTTAGCGCTGAGCGGGTAGCAAGAATCTTCAGTTCTAGGCTACGCCAGGGGTATCCCAGGAAAAGATGGCTCTGGGTATCCCACTATATTGTGTACAAAACTGATGGATCAAATGCTGAGTTCTTGTGTGTGAATGGATCTCTGGCTCTTACATTGCCACGATGCTTCTACGTTTACCGCTGCATTTCAAACTGCAGTACACAAGATCCTTAGAGTTTTAAGTGTTGGTTAGTACATGCAAGTAGCAGCATAAATACTTGAAAGTACTGTTCAACTGATCAAGTACTTCCATCTCTGGCAGGCTTAGGAGACCATCTCCATCTGTGACCACAAAGAGCTGCATTTGAAGAAGACAATGCTGGGCTAGACTGTGTGACTTTTGTGCCTTGATCACGAGCCAACTCCATATGTTCAGAAGTACGCAAATCAAAATCAACACCCAACCGCCGTTCCCTTTTGATGTAGCTCCTCCTGGACCTGTCGTCATCAACAACGGGCTTGTTTTTCAAACCTCCACTCAATTAGGATTGCAGACCCATTATAATGAAATTTGACAGCTATTGCCTACCATCTACTGAGCATAATGGGCTTAAAAATAGCAACTCCCATCCGCATAGGATCCACAGTGAAAGATGGAATGAAAGATTTCCTCTCCTGTTTTATTAGTCACTACAGGAGAACAGAAATGTCACAGCATTTGCCTGGAGCTTCTGAACAATGTACCTCATTTTCCCCTCTGAGGGCTTTACATTCTTTCTAAATTAAAGAAAAAGGCTCTGGGAAAGGGCAGGTCCCAGTAACCTTGGCTATTAAGAAGACCACAAGGTGGTCCGTTCTGACCTTGAACTCACAGAAAAGGATATTTCCGATGGCTCTTTGACTATTATGGAAAGGTTACTGGGCTCAGCTCCCAGGAAGTAAGGGAAAAAACAAGTTATCTAACACTTTGATGTCATTTACCTGGTAGGATCCAGTGAATGCTTCTTTCGCTCTTTTAGATTGAACATTGATTGTGAGTGGCAAATAATAATGACACCCTTCGTGACCCCGTCAGAAAAGTGAGCTTTGTATCCCAAGAGTCATCCTCGTTAATATAGACAAAATCAAGCACAATCCTGCCCAAATGGGCTTGTTTGAGTCCTGTGGATTTTAATGAGAAATTTAAGCACACACTTAACATTGCCTGCACTGGTTCTTCCAATGAAGCAATTAGGATGAGTTAGGGTTAACACTAATGATGTGTGAGGGTTCCTGTGATTGGGAATGTGATGGCAGATGTCCTTGTCTGGGCAGGGGATCGGGAAGATTGGTTTCTATAAAAGTTAAGTCTAGGCTGTGTTGTGTCTGCCAAGTCCCACAAAGCTGTTAAGGAGCATCACGATTAAATGTGGACCCTGTAGATGTTGGTGGATCACAAGTTTCTCACAATTTGCCTTACGAGGAGCCGCTTAAGGAGCTGGGAATATTTAGCCTTACAAAAAGAAGGCTGAGAGGGGATATGATAGCCATGTTTAAATATTTGAAAGGACGTCATATTGAAAAGGGGACAAGTGTATTTTCCATGGCTTCAGAGACTAGGACTCAGGGCAATGGTTTCAAACTACAGGAAAACATCAGGAAGAACTTCCTGAGGGTTATTGCTGTCCGGCAGTAGAAGATGCTGCCACAAAGGAGGGTGGAGAGGCAGAGGGTGGATGGCCATCTGTCAGAAGCACTGCGATGGGGGCTCCTGCGTGGCGGGGTGTGTGTGTGTGCGGACTGGATGGCCCTAGATATGGGCACAAAACAAAAAATGAAGTGCTGTTTCATCATTTTGTTATGTAGTGAAATATTTTTTTATGAAATGAAACAGTAGAATGTGTTTTTGTTACAAAATGAAACGAAACACCATTTTCCCTCTAGGAACAAAACAATTTGTCCTAGAGGAAATGGCGGGGCAGCTTTCTCAAGCTCTTCCCTGTAAGTCCCCGAAATTTGGAGAGTTTGGGGAGTCAGAGGGCTGAGTTATTAAGGTCCAAAGGGGGCACCCCTAGGAAAAAGCCATTCTAATTGAATCAGGATTCGGAAGCGAAGCCGCTAATCACTGAGTGTGGGGCATATTGCGGTTTCCCGATTCAATTGGAATGAGGAAGCTCCCTGCCACTTTGGTGCCTCAAGGACACAGGGGAGTATAGCGTTTCATTTTGTTTTGCAATGAAACTACTTTAAAAATTCCTTACTAACAAAATGATATGAAACTGCTAAAGAAACAAAACAAAACAAAACATTATATTTCCGTGTCGTGCCTATTTCTAGATGGTCGTTGAGGGCTTTTCCAACTCTATGATTCTATGATTTTATGATTCTATGATTCCAACTGGCATCTATTCCCACTACCCAGTCAAAGACAGCTGGTAATATTAGACCAACAAGAAAACAGACATGGTTGATACATAATTTATTTCTTAAGATGGTATATGGTTGTGCAAGGAATGACCAGAAGCAAAACCCATTTACTATTACTGGAAAAAAATGCCATTTTGGCATAATAATTAATAGAGATGGGCACGACTCATCGAAATTTTCGTTTTCGTTTTTGTTTTTTCATTTCGTTTCGCAACGAAAACGAAAACGAAAAATTTTTCAGAAGCAAAACGACAACGGAAACGAAACAAAAAAATTTGCCGTGTTTTTCGTTTTCGTTACGGCAGACACATTGCATTGAAAAGAATGCTAACGAAACGAAAATTTTTCGTTTTCGTTTGTTTTTTGTTTCATTTTGTACGAAAATGAAAACGAAAAATGTGCAAGAAAACCCCCGAAAAACAAAAACGAACCGAAACGGACCCCCTAAACGAAAAACGAAAAATTATTTTTTTGAGTCGTGCCCATCTCTAATAATTAACAAATTATTAAGAAACGGTTGCCCTCAGTCTCAGGCAGAGCTGCTGAGAGATGATAGGGGGTTCTCACTTTCCTTGTTATTTTATGATTTGTTACTCTGCTCATTACTTCCTCAATGATTTCCCATTACTAGTAAGAGAATGAAATTCTAAGCTTTTATGTCAAGATGGTCTAAAAATGTCTTGAAATGAGCCTTGAAAGGAATGATTGGAAGCAACTGTTGAAAGTTGCTTATCACACCCATGGGATATCTTAGTTTTTCCTCACAACATTGCTTTGGGAATGGAGTTTCACAACACCCTTGTTACTTCAGGAAGGGAGGCATCCCCACGCTGTTCCTTCTAACAGGTTATTTTCAAGCTCGGCATCTGATCCATTTAAAATGGAGACCAGGGAGTGTGGGAGTGCCGTGAAATAATCTCTCTCTCAGCAGCTGTGTACTCTATATTGGTGCAATGACCCAAATGCTGTGGTTGTATTAGCAGATACCATCTACACTTTAATGGAGCTCAGCTGACAGGATTAGCCACCTGTAATGTACTTCAGGCTGTCAGGCAATAGAGAAAAGTGCGAGGCCATTACAAGTTATAGGCATCAATTCTGTATAAGTGAAGAGGTATTTCAGATTCAAAACATTTCAGATCTAATAATGGGAAATTATCTTGATGGATCCCCTTCAGATGGAAGAAAAAGGGGAAGAGGGAGAGAACAGCCAACTCAACTAGAAGATGAAGGGTGGAGGAAAGAGGAAAGATTCACAGATTACCCCCTCTAGAATCCATAGGAAATTAAATTGGAAGAGGGAATTTACACATCTAATTGAAAAAAAACTTGAAAATTGAAAGCCAACAAGGGAAGAGATATGAACTGTGTCAAAGAGAGATGCTAAAACCTGACCTTCTCATTGTCCAGAATTCTCTAGCTGTCATTGCCTCCCACATTTTTGCAGCCCCCAAATAGTGAGCTTGTTGTTTCTGGTATCTTGACTGCCTTCTGTAACTGAATTTGTCTTTTCACAGTTTATACACACAACCATACAGGGAACAGGACACATTACAGATCACTAATGCAACTGGCCACCCTCAATCAGAGGGTGGATAGAGGGAAGCTCTTCTCCCTCTCACAAAATACCAGAACTAGGGGACATACACACAAATTGAGGGCTGGGAGAGTAAGAACAGACAAAAGAAAATATTTTTTCACCCAGCGCGTTGTTAGTCTGTGGAACTCCCTGACACAGGATGTGGTGATGGCATCTGGCCTGGATACCTTCAGAAGGGGATTGGACAAATTCCTGGAGGAAAAGTCCATCACAGGTTACAAACCATGAGGGAGATGTGTGTAATCTCCAGGCTTAAAACTGGGATACTTCAAGGGCCAGATGCGGGGGAGTGGGATCAGGAGACAGGGGAGTGGTATCTAGTCTCATGCGCTCCCAAACGCATCTGGTGAGGCCACTGTGAGATACAGGAAGCTGGACTAGATGGGTCTTTGGCCTGATCCAGCATGGCTTTTCTTATGTTCTTATGTGACTTACAGCAGTGCATTACAACAGCCATGCATAAGCACCGCTGTGTCACTGGCCCTGTTGCATCTTCCACATCAGAATTAATGATGCACATAAACATATTGATAAAACATGCCCAGCCCCTTCTCCACAAGCACTGTCCAGTTTCAGCCCTTTCGGGGAGAAAAGGGGATATAAATATTTTTTTAAAATAATAAATAAATTGGGATGTTAAAAGGTTTTCTATCTGCATTTTAAGAAGCAACTTGATCTAATATCTATCTATCTATCTATCTATCTATCTATCTATCTATCTATCTAATTTTTTAAATTTTTATTAAAATTATAAAACTACAATACAAAAGGTAACAAATATATACAGTGAAGGGGAAGAAAATGAACAAAACTCAAGCAAAATAGGACCAAAATAAACTACCTCATGCAACCTACCCCCAATTGGGGACTTAAATAAAATTACAACTCTTATGTAGAAATGGGCACAAAACACCAAAATGGCATTTCATTTTTTAATTTTTTTTATTTCATTAAAAATGAAATGATTTTTTTTAAAAGATTCAATTCATTTTTCATTTTTTAATTATTTTTTAAAACCACGGGCCAGGTTGGCGTGTTTTATTTATTTATTTATTTATTTATTTATTTATTTATTTATTTATTTATACTCATGTCAACCAGCTGGCCTGCGGGCCAGGTTGACTTTTTTATTTTTATTTTTATTTTTTTACTCAGCCAACCAGATGACCAGCTGGCCCGCTGGCTGGGTCGATGCGTGTTTTTGTTATTTATTTTATTATTCAAGCGTGAGGCCTCCTGTCGGCCTTATAAGCCCTCCCTACAGGGGCTGGTCAGCGGCAGTGGCAAGGCCCAGGCCAGCATTCAGGTAGGAGAATATGCTGGAAGGGGGGGGGATGAAAAATGAAATGAAATGAAATGAAATTTTTTGTTTTGTTTTGTTTTTCTTTGAGGGGGCAGTTCATTATTTGTTTTGTTACCTAACAAAATGAAAAACGAATAAAGAAATGATTTTTTAATTCATTTTGAGCCCATCACCATCATTCCTGCCCCCCGCCACCGCTGATGACCCTGACCCCGCCGCTGCCCCATCACCCTTGCTGCCCTCGCCCCCAGCCCTGCCCCCCCACTGCTGCCGATCCCGACCCCCCTGATCCCGCCATCCCCATCCCCATTGCCCTTGTCGCCCATGCCGCTGCCGACCCCGACCCCGCCTCTGCCATCCCTGCCCCCCCCCACTGCTGCCGATCCCGACCCCCACCACCACCATCTCTGCCAACCCCATCACCGAGTTTGGGGTCGTGGGGTCAAAAAGGTTTGCCATCCCTGGGCTAAACATTCCTAGTTCCCTAAGTTGTTCCTCATAAGACATTTCTTCCAGACCTTAAACCATCCTGGTTGCCCTCCTCTGTTGTCAACAGAGGTTGCCAACATCCTTTTAAATTTGAGGCGCATATAACTGGACGCAGTACTCCAGGTGGGGTCTGACCAGAGCAGAATAGAGTGGTGCTATCACTTCCCTTGATCTAGACACTATGGTTCTGTTGATACAACCAAGAATCACACTGCTGACTTGTGTTCAATTTGTGGTCTACCCAGACTCCCAGATCCCTTTCACAGGTACTATTTTCCAGCCAGGTATCTCTCATCCTATATCTGTGCAATTCATTCTTTTTACCTAGATGCAGCACCCTACACTTCTCTCTGTTGAAATCCATAACGTTAGCTTTGGCCCAGCACTCTAATCTGTCAAGGTCCTTTTGGATTTTCATCCTATCCTCTAGGGAATTAGCAACCCTTCCTAATTTGCTATCATCTGCAAATTTAATTGGCATACTCTCTATTCCTTCCTCCAAGTCATTAATAAAGATATTGAACAGCACTGGACACAGAACAGAACTCTGGGGCACCCCACTGGTCACGTCTCTCCAAGCTGAAGAGAGGCCATTTATGATCACCCTTTGGGTGGGATCAGTCAACCAATTACAAATCCACCTAACAGTAGCACTATCTATCCCACTTTCTACTAACCTCTTATCGAGAATACCATGAGGAACCTTATTCAGGTAGAGGAAGGTGCAGGATAGGGGAATGAAAAATGAAATGAAACAAAATGAAAATTTCCATTTTTTTTAAATTTCATTTTTCTTTGAGGGGGTATTTTGCTTTGTTACCTAACACAATGAATAATGAATGATGAAATGAATTTTTTATTCGTTCCGTGCCGATCTCTACTCTTATGGTATTGATCCTCCAGAAATACATTGAATCTTCTCTTGAAGTATACCCTTTACCTTTTTGAAATACATATACCAACAGTTTATTCCATATTCCATTAAAATCGTTAGACTTTCTCAAGCCTTATCTATCTATCAGCCCTTCTGCCTCTCTTCCTTCCTTCCTTCCTTCCTTCCTTCCTTCCTTCGTTCGTTCCTTCCTTCCTTCCTTCCTTCTATCTATCTATCTATCTATCTATCTATCTATCTATCTATCTATCTATCTATCTATCTATCTATCTATCTATCAGCCTGCCTGCCTGCCTGCCTGCCTTGTTTCCAAATTAGAACCCTGTAGAAATTGTCTTTCCTGATTCTGATTTGAACTATCCATCCCCACCTCTCCAACTATTGCACTGACTGAGCATTAGTTATTCCCCTGGCTTTCACACTTCTACCAGTGCTGCAAGACCATTCTCAGCTCAAACATATTTGCAGATATGTACCTACATCAAACGTATGCTCAAAAATATGCATTATAAGAGAACAGTCTGCTTCAAAATGCATTTAATGGGAGATAAAATATGCCGTGCCTCTTCTAACAAAAACAATAGCACAAGGACAGTATAAGTTTGCTTGGGAGTCATGGGGAAAAATCCATTGTGGATTTTCTTTCCTGACAGTTAGAACATAAGAACATAAGAACAAGAAGAGCCCTGCTGGATTAGGCCAAAGACCCATCTAATCCAGCTTCCTGTATCTCACAGTGACCCCACCAGATGTGTCTGGGAGCGCACGAGACTAGATCTCTGTCTCCTGATACCACTCCCCTGCATCTGGTCTTTGAAGCATCCCCGTTTTAAGCCTCCACCATGGTTTGTAACCTGTGATGGACTTTTCCTCTAGGCCAGATGCCATCACCACATCCTGTGGCAGGGAGTTCCACAGACTAACAACGCACTGGGTGAAAAAAGTATTTTCTTTTGTCTGTTCTTACTCTCCCAGCCTTCAATTTGGGTGTATGTCCCCTAGTTCAGATATTTCGTAAAAGGGAGAAGAGCGTCCCTCTATCCACTTTACTCATGCCCTGCATTATTTTGTGTGTCTCAGTCATACCCCCCCCAGCACCTTTTTTCCAGACTAAACAGCCTCAAGTGTTTTAGCCTTTCTTCATAAGGGAGGTGCCCCAGCATTGTTACTCTCTTCTGCAACTTTTCCAGTTCCAGTTGCATCTGAGAGCCCCTAAGATGACAAATGGCATTCTGGTGGATGAGTTAGATGTTCTAGCAATTCACCACTTTCCAAGAGCTTCCCTGTTGTTCTTTTTAAAAGAAAGTTGGCAACATTAGGTATCTCGGGCTAGATGAGATGGCATCACAGGGAAGTTCTAATGCAGTCCATCTCAACTTTGGGTTCTCCAGATGTTCTTGGACGACAACTCCCAGAAATCCTGGCTGGTACAGCTGGTGGTTAAGGCTTCTGGGAAATTTGGCTCAAGAATCCTTGGGGACCCAAGGTTGAGATTGACTATTCTAATGTTGGCTTACCATTCTGAAAGATAAATCATGAGTATTCCAAAAGTTGTTGATGTCGCAGTCTTTCGGGATGACATGGGAACCCAAGTATCTCACAGTGATGGAGGAGAAGTCAATGTTTATTTTTTTTAAAAAAATGCTTCCTCCTGCCTTACCTGCAATAGTAGCAATCACCAGAAAGGCACAGAATCAAGGATGAGTTGACCAAATAAACAAGCAGGAGCCTTCCGTTCACGTCAAAGACTCTTCTTTCTGAAAATCTGAACTGGTTTTGATGGCCTTGCTGGGCCAGGTCAGGAGTGCCTGAAGGAAGACGGCTCTCCTTCACCTGTCAGAAGGCATTCCCATATGAAATACCATTTTCTAAGGGGGAAAGGAGCAGGCACTTCAAATTGGCTCATTAGTCGGGGAGCATTTGCATGCCAACAGCCAAAGGCAAAGGATGACCTTCCATTGCTGCATCACAGGGGGAAAAATGTTTTCTCTTCAGGGTGGGAGAAATCAGCAGGAGATGAAAGCTGCCGACATTCAAAATGAGGCTTCAGTGGTTGCTCAGATTCATTGTGGAGTAATATGTCCAGGCAAATGCACAGCAAGGATGGGGGAAGCAAACCAGAACTTGGTAAGAGTTATCTCCATGGAGGACATGTCAGAAAGCAATGTGAGCTAGTGAAGCAAGTCTGTTGTGCTGATAAATCTACGGGAAAAGGTCTCTATACCCAGGGGTCCTGCGATCTTCCTCTGAAATGGAGACTGGCAATGACATCATCCTTAGAAGTTACACAATACTGTCATTTGTTACTTAAGCGTCTGGTTGTGGGTTTTGGAGATGGATATTTTGCATGTGTGTGCTTCCTCTGAGAGTGGTGGTGAACTTTCGGCACTCTAGATGTTTTGGACCACAGCTCCTAGAATTCCAAGCCTGTATTGCCAATGACAAAGGACTATGGGAGTTGTGGTCCAACACATCTGAAGGTTCACCGGAATCACCGCCACTAAGCCAATTTTTTTTAGCTTGTGCACTAAAACTCTGAGGGCCTAAAAGTGTTCTGCTTATATACCGCCCCATACCACTACAAGTAGTCTCTGGGCGGTTTACAATTTTAATTACAGTGTGCAGGCTACACATTGCCCCCCCCAGCAAGCTGGGTACTCATTTTACCGACCTCGGAAGGATGGAAGGCTGAGTGAACCTTGAGCCTGCTACCAGGGATTGAACCCAGGTCGCGTGAGCACAGTTTTACCTGCAGTACAGGTATTTAACCACTGCGCCATGAGGCTCAGTGGTTAACAGAGATAGATTTTGAGATTTTGGGGGGACTACATGTCCCATAATTCTCAGAGACCAGCTCAACAGCTGGACAACAAACTCTGGCTCACCTGGGAGAAGGGCCCTAATTGGGAGCCTTTGAGGCCTAGCTTCCTGTTCAGAAAGACAGTTCCCGGTTAACACCAGGGCAAGAAGAGGAAGCTTGGACTGCTCTTTCTCAGAGGGCAGCCAGGGAAGAGCAGGGGTAAATCAGCAAAATGGAAGGAATCAACAAAGGCAAAAAAGATGTTGGCCAAGTGTCAGAGGTGGGAAGAATTAGAGGCAAGGGACAATCGCCTTAGGCTGCCAAACTGATATCCACTCTTGTCACAGACAAGATTGCTGTTGCTTCCAGACCTTGTTGCCTACACAGATCCAAAGCAAATGTCCATAGTCTCGAGGGTTGGACATTCTGGAAACAAAAGCTCTTTCCAAAATTAATATGAAAGAATAGCTATTAGCATCCGTGGGAAGTCACGGGGAGGTGGAGAACTCAGCTTCTCACAGCTGTTTGACATCATCTGTCACCACCTTCCATGGTCCAGTGGTCGAAGAAAACATGGGGAACTTCATTTCCCAGTATCTCCAGCTGGGCTGAGAAAGTATCACTATCACAACCATGATAGCTGTATCTGCCAGAGCTAAAAATAATGGTGTAGACCAGTGGTTCTCAACCTGTGGGTTTTCAGATGTTCCTGGACTGCAAGTTCAAGAAACAGTGAGTGGTAGAAGCTTCTGGGCGTTGCAGTCCAGGGACATCTGTGGATCTGAGAACAACTGGTCTGGAAGATCAACCTTGGGTATACAGATGTTCTTAGATTAAAATTCCCAGAAACCACCACTAGCTGTGCTGGTCAGGATTTCCAGGAACTGTAGTCCAAGGACCGAATTGTAGATATGCTATTACTTTTCAGGACTCAGATGTCCTTGTGTCAACAGAGTAACATTTAGTGGTCAACTTTGAAAAGTATTCCTGAGTCTATATTTTCCCTATGTCTAAGTGCAAGGGGCAGGGACACAATAAAAAAATTAAAATGAATGCACTGGCAACAGATTACTAACAGTAGTTGTGAGAAAGAAGCAACAACAATGAATCACGTTCATCGGCAATCGAAGCAGGAACACCAACAAGCTGGCTTTTAAAATAATCTTTTGTGAGAATATGCTCCAAGCCATTATTGTCAATCAATTTTCAAGGGATAAAAGAAAGGGGATTCTCTCCCCCCCTCACAGCTCTGGAGGCCAAACACTCAAGTAGTATCTGTGAATACTGCAAAGGATGTTCTGTATTCAAAATGAAGTGGGTTCAATAAACCTATACCTGTGCACCTGGAGGTTTCTTGCCTTTACAAAAAAAAAACTTAGTGCTTATCCATTTTAATTTATATTGGCTTAAAATAGCCTAATAAAATATCGCAGGATGGCAGTATATGAAAAAAGGCCCCCTGGGGTAAGGGGAGAAAGGCCTGTTTCAAGCCTCCCTTACTTACTGGCGCTGCCCCAAACGGGCCTGTGAGGGCCTTCCTGAGCCTTTGGGGGGGGCAAAGGCCTGGGAAAGCCCTCGCAGGCCTGTTTGGGGCAGTGCCAGGCTGGGGGTAAATACAAAAGCCCCCAGCTAGGCACCTCAGGCCTGACCCAACCTGCATCCACATATCGCGGATTTTCAATTATTGCGGGTTGGGTTGGGTCCCTAACCCTCCGCAATAGGCGGGGGGATCATTGTATTGGTTTTCTCCAGATTATTCCATAACAGCTATTTTTAAATGCAAATACTCTTTCCAGAATAATCCCTGCGTCAATATAGTTGTTCCTCTTTGATGCTATGTTCTCCTAACTTAGATTCCTCCTTTCTCACCTATCCATTCCTTAGCCCTTGTCTTGATTTCTATAGGACATGAAAAGTCAGACTTGTCACATTGGGGACTCAACTCAGATTTGACTCAGAATCCACCCACCCTATTATTCGTACACAAGTCACTGGGAATGTTTAGCCTTATGGTTGAGAAGGTTGAGAAGGTTGAGAGGGGATACGATAGCCATGTTTCAATGTCTGAAACAATGTTATATCAAAGAGGGAACAGGTTTGTTTTCCATGGCTTCAGAGACTGGACTCAGAACAATGGTTTCAAACTGCAGGAAAAGAGATTCAATTTGAACATTAGGAAGAACTTCCTGATGATTACAGCTGTCCAGCAGTGGAGGATGCTGCCTCAAAGGAGAGTGGTGGAGTCTCCTTTTTCTTTAGAGGATTTTAAGCAGAGGCTGGATGGCCAATAGTGGGGAGCACTGGCAGGGGGTTGGACTGGATGGCCCCTTGAGGTCTCTTGCAACTCTATGTTTCTATTGTTATACTTGGAACTCAGCCACTGCTCCTCTTTTTTTCTGGATAAAATGCTTGTATTTACCAGAGAATCAGACTTGGGGTTTGTGACTTGGTACCAAAGATCTGGGATCAAAGGCTCAGATTTGGACATGGGACTTAGACTGCCATCCCTGATCATAAGCAAGGAGTGGGGTGGACATGAGAGAGGAATTTCCAAAGCTGTTGGCCCACATTTCCCTTCAACCTCCTTCAGTGTAGAAAATGAAAGATTGTGAGGCTGAACTTGGACAACATCTGGAGCCCTTACCACAAGTCCTTCAAGCTTGCAATTAGCCTACAGGGTAACCTCACTGCATTTGATCTGGATGTTGAGTCATGGCAACTGGACTTCTTGTGAGCAAAATGTTTCGCTGCTCATCAGTCTGAGGAAAGTTAGTGGTGAGGCCTCTAATTTATAGTTCATCTTGATTTCACATCACCCTGGTCTAAATAGTCTCATTAAGTGGACAGTGGCCTGAACAGGCTCATTAGATGTACAATGGCCTGGGGTGCATGAATGTCCCACCCATGCAAACCTATTCAACCCTTCCCAACACGCATTAGCTATGGGTCATTAGCTGTGGCCTTGCTGGTAGAGGTGTGAAGTGCTTCTGATTTGTCAGGGGAATGATGAAAAAGCAGTATGATAAGTGGCAGACAGATTGTGCCTGAGTGCACCACTTCCGTTGAGAGAGAGGTTTTCAATACACACATGAATGGCTTCCCTGATCTCTCTCTCAAACCACCTATCTTCTCTGTCGAATATGTGTACATCCTTGTCTTTGAATGAATGTCTTTTGTCCTTGAAATGAAGGTACACTGCTGATTATGGTTCTGAGCTGTTGCTCCTGCTGTGTTGGGCCATCCTCTTGTTTAGTGGCTGTTTGATTTCTCCTTTTCAGGTCTACCTAATAAGCCTATTCAGACCAAGGTGATGTGAAATCAAAGTGAACTATAAATTGGAGTCCTTGCACCAATGCTCCTCAGACTGATGAAGCGGCTTGGATAAGTAGCAAAATGTTTCAATCTCACAAGAAAAGAAGTCCAGTTGCCATGACTTAACTTCCAGATAACCTCACCTGAATGACTGAGATTCTTCACAGACCTACAGTACTTGCTATATGTCTGTATTTTGCACATTTGTTTTCATTTCATACTTCTTTTAAGTATGTAGATGGACCCCTGCCTGAGAGCAAAAGACAAGGGGAGGAAAAACAAGGAAGAAAGGAAGGTAATTAAAACATGACTTCAAGAGGTATAAGAACCCACTCCCATCAACAAAATTGACAAGACTTCCCCCAATGCAAAAGGTCTGTCACAGCAGAATTTGACATATGTAAAGCAACAAGGATTAGCAATTTAGCACCCAAACAGGTAAAGTGAAACCAAATGCTTAGTATCCTGAAGCCCACATTTATTGTTAATTTTATAAGCATACCCATTCTTACTGTGGCTGTAATCTCATTGAGTGTCTGTTGCACTGGTAGTGAGATATTTCATGAAACTGGTCACATGAGAGAGAGCAGGATGGAGTAGGTGGGTGCTTCAGTGATTTTCTTTCCACTATGTTCTTAAGAAACAAGATCCCAGCCATTAAATCTGGAGATTAAGACTACTGGCATTACTGGTTCAGGTAGGTGTAAGGGGATATTAGCAGCATCACAGCATCCTGGAATAAGGCCACTGGGTCCAACCCTCTGCCCGAGGCAGGAATACAGATCAAAGCAGATCTGCCAGGTGGTTGTCCAAATTTCTCTTGGATGCCTCCAGTATTGGAGCACTCACCACCCCTTGAGCTAATGGATTCCATTGCCGTACTACTCTAACAGTTAGGAAGTTTTCCGGATATTCAGCTGAAATATCAGGAACTATCAGGAAAACACCTCTTGAGCTAATGGCTTCTCTTAACTAGAGCTTGTTGTGAGTTCTGCACTCAGGGATGACCAAGAAGAGATACTGCCCCTCCTAGTGCTTCCTGAGAGCTGCAGTCTGTCTGCTCATTAGGCTCTTTGAGAGGGTGCCTCCTTACTCTCAGGAAGCATCATGGCAACTTACTTTTAAAAAATTGACAATATGGGACAAATACAAGAGAAGGCCATGTAGCCTGCAAGGTAGACCTTTCTACAGATGAGCAAAAGAAAAAAGAAAAACAAGGGGCTCTGTAGACATGTGTTGGTGGAATGGAGCTTCCAAAATTCTGCATGAGGAATTCCTTGAGTTCAAAACTTCGAAAGAACGCAGCCATACTTTGCATTCTCCCAGTCACTAAGAAATAATCATTGTATTCCACCATCTACCCCACACTATGGACAATGGTGCCCCTGATGTGGCAAAACCACATTGGCTGGCTCTTACTATGAACTCTACAGGAGTGGAACTATCCATGTTAGGGGAAGTACCTTGGATAGCTCCTGGAAACTTGAGACCAAAACCCAGGGCACAGTCGGAGCCATTGTGTCACTGAGTTTGGCAACTTGGCAAGCCTAAACATCATCTCTCCCATCAAATTCTAGCACACACCCAACTGAGCAGCCCAGCAGCTGATAACAAAAGTAGGAAATTAATTTCTCTTGAGGACGCCTCCACTCCCACTGCTCTGGGATGATCCTGTTCATTTTTTCCCCAGCAGCTATGTAAATACGCACCTACTTCTTTTTTACACCCTGACATGGCAAGGTTACTTGTCAGGAAATTCATTTCCTTGGGACCATGGCTTGATGGATTATAGCCATTAATAACCTTCACGAAGAGAAGAAGCACTACTGATCATTAGAGAGAAAGAGACTCTTCTGCCAACGTAATCCTAACAAGGCTGTATGGTGCATCAGTGGGAATGGTGTTTAATGCCAAGGATCAAAAGGTTTGGATCGGCAGCTATTAGAACTGAACCACTTAAGTTATCGTACTTTTGTGCCTAAGGGGTTGGGAGACAAGTGCCTTATACAAAACTCAGCTCCTTCTCTGAGGCTTTTGAAAGCCAACCCATTCTTTCTTTTGTCAAGTTGGTTTTAGCAACCTCATGCCATATTGCTCTTATCAGTGATGGGGAAAACTAAGGTGAGGTTCTATTACTGTATTCTCCAAATAGGAGAATAGACTTTCCTTACTGAATTGCAAGTAACACAGGCCAAATGGGGACATAATGCACTTGAGGCCAAGCAGTCTGATTTCTCCCCAAAGAGAAGAGTGTCCACCTTGCAACAAGGATCTGCACACCAAAAAAGTCAGCAGAATAACTTAAAGGATATTGTGCACACAAAACAGTACAAACAGGTGGATAACACTCCATCATGGAGTGGTTGAGTTGTAAAGGGGTCTATAGGGACATCGAGTCCACCTACTGCTCAGTGTAGGAATTCAAATCAAAGCAGATCTGATGGCTGCCTAGTTTTCTCTTGAATACCTCCCATGCTGCAGCCTCCTGAGGTCAGGAGTTCCATTGTCATACTTCTCTAACAGTCAGGAAGATTTTTCTGATATTCAGCCGAGATTTAGCTCCCTGTAGTGTGAGCCCATTATTATGTGTTCTGCCGTCTGGCCTGACTAAGAACGGATCCTTCCCCCTCCTCTGGATGACAGTATTTCAAGTATTTGAAAAGTGCCATCTTATCTCCACTTTCTAAAGACTAAGCATACCCAGTTTGTTCAATCTTTCATTCTAGAGCATCACTTCCTGCCCCTGATCATCCTCGTTGTCCTCCTTTGAACTTCTTCCAATTTGTCAGCATCCTTCCTGAACTGTGGTGTCCAGAACTGGATGCAGGACTCAAGAAGAGCCCTAACAAGTGCTGAATACAGAGGAACCGAGACGTCGTAAGTACAACTGAGACAGGTAAATAAGTAAGCACAGGAAGGGATAGGAGTGGGGAGAAAGGAAAATCTCTCTCTTTTCCTTTCACCTCTATCTAGATCTGCATTTCCCCATCCATCTCTTATAGTGGTTACAAAATTTGGCTAGATGTCTCTTAGGAAAGGAGATTGCTAGTGGGTGCATCTGTTTTGGCCAAGTATGTCATTTGGAGCAAAGCATGGAGTGGAGCAGCTGCCTATTGACTCCTGAGACTTCTTGAGGCATACTCCCTGGAAAGAGTGCAGTAAACTCTGGGGGCCTTTGATGTATTTTCCAAATGCCCCAGCAACCTAACACCTGAATCTCCCCTCCATCATGTTCTCTGAGGAAGATCTAGCATAGCAGAAGTCACAAATGACAACAGTGCTCAAATGATCTGGCTTCCTGTACAAATACCAAAACATTATGGTCTTTGGTTCCAGCTCTGGGTTGCCAATTCAACAGGCTAGCAAATTCTACGCTACTTTCTAACCCTTCCTTGGAGGTCCCTTACCTCAGCTTTCACACCTGATATCCCATAAGAATGGTATGCTACTGATATGACAACCCCAGAGGAATATGATTTCATTAACTCTGCAGAATGCGCAGGGCCCACCTTGTGAAGCAAACACATAAATATCTAATTTGTATAACTATAGACCCAGTGGAGTCTCACAACATGTGCTCATCATGGATTTAGGATTTTGCGGGCAGCATAGACCGCTATTACAAATGAGTAATTATTATGAGTTTCAGCATGCCATTGTTGACAGAAGAAGCATTATTGTTGATTGGAAATACTTAGAATGTTGAAAGCATCAAGGCAAAGTAGACTTCTGCTTCTCATATTTCTTTCTGACATGACTCCATCATCCCAATGTGACTTATCTGTTGTTCCCTAGTGGTGAATTCAATACACTCCACCAAATGGTAATGTTTGAGATTTATTACATTCTGGAGATCCATCAACAGCAGAAGTCCTTCAAGGTAGAAGTTAGCATAACCTTGTTGTAACAGATAAGGAAGGGAAATTGGCTTTTTGGAAGGTGGTACACAGAATCACCAGTGAAAGCCATCTTCAGTAGAAAGTGAAGAGTTCAGAAAGGCAGCTGCATTCATCTGTTTTCTGTCTGCACTTGATTTCAGCATAACAACATCTTATGATGCCTACGAGATGAGCACGTTTTTGCTTTGCATGATTTCTCCTTGACTGCAACCCATGTCTTCAGATGTCTTCAGATGACTGGGCAGTAGTCTCAGTAGGGTTGCATACATCCAAATTGTGTGTAGATAGAAATGCAGAAAGCCCACCATGATGAGGTTCTCCAAAGTGGTCATCTAACAGTCTTTGTGGAGGGGGGGATGACATGTACACCTATTCATTGTGGTCCTTAAGAGTTCTTCACTGCTCATTGGGAGACAAGCATATCTGAACTATGGCTAGTTCATCCAAGCCCAGTTTGGGACTTTCTGATGGAGAAAGGTCTTGGGTCTCAGCAGAGTAAACAAAACAGTCTGGCTTGTAGACATACATATTTGGTGCAGTATGGTGATCAAAGGTGAGAGGGAAGATACAATAGGGATGCAAAAATTAGAGGTAGAATACTCAACAGAGATGTGGTAATGCAATCCAATGCGTATAGATGAGCTGATGAATGCATGCAGTGTGATCAAATTACTTGGTCCCTCTTTAAGCCAGAGGAGATAGAAATGAACATTTGCATGTTTTAGGGTGATTTCATTCAGAAAACCATGCTAAAGAGAAAACAAAGCCATACCTTGGCCCCAGGCCCGTCAATGTCCCTCAAGCAAATTGGAAAAGCCTCAGGGTCCTAATTCAATTAGAGATGGGCATGGAACGGACATTTTTTCGTTTCCGTTACCATTTGTCGTTTCCGTTACGTAACGAAACGACAAACGAAAATTGTGATGAAAATGAAACGAAACGAACAGAACCATGAAAATTGTGGTTGTTACGTTTTGTTTCCGTTACTGGTGACGCGCAATGAAATGAGCTGTTTTAAATGTTAAAAAACGCCCTGGACATCCATAAAAACGCAGCGATAATTATTTATATTGTCTGATAATACCTACCAGGGGGGTTGGGGTCCTTAAAACGTTTGTTTTTGTCTTCTCCCATCATGATGTATTTTTCTTTTCCCTTTAAAATGGATGTCGCCACCAGCCACAAAATGGAGGCAAGCCATGTGATGTGAGATCATGTTCAACCAATAGCATGCCCAGGTTGCAGACTGGGCGGGCAGGTCTGGCAGCCACAGAGGGCATAAAAAGCTCTGGCAGCCTCCGTCCTCCTTGCAGTCTCTGGTGGGAGTTAGGGTGGGATTGCTGTCTCTGCGACTCTAGCTTCAGTCCTGCAGCCTCCCTGTGTGCGTGTGTGCTGCGTACCTCTCGGTGAGTACCCTCCCCTGCCCCGCAGTGCAGTCACTCTGCGGCTGCCTTGCACCCTGGGCAACGCCCGCCGCTGCCTTTGCAGCCTCCCTGCATACCTAGTCTATACTGTGTCTCTGCCAGCATCCATTTTTTTAGTGTTTTCCCTCTGGTCTGGGGCATTGGGGGATGCCTGCACACGGAAATGCTTTAAAAATCGCGCAAAAAGCGGGTAGAAACGACAAACGAAAAAATGAAAAATGGTAACAAAATTTTTCAAAAAATTCCCGACAAACGGAAATGAACCGAAACAGACCTCTCAACGACAAATGAAAAACCGAAACACCATTTTTCTGTTTCGTGCCCATCTCTAAATTCAATACACTAGGCAAGCCAGTCGCAACTGAAATTCAGCAACAGGAAAGAACTAGGACATTCCATGTCTGAGAAAACCTAAGCCAGCTGTTCGTACCCCTTGCATCATCTGGTGTTATACAGTCACCTGTGAAAATGGGTTTCACATTTGTCCACTTCTAGAAAATGAGAAGACCAGCCCTTGACATGAATGTAAATGAAACTCCCAGCAAGCCTTTTCTTGTCTTCTGAGAGATGCCGACATGATCTGCCAGAAGGGGGAAGCCTGCTGCCAGGATCCCTTATTTAAGAATATTGGCAGCTTAGTAAAGGTGCCTAATTTGAAGAAATGCAAAAATAATCAGCAATGGGCAGAGTCAAAAAAAGGCTGAAGGAGAACGGCTTCAGTCCTGCTGTGTGGGGTGGCTTTTAGCTATTCAGGAGGCCTTCTCAGGCATCTGTGTGGCTTGGTGTTATGGTGAGCACTGCCTTACAAATCCAGGCTCTTGGGGAAGAGCATGGAAATGGTCTCGCTCCAGATATGCTACACCTTGGCTTCTGAAGCACACCAGAACTTCTGTCGGGACTGCCTGCCAACAAATGTTCCCTCTGTTTATCTCATAATGGCTATTATAACATCATTGAGATGGGAACAATGGAGCCATTTGGCTGCCATCATCCAGCTGATATCCTTCTGTCCAACAAAGGAGGGGATGGCCTGACAGGAATGTGGTAGTCCTTCAGCTCCTGCTTTAGACCATCCCTTGGTAGCTCAGACCGAGCACTGGAGTTGTGTTCCTCCACAAGCAAGGTGCCTGAATCCTGCTGACTCCACAAATGAGAGGGGCAAACCGCTCACGGCCACCATTTCACCGACCACGTGAGTGGTGGCATCCTGGGCCTTGCCCCTAGCACGCTGGCTCAAGAACACCCCCCCCACCGCACTGAGAGGCACCACTTCATGCAGAGTGGCCTGCCTCTTTGCTCTCTCAGTGGAGGTCTCCCTAGCCTCCATCCCACTGCCTGCCTCTCCTATCCCCTCTTCCTCCCAGCACCAGAGGGACCAGTGCTTGCTGCTGGCCCTGGCAGCATCCCAGGGTGCTTGCACAAGAGGTGATTCCTCAAGGAACTCGATGAAAGGTGCCTTGGGCCACTCCCCCTGTGCAACACCACCTTGCAGCACTTGCACACTACAAGCCTCGGGTCTTCCTGGCTCTCAAAATACTCTCAGAGAGAGTCATGAGGCTTGTGCAAGCTGCTGCCTCTGGCAGACCCTGCCTCGGTGGTGGCCTGACTCGTACCCTGGGATGATGGGGTGCTGCCACTAGTCTGGGAGGGAGGAGGAGTGGGCCTTGCATCAGAGGAGGAAGCCTGCAATTCCTCCATGCCTGCCAAAAGGTCCTCAGAATCCTCCCGCTCAAGATGGACTGAGCTCTCAGAGGTTTCTGATTCCTCCTCAAACAAGGGGGAGTAGGGATTGGTGATTTGAAAAGCAAATCACTAAATTTGAAGAAATATTGCAGGGGAAAGAAAAATATATTAAAAATTGTATAATCTTTTGCTGGAGTGGGAGACTAAGGAAGAGCAGATAAAAGAAACCATGGTAAATTGGGCTCAAATACTTGGAAAAAACATTAATTTAAATAAATGGGAAAGACTATGGAAAATTGATTTGAAATTAACATCTAATATGGATATTAAGGAAAATGTTTATAAAATGCTATATAAATGGTATTTTACCCCCCAGAAGTTGGCAAAAATTTATAGAAATCAAAGTAGCACATGGAGATGTAAGAAAGCTACAGGAACATTCATACATATGTGGTGGTCCTGCAGCCTAATTAAAACATTTTGGGAGAATATTTATTCCGAACTAAAGAAAATTTTAAAATATCAATTTAAGAAAGAACCAGAATGTCTCCTTTTAAGCATTATGGGGGATGATATAAAAATCACGAATAGGAAATTTATGTTACATGCCACAGTGGCAGCGAGAGTGGAAATAGCAAATATGTGGAAAGACTGTAAACTACCAGATGTTAATGATTGGAGAGTTAGACTAAAAAGATATTATGACTTGGGGGACAGAAGTGGGAAATGGCATAAGAAGTCTGATGTTAAGTTGGAATCAGGATGGAAAAAATTTCAAGAATATTTAAATAATATAGTGGAAAAGCCTAGTCTGTTGGGAAAAGTTTGAAATAAGCAGAACTTTAGAGCATATGATATTTTATTGAATTTATCTGAGGGTACTATTGCTCACAGGAGGGTGGGAGACTTTACTCTTTTCTATACTCTTTTTACACCTACCTCTTTTCTAGGTTTCTAGAAGATTGTTTTTTCTTGCCAGTTTTTCTGTTGGGTCTTTTTCACATTCTATTCATTGTCTTTTTTGTATATTGCTTGTATTGTTTTCTATATTCTTCTATTGTGACGATATCAATAAAAATAAATTAAAAAAAGTACGTTTAAAGACTTAAAAATGCCATTCTGCATGGACTCGCCACCATTAACAAAAGTATGCGGTAGCCATTTTTTCCTTAAGAAAAAGAAAGATCTCTTGAAAAACACATTTTAGATGTTTTAAGTACTGGTCATCAACTTGCTAGGTATAATCAGGCATAAAAATAATTTTCACATATTTTTGAAGTGTTTTACATCATTTTTAAACGTTAAAAACAGTTTTTTCTGCTGATCGCCGCCATTAAGAAAATGAAACAAAATGAATCGGGTTTTTGCATTTCATTTCATTTCATTCTGGTTCTGCTCTGCACTTTGTTATTCATTTTGTTACAAAACAAAAGGAATAGCAAATAACAAAACGAACCAAAAGTTCATTTTGTGTCCATCCCTACACATAAAGGTATCTTCGAATTCAAGAGAATGGCTGTTGGATTATGCAATGCCAGTAGTACATTCCAGAGATTGATGGATATTGTTCTAAATGGCTTACCTTTTGCTAATGCTTATCTGGATGACATTGTATATCTTTTCAGACACCTTGTAAGAACACCTAGAGCACCTTTGTGTGGTTCTGAAATGCCTGAGAGAAGCAGGACTCACTATCAAAGCTTCAAAGTGTCAGTGGTAAAGGGGAAAGGTAGTTTACTTAGGAAATTGGGTTGGTAGTGGTTCCATTGAACCTCTGCAAGCTAAAGTTGAGAGTGTCAAGAATTGGCCTATACCTGAGAACAAGAAGCAAGTCCAATCCTTCTTGGGTCTTGTAGGTTACTACAGAAAGTTCATTCCACATTTCAGTCACATAGCCACACCTTTAACTGAACTGACATGTAAAAGAATGTCAATCAAAGAGAAATGGACACAAGAATGCTAAATTGCCTTTGATACTTTAAAAAATCACCTGATGCAATCTCCTATCTTAATTGCACCCGATTTTCAGAAACCATTTGTTCTTCAAACCGGTGCTTCAGAATTTGGCATAGGTTGTGTTTTGTTGCAAGAAAAGGAAGGAATGTTACATCCTGTCTCATTCATCAGCAAAAAATTGTTACCATGGGAACAAGCATACTCAATGCCTGAGAAAGAGTGCCTAGCAGTTGTTTCGACATTCAATAAACTTAGACCTTACCTTTGGAGTACTAGCTTTGTTTTGAAAACAGACCATCAAGCTTTAAAATGGTTAACACGTTTGAGAGTAAGTAACCAGGGGCTGGGGGACCTCCCTTATGAGGAAAGGCTAAAACATTTGGGGCTCTTTAGTCTGGAAAAAAGGCACCTGAGGGGGGATATGATAGAGACATAAAAAATAATGCAGGACATGAGTAAAGTGGATAGAGGGACACTCTTCTCCCTCTCACAAAATACCAGAACTAGGGGACATACATTCAAATTGTGGGCTGGGAGAGTGAGAACGGACAAAAGAATTTTTTTTTCACCCAGCATGTTGTTAGTCTGTGGAACTCCCTGCTGGAGGATGTGGTGATGGCATCTATTCTGGATGCCTTCAAAATGGGATTGGACAGATTCCTGGAGGAAAAGTCCATCACAGGTTACAAACCATGATGGAGATGTGTAATCTCCAGGCCTTAAAAAAGGGGGTACTTCAAGGACCAGATGCAGGGGAGTGGTGTCAGGAGACAGATATCTAGTCTCGTGTGCTCCCGGACGCATCTGGTGGGGCCCCTGGGAGATATAGGAAGTTGGACTAGATGGGCCTTTGGCCTGATCCAGCATGGCTCTTCTTATGTTCTTACTTAGATGGAGTTTGTCACTGCAGGATTTTATGCTCCACATACAGTATATTCCAGGAAGTCAAAATATTTTAGCTGACAGTTTGTTGAGAATACATTTTGGTATTGAAGCTACACCAGTGGAAGAAGATACATACATTCTTGAATGAACGCTATGTTCGAAATGATTTTACTTTAATGTCTTACAGTTTTACATACCTAGTGATATTTCAGTAGTGTTCTCATTAATCTTTCTTCTTATATGTTTTTCAGATATCTGTTACCTGTATTACATTATAACTTTTGCCATATTATATCCCGTGTTAAGTATTTTAGTGAGTTTTGCAAATGCATATTTCTATATTGTTCTCGTATATATCTTCATGTATCTCAAAGTTGTTTAATTTATAAAAATTTTAAATAGCATTTAAAGCAAAGCAAAGTGTTCTGCTTATATACCGCCCCATATCATTTCAAGTAGTCTCTGGGTGGTTTACAGTGTTTTTAATTATGCTGGCTACACATTGCCCCCCCCCCCAGCAAGCTGGGTATACAATTTACCAAACTCTGAAGGATGGAAGGCTGAGTCAACCATGAGCCAGCTACTGGGGATTGAACCCCAGGTTGTGAGCACAGTTTTAGCTGCAGTACAGGCATTTACCCACTGTGCCATGGGGCTCTTAACCTTTTTTATTTTTCAAAAGGTGGGCATGTATGGAAATAAGCATGATGGGACATAATGTGAATTGTTAAGCTGACTATTAAGTGTACATTTCAGACTTGTACTAGGCCTTATCTGGAGAATGTAGAGGAACAGACATAACAAACTAACAGCACAAAATACGGCTAGCTACCATTGGTCAATTATGTCATGTGACATCTGAAAGCTTTGAGAAGAAGACAGAGAGACGCCATTATTATACTGATTATTATGCTGATTAATATTCTTAGGATCGCCTTGAGCTAACTGCAGTTAGGTAGAACAGGAAAAGTTAGCTTAAGAGAAATCTTGAATGTAATCAATTAGTCCGGATGATTTAGATTTTATTATTTTTAGAGAAATAAAACTATGATTGCGATTTATTAAGGTTTTGATATTTTTGATACTTTTTGAATTCTTATTTTTGCATCTTAAGAATAGAAAATAAAATACTATTTTTGAAAAGTAACGTGGCCTCTTGTTTTCAAAAGAACCCAGAGTAAATCTGAAGGTGAATTGATTTTGAATATTTTACCTCAGATAAAAAGAATTCTCTTTACTTTTGAACTTGGCCAGTGCAAACCCCTTTTGATTTACCATGCAATCATATCATTTACCGACTGCCCCTCCAGGTAGGATAAATGATGTATTAGTCTAAACTCTCCTGCCTCTTTTGGGGGGACTAAACCTAATGGGGAATTTAAGTTATGGACTCAGTGGGAAATGTTTACCGACAGCTGGGATTTGAAAGCCAAAATTAAAACCTTTCCGTATATACCTGGCTGCATCCTGGTTTATGTAATCATGCAGCCAGTGGAAAGGGCCCCCAATCTAATTGGGATGAATCCCCTTGTGAACCGTGGGGAGGTTTCTCCTATCTTTGAGCCAGGGTGTGTTAAGCTTGGCCCTGGAGCATGTGGTAGCACTATGTTGTTCGCTGCAGTGGGAGAAGTGGTGCCTGTACTTACATGGCCTCCTGGTACAGAACCCCTTTCCATTGTATTCCCAGCAAGGCAAGTGTGTTTTGAACCACCTGGCCCACAAACTCATGGGCAGAGGAGGAGCATGTGGGGCATTGAATCCTGTGGCCACTGTCAAAGCACTTGCCCAGCTGGGGGGAGATGGGGTCATGATTTGGAGCCACAGAAAGTTATCATGGACACTCCAGCTCATGCCTGGGTGCAAAGCGGCTTGCATTCTAAAGGTCTCATCATATATGAGCCAGTCAGCACAGGAGAAATCTGTATAAGCCTGAAAATAATGTCTAAATATTGGAAAAGCTCTGAGCCCCACTCAGGCTTGGCTTTGCTCAGGATTCCCACATAAATGAGGAATCCCACCATCCAGTTGGACCAGGACCTTTCACGACTTTTTCTCCTAATCTTTTCCTTGTCTATGTCCTCTAGTTTGGCTAACTTAGGCTCCTCGACCTCTCTTTTCAGGAGTTGGAAGAGGTCCACGTAGTCCCCACTCAAAATTTTGTCAATGGTTGCCCGGGATAGGTGGGAGTCCAAGTGTGAAAACCTATTAAGAACATACATAAGAACATAAGAGCCATGCTGGATCAGGCCAAAGGCCCATCTAGTCCAGCTTCCTGTATCTCACAGCGGCTCCACCAGATGCGTTTGGGAGCGCATGAGACTAGATATCTGTCTCCTGATACCACTCCCCTGCATCTGGCCCTTGAAGTACACTGGTTTTAAGCCTGGAGATTACACATCTCCATCATGGTTTGTAACCTGTGATGGACTTTTCCTCCAGGAATCTGTCCAATCCCCTTTTGAAGGCATCCAGGCCAGATGCCATCACCACATCCTGTGGCAGGGAGTTCCATAGACTTACAATGCGCTGGGTGAAAAAATATTTTCTTTTGTCAGTTCTTACTCTCCCAGCCCTCAATTTGAGTGTATGTCCCCTAGTTCTGGCATTTTGGGAGAGAGAGAAGAGCTTCCCTCTATCCACTTTACTCATGCCCTGCATTATTTTGTATGTCTCAATCATATCCCCACTCAAGCGCCTTTTTTCCAGACTAAAGAGGCCAAATGTTTTAGCCTTTCTTCATAAGGGAGGTGCCCCATCCCAGTAATCATTTTAGTCACTCTCTTCTGCACCTTTTCCAGTTCCACTATGTCTTTCTTGAGATGCGGTGACCAGAATTGTACACAATACTCCAGGTGGGGCCTTACTATTGTTTTGTATAAAGGCATTATAATGTTCGCTGTTTTATTTTCAATCCCCTTTTTGATAATCCCTAGCATGGAATTGGCCTTCTTCACCGCTGCCATACATTGGGGAGACACCTTCATGGAACTGTCCACCAACACACCAAGATCTCTTTCCTGATCCGTCACGGATAACTCAGAGCCCATGAGTTGATAGATGAAGTTTGGATTTTTTGCCCCAATATGCATTACTTTACATTTGGTTACATTAAAACGCATTTGCCATTTCTCAGACCATTCCCCCAGTTTGGAGAGATCCTTCTGGAGCTCTTCACAATCTTCTCTGGTTTTTACCACACGGAAAAGTTTTGTGTCATCTGCAAACTTGGCCACCTCACTGTTTATCCCTGTCTCCAGGTCATTTATGAACAGATTGAAAAGCACCGGTCCCAGGACAGAGCCCTGGGGCACACCGCTTTTCACCTCTCTCCATTGTGAAAATTTCCCATTGACACCTACTCTTTGTTTCCGGGATCTCAACCAGTTCTGAATCCATAAGAGGACCTGCCCTCTTATCCCCTGACTGTGCAATTTTCTCAGGAGCCTTTGGTGAGGGACTGTGTCAAAAGCCTTTTGAAAATCCAGATAGACTATATCCACCGGTTCACCCAAATCCATGTGCCTGTTGACCTTTTCAAAAAATTCTAAAAGGTTTGTCAGACAAGATTTACCCTTACAGAAGCCATGCTGATTTTCTCTCAGCAAGGTTTGTTCTTTTATGTGTTTTAAGATTTTCTCTTGGATGAGGCTTTCCACCATCTTCCCTGGGACAGATGCAAGGCTAACTGGCCTGTAGTTTCCCGGGTCCCCCCTCCTTCCTTTTTTAAAAATTGTTGTGACATCTGCTATCCTCCAGTCCTCCGGCACTGTGGCCGTTTTAAGAGACAAGTTGCATATAACCGTTAAGAGATCTGCAATTTCGTTTTTCAGTTCCCTAATAACCCTTGGGTGGATGCCATCTGGGCCCGGTGACTTGTTAATCCTCAATTTATCAATTAGTCCTAAAACCTCCTCTCTTTTAACCTGTATTTGATTTAATTCTTTAGTCAAGAGGGGCGGCTCAGGCAGCGGAATCCGCTCAAGGTCCTCTGTCGTGAAGACAGACGCAAAGAACTCGTTCAATTTCTCTGCAATGTCCAAGTCCTCCTTAACCTCCCCTTTTCCTCCCTCACCATCCAGAGGGCCAACTGGTTCTCTGGCAGGTTTTCTACTTCTAACATATTTAAAGAAGCTTTTATTATTACCCTTTATATTGCTAGCCATGCGTTCCTCAAAATCTTTCTTTGCCTCCCTTATCATCTTCTTATATTTCTTTTGCCAGAGTTTGTGTTCCTTTTTATTTTCCTCATTTGGGGAGGATTTCCATTTACAGAAAGACCTCTCCTTGTGCTTTAGAGGCTCTCTAACTCCACTCGTTAACCATGCCGGTGTCCTCTTGGACTTAAATGAGCTCTTTTTTCTTTGTGTTATGCACTTGTGCTGGGCCTCTATTATTGTTGTTTTAAAGAGGCTCCATGCACTCTGAAGAGATTAGATTCTTCTAACCTTCCCCTTCAATTTCTCTCTAACTAGTTTCCTCATCTGAGGGAAGTTTGCCCTTCGAAAATCAAGGGTTTTTATGTCTGATTTGGTTGACACTCTTCCTCCGACATGCATGGCAAAGGAAATTGCAGCATGGTCACTGTTCCCCAGAGGCTCAGTGACATTCACATCCCTGATCAGGTCCTGAGTATCGCACAGTATTAGATCCAGAGTTGCCTGTTCTCGGGTGGGCTCCATGACAAGTTGCTCTAAGGCACAGTCATTCAGCAAGTCGAGAAACCCAGTTTCTCTTTCTTGCCCGGAGCTCGCATTGACCCAGTCAATGTGGGGATAATTGAAGTCACCCATGATTACTATCCTATCCCTCTTAGCCACCTCCATGATTTCTCTCCTCATTTCAAGGTCCCCCTCAAGTTTTTGATCTGGTGGACGATAGAATACTCCAACTATCACATCACTCCTTGGACCTGGTAGTTTAACCCAAAGTGATTCTATGGTGGAGTCAGACCTTCTGTCCATCTCCATTCTGCTGGATTTTACCCCTTCTTTGACATAGATGGCCACTCCTCCTCCAACCCGCCCCTCTCTATCCCTTCTATAGAGTTTATAGCCTGGGATTGCTGTATCCCACTGGTTCTCCTTATTCCACCAGGTTTCTGTTATGGCTATTATATCTATGTTATCCCTAGCTGCCAAATGTTCAAGTTCTCCCATCTTTGCTCGGAGGTTTCGAGCATTGGCGTAGAAGCACCTGTACAGTGGGTCCCGCAACAACAGCTGCTACCTTGTTCTTTTTCCCTGACAGCAAAGCAGCCTCAAGAGGGGGAGGTGAGGGATCAGTGGTACTAGTGGCCCCAGTGATGCTGGAACCAGTGGTGACGGCGGCTGTGTTTAAGGGCTCCCCTGCACCATGGGCCACTGCTAAGTGCTTGCACGGTGCATTGTTTCTCAGCATCAGAGGTGACAGTGTCAGTAGCGCTAGTAGAAGGTGCAAGGGACATATAAGTCTGAGCTGTTGGAGCAGGAAGCTGAGATGTAGAAGTCTGAGCTGTTAGATCAGGAAGGTCAGGAGGATGAACCATGACACTGGAGTTTACTTGCTGCACTGTATCCACATGAGAGAGCTTAAGGTCATTTATGTGCTGAAGATCACTGCCCTCTCTCCCCCATTTGTCACATGGGAGTGTTCATTCTCCGAGCGACTCAGTTTGCTCCACAAGGCTCGGAAGGCCAGAAAATTGGGATAATCTGAGGTGTCTTGTGGGACCGGGTGCTGCAGTGCCTGTTGTTTTTTCCGCCTGAGTTAGTTTATTTTATCTGTTGCCCTAGCCAGGCTTTTACTCCCCTGGGGTGGGTTTTATTTGGCAGAGGCCTTTTCCCCTTTGGGTGGTATGGCAGGAGGTCAAGTCGAGGCAGGGTGCAGAGTTTAAATCCAGTTGCCCTGCCAGTTACCCAAATCAAAAGGAACTAATGTTGAGGTGAAGACCCCAGACTTAAAACTGCAGAACTGAAACAAAGGGGGTTAAAAACCTGAAAGGCTAGTGTTTGAACAGCAGAGCTGCCAAGGGTCACTGAGTCGAGTCCCTATCCAGGAGGCACAGAAGGGAATTGCATTCCCAACCTCTGGCTCAGGGTCACTGAGTCCAGCCCCTCTCCAGGAGGCACAGTGGAGAATTTCACTCCCAACCTCTGGCTCAGTAGCGACAGACACAAGACACTGTACAATACAGACTGTTGCAACCAAATCAGTGGCCTGCTCGAATATCTTATGCTAAACCCAGTGCTGGAGCCAGGACAAAATTAAATGAATCAGGGAGGAAAAGTGGTACAAGTTGAATGAATCAAGGAGGCCCTGTGCTAAATCAATCAGTTAAAAGCGTGTGGGAATGGGAACCATACCATTGGAAATGGGAGCACTACAAAATCAAGCTAAAATTGGCAAGGGAGTTCATAAACACAATTCCAAAATCCAGAAAGGCAATAATCAAACCCAAAGTGATAGTTGTAATGTCACTTATCAATTTGCCAAAATCCAGTGATTATGATCAAATTAATCAAGCAATCAATGTAAACTAATTAATTAACAAAAGCAAAGTGATCCGAATAAAATTAATCAAACAATCAGTCAATGAGCCAGGTCACAGTGGGTTGCTGGGCAGCTATGCCAGGGATTCCCCAGCAGCAAAGCCGCTTCCCCATGTTAACCCACAAGGTCCCTGAAGCAGAGGAAATTAGCAGAAGAAAACAAGCAAAAGGTAGGAAGTAAAGCAGTGGGACCTGGGTAAAAGCTGGCCAGTAGGTGCACGTAGCCAAGGTGCACGTAGCCAAGATGGCACAATGTCAACACTGCAAGGAGAAAAAGGCATGTCCCCAGGTGATCCTGAGCAGTCAATCAATGGGTATGTGAGGGACTACTTCAGAAGGAAACCCTGGGTAATTAATCAAGGGGGGAGAACAAAGTCAGGAATATGGGGTCAGATTGGGAGGCGTGCACGTGGGGGAAAGAAGAAAACGTTGCCCAGCGAGCCTGTAAATTGGGCTCGCTCAGATGAAAATCCGCTACAATCACGGCTTGAGTCCTGTGGAGATCTGATCAGTGGCAAAACTGAAGGCAGATGAAGACAGGCCATGGCTGTTTTTGTTAAGTCGAGCGAGCAGTGGCTACTGCAGCAACTGAAGGCAGATGAAGGCCCTCCATGGCTGTTTTTTGTTAAGCCTAGCGAGCAATGGCTATCACTGCTAAGGTGCCAGGGAGAGCAGTGGTGCTCTTTGGGACAGCTGGACAGGCAGCAGCTCTATGAGGGAGGCAAGGAGTGGTAGCTCCATGAGGGAAGGCAAGGACAAGACTGGGGCACCCTAAGCGAAAGCTGATCACCGGGATCTGCGCCCCCTCATTCTGTTATCTTCATTTCCCCGTAGTTTCCCCAGAAAAAAATTAAAGCAAGCTCAGGAAGGCCAGGTAAGGACAATAATCCCTCATGGCCAAAATGGAGGCACAAAGATTTATTTATTTATTTATTTTAACACTTTTATACCTCCCATCTTCTGGAGGAAATCCGCGTGGTTTACAACAAGATAAAACAATAACAGAGTAACAATTTAAATAAAAACCACAACATCAGAAATCAATGGCAGGACGGCAGGGCAAGAGAAAAAATCAATCAATTAAATCGTTTATTACGGTCATATGACCCAATTCAGTAAAACAACAGGACAAAGAACAGGAACAGTGATAGTACAAAACATAAATGTCAGCACAGAAACTACAACCTCCCAAAAGGTACATATAGGTCAGCCTTCTGCCATCAACATGGCCCTTCTATGGATTGCAGCTAAGAAAAAATTAGCAACCTGAGTTGTTATGTAAGAGTTCTGGTCCGCTAGACCGGTGGTCCCCAACCCCCGGGCCGCGGACCGGTGCCGGTCCGTGGACCGGTCGGCACCGGGCCGCCTGGGGAGGCCGGGGAGGCTCCTCCCCTTTTCCTCCGCCGCCCTCCGCCGCCCGGTGGAGGAGGAAGGCTGGAGGAGCACAGGAGGAGCCGCTGCCGCCGCCTTTGCCTTTGCCTCCCTCCTCTGCCCGCCGGCGGCGGCGGCGCATCCTCCTCCTCCGCCGCCCTCCTCCTCCTCGCCCTCCACCACCACCACCAGCAGCAGGAACCCTGTTTGGCCCGCTTGCCCCTCCTCTAACCCTAACCCTAACCCTAACCCTAACCCTAGCGGCTAGACAATATGCAACCAACCACTTATATCTGAGTTCCCTTGCAGTCTATGGATCAAGGGATAAATCAGATCCCTCCTGATTTTCTCATAGAGGTTGCAATGTAGGAGGACATGTGACAGGAACCCTGGGACCCCAGCTCCACACGGACAAAGTTGTTCTTGTTGGGGGATTCCCTGGAACCTGCCCTGAAGTAAGGCAGAGGGAAGAACATTAAATCTTGCGAGGTTGAATGCTCTGCAAGCTTGGGGAGTTCTGAGTGTGGATAAGTATGATACAGGTGTTCGATACATTGGGATAATGCCATATGCCTGTGGTGAACAAGTTCTATTCGCCATTGAGGACAGTTCTTGTCTTTCTATATCATGAAGTCGCTGACTAAGAGCATGCAAGGCCTGTTGTTGTCCTAGTAGTAAGATGGAATCAAGGGGCATTCCAATAGATCTAATTTTGCCTTGGATTATACGCATCCACTTACTAATATATGAGTCGGATAGCAAATAGTAAATATATCCCAGTTGTTCTGCCTGAAAGTGGATTCTCAACCAGTATTTTAATGTCTGTATCCACGCTCTCGTCTCAACACGCTCAAAGCCTATTTCTAGATATAAAGCTGCCAGGCCTACACAGCTGGGAACACCTAGGATTCGGTGTAAAAAGATAGATTGTACCTTTTCTATCCCTGAATTAAGAGCACTAATCCAAATAGGTATTTCATAAAGCAGTTGTGCCTTCGTTTTTGCTTTAAAAACACGGGAAGCAGGGAGAATGTGATGGCCTCCATTGATATAGAAAAAAGAGTGATGGCTGTCATACTACTAGTAGCCTTGTTCTGTGCATACTCTCATTGGGCAGTCCAGGTCCAGTTATATGTGAAATTCAATCCTAGGTATTTAAATTCTCTAACCTGGTCCAAGGAATTGTTCTGAATTGACCAGCAGAATTCTTTCCAGACCTTGGAGAATACCATAATTTTTTATTTTTGTATATTTATGTTTAGACTGTTGCCACAATAATTTACAAAGGCTGCCAAAAAGTCTTTTTAAGCCCAGTTGAGTTTGGGATAAGACTATGGCATCGTCTGCGTATAATAATAGTGGAATCTGCTGATTACCAAGTTTAGGTAAATGGCCTTCTACCGTCCTTAGGTGTGCTTCCAGGTCGTTAATGTACAGATTAAAGAGATGAGGAGCCAGCACACAGCCTTGCCTGACTCCCCGATTACTCTGAATCTCTTCTGTCAGTTCGCCTTGGTGGCCATAGCGAACATAGCAACTAGTATGGGAGTATAAGTTTTGAATAAGAAATAGCAATCTCCTATCTATTGAAGTATTTTTCAATTTATCCCATAATAGTTTTCTAAAAATTGAATCAAAGGCTCCCTTCAAGTAAAAAAAAAAGTGAACAGTCCGCTCCCCCCCTCCACTTCTATATTTTTCAGCCAGGTGGGCCAGGGTTAGTCAGTGATCTAGTGTGTTCCTATTTGCACAGAAACCATTTTGTTCTGGCCCTAGTATCTTTTGGGAATTCATCCATTTTGTCAGTTTATCCGCCAGATGGGTTGTGTATAGCTTTCCTGTGATGGATAACAGGCTGATAGGGCGATAATTTTCTGGTAGGTATGGCTTCCCTTTTTTTATGGATTGGTACTACAACTGCTTTTGTCCAAGCTACAGGGATCCTCCCAGTTTTATCTATGAGAGTAAACAGAGTTGATAAGGGCAGGGACCACCAGTCTGAGTATATTTTAAAAGTTTCAGGTGGAAGTCCATCTAGACCTGGTGATTTATTAAGCTTCAGTTTACCAATTAAAAGTTTAATATCCTCTGCAATTACTGGGGGCCAAGCTGGTAGGTCAGTTGTTATTAAGTCAGTGAGAACATTTACAGGAACAGTTGGATCATAGAATATATTGGAGAAATACTCCTCCCATATCTGGGCTGGTATCGAACAATCCGGTAATCCTATATTAGTTGTCATGATACCGGTGACCAGGGTCCAGATTTGTCTGCTGTTATTTGATCGGACAGCATTAGCCAGTAGGTCCCACCTTTCCTTTTGCCACTCCTGTTTCGTATAGGCTAATGTCAGCTTATACTGCTTTTTTAGCTCAAAATATTCGTTTGGAAGTACATTAATTTGGTTCTTTCGATAAGACTGGTACAAAGCATTGAGCTGATTTTTCAGAAGATAACATTCCCTGTCATACCATGGGTTGGTTTTGTTTTTAGGTCTGTTTTTTCTGCCTACTGATAGACCTGCTGATGTCTGTTGCTCTAATATGTTGTTAACTGTAGAAGTCATTTCCCCATAATAATAAATAGCATCAGTCACGTTTGATGTATTAGATAATTTCTTCCCCAGATTTGCTAGTTCTCCGAAGTCTATTTCCTTACCAAGTAGGTCTACCGCCTTTTTTGTCCATTGACCTCTTCTGTAACGAAGAGTATTCCCTGGTATAGTATAGGAGCATGGCATTGACTTAAGCAGGGATTGGTTGCCTTTAATTTTAGTGATCAGAGGAAAGTGGTCACTATCAGTACACTCACCTACATGGAAATCAACAATTAGACCTTTCAGCTGTTGAGATATGCAGACATATTCAATTACACTACATCCTCTTAAAGAGCTGAATGTATATTCGCCAGGAGAATCCTGTGGTGAGGACCCATTTAAGATGAGTTTACCAGCTCCTATAAGGAGTTTTGCAAAGCAAAGCCCTGCTTTGTTAATTTGATGTTCCTTAGAGTGTCTAGTCTGATGGGATAACTCTATCAGGGAGTCATTCATATTATTCCCCAATGCCTGCATTAGGGCCATATCATCACTTCCCAGCCTAGCATTAAAGTCTCCTGCCAAGAAAACTTCAGAAGAAGGATATTTGGCTTCAAGCTCCAGTAAATATTTGTTTAGGGTGTCCCACTGTGGTGGTAGGTACACATTGACTACAAGTATGGTAGGTCTTATGTTTTCAGTTAGAAAGGCCATTGCCACTAATTTAAGTTGCTGTCGTTTTGCAACCAGACAGCAAAGACCTGCACTGCGTCACCCTCTCTGGGTTAGGACCTCAGCCGCTAGAGACATTGAGATATAACCATTCAAAAAGATGTCCCCCTCACACCAAGTTTCTTACAACAGGATTATATCGGACTCAAATAGAAACTTTTGGAAATTGCCAATAGCAGGATGGCAGGGCAGGGGAAAAAATTAACAATCTCCAAATGCCTCACAAAAAAGCTAGGTTTTTAAGGACTTTTTGAAGGCTGGCAGGGACTGTGCAAGGCGCAGCTCACTCAGGAGATGGTTCCATAGTACAGGGCCAGCCACAGAAAAGGCTCAGATACGGGTCACCATTTTCCAAGCCTCCCTGGGCATGGCCACCCGAAGCGAGTACACCTGTGACATTCTGGTTGGACGGGCCTCAGTTGACCTTTGAGAGATTTGCTCTGCCAGGTATTCAGGTTCCAAGCCGTGGAGGGTTTTATAAATTAAAACCAATACGTTGAATCTTATCCGGGATGCAACGGGTAGCCAATGCAAGCGGGCCAGTACAGGGGTGATGTGGCCATGATGATGCACACTTGCCACCAGTCTGGCTGCTGCATTCTGCACCCGCTGAAGTCACCGAACAAGATTCAAGGGCAACCCCACATAAAGAGCGTTGCAATAGTCTATTCTTGAGATCACAAGTGCTTGCACAACAGTTCTCAGGGAGTCCTTGTCCAGATACAGGCGAATCTGGGCAATTTGTCAAAGATGGAAGAAGGCGGACCTGGACACGGCAGCCACCTGGGCCTCCATAGAAAGAGCCAGGTCCAGGACCATGCCCAGATTCCAGACACTGTCCGCTAGCTGGAGGGAAACACCCTCCAGACTAGGGAGAGGGTCTCCGTATCCGGAAGAGGAAGCCCCAAAAGAACATAATCTCAGTCTTCTGTGGGTTGAGTTTGAGTCTGTTGGTCCTGGTCCATTCCATGACTGCATCCAGGCACATGTCAAGGGTCTGTACAGCCTCAACTGCAGAGGTGGAAAAGAAGAGATAGAGCGGCGTGTCATCAGCATACTGATGACAGCAGACTCCAAATTTCCTAATGACCTCAGCCAGTGGCCTCATATAGATGTTGAACAGCATGGGGGAGAGGGCCGAGCCCTGTGCAACCCCACAAGGGAGCATCCAAGGTGCCGACAACTCCCCCCAAGCTGCACACGCTGGGGACGGTCCACAAGGAAGGACCGGAACCAACTGAGCACAGTGCCCCCGACCCCCACCCCAGAGAGCCGGTCCAGCAGGTTACCGTGATCAACAGTATCAAAGGCAGCTGACAGATCAAGGAGAACCAACAGGGAGGAACACCCCCTGTCAGCCCCCCGGAGGAGGTCATCTTGCAGTGCGACCAAGACTGTCTCCGTCCCCCAACATGGCCTGAACCCAGACTGGAATGGATCAAGGACATGTTCTTCCTCCAGGAACAACTGGAGCCAGACGGTGGCCACCCTCTCAATTACCTTGCCCAAGAAGGGAACATTGGCAGTCGGATGGTAACTGGCCAATTCGTCCGATTGCCAAGGATTCTTTAGGATGAGCTTCACCACCGTCTCCTTCAGGCGAGAGGGAAAACCCCCTCCCCGAAGGAGGCAGTGGAAATAATAGAAGCCCGCTCAGGCATGCTCCCTCCCGCAGATTTAATAAGCCAAGCTGGGCAAGGATCAAAGGGGGAGGCCGCCGGCCTGCAATGAGCCAGTGCCCTGGAGGGCTCAATAGAGGAAACAGGCCCAAACTCAACCAGACAAGGAGACCAAGGGGGTGCAGTGCCTGGGATACTTGAGGATAGGCTAGGGAAACCGGAGTCTAGACCAGATCGGATGGCCTCAACTTTAGATCTAAAAAAGGCTGCAAAAGTCTCACTAGTGAAATCGCTAGGAGGAGGCCTAGACTGACCAGGATTGGTGAGGTTGCAAATCACACGGAACAACTCCGCCTGGCAGTTTGAGGCCTCACCAATTCTCAAGGAGTAAAAAGATATGTTAGCCTCCTTGATCGTTCAAGAGTAGCGCCTGGTCTAATCACGTACAGCAGCCCTATTAAATGCCGTCCAGTCTGACCTCCATCTGCTCTCAAGCTTTCTTCATTTTTGCTTCATTGCTCTCAACTCCACCATGTACCATGGAGAAGAGCAAGCTCCACAGTGAAGAAGGCTCTTAGGGGCGATCCGATCAACAGCCTGGGTGGTGTCCTCATACCACCTTTCCAAAAGGGCTTTGACCGGATCATCAGCCAAACCGTCAGGAAGCTCCCCGAAGGCTTGTGAGAACTGATCAGGGTCCAGAAGCCTCCAGGGGTGAGCCCAAACAAGGGGCCAAGGCTCCCTACGAGGTGGGGCGGTGATCGACAAGGAGAAGGACAGCAGATGATGATCTGGCCATGACACAGGGAGAGGAACAATGTCCCCAACCCTCAGATTAAAGTCCATCAATGAGGAGGAAAAGACCAGGTCCAGGTATGCCCAGATCTATGTGTGGGGCAAACAACATGTGGGTCAGGTTCATGGAGGCCATGGAATCCATGAAATCCAGAGCCAACCCCGAGAGCCCATCGCCGGCATGCACATTGAAGTCCCCGACCACCAAGAGGCGGGGGGGACCTCAACAGAGCCAAGGCGATGAACTCTGTGAGCTCTGGTAGGGATTGCTCAGGGTTGCGGGGAGCACAGTACCCTAACACAATGCCAAACCTGTCCTGCTATCCCACCAATAGAAATAGGCATTCTAACCCCAGGCTCACCAACATTGAGGCTCTGCTAATAGAAAGGGATTTCCTCTAAACGATGGCCACCCCACCCCACCCCGAGCCTCCAACCTGCCTACGCCCTGAACCAAGAACCCAGGAGGGCATAGTTGGGTAAGGAATGCCCCACCCTCTGCCCCCACCCAGGTCTCAGTAAGACAGGCCAGGTCGGCCCTCCCGTCCAAGATGGCATCATATAGGGCTGGAATTTTGTGGTGGACTGACCTGGCGTTGACCAAGAGGCAGGACAGGTCGGAGGCACTGGTGGAGTAGCTCCCAGATACGTGGCAGTGAGTGGGGGGATCAGAACAGGGGACAGGCACCAACTGCCTAGCCCGAGTTCTTCTTACCCGGCTAATCTCCCCTCTACTAGTGTACCTCCCATGGTCTGACACAGCCAAAATAGCAGCCCCTGCAGATAAGGCGACGAAGAGAGGGAAAAAAACTACAATATTACAAGGGGTAAAAATAACAATATTACAGCACAATATATCCGTAAATATATCAGTAAAATCTATGGTATGGGCCCATCAGCCAGGAGCCACAGGATAACGGGGGAGGAAAAAAAGGGAGGATGAGGCAAACTTTCCAGGATAAGGGGGGAACCAGAGAATAAGGGGGGAGAAAGGGGAGGGGGTGAAGGCAAACTTTCCAGTCCTAGAAGACTTCTGACTCAGCAGGAGCAAGCGGCGAAGTCTGACTACTGTGTCGGATGAGGAGCTGTTACTGTTCATGGATGCCAGTTCGACAAGGCAAAGAGTGTAGGGCGGAAGAGCTCGGACAACTCAGCATGATCCGGCAGCCGCAGTTCCAACGGAGCATGAGGCTTACTGCCGAGGATAAGCAGCAAACTAGAAAGGGCGTGGCCACCAATTTGGTCCTGCAAGCCAATGCCCCAGCTCCGACAACCACTGAGTCCACACCTCCGGCGAGTCAGCTCCCGCTACCCATGGCTGCTGCCTCTGAGCTGAAGCCTCCACCATTACCGACAGCCGCCAGATCAAAGCAGCCACAGATGGTCCCAGTGGGAGAGCCTTTTGGTCACCGCCTCCAGTCCAAAATCGTCACCTCCATCGGCCACCGCCTGGCTGAGGCCGCCACCTCCATGCCCCAGCAGACAGCACAAGAGGATTGCCGAAGCAGCCGCCTCCAAGCTGGACCCATCGCCTCAGGCTGAGGGGGGTGGGGGGAGGCTACGGCAGATAGAGCAGGAGGTGGGGGGAGAGGGAGGTGGTCTGTACCCCCATGGCCACTGGCAGGGACCCACAGACAGATTCCAAGTCGCCTCACCTTCCGATCCAGAAGGCAGCAGAAGGTCACTCCACTGTCCACAGTCTTACCACAGTCCACCTCCATACTCCGCAGTCCACCTCCACCTCCTATTAGCAAGTGGGACGATAGGCTCCCGGGTGCTAAGTTTCACAAAGATCCAGGAATGGTGGGGCAATGGGCCAGGTGCTGATGGGCAGCAGAGGTCTTGTCCTGAGAGAGGCCAGGAAACAAAGACCCCAATGACCCAGCTGCTAGCCCTTTACCTGGGGCTTTTCCTGGTGGTCAGCTGACCCAGTGGTCAGCCGCTGGCCAATCTGGCCAGGTGTGCTGGCAAAGGCCGATTGGTCAGCCTGGCCACTAGCCAGCATGTCTCAATCGGGTGTGTAGACAAAGTAGCCCTTCCCAGTGCAGCCTGGTTGGAGCCCCCTTTTGTGGGCACCCAACATCACCCATTCACAGCCACCTATATTCAGGTTAAATTGCTGTATTGGCAATTTGCGAAAAATTAGTGGGTTTTGAATCACAGTTTGGGCTCTCGGTCTCTAAAAAGTTCACCATCACTGCTCTAGGGAATTAGCAACCCGTCCCAATTTGGTATCATCTGCAAATTTAATTTACAGCATGCTCCGTTACAGATTATAATAGTACTATGGCATGCTCCATTAGTTAGTACACAAGGCTAGGAGCGGGGACAACCACGGTCAAACCCAGATTATGCAAGAGGCCTTAGAGAATGATAGATAGCTGGCCAACTCCTCTGCTCCTATTTTACACTCCTTTATGGGAACGAGCCTGCCAGCAGCTGCGGCCAGTGAGAGCATCACACCGAACAGCTTAGAGGCAATGCTCAAAACCAAGGTTGCACAACATCTTTACTGGGGCACAAACATGTGGTAAAAATGTATCCATTCCATCGGTCTGAGCACTGAAGAGCTTGGGAGGGAGGTCCTCAGAATGGACCTGGTTAGATCTTGAAAACGGTTGCTTACTGCTTTGTCTAGGCAACAAATGGGCAAGATGAGAAGACCTAGGAGAAATCCTTCAATGACCAGTGTCCCTTTGAGTGCCTCTTGTGAAGTCTTAGAAGACATCCCGGCCCACGAGGAAATAACGTGTTTTTCTAGAGACATATATTGACCAAAACAAGCTCTCTTTTTAACATCCCCTTGGATTGGCTGCAAAAATGCCCCCTGGATTTTTGAGGTTTGTTATTGTTGTGTTTTTGTTTGTTTGTTTGTTTGTTTTTGCAAAATTGGTGTGTCTGGGAGGGACCTTTATGGGCTGGGGTGACTGTCAATCACTATCAGCACTAACCAAGAGCTCCTTTCCTGCCTCAATGCACTGGTTCAAAGAGAGTTCTGCCTCTTTGCTGTGTGCTCTTTCCCTCTCTTTTATTTATTTAAGGCAGTGTTTCTTTGCTGTTGATCTGTTTGCAATTATAAGTAACAAAACATTTTTATTCTTTCTCCTACAAAAGCTTAGGGGTTTTTTTCCTTCTTTATTTTCTGCAGGCCATTAGTTGGTTTGTTAGAAACAGTCATTAGTCTGCTGAGCTGCTTTATAAAGCAGCCATGGTTTATTAATTTGCTGTTTGATATGTTCAGATCTGCCAATTGTGATTTTTTTAAAAAAAAATCTATTAATGTCTCAGAGTGAGTTATTGAGAATTTGAGTGCCAGTTGATGAATAAAAAGGGGTGGACTGATCTGTGGAGCCTGAAGCTATTCTATCTCAGTCTCTGCAAATTTAAATAAAAAATTCAAATCTCTGGAATATGTACAGCATGCAGTCCACACTTCTGTGTTCCCCTATAACTATTCATTTTTGAATTGAGGAAAAGATGGGTTTTAACCCCTAGGAAAAAGAAGCCAGCTTCATATCTGCATCTGACTGCCATAACTCTTGAATGTAAATTGGTAATCATATTCTATGGGGTTGCCAGTGATGCCCCAATCTTTGAAAGACACGTAATAAAAGATAGAGAGAGAGATGGGAGGAGGGGAGAAAGAGAAGACTCTCAGGCAGAGAGACTGAATCAAGAGTATGGGTTTTGATCAGAACAGTCAAGGGGAACCTAGGGAGATGCCAACCCTTTCATATCCTGAGAGGGTTTTTTGTGGCTTCCACAAGTCATTTATTGCTTTTGCATATTCTCAGCTCTCCAACAAAGAGATCATATAAATCATATCTTCTTCTCCCTCTTTGACCCAGCAACCTCTACAAGATGAGCTGCATCCATCTCCCCCACCTCCAAGATGGCTTTCAAAGGACATGCAGTCTTCATGCTAGCATCTCCTTTTATTACACACCAGTGCCCCCTGAAATGGATTGTTGGGTTGATGTCTGCAATTCCTTCAAAACCGGGCCAAATTGGCTCATTGGATCTTGCAATTTGGAAAGGACCTGGAGTGAATGAAGTCTAATGAGTTCCTCTCATGGAAGAATCCCCTTCACTGGGTTAAATTGACAACACACTGTGAATGGCTTTGTCCATTGGGATTGCCACATCTGTAGTATTTTTTCTACCAGAATATCTATTTGGGAAAATAATCACATCTAGCATGATGGACTGCTGAGCACAGAGAACTCATGAGTTCATTCCCCCCACCCCCCAGTTTGGGACATTATTAACCTATGACAATTGCAAGTACCTTGAACACTACAATGGAATCAGGGACCCAAGAAAATGCATGTGTTGAGTTGGTGTCTGGAAGGCTCTATTCCTCCATCTCTTTTTCCTTGGGACTTTGGTAACATCAGTTCTATGGGAATTATAAGGCTTTAGTAAACCAGTGGTTTGAGATGGTTTGTGGTTTGTGGGTAGCCACGAACCATGAACTATCATGGACTCCCCACCCACCCATGAACTGGTTCTTGGTTTGTTTGTTTTTCCGGTGCATGGTGAAAACGGTTCAGCACTTTATTTCATTTCAACATAACAAGATCCACAAAACAAACCACAAAACAAAAAATGAACCAGCCCAGTCCAAGTTTTTTTGTTCTGGTTCGTTCTTCACTTCATGCCCATCTCTAATCCTCAGTACATATGACAAGGATTCCAGAACTCCTTGTGTGCAAGATACTTCTACAGACATGGCTTTTTTGTGAGGCATTTGGCGACCCTTAATTTAATTTTTCCCCCTCTCCCCTTGCCCATGCCATCATACCAATTATGCCCATTCTCGCAGTTTTATATTTATGTTTTTATGATGTATTCTTTATTATTATTAGAGATGGGCACGACTTGAAAAAATTTTTTTTCGAGTTGTCGTTAGTCGGGCCGGTCCCGTTTCGGGTCGTTTCCGGTTTTCGCGAAAATGCGCAAAAATTAGTCGGTTCGTTTTTTCGTTTTTTCGTTGTCGTTAGTACTGGTTTTGGGGGGGGAGCGGGCTCCTGGAGGCACCTCTGTGGGTGGTGCCTCCTCTGGCCCGCTATAAAGGGAAAGTGGGCTCCTGGAAGCACCCGTGGGTGCCTCCTATCCCACTAGGAAGGGGAAGCAGGCTCGGGGAGACCCCTCAACATGGGGGTCTCCCCTCTTCACCTGCTGCTGCTGCTGCTGCAAAATGCTATGCAATAGCCATATGGATATTGCATACCAGTTGTGCAGACAGGGAGTCCAGTGAGTGTGATAGCATCATGCCTTCCCTGCAAAGGCTCTCGCACCGCACTGTCTCACACAGAAGGGAATTGTACTTGCTGCGTGTAGTGCAATGCAAGCAAGTAGATCTGGCTTAGGGTTAAGGTGGGTTAGTGCAAGGGCTAGGGTTAGGCTAGTGACGGGTAAGGTTACGGTGGGCTAGTGGGTTGCACCTCTGGGTGCCTCTTTGACCCACTAAGAGGACAGTCTGTGACGTATGGGTATGGACGGAGTCAAGGGTTAGGGTTAGGGTTAGGGCAGGTTTTAGGGGGCTTTTTGGCACATCCCAGAAGTCTCCATGGCCAAGTGGCCATGCGACTGGTGGGATGGCTCCAAAAATTTGCATGGTTGTCCACTCCCACATGGCTGGCCACTCGGCCAGCCCATCATTGCGCAGGTGTAAAAAAAATAAAATAAAATAAAATCAATGGAGGACAGAGGAGGAGAGGAGAGACATTTTGTTGCAAGAAAAAACCCACTGCTACTGTGAAAAATCTGGCAGTTTATAAATTTTCGCGTGTTTCTGTTGTGCTTGTGTTTTTGGACCACGATTTCACAAACAATATTGCGTTCGCCGCCCCATTTTGGATCCCCCGCCCGCACCGCATGGCATGGCGACTCGAGTCCGGCTGCCCAGGACGGGGGGGAGGCGGGACCCCCCCCTCCAGAAACCACCCCTCCGGTAGGTGCGGTGCGCCCTTAGTCAAGCAGGCATTTTTCCGCCTGCTTTTTTGGCCCGGGAATGGGTGGGGGGAGAGTTTAAAAGTTTTTTCCTGTGCCGTCCGTGCCGCTTGCTTGCGCTTTAATTGTGGGCGGCCGGCGGCGAGACTGGGCTTTTTGCTGGCTGCGAGCCTGCGGCGAGTCCCACCAGAGCAGCCCAGGACGGGAGATGAGGGGGGAGGCCGGGGACCTCCAGAAACAACCCCTCTGGTAGGTGCCCTGAGGCACGGCAGGCATTTTTCCGCCTGCTTTTCAGCCGGGAACCGGGTTTTTTTAACTTTTAAAAACTTTTTTTCTGTGCCGCGTGTGGCATCGCGCGATCTCGCGACGCAAGGAACGAGCACGACAAATCAGACCAAAATTGTTCGTTCGTCGGTTCGAGCTCGAAGTCTGGCGGAGTAATTCCCGTTGCCGTTTCCGTAGAGTAACGGAACCGAGTAACGGAAACGGAAACGGGAATACCGCTAAGTCGTGCCCATCTCTAATTATTATTGTTACTGTCTTTTTTATTGTTAGTATGTATCTTTTGTTGTAAACTGCCTGGAGTTCCTCCCAGAAGACGGGCTGTATGTAAGTATAAAAATAAATAAATAAATAAATAAATAAATGTTTAGCAGCAGCCACTGCCAAGACAGAAGGAGATGGACTGTTTCCAGAATGTTTGGTGTTGAGGATCTAGAATAGTGGTTCCCACCCTTGGTCCCCAGATGTTCTTGGACTTCAACTCCCAGAAATCCTAGCTAGCACAGCTAGTGGTGAAGGCCTTTGGGAGTTGCAGTCCAAGAAGACCCAAAGTTGCAGAGCATCTGATCTAGAGATTCCAAAATATTACGTTTTCCATGTACCCATATTTTCCCATCTATAAGACGCTCCCAGGCATAAGGTGACCACAACTTTTCAAACTCAAAATTGAACTTTCACAACTACATGGCTTTCTCCTTATCTTACTAACATGCATAAGAACACCCTCAATTTTAGTCTAGCATTTTTAGAGAAAAATATAATCTTATGCATGGAAAAATACTGTAGTTTTGTCTTATGAAGTTGATTGGCTTGTTACCATGACCACTGAAGGTAGGTAGGACCTCCTTCTCTGATCCATCTCCAAAATTAAAGATGGACTTTGGACTTAAAAACCTGTGTAATTTCCCTTTAAATTGCTAGCATGCAATATTTATTATTTTTTAAAATAACATTTTACAAAATCAGGCTTTAGAGACAAAGTGTCCCAAAACAATGGAAGCAATGCCTCTAAAAACAATATGGTGCCATAATGGCAATGGTTTAACATAAAAATCGTTCTTTATTTTGTTCTCATGAATGGGAACGAAACACTTCAGAAGCAGCTTCTCTGCTGGGAATGACCGCAATCGTTTTTGCAGAATGCTGGATTTCCATAGGAGAAAATGCAAAATGTCCACCCTCCACGGCCAAAAAAAAAGGGGGGGGCACTTCCCACGGAACAAAACAAGAGTGTTTTCATAGGGTTCCGGGCAAATAAAAGTCTGGTTTTTAAAAAACTACTGTTAGCGCCGACTTTCATATTTCATAGAATCATAGAATCACAGAGTTGGAAGAGACCTCCAGGGCCATCCAGTCCAACCCCCTGCCATGCAGGAACCTCCATCACAGTGTTTCTGACAGGTGGCCATCCAGTTTCTGCTTAAAACCTCCACAGAAGGAGACTCCACCACCACCCGTGGCAGCATATTTCAGTGTCAAACAGCACTGTCTTTTTTTTGTCTTTTTTGCCCTGAGACTTTTTTGCTCAGAGGCCCTGGGGGTCCTACCAGACGGACTGGATGACGATCCGGTCGACTCCCTGGTCCAAAGGTGGTTTGAGGAGGTGGCCGGGGCTGCCGATCGGATCGCCCCCAAGAGCCTGATCCGGTGCCAAGCCCGCTCCTCTCCTTGGTTTACTGAGGAGTTGCGGGCAATGAAGCAGGAACGGAGGAGGCTAGAGAGCAGATGGCGGAAGGCTCGGACGGCTTCAAATTGGGCTGCTGTTAAGGCGTTGACCAGTCGCTATTCTCACGCGATAAGGGCAGCCAGGAGATCTTTCGTTACCCTGAGAATTGGTGAGGCCTCGAATAGCCACGCGGAGTTGTTCCGCGTGGTTCGAGACCTCACCAATCCTGGTCCGCCTCGGCCTCCTCCTAGTGATTTCACTAGTGAGTCGTTCGCAGCCTATTTTAAAACCAAGATAGAGGCCATCCGTTCTGAGCTGGACGCCGGTTGCTCTGATCCAGTCCCCAGCATGGCCGATACTGGGCCGCCTCGGTCGCCCCGGTTTGTTGAGTTTGGGTCTGTTACATCTGAGGAGGCCTCCAGGGCTCTGGGGCATTGCAGGCCTGCGGCTTCTCCGTTCGACCCTTGCCCGTCCTGGCTGATTAAGACCACAGGGGGGAGCATGCCAAAATGGGCTTCGCTAATCGCCTCAGCCTCCTTCAGGGACGGGATCCTTCCCAGTCTGCTGAAGGAGACGGTGGTGAAGCCCATTATTAAAAGACCTGGCTTGGCTGTGGACGATATGTCCAACTACCGTCCCATAGCCAATGTTCCCTTTTTGGGCAAGGTAGTCGAGCGAGTCGCCGCCCTGCGTCTCCAGTCGTTCCTGGAGGAGAACCATGTCCTGGATCCGTTCCAATCTGGGTTCAGGCCGCATCATGGGACGGAGACGGCCCTGGTCGCTCTGCACGATGATCTGTTGAGGGGGGCCGACAGGGGTTGCTCTACCCTGCTGGTCCTCCTCGACTTGTCAGCGGCTTTTGATACCGTCGACCACGGTATCCTGCTGGGGCGGCTCTCGGAGGTGGGGATCGGGGGATCGGCCTTTGGCTGGATCCGTTCCTTCCTTGAGGGTCGTACCCAGTGAGTGAGCTTGGGGGGTGAGTTGTCGGCTCCCTGGACACTCTCTTGTGGGGTGCCTCAGGGGTCGTCCCTCTCCCCAATGCTCTTTAACATCTACATGAAGCCGCTGGCTGAGATCATCTGGAGTTTTGGAGTCTGCTGTCATCAGTACGCTGATGACACGCAGCTCTATCTCTCCTTTTCCACCTGTGCAGTGGAGGCCGTCCAGACCCTTGACCGCTGCCTGGCTGCAGTTTTGGACTGGACCAGGACCCACAGACTCCGGCTCAACCCCGGAAAGACCGAGGTTATGTTCTTTGGGGGCGGCCCAGATGGGTACTCTGGCCCTCTTCCCAGTCTGGATGGGTTCGCCCTCCAGCTGGCGCAAAGAGTGAGGAATCTGGGCGTCGTCCTGGATCCGGGTCTGACCCTGGAGCTCCAGGTGTCAGCCGTGACCAGGTCGGCCTTTTATCATCTAAGGTTAATCGCCCAGATTCGCCCGTACCTTGACGGGAGCTCCCTGAGGACTGTGGTACAGGCATTGGTCATGTCGAGGCTGGATTATTGCAACGCTCTCTACATGGGGCTCCCCTTGAACCTTGTTCGGAGATTGCAGCGGCTCCAGAACGCGGCGGCCAGGCTGGTGGTTGGTGCGTGTCGTTTCGACCACATCACTCCCATCCTGGTGCGCCTCCACTGGTTGCCCGTTGCCTCCCGAATAAGGTTCAAGGTGTTGGTTTTGGCTTACAAAACCCTCCATGGCTTGGCCCCTGTTTATCTGGCGGAGCGGCTTCACCGACAATCAGATCGAGCCCGACCCACCCGTTCATCTCTGGCCCTCTCACTGCAGACGATCTCCCCGAGGGAGGCCCACAAGACAAGTACCCGTGGGCGGGCCTTCTCGGTGGCGGTGCCACCTATGTGGAACAACTTGCCCAGGGAGTTGAGACAGGCTCCAACGTTGGCGTCCTTTAGGAAAGGATTGAAGACCCTCCTTTTCAGGGATGCCTTTAATAATGACTAGAGTACCTTTTTTTTTTCTTTTTTCTTTTTTTCTTTCTCCCTTACTTCCTCCCCCCCCCCATGTGCCGTAAGTCTGCCCCTGCCGCTGCTACTGTTCTTTGCCTTTTGGGCTTTTGTGTAAACCACCCTGAGTTCCCGCTTGGGAAGTAGGAGCGGTATAAAAGTTTTAAAATAAATAAATAAATAAATAAAAACCTCCAAAGATGGAGACTCCACCACCTTTTGTGGCAGTATATTCCAAGTGCTCCAAATGGTTGTGTGCTTTTTGTACACTGCTCTGCAACAAACAATAACAAAAACCAAATTTGGACACTGCGTTCAGAAGTTTACCTTGGGACCTGGAGCTTCCTGCAGCCAAACTGACCATGCTATCATTACCCTAGTGAACGCCTTGTATGAATCTGGAGCAAAGGCATTGTCCATGGTGCTGATCTAGTTTCAACAAAAACGAATCAGTATTCAAAAAGAAGAACAATTTTATCAGCACCAACTGTAAATGTACTAGATTCCAAGTTTGCTAGAAATCTTTATCAGGCTGCATGGTTTAAAAGGAGAGTGAAGGCATCTTGGAGGTCCACCACTTTGTTGTTTCATGCCATTCAGGAACTACAGCTTGACTTGGTCGCAGAAGATAAATGAATGCTTTCTGTGCCATAGAATCATACGAGTACTCCAGAAACTTTGGAGAAGTTTTTAGTGAAGGGGACAATATTTTCTTTTTTTTGCTCTCCTTAGAAAGAAAACAGGAGCTCACCACTGTGTCCAGTCAATGGAGAAACTCGGAGGTCCCTTTAAGAAAGTTTCATAGTGTTTTTTGTGGGGATTGTGATGTTGATAGAGAGCATGAACTCGGCTGTCACAAAACTGCTGGAGGTGCCCAGGTGCCCAGGATGGACAGCAAAAGAGAGTGATTTTCTGCTCTGGACTTAGTCAATTATGCAGATTGGAACTGGAAATTTCTTCATCCGCTGACAAAAGCTCTCCGAGTTGCTGAGTCCAACTTTTTGTGCTTTGAGATGGGCAGGTGCACAAGCAGACAGCAAAAATGGAATGAAGCCAAAAAAGATTTATATATTTGCTCACTCAGCCACCATACACAATTTGGTGCGGGGGGGGGGAGCGGGAATCAAATGTAGGACTGACACAAAGCACTCTGAAATACATCCATGGTTGTCCTGTAACTACCCTTTCATTTTAGACTCTTTCCTCAGCCTCTAAAGTTCCTTTGTCTCACTAATTATATTTGGGGCTGCAGATATATGTCTTGTGACACCTGCCTACAGGATATGTTGGGTTCAGAGTTGTGAGTAGAGAACCATATGATTCTGCTCCTTGAATTTCAGAGGTGTGTGTTCCATGGAAATTATGATAACCATAATTGGGTGTTGCAATAAATGAAGGAGCCAACACTCCTTTTAAAATGTCAATTCCTACAGCACATTAAGGTTGCACTTCAGCAAAGCATGATCCTGATGACAAATGCTACTTGTGAGTCTGCAATGGGATTTTTGTTTTCCCATTGTTGCTAAAAGGAGCCTATTGACTCAATCCCTGTCTTTCTTGCTGTGCAGTTTCTACAAACTGTTGGCTCTGCATTTTTCACTCTCCTTTAACTCTTTGTACAAAGCAAATGAAGCCAAACTATATTAACAATTAGATTATTGTTCCTCCACCTCTCTTCATTTCCCTTTTGACCCACTTGCTCGACACAGATCCTCACAAGACAAAACATGTTTTTCAAAAATAGGAGTTTTTGAATTGTATTCTGAATTGGTGGAGATTGGAATTGTCTGGGATATGGTAGAGATCATGGCTAAGTCTCCCACTATGAATATTGGCAGAAGAAATCTAGGAAGGTTCAGTGCTCAAACTGAGCAAGAGACACTTAACGAATCCAAATCTCTCATAATTTAGCCAAACTTTGCATTCGTAGAAACAGCAGTATACAATGGCTCCTGAGGGGAGTGGGGTCCACAGAGATATGGTATGGACTCTTCTGAGCTGAATGTATCAAGGGTCTGATACTGTATGGAAACAGAGACTTACATTCCTCCTACTCATCCTAGTTCCTGGAAACTGCCCCAGTTCAAGAGGAATTACAAGCAAGGTAAGTCTTGGGAATAAGGGAGGATACTTTCAACAGAACAGAGGCAGCACTGTTCTCAATTCTAGGAACTGAACAATGGAAGGAAAAGCCAGTGTAAAGGAAGAGCAATTACTTAGCAAATAATTATAGCTCTGTGCGTGTGGGGGGGAGGATAAGTAGCATAATATTTATCACCAGAGCAGAATATGTGAATTCATTATAGGAGTAGAACAAAATAGTACTGCCACTCCAGGGAACGTTTTACCTTTAGGTAACCCAATTCTGAAAGCCTCAGCAGCACAAGATGATAACATGGGGGGGGGGGGTGTCAAACTATTGGCTATGATCCTAAATGTGTTCCCTTGGACAAGTATGTCACTCAAGGCACACAATCAATTCCAGACCTCAAACATTGCCCAAATACCAACCTTTCCTAAGGATGGTGCAATTAATATTGATTTTAATATGCAATGTGGTTTCTTCCTGCTCTAATTGACCTTCTGGGTACAATTTGAAGCAGCATGTGTTTGTGGCAGCGGAGCCTGATGTTTAGGAAGGAAATAGTTCTGGATAATGGGTTGTTTGTCTTCTGATCTGTTCAGCTGGAACCCCTTTTAGACTCAAGAGGGAGCAGTCTCAAGAGCAACGTTTAAAGAGAAGCTCACTTATTTTCTAAAGCTATGTTTGATCAGAAGAAGTCTGAAAGAAGGGCAAAAATAAGGGGATTCAAGAAGACCATCGTGTGGAAGGAGGTCTCCCTGGAGACCAAGGCCAAAGCAAGCCACCCTCTTGTATCCCCTGCACTGACGAAGCATAAGAAATGAGAATGGGTGTGAGATTCCTTTCCTGAATGAAGCACTCACTTTCTCAAGTTTGTCAGGAGTCAGCCTGCCACATATGGAAGGTAGGAAAAGGCACACATAAACACCAGTTAGGCTTCACTGCAGCAAGAGGTTTATTAACAGGTCACTGCCGCTGTGGTGGCACCCCAGAGAACCAAAGCAAACCGAGCGAAGTGTGACATTTGATTAATTAACACTTCTGCGGCACTTAGCAAAAAGATGAGCGAAGCGCTAAACTCCATTAGATCAGGAACAAGACGATATTTATATCCGCTCTGCATCTTGGCCTTGGCAACATCTGTAAGGTCTGCTGCATCTAGGGAATGAGGGGCCATTGGTGAGGCTTCAAATTGAGGGCAAGAAGCATGTCAAGGCTGCATTCCCATATTGCTCTGTATTACCCCCATGAGTTAAGAGGCTCTACGAATCACGGGGTCAAAGCCTCATGGGTTTTTCATTAAGAAGGATGATGGCATCTTTTGCCAGGCCCTTGGACTTATTTGTTCCATCTGAGCTTAGCACAAAATCCTGCCAGTCACTGGAGTGAGGGTGGGGAGAATGTGCTTGCCCACCCATAATTTATTGCCAGTTATTCCTGTTGTATTACAAAAGCCAATCTCCTACTTGAAACAGAAGGGCAATCTCATAAACGCCCTTGCTCCCATAGGAACCCATCTCATGAAATGGTTTGCCTAATATTTTAAAGCTCCATGAGGTCAAGCACACAAAGGACTTTATTATAATAAGTTTCTGTCCTTTCATAATCATGGGACTTGAATAGGATGCAGGCCAGCAGACCTTAGTAGCATAGAATTGTACACTTAGAAATAATCTTGCTGATATCGGAAATTCACGTCCTGGAAGAGGGCTATCTCACAAACCTCCAGCGTAAGAGGGACCACTTCTAGATTGCTATTATCATGGAGGTTCCCGTCTTTGAGTAAATAGTTGAGTAGATGGCCAATGGCAGGTGTAACCCCTATGCCCTAATGCTGGTCCTCCAACATCCAAATCTAGCCCCCACATTTTCTCTCAAGGTTGTTGCAGGCAGCTGTGAGTCCACTGGTTCTGGATTGTGTTTGGCCCCCTTGCGGGGCTAATAGCCTAAAGGTATCACCTGGTCCACTTTTGTATTTGGTTTTTGTGATGGCTATATGGCTCCTCAATTTGTTTTGTTTATAACAAAGAAAAAAGTGTATGTAATATTTCTTATACATTGTGAATGGCTACATGAGTTTCAGTCATTATTGTTACAATCAGCTTTCCTCTTACTCTTTGTTTCTTTTTTTCCCCTAATCATGATAAAACAGATTCCATTCTTGGTAATATTGTGAGTCCTCATTTTCTTTGATTCTCATTGTCATTCTGTCCATCAGCACATTCCAAAATTTTCTTAACAATCATATCTAGAGATGGGCACGACTTAGCGGTATTCCCGTTTCCGTTTCCGTTACTCGGTTCCGTTACTCTACGGAAACGGTAACGGGAATTACTCCCCCAGACTTCGAGCTCGAACCGACAAACGAACAATTTTGGTCTGATTTGTCGTGCTCATTCCTTGCATCGCGCAATCGCGCGATGCCACGCGGCACAGAAAAAAAGTTTTTAAAAGTTTAAAAAACCCGGTTCCCGGCCAAAAAGCAGGCGGAAAAATGCCTGCCGTGCCTCAGGACACCTACCAGAGGGGTTGTTTCTGGAGGTCCCCGGCCTCCCCCCCCCCATCCTGGGCTGCTCTGGTGGGACTCACCTGCAGGCTCGCAGCCAGCAGCCAGCAAAAAAGCCCAGTCTCGTCGGCTGCCGGCCGCCGCAGCCAATTAAAGCGCAAGCAAGCGGCACGGACGGCACAGGAAAAAACTTTTAAACTCTCCCCCGTCCCCCCATCCATTCCCGGGCCAAAAAAGCAGGCGGAAAAATGCCTGCTTGACTAAGGGCGCAGGGCACCTACCGGAGGGGTGGTTTCTGGAGGGGGGGGTCCCGCCTCCCCCCCGCCCTGGGCAGCCGGACTCGAGTCGCCATGCCATGCGGTGCGGGCGGGGGATCCAAAATGGGGCGGCGAACGCAATATTGTTTTTGAAATCGTGGTCCAAAAACACAAGCACAACAGAAACACGCGAAAATTTATAAACTGCCAGATTTTTCACAGTAGCAGTGGGTTTTTTCTTGCAACAAAATGTCTCTCCTCTCCTCCTCTGTCCTCCATTGATTTTATTTTATTTTATTTTATTTACACCTGCGCAATGATGGGCTGGCCGAGTGGCCAGCCATGTGGGAGTGGACGACCATGCAAATTTTTGGAGCCATCCCACCAATCGCATGGCCACTTGGCCATGGAGACTTCTGGGATGTGCCAAAAAGCCCCCTAAAACCTGCCCTAGCCCCCTAACCCTAAGCCTAACCCTTGACTCCGTCCATACCCATACGTCACAGACTGTCCTCTTAGTGGGTCAGAGAGGCACCCAGAGGTGCAACCCACTAGCCCACCGTAACCTTACCCGTCACTAGCCTAACCCTAGCACTAACCCACCTTAACCCTAAGCCAGATCTACTTGCTTGCATTGCACTACACGCAGCAAGTACACTTCCCTTCTGTGTGAGACATGGTGGTGCGAGAGCCTTGTGTAGGGAAGGCATGATGCTATCAGTCACTCTCACTGGTCTCACTGTCTGCACAACTGGTATGCAATATCCATATGGCTATTGCATACCATTTTGCAGCAGCAGCAGGTGAAGAGGGGAGACCCCCATGTTGAGGGGTCTCTTCGAGCCTGCTTCCCCTTCCTAGTGGGAGGATAGGAGGCACCCACGGGTGCCTCCAGGAGCCCACTTTCCCTTTAGAGCGGGCCAGAGGAGGCACCCACCACAGAGGTGCCTCCAGGAGCCCGCTCCCCCCCCCCCCAACCAGTACTAACGACAACGAAAAAACGAAAAAACGAAAAAACGAACCGACTAATTTTTGCGAATTTTCGCGAAAAACGGAAACGAGCCGAAACGGAACCGGCCCGACTAACGACAACTCGAAAAAAATTTTTTTCAAGTCGTGCCCATCTCTAATCATATCATCTGTTGGTTTTTCTTCATTTTTCCAGTGTTGTCCCCAAACTACCTTTGCCACTGTCAGAATGTGCAGTATTAGATAAGTATTTTGTCTAAATTTTCTGGCATCATGACTAGTAAAAACAGTTCTGGGCTAAAATCTACATATATTTTTGTCATTCTAATAACCCAGGTATGGATTTTAACCCCCTTTTTGCATTATCACACATCCACCATGCATGATAGTAAACCCCACTTTTTTGCACATTTCCAACACTTACTAGACAAAATTGGGAATATTTTACCTAACTTATCCACCCCCCACCCCGTGTTCCTGTATTTTTCAGCCAGATGATTCACGATTGCACAGTGGTCCAATGTATTTCTATTAGAATGGAAGCCATTTTGTTCTAACCCTAATATATTTTGGGAATCCATCCAGACTGACTGTTTGTCAGCCAGATGCCATCCATACAACTTGCCTCTAATGGGTAACAGACTGACAGAAGGGTAGTTTTCTGGCAAATGTGGCTTCCCTTTTTTTGTAGCCCTCTCACAACTGATGAGAAACACAAATATAATCAATCACACTGCTTCCTCTAGAGGAGCTGAATGTGTACTCACTGGAGGAATCCTGTGGTGATGATCCATTTAAGATGAATTTGCCAGCACTTATAAAGAACTTTGCAAAGCAAAGTCCTGCTGTGTTTATTCTATGTTGCGATTCCCATCCTACCTCATCTACTCTTTGTCCCAGCAGATCTCTTTCTTCCTTTTTGGAGAAAACGGAGGCAAAGAAGGTGTTGAGTAGTTCTGCCTTTTCCTTGTCTCCTGTTAGTAACAGGTTATCATCACCATGCAGAGAGCCTATCATTTTCTTATTTTTCCTTTTGCTGCAGACTCTGGAATAGGGAAATGAGCAAAGCCATTGAGCAGATAGCTCCTAAATGTCTCCTTCATCAAAATAGACCCAAATTAGCTGCTTGGTTTACTGGGGAGTTGGCAGAATTGAAATGGATGGCCTGTAGAGCTGAAAGGTGTTGGCGGAAAACTCAGACTGAAACAGACAAAGAAAGAGTGAAAGGCCTTTGGAAGGCTTACTCCAAGGCAGTGGAAGCAGCAAAGAAATCATTTTTCTCTACAATCATTGATTTGACACAAAATCGCCCAGGGCAGCTTTTCAAAATAATCAAAAGTCTGCTGCATACTGACCCATGGGCGGATAATACAGACCACTCTGTAACTTGCTGTGAAGAATTTGAACAACACTTTACAGGCAAAATTGAACAGATCAGGGATACCTTGAATGCAGCTATTGATCCAGAGCCTGTAAATAAAACACCCCACCCTCCTTGTCCTGTATTAATGGATGACTTTCAGCTCCTACAGCCAGATGATGTGATGAAGACCCCTGGGGAGGTGAGGGCCACCACACGTGTGTTGGATCCTTGCCCCTCATGGATCATAAAAGCTTCCAGAGAAGGTATGGCAGACTGGTTAGGAAAAGTAGTAAATGCCTCCTTACAACAGGGCAGGATTCTGGTATGCTTAAAGGAGGCAATAGTAAAACTGATAAAAAGCCCCCCCCCTTAGTACCAATGATACTGAACAATCACCAACCAGTATCAAAGTCCTAGAGTGGGTTGTGGCCACGCAGCTCTGGAGGTTTCTGGATGAGATAAACTACCTGGATCCATTTCAATCTGGCTTCAGGCATGGCTATGGGACTGAGATGGCACTGGTTGCATTGGTAGGTGACCTATGCAGGGAAATGAATAGGGGATCTGTGTCCCTTTTGGTTTTGCTAGACCTCTCAGCTGCTTTTGACACTATAGACTACGGCGTCCTCCTGACTCATTTCTCTGAATTTTTTTGGATGAAGTCCATCATCCCTGTTTCTTCATGTAATCCCAATTTAGGTTGTCAAAGGCTTTTTTGAGCATCTAAAAAGAGCAATGCCATTTGTTTACCTGGATGAGCTTCATAGTATTCCAGTATATCCAGTAGTATTCTTATATTTTTTCTTAATTGTCTTTTTGGGAGGAAACCATTTTGATCTGAATGTATAAACTGAATAAGATATTTCTTCATCCTCTCAGCTGTAATAGATACCAATATCTTATAGTCAACAATTGTACAGCGATATTGGTCTATAATTCACTATTTGTTTCAGATCAGTTTCTTCTTTTAGTATTAATGTAATATTTGCTTCTAGTTGTGTGTGTGGTGCTGTTTTAAAAATCTTCCATTAAAAAAGCACACCACGTATAATCATCATGGGGACATTATTGCTCTTCAAACTCCATTAATGTCACATGGAATTAGATATTCTTTCCAAGGTCGTGTGCTCTCTTCCTGTTTTTATAGCTAGGATTGCATCCCTGCCTCCATCTTTCTCACCATGGGATCTTGATTTCCATTTGCATGCCTCCAAAAGGTGGTGGGTATCTTTGCTTCTTGAAGTACCTGATTACATACATCTTTCAAAGCCCCTGCTATCACCTCAGAAAAGTTTTATAAAATTCACTTGGCAGTCCATCTGGTCCTGGAGTTTTCTCATTCTTCCGTTTGTTTATCATTTCTGTCACGTCCAATAAGTTTATTTCTGCATTAATCATCTTTTGAGTTTCCTCCAAAATTTTAGGAAGAATTACTTTTTGGATATAGTCTTCATTCCCCACCCCCAATCTCTGGTTTGTGCTTTATACAGATTAGAGTAGAACTCTACTGTTATGTTATGTAGTAGATCTCAGTTTGTAAGTTGCCATTTTGATCTTTTATCCTGCCGATTTGTTTTTTTTTCTCCCCCCTCAGTTTGTAAGCTAACCATCTTACTGGTTTATATGCATTTTCAAAAAAGGTTTTGCTTAACCGCTTTTATTTGTTGAGCCATTTCTTCTGTGTCTATAAGATTCAATTTATGTTTGAGCATATTGTTTATTTTTAGTACCCTCTTGGATGGGAGTCTGTTTAGTCTCAGTTCCTTGGGTGAAAACACCTGTTCCTGCTCTCTCAGCTCTGCATCTGGCCTCTTCAGTCAGTTGTCCCACTATATAATGGGTCGTCAGGTCAGCTGCAGCCAATGTCTCCAAGGACGTCACCAAATTGTCGCATGAAGGAGGAAGGCTGCTTAATATCAAATAACTCCTCTGTTCAAGCTCCTAGAAAAGGTCCTGTAATGTTTGTAGGTGACTTTTCATCTCCTCCCTCTTGCCAGACAGTTCTATACAGTCTCCTAGACAAATGAACTTTAGAACTTACAGAGGTTGTAATGTAAACAGCATGTAACTTTTGCCAACACCTGGCAGCTGAGATAATTCCTCTGACTATACACATGTGGCCCTCTGCTACACTTAGTCCTAGAGCTTTATCATTTTTGTTTTGTTTTTGTGCTGTAGTAAGTTGATCAAGTGGATCAGAAACAATTCCCCACAAATCTGCTTTTTCAAACAAAATATGGTAAGCCCATGAAAGATAGCCTCTATCCTTTAATACTGGAACAGGCAAGCTCACTGCTGTAGTTTCCACCAACCTGATAGTGTCTCTGAGCCTCTAGCCTGCCACACTCACCAGTTGAATTCCTCTGTAGGTGTTGCACGGGAAAAACAGACTCCAAAAGTTGTGCAGTGACAGCTCGCTGGGCACATAACCAAATGTTATATTTTGTTGCAGGGCAGTGTAAAAAAGCATGCAAACATTTGGAGCAAGTAAAAGAAGTATTGTATTTACAGGAACAAAATAATAAAAAATCTAGCAGATTAACAACCTCCTTAATAAACACATACGACATGGCTGCCGGATAGCATGTTGTTATCTTCACATGTTTCTGCCAAAGAACCACTAGACTTTGCTTCCTTTTATAAAAAGTTGATTACACAACCACTATTGGCTGAGCTCTGATTAGCCCACCAAGTTCATTTGCTCTTTAACCCTTACATCATTTACAATTCAATTGTTAGTTACAATGTGGGTTTTACTGCAAACCCTAATGGTTTTTCATGCAGGATTATATTGAAGCAGTCCTTGGGTCAATACAGTGACTTCTCATATTCCAAAATAGGAGCTTCTGGAAGCTGACAGAGAAATTTCCAGTCCCAGTCTGCATAACTGATTAAGTCTTGATCAGAAAATTAATTTCCACTGCTATCAATCTCGGGTCCCTGTGGGGTTTAGGAAGATATTTGAATTATCAGGCTAAACCAGACCAGGATTACTTTCAAGCAGAGAAAATGGTATATACCTGTACTTTGACGTATTTTGGGTTGGCTTCCCCAGACTCATTTCTTCCATTGCTTTTCCCATCTGCCCTGTGATCTGAAGTCTACAGTTGAATGCATCATCTCCATTAGGGCCTAGCCAGACCACTCCAAAATCCAGAGCCCATAGTTAGCCAGTGGAACACCCTGGCACAAGATATGCTGGCAACAAGCATTTGAATTGCTTTAAAAGGAACCAAGAGAAATTCCTGGAGATGAGCAATAACAGTGACAATATATAAAACATATCCAGGGTCAAAGTTGTATACTGTTGTATCATATGTCCTGCTGGTTGCCTCCCTGTAGACAATTGGTTGTGCACTGTGTGAACAGGAAGCTAGAGGAGATGAGCCTGTGGTTTGAGCTGCCATGCTCCTTCTCAGGTTCATGCAGTCTATCTTCTCTTGTGATCCTCCTGATTCTTGCTCCTTGGTGTCCCTCTCCCCAAGATATTGGGCAAAAGTCACATCCCGACCTTATCACCTGCCAGGAGAAAATCCTCATGAGAGGAAGACCTGGTGGTCTCTCTAGTCCCGCTTTGTCTCTGCAATGGACACTTGGTGATGAAGCTCAGATGAAGGCCTGCAAAGAAGCAATTTCAGGACTTTGTCAAAGGGAAAGCACCAGCTTAGGGTGCTTTAACACAACCCCTAAGATCCGCTGGCAACTTAAATTCGGACCAGAGACCTTGGGGGTTTGCTCCTCTTGCTGTGTTCCCACCCCTCCGCACTCCCTTGCTCCTGTCTGCGTGAGGGGAGGGAGAAAAAAAGGGAGAAAAGAATCCAGGCTCACCTCCGCTCTATGGTGGAGCTGCTCCGGGAAGCATTCCAGTCTCTTAAAGGGGCGGGGGGGAACAAACAAACACAAGGCGAGGAGAGCCCGGCACTCACTGCTTTACATCTGCATCAGAAATGTTTCACCTTCGGAGACCAGGTACTTGGAAAATGCACTGGGACGCACTTAGGTGGGCGTGGTCGTACTTTTTAAAGTCCAGAGCTGGTGGGAAAACAATCTTAAGCTCTGCATCTGGGAGCCCTTTGCCTCGGATTTTAGGGGTCGTGTAAAAGCACCCTTACTTCTTTTACCTTCCTCATTCACAAGGGACCCTTCCTTCCTTTCTGTCATTCAGTCCCACTTAGCAAATGCCTATGCAGCCATTGTCTCTTTTCAACCCCATTGCAAGGATAAAGGACTATAATTGCTCCATCTCTGTGTGCTCTCACCTGCTTATTCAACATTTATACCCACCACGGCTTTCCAAAGCCCAGATTAGTTTTCTGAAACACCATTCAGAAAGCTTTTGTGCTTCCCTCCCCTAGTGGGGTCCAAATGAGCTTTCAGTGTAATAAACCTTGTCAGCTTTTTGGAAGGTGGGGGGAAGGACCTCCAAGACAAATAATTTGTTTTGTTTTCTGTCTGTTTCCCCCCTCCCACCTGTCCAAGGGGGCTGTTTGCTCTGCCTCCTTAACTCGGCTGGCTCCTCAGCAGACGTGTTCTATGGAGCCCCCACAGTATGCTCCCACTTCTGGATGTTAATTGATACACTTTTTAAATTTTTACTTTTGCGTACCCTTTGAATGAGCAGCCTTGTAAATTAGCTTCTAAAGAGCCCTGCTAGACAATTAACGCCTGCAAGCTGATGTTGCCAACAAGGGCCAGGTTTTAAAAAAGCAATACCCACCACCTTTTGAAGGCATGCAAATGGAATCGGGATCCCATGGTGAGACAGATAGAGGCAGGGAAGCAATCCCAGCCATAAAAACAGGAAGAGGGCACACGACCTTGGAAAGAATATCTAATTCCATCTGACATTAATGGAGTTTGAAGAGCAATAATGTCCCCATGATGATTATATGTGGTGTGCTTTTTTTAATGGAAGATTTTTAAAACAACACCACACACACAACTTGCTACTCAGAGCTTCCCATTCAAATTTATTTACAAGGCACTGTTTTCTTAATATACTCCAGGGAAGTGATACAAAGAGAAACACACTCACAACCCCCTCTCCATCCTTTCCATTCGTGTAAAAGATAAAGCCAACAGGGATCAAATAAGATAGGGTTTGGGGGTGTTTCTTGGACAAGTTCACAGTTCTCCATTCTGGGAGTTCTACCAAACAAATACTTTATAGATACCTCAATGTGGCACACCTGAGAGAAGGGCCTAGACTGGGAAGCATTGAGGTCTAGCTATGTCTAGCTATGTCCACGCTTTCTGTTCAGAAAAAAAATATTATCCCAGCTAGCACTAGGACAGAAAGTAGAATAGACATACTGTATGCAGGTTCCAAATGAAACAAGCATTTGAATTGCTACAGGTATATGCTCGGGAGTCGGGACTGAGGCAGCAATTCAAATAACTAAAATGGGAGATGGAGTCGGATTGCAGCCGCACCCACGCGACTGGTGCAGGCTCGCTCACTGAGGGTGGCCACACCCAGAGAGGCGCGGAAATCGCGTACGCGAGACCGCGCCTTCTCTGTGGTGGGCCCCTCACTCTGGAATCATCTCCCCAGTGAGCTGCGCCTGTCGGAGTCCCTGCCTGCCTTTAAGAAGGCCTTGAAGACCCTCTTTTTTAGAGAGGCCTTTGGCGACCTTGTTAGCTAGTCTGTGCTTTCTTTCTTTTTTTCTTTTTTCCCTCCCTCCCCTCGCCCGGGCCCGCCGCCGTCTTGCCATTCCGTTGTCCGGTGCCTTATTTCTGGTTTTATTGTGGTTAGCCGCCCAGAGTTCCCCTTGGGAAGATAGGCGGGATACAAGTCTAATAAATAAATAAATAAATAAATAAATAAATAAACGAGGAGAGTTAGGATTTGATGGCTGATAAGCCCTAGCATGTCACGTTGAGGGCAAAATGTCACTTCAGTCACAAGGCTCAGGGAAGGCAACATGGAAAGTTGCCTAAAATGCAAGCCTTTGAAGTCTGCTGATGGAAACCTAGGCATATTTACTCCCCTGTCAGAGTCTATAAATTTTCCTTTAAAATAAAAATAAAAATAAAAATAAAAAACAATACAAAATACAAGATACAACCCCCCCTCCATAACCCAACTACTAGACAACAGTGCTCCCCTGCAACAATGGGACCTCTTAAACAACGTTGTCTCTTATTATCCTTTATATCCTTTTAAAAAATTCCAAATTGCATAGCACTAACACTAAATGGACAACATTATAATTCTTTGCATGCACCTGATCTAGAGAGGCATGTGGCCCTCTTATACTGTCAGGGATATATAGGCACCTTGGCTTCCAGCTGCTGAGGCTGCTAGCCTCCACAAATCGACTCACTCCTCTCTTTAAGCCACCCAAGATGGCAGCCATCGCAACAGGGGGACTTCCAATCATTGAGAAGAAGGGTGCAAAGCCCACTGCTGCCATGTGCAGTTTCGAAACTTCTAATGGTCTGTTGGCTCCATCCCCACATGATGGAGGAGATTTGTCTGATCTAAAATTGACGTATACTCCCTCTTCCAGAGGCTAATGTAGAATGTTAATGGAGAAAGCCACCTCGTGGTGATTCTTCCATTGAAAAGAAAAAGAAGACCCTACACGTTGTATATATCCCAGCTGTGTGAGTAAAAGCTCTCCAGATCCTCTTTTCTCCTTCCTAAGCTGGGAGGAAGCAAAACATGTAAACCAACTAAGTGCTGCTTGCTTTTCACAAACAGGGTCTTGGCTTCTCTTAATGGAATTATCTGTCATTGCCTTGCCTTAAGTGGTTGGCTGAAGAGGCGCCCTCTCGGTGTAGGCAGGGTGGGCTGCCCTCTAAACGACCCTACCTCACGCTGCATTGATTCCCTCTGACATGGCCTGAAATAAAAACAAACTTTGGATTTCACAACCATTTCCTCTCTCTTGTTCACTGTCATTTCCTCTCACCTCGCCGTCTTGTGAACACTCTGTGGAAGATTATCGTTTTGGAAATTGTGTCCGGAATGTTCTTCACTTACCTTCCTTGGTGCATGTTTTGTTTTCACTTAAAAGTTTTACAACTGGAAAAGAACCAGAGAAGTCAGGCAAGGCCATTTTGTCTTGGCACTATGGGAGATGCCTCTTGGGTATTTCACAACCAGCTCCATGCAATGCTGGGAGCAGCCCAGCCTCAATAGAAGGAAGAGACATGTACAAGACATGTTTGCCTTGTATTATCTCAGAACATGGGCCAATCCAGGCCAGCAGTTGCCAGTAGAGATGGGCACGAAACAAGCAATTTTTCGTTTTCATTTTTGTTTTTTCATTTCGTTACGTAACGAAACGAAAAACAAATTTTTGTCTCCAAAATGAAACAAAACGAACCGAAACAACAGAAATTTTGTCGTGCGTTTCGTTTTCGTTGCGGCAAATACACTGAACTGTAATGAATGCTAACGAAACAGCAATTTTTCATTTTTGTTTTCATTTTTTCGTTTTGTTACATAGCGAAACGAAAACAATTTTTTTTGCAAAAAATTCACGAAAAACAAAAACGAACCGAAACGGACCCCCTAAACGACAAACGACAAACGAAACACCATTTTTTTGAGTCGTGCCCATCTCTAGTTGCCAGCCTTGGGTGCCAATATGTTCTCAACTCCCAGAAACCATGGCCAGCACAGCTGGAGGTGAAGGTTTCTGGGAATTTTAGACCAAGAATATCTGGGGAACCAAGGTTGGAGACGAATGATCTTCTAGACCAGTGGTGGCAAACCTTTGGCACTCCAGATGTTTTGGACCACAACTCCCAGAATTCCAAGTCTGTATTGCTAATGACAAAGGAGTGTGGGAGTTGTAGTCCAAAACATCTGGAGAGCCAAAGGTTTGCCACCACTGTTCTAGATCATTATTTTAGCTCTGACTGGCAGATACAGCTATCATGGTTGTGGGAGTGATACTTTCTCAGCTCAGCTGGAGATGATGGGAATTGAAGTTCTCCATGTTTTTTTTTGACCACTGGACCATGGAAGTGGGGACAGGTGACGTCAAACAGGTGTGAGACACTGAGTTCTCCTTTCCTTGACTCCTCAAGGATAACACTTCTTTACTATGTTAGACTGACCAACCCTCAAAGTGCACCGAAGGGCAACAAAGGTATAGGCATTTATTCTGGATCTGTGTAGGCAACAATGATTGGAAGAGCATCTTTTCTTACTATATTTTTTATTCATTTTCTATAACAAAGAAAAAAGTATATGTCATATTTGTTATACATTGTGATACGTGGATTTCAGTCATTATTATGTTACAACCCGTTTTCCCCTTATTCTTTGTTTATTTTTTCTAACCATTGATAAAGCAGACTCCATACTTGGAAATATTGTGAGTCCTCGTTTTCTTTGATTCTCGTTGTCTGCATATTCCAGAATTTTCTGAACAATCATATCATCTGTTGGTGGGTTTTGTTTTGTTTTGTTTTGTTTTGTTTTGTTTTGCTTTTCCATTGTTGTGGCCAAACTATCCTTGCTGCTGTCAGAATTAGAGATGGGCACGACTTGGCGAAATTCTCGTTTCCGTTTCCGTTACTCGTTTCTGTTACGCAACGAAATGAAGAACGACAATTACTCTGCCAGAACTCGAACTCGAACCGATAAACAACAAATTGGGTCTGATTTGTCGTGTTGTCGTTCCTGGCATCGCGCAATCGCGCAATGCCAAGCGGCACAGAAAAAAAGTTTTTAAAAGCCCGATTCACAGCCAAAAAAGCAGGCGAAAATATGCCTGCCTGAGGGCACGTACCCGAGGGGTGGTTTCTGGGGGGTGGGTCCCCACTCCAGCCTCCCCCCTGTCCTGGGCTGCTGGTGGTACCAGGGTGGGGGGTGGCATCCTCGGCGTAATCCATTTGCCATGCGGTGCGGGGGGATCCAAAATGGCGACCGCAATATTTTTTTAAAAATCGTGGTCCAAAAACCCACCAAAGCACCACAGAAACATGCGAAAATTAGCTATTTTAACTGCTTGAATTTTTACGGTAGCAGCAGTGGGTTTTTCTTGCAACAAAACGTCTCCGTTGATTTTATTTTATTTTATTTTTATGTTTATTTTTTTACACGTGCGCAATGATGGGCTGGCCATGGGATGGGACCATGCAAATTTTTGGACCCATTCCACCAATCGCATGGCCAGGTTTTGACTGACACTTCTGGATGTGCAAGAGGGTATAAAAAGGCGGGGCACTCCCCAGAACAGCGCAGTCCGGGCTTGTATGTGGGTGGGAGAGGGCTGTGTGTAGCTGGCTGCTGTGCTAGTAGTTTCGATTTCGCAGTCGTGGAGCGTTTAGATTCTGTTAGGCAGGCAGGGAGGGAATTCAATTGAATTTTTAGGAATAGGAATTTGGAAATATTTCATTCCGTCTGCTGTGGGGAATAGGAAGCAATGCAGTTCATTCCTGCAGTTTGTCAGGATTTTTTTTTCTGATACTGGTTTAGGTTTGACTGGGGTGTGTGTTGATTGAGTATACTACCATTCAATATTTATTTTCTATTTTCTATTTTCCAAAGTTCATTTTTTCATTTCATTGCTAGCAGTTTTGTTTATTTTCTCCTCACCTTTTTGTGAGACAGAGCTGCTGCAGTGCTTTCAGGCTGGGAAGCAAGCCTAATATAGCAGTTCTCTATTCTCACCTTTTTTTGTGAGACAGAGGGAGAATTCATTCCACTCTAGTGTTTAACCCGCGCGCCCGCTCCTCCCCCCTGCCACTGCCGCCGCCCGCACATGGACCCCCCCACCCCCGCCGCCCGCCCTGCGCCCGCACCTCCCCGCCGCCGCAAAAATAGCGCAGGTCGCGCCGGATGTCAAATCGCGCGAAATCACGGTAGAAACGACAAATGAAAAAATGACATGACAAAACGACAAATTTTTGAAAAATTTTGCGAAAAACGGAAATGAGCCGAAATGGACCCGTCCCGAAAAACGATAACTCGAAAAAAAAATTTCTGGTTGTGCCCATCTCTAGTCAGAATATGCAGTATTAGAAAAGCATTTTGTCTAAATTTTCTGGTATCATGCCTAGTAAAAACAGTTCTGAGCTAAAGTCTACATATATATTTTTTTCATTCTAATAAACCAGGTATGTATTTTAACCCAATATTTATTTGCTTTATTAGACGTCCACCATACATGATAGTAAGACCCCATTTCTTGTGCACATTTCCAACATTTACTAGAAAGATTGGGGGACATTTAGCTAACTTGGCAGCTGGAAAATGCCATCTATAAAACGTTTTATACAGATTTTCTTTATACGATGTTGCCATTGTTGGTTTAAGATTTCTCTTCCAACATTTTTGCCATTTCTCCAACTCCACATTATAACCAAAATGTTTTGCCCATTGCATCATTGATTATTTCACATGTTCATCTTCCATTTTCCATTCTAACAAAATTTTATATATTTTCTTAATTAACATCATCTGAGGATAACAATATTTTATCAAATGCACATTTGCACAATTAAGGCTAGTACGCAAGTTACACCCCTTTCTTGAGAAACCAGCTCTGGCCACGGTGATACATGCCCTAGTGATGTCCCAGCTAGACTACTGTAATGCACTCTATGTGGGACTACCAAAGAAAAGTCTCAGGAAACTTCAACGGGTCCAAAATGCAGCAGCCAGTCTGCTGAGAACATAAGAACATAAGAACATAAGAAGAGCCATGCTGGATCAGGCCAAAGGCTCATCTAGTCCAGCTTCCTGTATCTCACAGTGGCCCCACCAGATGCACCTGGGAGCGCACAAGACTAGATCTCTGTCTCCTGATACCACTCCCTTGCATCTGGCCCTTGAGGTACCCTGGTTTTAAGCTTGGAGTTGATACATCTCTCTCATGGTTTGTAGCCTGTGATGGACTTTCCCTCCAGGAATCTGCTGACTGGGGTGGGGTACAGAGATCACATTACACCCCTATTAAAACAGCTCCATTGGCTGCCAATCAGCTATCAGGCACAATACAAGGTGCTAACCTTGACCAACAAATCACTGTACAACCTGGGTCCTAGCTACCTCAATGATTGAATCTCACAGTATGAACTGACTCAAATGTTAAGGTCATCTGGAGAGGCCTTTCTCTCCATCCTGCCACCCTCACAGGTATGTTTTGTGGGAATGACAGGGCCTTCTTGCCTGCTGCATCCAGACTCTGGAACTCCTTCCCACTAGAGGCCAGGACTGCCTCATTTCTGTTATACTTCTGGGAAAAGGCAAAGAACTGAAACTTATTTTCCCCCATCAGGATTGGCACCCCTAATATTAGTGGATACATTCCAATCAACATGGAAGAGGAATCTAACTGTTAAGTTACTGCAGCTGGGTTTTTCCTTAGAGGCTATTTTGGCCATGGGTTTTGGCAATGCCAAGGCTACCATTAAAAGGAGGATCTAGGATGTAGAACTCCAAGAACATCTAGCTGCTCATGACAAACTTTGCACAGTTAAAAATAGTTCCTTTAGAATGGCCAGCTACCTATCAAAAATAATCATTCCAATTCCAAGTTCAAGAGAGCCTTCACCTTAGCTCGATTCAATGTTCTGCCCTCCAGATGGCTGGAAGGCAGATACCAGGGTCTGCCAGTTGATAGACGTGTTTGCCCTTCTAATGAGGAGACTATTGAAAGTATTGATCATGTCCTCTTGGAGTGTCCCCTTTATTGGGATATCCGGGGGATTCTTCTTCAGTCTACCTTACTTAGGGGATGCCAAGGGAGTTTTGTGTTCTACACCTGCTTGCAGATAAAAAGCTGGATGTAACTGTGGCAGTGGCTAAGTTTTGTGCTGCAGTGATGAGGCATCACTGTTCCCTGCTCACTTCAGGTGGCAGCGCCAGATGATTCATAACGGTGTTTATGGCCATTGTGTATTTATCCTTACATCTTCTTATGATGTCAGTTGGAGGTGGTCTGGAGCATGGGCATAGTCCAAGGCTGGAGACAATGATTAAATGCTCCGATTCTAGACTGTTATTGAGTTGACTACTCTGCTATTGGGCCTACTGGGCTGGGAAGATACCTGTTCTGGATTTTGTGCAAAGGTTATGCTATTGTGTTGTGTTTGTTCTTGTGTGCATGCTTTTATTGCTTTTTATATGCTTTTATTTTGGTTTTATGCAGAATGTATTTTGTATTTTGTATTTTGTTTGGTCAGTGACTAAAATAAAGATCTAGCTGCTGGGTAGAACTCCCAGAAGTACAGGATCTGTAGTCCATAAAAATCCCAGAATCCATGTCTATTAGAGAGGGGCACGAACTGAAGAAATGGTGATTCGTTTTGGTTTGGTTCGTTTTATGGTTCTGTTTGTTTTGTTTCGTTTTAAATGAATTTTGTTTTGAAAAAAAATCATTTTGTTGATTTGTTGATTTGTTATTTGTTTTGTGTGTAGTGTGTGTGTCTGTGGTGCTTGTGCAACTTTGGCTGGGGGAAAGAGGGGCTTAATCTTCACCCCAGCTACTGTGGAGTGGGGGAAAGAGCTCCCCCAGCCAGCGCCTCAAAGACACCCTTTTTTCCACCTCCACATGAGGAGGTGAGGAGCGGGGTCTCTTTTGACATTTCCCCCCGCAGCAGATGGCAGCGCTGAGCAGGCACTCAGTGCTGTCATCCACTGCAGGGAAGATCCCTTTAAAAAGACCCTTCTTCCCTGTCATCGGCTGGGGTTCTCCCCAGTGCTGAGTGGGCCATTTTTAAAGGGGCCCAGCCGATGACAGGTTGGCAGGAGCTCTCTGAAAATGCTAGGGAGAGCAGCTCGATCCCTGGAACAGCCCTCCCTAGCATTTTCACAGGACTCCTGCTGGGCTGTCAGTTGCTGGACTGCTTTAAACCCAGCCCAGTCAGTACCAGGGGACCCCCTAGTACCGACTAGGCCAGGTTTAAATGCGTCCATCCATTGACAGCTAGGCGGGAGCCCTCAGAAAATGGTGGAGGAAAGGGCAGGCTTTTAAAATCCTTTTCCCGCCAAAGCCAGCGCTACAGCTGATCGGCGGCGCTGGCTTCTGGTGGGGAAAAGCCCACGGTTTCCCCACACCAATTGCAAGGGAAAGCTTTCTTCAATGCTTCAATGCATTCCTATGGGAAAACGAAAAAAATGAAACGAACGAAGCGGAAATTTCCATTTTGTTTCGTTTCATTTTCCTTTGATGGGTCTGTTCAGTATTCGATTTGTTAGGTAACAAAATGAATAACAAAATATGAAACGAATTAAAAATCCATTTCATGCCCATCTCTAATGTCTATGATCCACCTCTAATGTGTGTGTTTGTTTTCTCAGGCCTTGTACTTTTGTTTTCCCTTTCCATGGTCTTCATTCATTTACAGTTCTTGAGGAGCTGGCCACTTCTCGTGGCATAAACACAAGCCCTTCTATTAATTTCAAATGATGCATTTTCTATGCCTCGCTGTGAATAAACTGGATCAATGCCCATAACATGGTTTATTGAGCCTCCCGTGAAATGAATTTGTAGAGAGACAGCCAGAGAGATGGAGTCAACATGCAGATGAGATCAGTAAGTGAGGGTGTATTGATTATTTCCAGCCTGACCAGGCTGTAATTCCAGCGTATGCCTCTGATTTTTTTTTGCTTCCGTTCATAATTTATGCCATAAAAAACAATATCTCAACAATAATAACAGATTTCATTGCCCGTCACAAATATAAAGCATTAATGCTAATGATATTGGGTGGTGGACACCCAAAAACTGAAGAGGTGTGGTCCAAGGTTGGAGGGGGAGCAAGGTATTTAAGAAATCCTGGTGATTCTCCAAAATGCAGAGGCTGATTTTGTGGGGCTTTATGTCCCCTGGAAGAAAGACTGAGAGCAGGTGTTAGATTATTTGGTTCTTCATTAATAACTCAAAGCTTCTACAAGAGGTGGATTGATGAGGCACTCAGCATTTATCCAGTAAATAAACTTCAGCATCCCACTCAGCCCCTCCATTTTACCAACATCTTGCTTTCTCCTGAACCAAGAGTCAAGCTCTTGTGGAAGGTTAGGGAGAATTGGGGCCTTTTTGCAAGACTTGCAGCACCAAAGATGAAGGCTTTTCTCAACAAGCTTTTAAGCCCCCCTCCCCACCAGAGCATAGATGGCCAGAGCTGTAACGCATGATGGGGGGGGGGCTGGAATTCCATGTCTCTCTTGATTAAACATGGGTCATGTGAGATTGTGCTTCTTTCTAGTGCCTCAAAGTGGTGGTTCTCAACTGTGGGTCCTCCAAAGTTCTTGGACTACAGCTATCAAAATCCTTAAGCTTCACTGTGCTGGCCAGGATTTCTGGGATTTGTAGTCCAAAAACATCTGAGGACCCCAGGTTGGGAAGCACTGCTGCCAATGAACTGATCCCACACCAAACAACATCCAAATTTTGCACCTGGCCCAGTTGAAAAACCCTAGTTACAGCTCTACAGAGGTCAATAATCCATGCTTGACAGAGAGCAGGAAGTAATCCTCAAGCATTTTCTCAAACAGAATGGAACTGATTTGTTTTGCAGGGAACTAACCCATGAACAGAAATCACTTCTTGCACCTTTTCAGTCTTTCCTCTTGGTGCCCTGTGCATGTTTCTTTATTCTGTGACACCATTTCCTTTTCTTTGGAAAAGGCTGACATGTTGGTTCTGCATGGTCTACATTGTTTATATGTCATTACTTACCTAGTCCCAATCAGAGTACTCTGTGATGTTTTAATGCTTTAAGGACTTGGACACACAACAACTAAATGAAGTATAAAGTTGGGAGGGGGAAAAAGGCATTCAAAATTATCTATATTCAAAGGGAAAGTGCAGGCAAAAATGTATGTATTTGTGAAAATGATGCACCATAATGGAGGGAAATGGGTCCCCAAAATATAAATCAGACTACACAGTAAATTGATCCAGATATTGGGTGGATTGAATTTAATCCTGGATGACGAGAATGAAACTGGCAGAGACCATCGTTCCTATAAACAAGGCATCAAGGAGGCATTGTGTGAAAAATTTCCCTCTTTCCTTAAAAGTGTTGGGGAGTAAATTATCATTTCTCTCCTCCTCGTAGAGGAGCAGGAGTAAGCACATTTTGCAAGAGGGAGACATATTTTGTAATGCCCTGAATGAGAGAGAGAGAGAGAGAGAGAGAGAGAGAGAGAATATGGATAGCGTTTGACAAAAATGAGCAAACGACCACAAATAATTTGAAAAAGACTCTGTGCACTTTGTACAAAATTAGGAAATCAGCAGGGTCAGTGGCATCATTTATAACAATGAAACAATTTCTGGCCACCAGCCAGTCTTGGTTAGCTCCATGCTGGACAGACATCTCTGGCTGCAGAGCTAGAGGTTGGGAGTTACATTCTCCCATGGGCCTTCTTGACAGGGACTGGATGCAAGGGTCCATACAGCATCGCTTTTGGATCTGCAGTTCAGTGATGAAGATGATATTTGCTTTTTTTTTTAATGAATTTCGACTAATGAGAAAGAGTGCTAGTTTTGTGCAGAGACGATTGGTACAAACGCTGGGGGACCTGTTGAGAAAAAACAAAACAAGACAGCTCTCCTGCCCCTGGAGCCATGGGTACCACAGAATCATAGAATTATCGAACAGTGAAGAATAGAGATGGGCACGACTTGAATTTTTTTTTTCGAGTTGTCGTTAGTCGGGCCGGTTCCGTTTCGGGTCGTTTCCGTTTTTCGCGAAAATTCGCAAAAATTAGTCGGTTCGTTTTTTTGTTTTTTCGTTGTCGTTAGTACTGGTTTGGGGAGGGGGTAGCGGGCTCCTGGAGGCACCTCTGTAGGGTGGGTGCCTCCTCTGGCCCGCTATAAAGGGAAAGTGGGCTCCTGGAGGCACCCGTGGGTGCCTCCTATCCTCACCCACTAGGAAGGGGAAGCAGGCTCCAAGAGACCCCTCAACATGGGGTTCTCCCCTCCTCACCTGCTGCTGCAAAATGGTATGCAATAGCCATATGGATATTGCATATACCAGTTGCAGACAGTAAGACTAGTGGATGGCACTGAACCCAGAGCCATAGGTGATGCCTAACTAAGGCTCTCGCACCACCATGTCTCACACAGAAGGGAATTGTACTTGCGTGTAGTGCAATGCAAGTAGATCTGGCTTAGGGTTAAGGTGGGTTAGTGCAAGGGCTAGGGTTAGGCTAGTGACGGGTAAGGTTACGGTGGGCTAGTGGGTTGCACCTCTGGGTGCCTCTCTGACCCACTAAGAAGACAGTCTGTGACGTATGGGTAGGACTGGAGTCAAGGGTTAGGGTTAGGGTTAGGGGGCTAGGGCAGGTTTTAGGGGGCTTTTTGGCACATCCCAGAAGTCATGGCCAAGTGGCCATGCGATTGGTGGGATGGCTCCAAAAATTTGCATGGTCGTCCACTCCCACATGGCTGGCCACTCGGCCAGCCCATCATTGCGCAGGTGTAAATAAAATAAAATAAAATAAAATCAATGGAGGACAGAGGAGGAGAGGAAAGACATTTTGTTGCAAGAAAAAACCCACTGCTACTGTGAAAAATCTGGCAGTTTATAAATTTTCGCGTGTTTCTGTTGTGCTTGTGTGTTTTTGGACCACGATTTCAAAAACAATATTGCGTTCGCCACCCCATTTTGGATCCCCCGCCCGCACCGCATGGCATGGCGACTCGAGTCCGGCTGCCCAGGACGGGGGGGGGGAGGCGGGACCCCCCCTCCAGAAACCACCCCTCCGGTAGGTGCCCTGCGCCCTTAGTCAAGCAGGCATTTTTCCGCCTGCTTTTTTGGCCCGGGAATGGGTGGGGGGAGAGTTTAAAAGTTTTTTCCTGTGCCGTCTGTGCCGCTTGCTTGCGCTTTAATTGCGGCGGCCGGCGGCGAGACTGGGCTTTTTGCTGGCTGCGAGCCTGCGGCGAGTCCCACCAGAGCAGCCCAGGACGGGGGATGGGGGGGGGGGAGGCCGGGGACCTCCAGAAATAACCCCTCTGGTAGGTGCCCTGAGGCACGGCAGGCATTTTTCCGCCTGCTTTTCGGCCGGGAACCGGGTTTTTTTAACTTTTAAAAACTTTTTTTCTGTGCCGCGTGGCACCGCGCGATCGCGCGATGCAAGGAACGAGCACGACAAATCAGACCAAAATTGTTCGTTCGTCGGTTCGAGCTCGAAGTCTGGCGGAGTAATTCCCGTTACCGTTTCCGTAGAGTAACGGAACCGAGTAACGGAAACGGAAACGGGAATACTGCTAAGTCGTGCCCATCTCTAGTGAAGAACAATAGAGGCCTACAAGGCCATACAGGAATATAGATCAGAGGGGATCTGCCAGGTAGGTTAGCCTAAACTCCATTTTTGGAGCACTCACCACCTCTTGAGGTCATGGGTTCCACTGCCATACTGCTCTAACATTTATTTATTTATTTATTTATTTATTTACAAGCTTTTTTAGCCACCCCACTACCAGGTGGTCTCTGGGCGGCATACAACAATATATTAAAACTATAAAACAATAAAGCAACATGACTGTTAAAACTATAAAATACAATATAGGTTAAAACAATTGACATACAGTGCAAACTATAAAATCCTGCTGCTCATGAGTCCAACTAAAACATGGTCTAATTAAAATGTTGGCTGAACAAGAGGATCTTTGCCTGGCATCGAAAAGCCAAGTGTCAGCGCCAGGCCAGGCAGATTAATGTAGGGAGAGCATTCCAGAGTTGGGGGGCAACCACCAAGAAAGCCCTGTTTCTACATGCCATCCCCCTCACCTCTTTCAGGGAAGACACCTTCGGCAGGTCCTCCTGGCCTGATATTAGAGTACGGGCAGGCTCATAAAGAAGAAGGCGGTCCTTTAGGTTAGGAAGGTTTTCTTGGTATTCAGCCCAAACACTGAGTTCTCTTGAGCCCATTGTTGCATGTCTTGCACTCTGGGGTGATTGAGAACAGATCTTGTCCTTCCTCTGTATGACAGCCTTCAAATATTTGAAAAGTGCCATCATATCACCCCCATCTTCTTTTCTCCAGGCTAAACTTGCTGATTTCTTTCCGTCTTTCCTCACAGGGCTTGGCTTCCAGCCCCTTGATCATCCTTGTCGCCCTCCTCTAAACGTCTTCCCACTTGTCAGCATGGCCAAGAACATTCATCATCAAACCAAACCTAAACTGATGATGAAGAAGGAAATTTCAGCATGTACAGACATGCTCCTTAGGTCCCATTTATTGGTCTCCTTAGGTTGGTGGTAGGGGGCGTGGTGGCTCAGTGGACTAAGGCTTCCAAAAACTGTCGGCTGCAAAGTCAGCAGCTCGGAGGTTCGAATCCTGGGTGCCACGCAGCGGAGTGAGCTCCCGCTGATAACCCCAGTTCCTGCCAACTCAGCAGTTCAAAAGCATGTCAATGCAAGTAGATCAATAGGTACCGCTGTAAAAAGTGGGAAGGTAAAACAGTGTTTCCTTGCAGCCACGCTGGCCATGTGGCCATGGACTTGCACAACATTGGCTCTTCGGCTTGAATATGGAGATGAGCACCACCCCTTGAGTCGGACACGACTAGCACACATGTGTGGGGGGAAACCTTTTACCTAGGTTGGTGGTCGAAATTCCCACAGAAACTGAAGAAGGGAAGTCAATCACAGAAACATAGAGAAATTGAATTAGGGGGTGCCCTGGAAGGCCATCAAGTCCAACACTCTGCTCAAGGCAGGAATTCAAATCAAACTGGATCTAACAGAAGATGGTCCCACTTTTACATTGGCCAGTGACTATGAATGGGAGTGGAAACTGACCTCATTAAAACCTGTTGCTGTCTGTGGTGCTCACCTCTGGAGCTTGGCTGAGACTATGTTTTGAACTTTTCACGGCCATCCAAGGACTGAGCAGAATCACTGCATGTAACCCCTGTTCAAGGCATGAAGCCAGAAGAATCAAATTTCACCAACTAATGACTTTTTAAAACACCATCCAGATCAATGCAGCCTCTTTGGGTTCAGCAGATTGGCATGGAACCGTAATGTCTATGCAACCTTCTTTCCTGAATGATATTCCAGGGTGGAGAGGTTGACAGCAGGGGAATGCTGTGTGCCATTAATTCTCACAGTCATCAGTAACCATGAAATGGACCCTAGTGCTAACGTTTCAGGGACACTTGCCTCTTTAAAACACCATAAAAGTGTAAAGGTAAAGAGTTGCCATGGCTGCCAAGAGCAGGCAAATCAGCAGCTTTCTTTCAGCAAGGATTAAAGCTACCTGGTGTTTTGAAAACAGGGAAGTAAGGAAACACGACACATGTAGATCTAAGGCAAAAACCTGTCAGCTCATGGTGCTAAATTCCCCATGTAATTCAATAAAAGTCACACACATTCCTTGGCAGATCTAAAGAGCAATAGCCCTGCAAAGCAGGATCATTAGAATCATAGAGTTGGAAGAGACCTCAAGGGCCATCCAGCCCAACCTCCCCCCTCCCGCCATGCAGGAGCCCCTGTGGGATGATATGCTCCTCATCTCAGGGCTGTTTCTAGTCTGTGGGGGTTGAACAGGCTAGGCATGCCTGAAGTGAGGTGAATTAAAGGCCCCTTCCCCACTATGTACTCTCAGCTACTTCAGTAAGCACAACAATGTGTGCAGCTGCTTTACACCTCTTCTTTAGATTGTGTTGCCTTTGTGTTCCACTATGGGTTGTTCTGGGACATCTTGACCATCTTGAATCTCAGAGCAGGAAGGTTTTTTACCCTTCCATCATCAAGGTGATCCTGGAAAATGATCTTGTGGTCGGTGTTTCAGCACATGAAACATCAGCTCTACCTCTAAGCTGTTGATGGATCTCCATGGGTGAACCACTACTTTCAATTGGTCCACATCAACCAACCAATCTTTTTTTTCCAAGTTTTTATTATTGTTATTATTTTATTTTTTTGTCATTGGCCTTCCATCCCAACTGGAATGAGCCGGAGCTGGCACTGGGCCCTAAAAGATCCAAGCCCTACAGAATTAGACATCTCACTGACACACAGTAAGGTTCAACACATCCTCAAAAATCTGATCCATGCGGTTTCTCACACCTCCTGGCAAGGCAGGAGCATCAGAATCATCAGAAGTGCTCTCATCTAGTGGAGGGCCACCATGACATGGATATTTCTGATGCTGTTGAGCTATGTCCCCTTCAACTCTTTTACGTGCAGCCATAAAACTGTAGTGTACCTAGCATGTCCAAGAAGCTAATAAAGAAATTATAACATTTTAGCTAGAGAGACCTCCCCCCTCCATCGTCTCTTTTCATTTCAGGTCAGGATGGTATTCTCGTGCATTTCATCAAATGGGTTGCTGCCTGGCATGATGTCATTAATCCACCCCTTGGCATTTTTCAGCATTAAACCTATGTGCATATTATTATAGTATGTCAGCTGGAAAGCTGCCAAGTCCTCCCCCTCCCTCCCCCAAAAGCCACTCAGAGAGAATGGTATGAATTATGCTAGAAATTGCAACTGAAAGAAGCCCGCCCCCCCCCCGGCTCCCTTGCTCTCGATGGGCTTATGCAAATCAGTCAAATTAAGCCAGCAGAGTTGACCTTAGTCATAAAATAAATCCACTTGATGTGTAAGTGAGGGCTGGAGAAGCAGGGCCTCCGAGAAGGGAAGGAAGTCAGAGCGGGGGGTGGGGGGCATTAAATTTATGCAGACGGAAAAGCCCGTTGTTACTTTGCTACATTTCTATCTCGGTCCATTCCACGGTTTTCTGAGTCATTAACCAAGCCATTTTTACAATGTGTTTCAACTTTCTTGAACTCGGCCGCGATCAGCAGTGAGGGAGAAAAGACGACTTAATGGAAAGGTGCAGAGTCAGCAGGAGGGTGGGGGAAGAGAGGGATTGGAAAAGAAAGACAGTGAGTGAGCAGAAGGAAGAAGAGGAAGTAACCTGGGTTTGTTTGTATAGCTTCCTCAAGAAATCGTCGTCTTTCCCCCTCACCATTGTGTAGGTCAACAGCCAGCTTCCTCAATCTTCCATACACCTCATAGCATACTCAGGCCAGCTCTACTGTTTGGTAGAATGAGACTGGTGATGACTTAAAACAGGCATGGCCAAAGTCAGGCCCAGGGGTCAAATGCAGCCCGTTTTCAAATTTTGAGTGGCCTGCGGTCTCTTCTCCCCACTGGCTCAGCCTGTCACGCATCCCCGCCAGCTGGCCCCTCCCCATACTGGATGGAGACGTCAGCTTGCAGTTTTATGGTTTGCCTGCTCTCCCTGCCTCCATCCACCCCCCCCCCAGCCACCCACCCAGTCTACCCGCCCCCGGCTCCGTTGCTGCTGCAGCATCCTCCCCACCTCCTTGCATGTCCTAGAGGCTTGTCCAAAATCCGGCCCAGGGGCCAAATGTGGCTGGATGGTCAGCCCCCCCACATTTTCACCTCACCAAATCTGGCCCTCCTTGCAAAAATTTTGGACAACCCTGACTTAAAAGATCAAGAAATGGGTGCCAACTTTGTGTATCATTATAGTTTTTTTGCCATGTAAGAAGATTTTATTTTATTTGCTGAGTTTTGAGTTGTTGGTGAACTTCCTCTAGCTAGCTGTTGAGCAGAAGGGCAGAGATTTACAGAGCAGAATAGCTTCAGGTTCTCCAGATCAGTCTACCCTCTTTTCTCTACTCAACTGGCACTTATGGCCTCAGTTAAGCACTCTGAAACATTTGAAGGGGAAAGAACAAATGTCCCCTTACTTACATTTGAACAAATCAAATAGCAAACTCAGAATCAGAATCACAATCACAGAATCAGAATCACCGGCACAACAGCTTTCAGCAGCTGACTTAACAGACCTTGGATTGCTTTCCACAGACAAGAGAGGAAAAAAGAAACAGAGCAAAGAGGCGGGGCTCTCCTTGAATTCAGAGGCAATGGAGGAATGATTGGCTTGTATTGGGTAGACTGACAATCAGACCAGACCAGAAACATCCCACCCAGCCAAACTTACTGAAGGCAGCATGCAAGGTTGCAAAAAACAAAAGCAAAATGAAATGAAAAAACACCCTCTAAAACTTTTGGGGCTCTACCTTTCATAATCTCTCATCTGTGGTTATTCTGGCCTAAGGAGAAGAACATCTGGAGGACTTCAACCAGCCCACTTTGGAGACAGAGGTGCAGCCAGACAGTGCTGTAAATAAGAATCTTGGGAGACCAGATGGTCCGGGTTGTTGATGGGCAATTTAGTTCCATGCTAGTTCTCCCACCAAAGCTTCTCAGCAAATGAAAAGCAAAAATTGTCACTTTTAAATAGAGTCTTGCACATAATCTCATTTCAAAATGCTCCTCGGATGCAGGCAGACCAAGTTATGAGCATTATGATATTGAATTTTAAATAATATATTACGCCAAATAGCTTCCAATTTGATTTGGGAGGGGGATGTATTTCCATGAATTATTGAGGAGCTGATTATTGTAGAAGACGTTCGCTACCAGGCACAGCGCCTCGCCACCCTTCTAAGCGGGTGATCTACGACTCAAGTTATCAATATTTAAAACCCTGGCTGGTCACGGGCAAGGAAGCACAGCACGGTCTGTAGTGGTTCCCTGGTGTCAAAGGTGGGCCATAGGTGGCCTTCTAGATTACACGAGACTGAAGCACCCAAAGTTCTAGTCCACCCGTGGTGAGGAAGGATATGAACAGAAGCTCAACAAGAACAAGGGGGGTCACCAGTTTCCCATACCTGCTCTGCCCTCATTTCCTGCCAACTTATATCAGCAGAAAAAGAGAATAAATATAATTTCCATGATGCTTTTCTGAAATTGTTCCTCTCCCATTATTCTGTGTCCAGAAACCAAAACTAAGTGCGTGTGTGAGAGAAAAATGTTTATTTCTGTCCCACAATGCCCTACAATATCATTAAGCCTGGGTCTTTGGGAGGAGGCGCAGTAGTAACCAGATGGCCCACATAATCCTTGCTGATTCTGATCCCATGCGAAACCATCATCACCATATCTTAGGACAGTGTTTCCCAAATGCGGGTCCCCAGAGATTCTTGGACTGCAACTCCCAGAGCCTTCACCATGAGCTGTGCTGGCCATTTAAGAACATCTGGGGAGCCTAGGCTGGTAAACACTCTTTTAGGGAGAAACCCCCTGTAAGTCTTTGTATTGCCATTCTAATGATGCGATGTAAACTTGAGAGAGTCTTTTATGAATTTCTTCTCCCCTTCCCTGGAATCAGGAGGTTCCAGCTTCTCAGAAGAGTGAATCTTACCTGGGCTGTAACCCGTGGCTCCCCAGATGCTCCCCAGATGCTCTCCACAGAGCTGAATCCTAGACCTAGAAAAGCTTCAGCACCCTCTGAAGCTGTGGTTCCCAACCTCAAATCCCCAGCTGCTCTTGAATTAAAACTCCCCGAAGCCTTCCCTGCTAGCTGACTGGCCCTGGATTTCTGGGAGCTGCAGTCCCAGAACATCTGGGGAACCACTGTTTTAACATTTGGACTCTCTGTCTTTGAAAATCAGAGCTTTCCACCAGCCTACATTGCTTTCCCAGAAGACACCCCCATGCTGTGACTTTCCACCCAGCCAGCCGCTCATCCCAGCCAGTTTTCTGTCCATAAATAAGAGGGCAGGGATGTCAGTAGCCCTTGATGCACATCTCCAGTTTTAATGAAAGCACTCCACCTCAGCACCTGAGTGTAGATTCTGCATTAAAACGAAGCATGTCTACATTTTCCCTCTCCAGAGGAAACAGACTGTATGAACCAACATAAGTAACTGGAGGAACCATTGTAGACTCACATGCAATGACCCAGTAGACTCAATTAGACCAAGCTAATAGCTAGCCTGTCTGCAGGTAAGTGGGGGGGGGGGGAATCAGAGCTTTAGATTTATCTTAAAAAACCCCACTTTCTGAGGTGCAGTCTGAGACTCCATCTCAATGTTTTCCTGGTGGTACTATTTGCTAAGGCGAGGGAAATTTCTCTAGAGGGCTTCCTTTATTTATTGCACTTCCCTCATTTTAAACATGTGTTGGGTTTTGAAACTCAAATCTGCAACTCACATAATAAGAGGAATACTTGTGGGGGGGGACTGCCAAGCGCCTGGGCAAATGTGAGCAAGCAATTCGATTTTCTTTCCATTATCATCACAGCCTGGGCTTCATTGTGGATTCTTGCCATGTTCACCCACACAAACATGACCAGGACCAACATGGCAGCTTGCAAGCATGTCTGTACTTGGCATATATAATATTTCATAGGCTACAGTGATAACTAATACCTGGAGGATTCATTATGTCTTTGCTAGAATGCTGAAGGCATTCTAATGTGTGACGACTACTAAAACTGAGCAAACCTGGGCTGGCTCCAGGAATTTACAGGGAGGGCTGCAACCGTTCTTGTCAAGGTCGGTGCTGAAATCCACTTTGGGTACAGATGGGTGTATCACAAGTACACATTTACACACGTAGGTGGTGATCACGTCATGATTTCCTAGCTTGGTGCTAAAACATTGGTTGGGGATGGTGAGGCATTTTAGATGCCCTAAGCACATTCGATCTCGCCCGATTTTGGAAGCTAAGCAGGGTTGGCCCTGGTTAGTACTTGGATGAGAGACCATCAGGGAATACCAGATGCTATAGGCATCTGGAATAGGAACTGGCAAGCCACTCCAGTATTCCTGCCAAGAAAACTCCATGGACATGGAGTCACAAAGAGTCAGTCACAACTATAATGACACAACACACACACACACACACACACAGAGAGAGAGAGAGAGAGAGAGAGAGAGAGAGATTGGAGAGACTAAATTATAAGCAAGAGATTCAATAATGCTTGATTCTCTACATCAGCTGTCCACAATGTTCCTCATCTCAAACTCTGAGTTTTGTCTGTATCTTTTCTTTGCTTTTCTTATTGTCCCATTGTAAATGAGTCTGAGACCCAAATTTACTTGTTCCTTTCCCTCACCATCAAGAATGTTGGTGAACATTCCATCCAACACAGCCCCCCAATAGAAGGCTATTGGGAACCTTTTGTTACAGAAAGTCAGCTGCCACTCACAGAGATGTCACGTGTTTATTTGGCTGTCATATGGGACAATTCTTAACTATCTACATAACATGTCCTGACTACAAGGCGATAGAAGTGAATGGAATTCATGGAGAACAGCAGTGAGGATTAGACCCTTATGGGTATTTTGTCCTTTGTCATCCAGGCCCCTTCTCTCAAAAGAAGATTTTTATCAAAACTGGGAGGCAGCTGAAGAAGCTAGACCATTCAGCTCAATTCCATTAGACATGCTCTGCAATTATATCATGCAGCAGTTGATCACTGCACTTTGCAAGCATTAACTAATTAAGGGGATTTACTGGAAATGGTGGTGCTTTGTTTCTAAAAAATAAATATATTGAGTGCGCTGAAGGGAGACCAGGGTGAGTCATTTGATGCAAGCTGCAAAATCTAGAAAAGAATTTGATTTGCCGAGATTCAATAAGCAAGAGAGATTCCAATTTGCCAAATCAGATTTGAATGTTCACCATCCTTCAGTATGGTTCAGGTTTACCTCACCTCTGAAAATGTTCCCTGACTCCCATTTATAGCCTTCCTTTTTTTTTTTTGAAGCACTATGCTTCCCTCCCTTCATTCGATTCTCCTACCTTCTGCTGTAATGTAATTTGCCTTAAATCTGTTTGCTTTTTCAAAATGAATGAATGAAAAACGCAGACTTTGTTTCTTGGTTACTGATCTGATCCCTGGATTCTTTAAAGGAACGTGAGAATTACACATTCTAGGAAAATGCTCCCTCTACCCAGGCCATTCATTCTTGATTGCATTTGAAGTTTTGAAACGTTTTGGCATGGAAAGGCAACCTTGGAATATTGAATGTGCAGTGCAAATGTAAGCAACGGGATGGGTATCAACAAGGCCTCTGCATCCTTCGCATGAATTTTAATCCATGCTCAAGAAGGCCCTTTAATTACAGCATCACCATCACCGAAGGGATCCCCTGTGGATCAACCAGTCCAAGTCCCTGTCATGAAGGCCCCACGGGGGAATCAAACTCCCAAACTCTGGCTCCGCAGTGAGAGACCCCACCCCAACCCTGGAGCTATCCAACCCATCCTTCCCACCTTCTACTCATCCCAAACCACCCACCTTTGGCTGCGAAGGCATACAGAAGGATGAAACCTGGAAGACTGGGGTGTCTCCTTGCCTTTATCCCTAATATCCCTAAACATCCTTAGCATGTTGAAAACTGGGGAAACCCACCTTTTCCAGGGCCCTAACATTGTGGGTGCTACTAGGAAGAAGAGTTTTCCCAGGATACATAATGAACAAATTTAAAACTCAGGAACAGGGTCTTTCCCCCATTTGCTCTTAAGTGTCAGCATCTAAATTCAGGCCAAATAACCCATCTCTATTTCTAAATAAGATACTGAATGGGTCAGCATGATATAGTGCAGGGCTGTTCAACTTTGAACAGGACAAGGTCTACTTTTTCCAGCCCAAAGTGCCTGAGAGCTACTACACTAAATCCTCTACTTACGAATTTTATCTGTTCCGAGCACATGCTCATAAGTAAAAACTTTTGTAAGTAGAGCAGCGGTTTCCCATAGGAATGCATTGAAAACCAATTAATCTGTTCTGGAGGGAACAGATTTCAGTGCACCATGGTCCTTGAACTGCCCTGTTCAGCTGAGACAGTGGGCTGGCAGACCCAGAACTTTGCTAGGGCAGTGGTGATCCTTGGGATGTGGGAGGGAGGGGTGGAGAACTTATCCCCTCACTTTTTTTATTGATGGCTGGTGGGCTACTTTTGAATCCTTCGCGGGCTACCAGTAGCCCGCGGTCTACCTGTTGGGCAGGCCTGGTATAATGGATAAAGTTATGGATTAGGACTCAGGAAGTTCAGCCATGAAAAAAATCACTGAGGGTGTGGAACTAGTAAATAATAAATTCTTGTGTGCTAATTCTGACTTTTCCAGGGTTTTCTAGGTAGATAATATTCAGAAGTGTGTTTCCTCTTCCTTTCTCCTGGGGTTGCTCTGGGATTGTGCAGCTTTCCCAAGGCCACCCAGGCCAGCTCTACTTGCAGGAGGCACACCATGGGGGACTGAACTCTGAACCGCTGGCTGTGCTGCCAGAGGCCGAAACCACAGAGCTTTCCAGCCAGCATATAATTGGTTTAACCACTCCTTAAATACGTCACTTGCCTTGAAACCCTTATTGGTTCAAGGTAGATTGCTTCTGACTTGATGGCACAGGGTGACAACAACAGTTTATAAGTAATACTGAGTTCCAGTGCAGAATTTGCTAGAAAAAGCACATCCTTTCTTAAATAGTTAACTGAGGCCGAATACATAAAACAACATTGTATGCTGTATGTAAAGAATACTTCTCTTTTTAAACTCTCACTGTAATCCCAGCTTTGATGGTAAAGTCACTCTGGCTGGAGGGAAGCAGAATTTTTGAGTAAGTTAGACAATTCAGCGGTGTATAAATAGAAGCAGTCCTCTCTCTCTCTCTCTCTCTCTCTCTCTCTCTCTCTCTCTCTCTCTCTCTCTCTCTCTCTGTGTGTGTGTGTGTGTGTTTTCCAAAGTTTTTTTCATGATACAGACTGGAGGGGGGAAAGCTGTGGTCTTTCACAGATGGTGCCATTTCTCTTAAATAAATATGCTAACTAGACAAAGGAATCATAAGCATAACCCCACTCTGGGAGACGCGGGCTTTTTCTGCCCCTTCTTGATGAAAACGTTTCTCCGTGAGTCTGATGGCCCTTCCTGACTTCCCTGGTAGTGGGTAGGCAGTTGGGTGAGTTCTGAACTGTCTCCTTTTTAGGTTGTTGCTTTCACTTCTCCTTGATTTCAGTTACTCTTCCATAATTACATGGATTGGTTGGCTGCTCCCAAACAGATTGTGCTGGCTGATCAACGAACAAGGGGACAAGTCAGCAACTTAGCCTAGATTCGGAGCAAACGGGGAGGATGTGAAATCATGTTGGGTGGAATTATGGGCAGATGAGACATGTTTCAGGATCAAAAGCCTTGAAAAAAGAAGCACGTTCTGGACCTCCAAAGACTTGTAAAATTAGTCTACTCAGCTACTCCTTCTGTGTCTGCCTTGTTAAGCCTGTGTTTGTTAAGCCCCGATTTGCAGAGATAAAAGATATTAGTTGTTTTTGGCAGACACTTTGCACTCAAAAGGGGCCTCCTGGTCTCCATCTCACACTGGAGGCAGGGACGTTCAGCCAGATTAACTCATTCTTGACTGGATCTCTGAATGGGTCAACATGTCCTGTCTCTACAAGAATGGGTGGTTTCAGAAGATTTATGTATTCCCATGTTACCAATTAAGTTTTGAGGAGTTTATAGGACGAAAGAGCTGTAAGACTTTGAGAAAATGGAAGGGTTTTATTGTTGCTATTTATTTAATTGGTGTCCCTGGTGGCAGGGGTTTTGAGGGGAAAGTTGACTACTTCTAGTCATGTCTTGTCTTTCTGATGCTCTTCCATGCTTCAGAGGCTCCGTCCAGGGCAAATTCCCCCATTTTCCCTGTTGTTAATACAACCTTCATCCCAGCTCAAAGCAAGCTGTAAGTGATGATATAATTTAAAATATACTCTCTCGTGGAGTTAGAACAATATTTTTTCCTTCTTGCTTTGAGAGACAGACTGAGTTCTGAACGTATCACATAGCCGGTAATTGAATTCCTCACTTCTGTAAACATCTCTGGCTCATTGGGACTCCTTCGGAAGGTCAGAGAGATTTTCTGGAAACCACCTTCTCTCCTGGCAGCAGCTTCTTTCCAAAATGAAATGCCCAACAATCCCAAGGTAGAGGAGGCTGTTCCGACAGTGTCGTGGAAAACATACATAAGATACAACCTTACTGCAGGGGACAAGTCAGAGTGACTTTCTGAAAGTTTCCATCTGAGGAAAGAATGGTTGACTAGACAAACCTTGCATGTGATCCTATTTGAGCCTTTGGTGCCCACAGAGATTGAACTTGAGAGAAGAAGGAATATGGCCACAGGAGACGCCTTTCTCTTGGTCCCACCACCTTCACAGGTGGTCTCTGATGGGGACACAGGATTTAGCCTTCTCTGTGGCTGCTCCCAGACTGTGGAACTCCCTTCCACTGGAAGCCAGGCCTGACCCCGTCTTTGCTGTCCTTTCGCAATTGGCAAAAGGCCTTTCTCTATAGGCAAGTGGTTTTGAGATAGATTGTTATGCATTACCGCTTGGACTGAATTTGTAGTACTACTCGTGTTTTTCCATTTTTAGCTTTCCATCTGTCGGCATGACATTTATTTTCTTTATAATTTGTTCACTTATAGTTCTTAGTTTATTATTGCCTTTTTAATGATATAAGAGACCTCTTCACACTCATTGTTCTTAGCTTTGAATATTGTGTTGAATGTTTCTTGGCAACTGCTGTACACTCATTGTCTCCAACACATTGTCCTTCAGTGCTGGGAGCTTCCTTTCCAAAGAGAGCAGTGGGTTAGAAATATTTTAAATACATGAATAAATAAAATTATCTCTCACCATCTATAATGTTATATGTAGCCTCTGAAAACTTCCCACAACACATGTTGTGAGGACTCCCCTGGAAAGTTGGGATCATCAGCTTCCACCATTCCACCTGGTGATGCAAGGAATACGTACTAACATTCTTCATTCTCAAACATTTAGGTAGTCTTGATCCATCCATGCAACTCTGGAAAGCATTTTCAAGTCCTAGAAGACTCATGGCCTCCAGGCAAGAAGAAGAGAAAAACTATATATACAGTATATAGCTGCTCTCCTTTGCTTCACAAGTGGGAACACCATGCCTTTTGCTCTATATATATATATTGTGCAAAAGGCATGGTGTTCCCACTAGACATGGGCACGACTAGGCAAAATTCTCGTTTCCGTTTTCGGTTCTCGTTATCGTTACGTAACAGGTAACGGTAACGAGAATTACTCCGCTCCAGCTCGAACCCGAACCGAAAAAGAAAAATTGGGTCTGATTTTTCGTTGTCATTCATGGCATCGCGGCGATCGCGCAATGCCATGCAGCACAGAAAAAAAGTTTTAAAAATTAAAAAAAAAACCGATTCCCGGCCATAAAAGCAGGCGAAAATATGCCTGCCTCAGTGAGAGCACCTACCGAGGGGTGGTTTCTGGGGGGGTCCCCGGCCTTCCCCCCCTCTCCTGTCCAGGGCTGCTTGCACCAGGCTGGGGGGGGGGTCATCCTTGTCGTCTCTATTTGCCATGCAGTGGGGGGGGGGATCCACAATGGCGACCGCAATTTTTCTTTTGAAATCGTGGTCCAAAAACCCACCAAAGCACCACAGAAACATGTGAAAATTAGGTATTTTAAATGCCTGAATTTTTATAGTAGCAGCAGTGGGTTTTTTTATAGCAATAAAACGTCGTATTGATTTTATTTTATTTTATTTTATTTTTATTTTTATTTTTATTTTTTTATACCTGCGCACGCGCAATGATGGGCTGGCCATGGGATGGGACGATGCAAATTTTTGGAGCCATTCCACCAATCGCATGGCCAGGTTTTGCTGAGACTTCTGGATGTGCCAGAGAGGGCATAAAAAGCCCACCAACCCTAACCCTAACCCTAACCCTAACCCTAACCCTAACCTGAACCGTTACCCTAAGCCTAGCCCTTACCCTAACCCCAACCCTAACCCAGATTTGTACGCAAGTACACTTCCCTTCTTAGTGGGTCAGAGTGATGCACCCAGAGAGGTGCCTTCAACTCCAGAGACCCACTCCCTCCCTCCCTAAGCGTAACCTGTACAGCAGTATGCCAGTATGCTTTCCTTCTTAGTGAGTCAGAGAAGCGCCGATGAGGTTCCTCTGACACACTAACCCCAAATGTTCTTAGTGAGACAGAGAAGTGCCGACGAGGTTTCCTGTCACACTAACAACCCCAACATAATGTATAACAGCGGCTACACGTTACGCTCCCTAAACCACTGTACAAACGACAGACGACAAACGGAAATGACAAATTTTTGAAAAATTTCGTGACAAACGGAAACGACCCGAAACGGGCCCGTCCCGACAAATGACAACTCGAAACATAATTTTTTCTGGTCGTGCCCATCTCTAGTTCCCACTTGTGAAGCAAAGGAGATACACACGTAATGACAAAACAACTGAGTGATTCTTCAAATAAAAAAATAAAAATAATCCCTGGGATGCACATGGCTCTCAAGAAGCCATGAAACTAGGAAGCAATAAATATTTTTCTTAATTTACGCTCTTTGTATTTGAACATTATTTTGGTCATATTTGCAATTTCACTTATTTGGCACAAAATTGCTTTATTCTCATTCTTTTTTCTTGAGGAGAGCAACAGTAGAGATACTCATCTTTTACTGGGTAGGAAAAACCATAGCTTGCCTTTTCCTTTTGTAACCAAAGCTTAGGCCCTTTGTACACGACCCCTAAACTCCGCCGCAAATGGCTCCCAGCTCCAGAGCTTAAAATTGTTTCCCCACCAGCTCCGGAGTTTACAGATAATTAAGTGCGACCCCGCCCACCTAAGCGCGCCCCAGCGCACTTTTCAGGTACCTGCTCTCTGGAGGTGAAAATTCCTGATGCGGATATAACGTAGTAACTGCCCGGCTCTCCTTGCTTCTTTGTTCTTTTTTTGCCCCCCCCCCCGCCCCTTTAGGAGATCTGAATGCAGTGCCGGGACAGCAGAACGGAGGTGAGCAGCATTCTTTTCTTCCTTTTTTTCTCCCTCCCCTCACACAGCCAGCAGCCAGGACGCGGAGGGGGTGGGAACGCAGGAACAGTGACAACCCCCTAAGATCTCTGGTCCGAATTTAAGTGGCCAGCGGATCTTAGGGGTCGTGTGAAAAGGCCCAGAGATACACAATAACAAGCCTCAAACAGAATGGGGGGGGGGAGCAAATAACCCATCCCATGCTTCTGATTCTTAAACATGCGTGCAATAGAGTAGCTCTCATCATCATTTTGTTCTATGGTTTTCACCAAGAAGGGCCATGTTCTTCTTCCCAGTCTGAAAACACCATGAGGCCATCAGAAAATATCTCAAGGAAGCAGATGTGATTTCTGACAGGAGCAAGAAAGAAGGGAGGAGAATGTAGTAGTTCCACCATATGCTGAGAAAGCATTTTGGGGTAGTGTGGCTGTCACATTTTCTTCTTCCTTAAATCCCACCTTGCATTTCACTTTACATCTGAAACATTAATACAGGAGAAACAGGAAGTTCCTCTTTCTCACATCCTGTGTCTTGGCATGCCCTTCCTGCAGAACCTATCCTTGTGTATTTATTATAATGTATTTAAAATATGTGTACTCTGCTTTCCTCCTTTAAAAGGACTCAACGTGGTATACATCACTAAGAGACAGAATTTGTAGCTGGAAATAGTTAGGATGCAAACACTAAAAGGATCAAATAAATATCACTCTAAGTCAACAGAATCAATACCAACATCACATTGGAAGCACGAAGGCACAAACATCCATTTAAAAACCCCACTCAGACAGCCAGTCTCTGAGAAGGGGAAAAAAACTGCTTGAAGAGAAATATCTTTGCTTGAATGCAGAAAGACAGCAAAGATGGGGGCCAGCCGGACCTCTAGTGGAAGAGAGTTCCAGAGTTTGGGAGCAGCCACAGAGAAAGTTGTCTCCTGTGTCCCCAAAAAGTGCACCTGTGAAAGTGGCAGGAACAAGGAAAAGGTCTCCCCTGTTGATCTTAACAGCTGAGCAGGCTTATATAAAGGGAGAAGAGGTCCTTGCACCCAAGCTGGTTAGGGCTTTATGGGTTAGAAGAACCAGTACCTTGAATTGTGTTTGGAAGTGGATGGGCAGCCAGTGGAGCTGCGGTAACAGGGGGGGTTATGTGATCCTTGAACTGATTCTTCCTCTGCAGGGTATGAAGTTGAAACCACCCCCAAAGCCACTGAATGGCATTCCTCATCTTTCAGAGGCCCTCTCCAGGTTGAATCTGTTTCCCGTACACCCAGGGATAATTGGGGCAACTTATTTAAAACCTATGACCTAATTAGAGGTTTTAATGGCCATTAATTACACAAAGAGCAACAAAGCTGTTACTGCTTTTGCGCGGGACGCCTTTTTCACAAAGAGGTCCAGGTATTTCTCTGGACCCATAAAGGAGAGCAGCTCTCTGGCTTAACATCTAATTAAGCCAAATTGTTCCCAGTAATTATAAGCAATGTGATTTTATTTATCTGGTTTAATTACCGGAGCCTTTACACAGTCTTTGACCTGGCACTGTGGCAAAAAGGACAGAGGGGACATTAAAAAGCTGTCTATCGTTCTGGGGTGGAGAGGGTGAATTACAGGCTTGGATGCCAAGGGGTGACAGAAGCCAGGGAGGTGAAAAAAAAAAGAGGAAGGAGAAACCTGTGAAGAACAATTACAAGACTTTTTCTGCAGGGAAGTGGGAAGCTGAATATAATCTGGTTTCTACACATGCAGAACAATTTCAGAGGAAGCAACTGGGTATACCTCCAGGAGTTGGGCTATGTCACACCACTGCTGACAAAGGCATCTCTTCTCTGTTCAACCCAAAAGACGGAACTAGATGAAGACTTGGTCCTACTTTCTTTGTGGCTGAGCAGCTCCCAAGATTAGACAGAGAGGAAATCTCAAAATGGTAAAGAGGGGCATTTATCTGTTGAAACAAGTCCATGGGGTACCATGTTGTCAACACCTGGAACAGCCCCAAAAGCCATGCCCTTATTCAACAAATGTGATGTTATCGGACTGCTCAATTATTCCTGGCTTATGGTGACTATAGGGGAGCATTCAAGGCAGGTGAGAAGTTTATTATTGCCAAAATGCCAGAGAGTCGCGATAGCCAAGTAAGGATTTTACCATCTATCCACTACCTCCCAAGAGGTCTGTTTCCCCCCACTATCTCCGGAATGTTTTTTTTCCTAAACTCAATAAATGCATGTTTTTATTTATTTATTTTGATTCCATACTCTGAGATCTGGCTTCCTTCTTATGCTACACGACCCCAGCTTCTTTTGGCTTTGACGTAGATGTCCTCCCAACCCATGGGGTAGCATTCTGAAACCAGATCACTACCTATATTGACAATTTGTTGCCATAATAGGATTCCCAACACCTCTGGAGTTACAACTTCAGCCTTCAACTAGGTTCCTGGTTGCCTCAAAGCCACTGTCTTCCCTGTGATCCAAGGAAAACCTCACTTACCTCAAAGTTTTACATCTGAACCATGAACTTTTCTCAATGGAAGAACAACAAAGGCCACATCCCAATAATTCAGTGGTAAGCTAAGGATTGGGAAATCTTTGAGTGATGAGCTACTGAGTTGAGTGGGATGTACTCTCAAGAGTGCTCTGACTCCAAAACTACTCCCTCAGCATTGCTTATCCTTGTCCATCATTGTTAGGAACCTTGAGACCCTACTGACTGGGATGAGGTTGAATTTCACAGATAAAAGGAGCTAACCTTGAGCAAATTTCCGGAGGGCAATGAATCAGTCCACTGTCACCTGCTTGATCCTGCAGGCCACTTACAGGGTTTCTTTTCCCCCTAGAGAGGTGGTGTCATGTTGAAAATTGCTTTGCCCAGTTTCAGTCATACCTTATCCTCAACTGCATTTCATCTAGGTCTTTTTTCTTTTCTTTGAAAAATTTATAGATTTATGAAAGCAAAGAGGGATTTTTGGGTCCATTGTTTTCACTGTAAATCTTCATAACATTAAGGAAAACTAGCATGTTTCAAGACCATCCATGCAAGGAATACAGTCCGAGTGCCACGTTCCCTTTGATTGAGGCAATATTGATCATTGAAGAGCTACCTAGATGCCCTAAGCACCTCCGATCTCGTCTGACTTCGGAAGCTAAGCAGAGTCGGCCCTGGTTAGTACTTGGATGGGAGAGCACCAGGGAATACCAGGTGCTGTAGGCTCCTGGAGTAGTAACTGGCAAGCTACTCCAGTACTCCTTGCCAAGAAAACTCCATGGACATGGGGTCACGAAGAGTCAGTCACGACTGTAACAACACAACAAATTGATTATTAAAGATGTGAAACATATGTGCACGTTGTCTCATTGTTGACCAAAAATGTGCCTCTGTGCATCGAAGCCCCTTGTTTGAAAATGTGAGAGTTAATAGTCCTGCATGGAAGCAAAATGTATTGGTTTGGCCCCCCCCACTGCAGAAATATCATGTGTTTTATAGAAATTATTGTCCCTTTTATCTGTGCATGAAAATCTTTCTATTTCTTTTTTCTTGAAGTAAAAAAATAAGAAAGAAAGAAAGAAAGAAAGAAAGAAAGAAAGAAAGAAAGAAAGAAAGAAAGAAAGAAAGAAAGAAAGAAAGAAAGAAAGAAAGAAAGAAAGAAAGAAGTGTGTGTTGTGCTTATATACCACCCCATGCCACTACAAGTAGTCTCTGGGTGGTTTACAATTTTTTAATTACAGTGTGCAGGCTACACATTGCCCCCCCCCCAGCAAGCTGGGTACTCATTTTACCGACCTCGGAAGGATGGAAGGCTGAGTGAACTTTGAGCCTGCTACCTGGGATTGAACCCAGGTCATGAACACAGTTTTACCTGCAGTATAGGCATTTAACCACTGCACCACAAGGCTCAGAAAGAAAGAAAGAAAGAAAGAAAGAAAGAAAGAAAGAAAGAAAGAAAGAAAGAAAGAAAGAAAGAAAGAAAGAAAGAAAGAAAGAAAGAAAGAATATTCTGCATGGCCACTTGGCACTGAATCAGGGTGGTACAGTGCTAGACTGGGGCTGTGTAGTCAGCCCTGAGTTGCTGTCCATTGGCTTCCTATCATAGCTAGAACCCTATGCTCATGGGGCAGAGCCCTGCCCTCCACTAGTAGAAAAATATGGGGCACATTTGTCTTGAAGCTTTATAATTCTACAGCTATATATCTATCAACTGGCTATTTATCACTTACAGAACATCTGTAGCACATCTATCACCAACTTGAATATGAGAGAGAATGAGAGAGAGAGAGAGAGAGCATCTAGGTGTGGACCAATACTTCCATCCTTATAGTTTGTTAGACTACATCCCCAGCACCTCTTTTCTTGGCCTACAAATGTGGAATTCTGGGATTTTGTCAATCACAAAGGTGGCTTCTGAAAGGTCTGCTCTTCAAACCATATGGTCTTCCTAAGCGGCATTCTGACCTGCCTTCTAATGACCTTATAAATATGGTGGATACTTCAGAAGTCACCTCTTTGTGATGAGTCATGGCATGGATTGGAGGTCACCATCTGGGAGGTCTATTTCCACCACCCCCAACACCAGCCTACGAGACATTGCTCCTTTTTCTCTCTTGAAACAACAGCTGGCTCGGGCAGTCACTCTGCGAAGGGCCTTTGTTTCGAGAGAAATCAGCTGATACGCCGTCTGGAAAGTGATGGAGAGGCCTTCATCTTGTTACCACCAGCCACCATTCCTTGACCTTACGGGGGAGATTGCTCAGGACTGAGTCAATGCCTTTTTTATGGTTCAGTACCGCCAAGCAATTAACAGCAAGTGGGTAAGCTTTCCCAACCCTTTCCTAAAAACTGCAGCTGTTTATCAATGTGTCAGTCTGTTGGCAGATTCAAGAAATCTAAATTTAACAGGTGACTGCTCTGGTCACACCTGGATGGTGCCAATGGATCTTTCAGATATAGACTCCCAACCGGATGATCAGAGCCAATAGAATGAGCTGTTGAGCAGAAAGCGAATGACTGGAGTTAGCGTGAGACTCTGCAGCATACTTGCATAAATATATATATCACAGATGCTTAATGGCCTTTTCAATGGATTTCAACAGCAGCATTTTCCAATTACTTATCCCAGTTTTTATATCAGACAGAAAAAAAGCATATATAAAATATTTTTCAAAAAGTAAAAGCCACAAGAGCTAATTCAATAGTATTTAACAGTGGATCCCAAAAGCTAAAAGAGGCCTTCTCAAGCCTTTTGAATTTCCACCTATCGAAAAGTGTGCTGGCTTTCAGTTAGGTGAGAGAGAGAGAGAGAGAGAGAGAGAGAGAGAGAGAGAGAGTTTATCATAGTCAGATCAATTTTTTGTAAAACTCCTGAATTTCCAGCAAAGGTCACCTTGTTGCACATTTGTTTGAAAATCTGAAGCATTGGATGGGTTGTTTCAATCTTTTTGATCAATCAGTTGACTTTTCTATGCTTTGTATGTAGTTTTCCTCACAAAAGGAAAAGACTTTAGACTCCATAGAGATACTGGGTCGAATCTTATTGGTGAGTTACACCACCACCTAAGAATGGCAAAAACTGTTGTGGTTGTTAGCCACTAATTAATAAGTTGCTGTTAATCCCCTTTGTTATCCACCAACTAATACAACTGGCATATTGAGAGTGACTTGTTAATTAGGGGCAATTGCACAGTACAGTTTGTGCTGCTATATTTCCACTGGCATAATAAGTATTGTGCAAATTATACAAATCTCAATGCAGGAGGAGGGAATGAAATTTTCCAATAGAGAAAACGGAGTAGCTTTTTTCATTCCATCTTCTGTGCCACCTGATCTCACTGGTTGTGGGAATTTCTGCAGAATCTGATTCCAATCTACTAATCAAACCACATTCCCTGGTTTTTGGCCAAAGGAAATGTAATTTTTACTTTAAAATAATAACCACTCTCTACCCACATGCAATACATCCAGCACAACATTTAACTCACACATAAAATGAAGCATTTTAGAGGACAGCTGAGCACAGCCCTAGAAATAGGATTAGGGTATTTTTTATATAAAGACAAAAAGCTGTGTTGCTTCAAACACCACCTTGGAAAGTGGTGGACCCTGCTGGATCTCAGGCTTTTAAAGAAATTGGATGGACACCTCGCAGGGATCATAGAATAAGATAATTATGGAGTTGGAAGGGGACTCTAAGGCCATCAAGTTGGCCCCCTGGGGCTCCAGGCAGGAATACAAATCCAAGGAGATCTACCAGGTGGTTGTCCAGATTTCTCTTGAAGGCCTCCAGTGTTGGAACACTCACCGCCTCTCCAGGTCATTGGTTCCTTCCAACATTATACTCCTTTAGCTGTTAGGATCAACATACATGTCCTGAATTCTGGGATGATCAAGAACAGATCCTGCCTGTTCTCTGGGAGAGAGCTCCTCTGTAAGCTCCATTGATCCAGATGGGCCTGCTCTAACTGCAATTTTAGCATAGTATTAATGTTATTAAAGTATAGCTAGTCTAACTCTCTTTTGGACACATCCGGTGTTGGAGCGCCCTATGTCAGATGCTCTGCCTGTGGGTTTCCAGCAGTGGGTTGCCTTGATGATCTTGGGGTTCTCAAAAAATTCCACACATTTAAGCGCTTGCCTCGGCTTCCTGGGGAGGGAAGGGTTCTTAGAATGAAAGAATCCCTGGAGGGGAACGAGAGAGAAGGAAGAGACAGAATGACAGCCCCTCTGTAGCCAGAAGGCAAATCTATGCCTTTACTGCTTCCAAACTCCAGCTCATTCTTCTCATTGACCTCGTCCACAGCTTGCCACCAGCTGCAAAAAAACAGCTGTCATCCTTTGTTGCTTTGCCAGCCACATTCTTAAGGCAGTCATCAAAGTGATGAAATGATTGGAGGCAATTTAATTAAGCATGACGGTCAAACAGAATCCAAGGCTGGCGTGGGGTTGAGGGTTGAGTCAAATCCCTCCGGTCATCTCTCAGGACAAGAGGGGACAAGAGACTCTCCCTCCCCCCAAAAAAGAAATCACATTCAGGGAGAGTTAACCCAGGGGTCTAAAATGGGAGACTTTTCTTCAAGGGCATGCCACATCTGGAAGGTGCTGTGAATCTCTGCCTGCTCTGCCAACCATCCCTTGAAGACCTGCAGAGAACTCCTGTGAATGCCTCTTCTCCCCACACCTCCAATATGTCGTCTCTAAAAGTAATAATGGTAATTAATGCTCTTTTAGTTTTAGTGCTCCATCTGCTCTGTCATTGCGAATCCAGCCGCCAGAGCGGGGAGGTGCTTTTAAGCCAGCCAGGCCCGCTCCGCACCCAGAAGGAGAAAGAGGATGAGGAATGGATCACAGAGAAAGAGCCACAGAGACGAGAAAACAGAAACAAGATGGATGTCAAGGCTGCTCTGTCTTCTTTCTTCCCTCTGTCCCCCCCCCCCAGTACCTCACGAGTGTGCAAACAGTTGTAAAAAATAAAGGTCAGCAAGATAATCTTGATAAATATTTAATAGCCACTGGGGTTTTGGACTCCTTCTCTCTCTCTCTCTCTTTTTAATGCTTCCCTCATTGTTACAGATTGAATGTCTCACAGTGGTGACATCTGGTACACAAAGAGCAGAATGAAATTACAACAAAACCTGGAATGAGAGAAAGTGGAGCTGAGGAGAGATGGAGCATGGGTGGGTGGCCAAGAAAAAGGATAGGGTGGAGCGGGATAAAGGCCGGGCGTTGGATGCTCCCAGGGAACAACATATATTGATTGATTAATAGATTGCTAAATCATTCAACAGACTTTCTTTCTTTCTGTCTGTCTGTCTGTCTGTCTGTCTGTCAGTCTGTTGGTCAGTGTGGTGTAGTGTATAAACTGATGGTCTAGGACAGCGTTGTCTAATCTATGGCACGGGTGCCAGAGGTGGCACGCAGAGCCCTTTCTGTGGGCACATGACGTTGCCCCCTCACAGCCATGGCACTCCCCACTCCACTTGGAGCATGGCACTGTGATCCGTGCAGAGAGCCGGGTGAAGGGGAGCCAGAGGCTTGTGAGCTCTTTCATAGCCCACGTTTATTCTCCAGCCACACCACTTTTGGGGTGCCCAGAGCAGTGTGGCTGGAGACTAAATTGGGGCTACGAATGAGCCCAGAAGCCGCTGCAACTCCCCTCTGGCTTTCCCAACAGTGTAGCACCCAACCGGCCTCTCTGCCCTGGCCAGTTGGGGTGCTACTCTTTGGAAAAGCGAGGATCAAAGAGCAGGTTTTTGAATTACCCATGGCCACAGCAAGGAAGCATTTGTAACCTGGGGTACCACTGTATTCAAGTTAAATTGCCATATTGGCACTTTGTGAAAAACTGTGAATCACAGTTTGGGCCCTCAGTCTCTAAAATGTTTGCCATCACCGGTCTAGGATTCAGGAGCTTCAGGTCTGGATCTGCACTCAGCCATAGAAACTCAATGGGGGCATGGAACAGGAAAAGCCATTCCTTAAATATCTTGAATAGCTTGAAAGTCCCAACGAAACAACCAAACAACCTGTCTGTCTGTCTGTCTGTCTGTCTGTCTGTCTGTCTGCCTTTGACAGAATCACAGAATCATAGAGTTAGAAGAGACCTCAAAGGAATCCCCCATCAAAGGACTCCTGACAGATGGCCATTCAGCCTCTGATTAAAAACCACCAAAAAAGGATACTCCACCACCCTCTGTTGCAGCATATTCCACTGCCAAACAGCTCTAACCCTAATGTTCAAATGGAATCTCTTTTCCTGTAGTTTGAAACCATTGCTCCAAGTTCTAGTCTCTGAAGCCTTGGAAAACAAACCTGTCCCCCTTTTGATATGACATCCTTTCAGTTATTTAAACATGGCTATCCACTAGAGATGGGCACGACTCGGGAAAATGACGTTTTCGAGTTGTCGTGTGTCGGAGGCAGTCCGTTTCGGCTCGTTTCCGTTTTTCGCGAAATTTCGCAAAAATGAGTCGGTTCGTTTTTTCGTTTTTTCATTTTCGTTAGTACTGCTTTGGGGGGGGTAGCGGGCTCCTGGAGGGAGCTGCAGGAGTCAGCCAGAGCCACAAGTGACGGACTGGCAGACTCTTTGCACCCACTGTGTCTCACGTACTTGCATGTAGTGCAATGCAAGTAGATCTGGCTTAGGGTTAAGACCGGTTAGCGCAAGGGGTAGGGTTAGGCTAGTTACGGGTGACGTTAGGGTGAGTATTGGGGTGCATCTGGGTGCCTCTCTGACCCACTTAGAAGGACAGTGTACTGGCGTATGGGTTAGGCTTAGGGTTCGGGTTTGGGCTACGATTAGTGGGCTGTTTATGCCCGATTGGCACATCCCAGAAGTCTCTGTGGTCAACCTGGCCAAGTGGCCATGCGATTGGTGGAAAATTTGCATGGTCCACTCCCATGGGCGAGCCCATCATTGCGAATGTGCAGGTGTAAAAAAATAAAATAAAACAAAATAAAATAAAATCAATGGAGACTTTTTTTTGCAAGAAAAACCCACTGCTGCTACTGTAAAAATTCAAGCATTTAAAATAGCTAATTTTCGCATGTTTCTCTAGTGCTTTGGTGGGGTTTTGGGCAACGATTTCAAAAAAAAATATTGCGGTCGCCATTTTGGATCCCCCGCACTGCATGGCAAATGGATGCGCCCTCCCAGCCTGGTACAGTCAGCAAAACCTGGCCATGCGATTGGTGGAATGGCTCCAAAACTTTGCATGGTCCACTCCCATGGGTGAGCCCATCATTGCGAATGCGCAGGTGTAAAAAATTAAAATAAAATAAAATAAAATAAAATCAACGGAGACTTGTTTTTTGCAAGAAAAACCCACTGCTGCTACTGTAAAAATTCAAGCATTTAAAATAGCTAATTTTCGCATGTTTCTGTGGTGCTTTGGTGGGGTTTTGGGCAACGATTTCAAAAAAAATATTGCGGTCCCCATTTTGGATCCCCCGCACTGCATGGCAAATGGATGCGCCCTCCCAGCCTGGTACCAGCAGCGCAGCAGTAGCAATAGCCAAGGAGAGGGGGGCGGGGAACCCCCCCCAAATAAAACACCCTTCTGGCCTGGTAGGTGCCCTCAGACAGTTTTTGCCTACTTTTAGGGCTGGGAATTGGGTTTTTTTTTAACTTTTAAAAACTTTTTTTCTGTGCCGCTTGGCATTGCGCGGTCGCCGCGATGCAAGTAACGAGCACGACAAATCAGACCAAATTGTTCGTTCGTCGGTTCGAGCTCGAAGTCTGGCGGAGTAATTCCCGTTACCGTTTCTGTAGAGTAACGGATACGAGTAACGGAAACGGAAACGGGAATACCGCTAAGTCGTGCCCATATCTACTATCCACCTTCCTTTTGTAAGGCTAAATGTCCCCAGCTCCGTAAGCCACTCCTCATAAGACATTTCTTCCAGACCTTTAACCATCCTGGTCACCTTCCCCTGGACCTATTTGAGATTGTCAACATCTTTTTTAAAAATTAGGAGCACAGAACTGAACACAGTACTCCAGGTGGGGTCTGACCAGAGCAGAATAGAGTGGTAGAATCAATTCCCCTGATCGAGAAACTATGCTTCTGTTGATGCAACCAAGAATTGCATTGGCTTTCTTGGCTGCCGCATCACACTGCTGACTCAAGTTCAATTTGTGGCTCAGCCAGACTCCCAGATCCCTTTCACAGGTACTATTCCCCAGGCAGGTGTCTCCCATTGTTAGGCCCCTCCCCGCCCCCTCCTACAGAACCAGAGCTTGGCAAAGCAGGGAGCGGTGACACAGCATCATCTTGCAAGAATAAACTTTTATTATACAATATTGGAGTATCAGTTTCCTCATCAGTAAAGTCCTTCTGTTCCTTTAATAAAGGTTCTACCTCAGCCCACCTTTCCTCCAAGTGCTCTAAGGAGACATTAGGTTGCACAGTCCACCTTTGAATAGGTAACGCTGCCCGGGCTCCACTTTAATTCTTCAAACATTTTAACTGGTGGGTTTGGCTCACCTGTGCCCGCTTCAACTGATGATTCTGGTATGTCCATCTGTCCCAGATCATAGAATCATAGAATCATAGAGTTGGAAGAGACCTCAAGGGCCATCTAGTCCAACCCCCTGCCATGCAGGAACCCCATCACAATATTTCCAACAGATGGCCATCCAGCCTCTACTTAAAAACCTCCAAGGAAGGAGACTCCACCACCTTTTGTGGCAGCATCTTCCACTGCTGGACAGCTGTAATCATCAGGAAGTTCTTCCTAATGTTCAAATGGAATCTCTTTTCCTGTAGTTTGAAACCATTGCCCCGAGTCCTAGTCTCCGAAGCCATGGAAAACAAACCTGTTCCCTCTTTAATATGACATCCTTTCATATATTTAAATATAGCTATCATAACCCCTCTCTGCCAGGACCCTGCCTGCCACAGAACCTGACTCTGGGGGATTAAATGGTGAAGAGCTGCTGGAGGAGCCTTGCAGCTCAAATCAGCAAGCAGTTGGGTCTGATTACTCAGCTGAAAACATATCTTCACCTCCTAGAAGGGCCATGAGCAGGATTCTGCAAAGACGTGCTACCAGAAGAGCTAGGGAAAGGGTCTTTGATGCTAGATGGGGAATCAGGTCGGGAAGCCCTGAGTACTAGCAGAAGCCTTTCCAGAAGTAAGGGTGTGTTCCCTGTTTTGGGATAAAGCTGGCAAGCTCACCTTGAGCTCTCTGTGGGAGCAATGTGTCATTTGAACTTGCAACCACGTTCCTGTCTGTGACCTTGGCTCTGTTTCCTGACTTTGGACTGGCTTCCTGGACAACGGCTTGATCTGTTCCCTTGGGGTTGGCATCTGGTTTCCGTGAGATATTCTGGTTTTGACTTGGACTGGTAATTGCCCCGAGTTGGATTCTGTTATTTATCTGGCAATTGATTGTTAGCAAAGGACTTGAACTTGCCTGGCTTTCCACTAAAGATCTTGGCAAAGAACTGAACCCTGTTTGTGTGTGTGCTCTGTGTGCGGGGCTTGACACTCTCAGCCTTCATTTTGAAAGGCTAAACATTCCCAGTTCCCTAAGCCGTTCCTCATAAGACATTTCCTCCAGACCCTCAACCATCCTGGTCGCCCTCCTCTGCACCAGCTTGAGGTTGTCAACATCCTTTTTAAATTGAGATGCACAGAACTGGACACAGTACTCCAGGTGGGGTCTGACCAGAGCAGAATAGAATGGTACTATCACTTCCCTTGATCTAGACACTATGGTTCTGTTGATGCAACCAAGAATTGCATTGGCTTTCTTGGCTGCCGTATCACACTGCTGACTCATGTTCAATTTGTGGTCCACCAAGACTCCCAAATCCCTTTCACAGGTACTATCCTCCAGCCATGTATCCCCCATCCTATATCTGTGCAATTCATTCTTTTTACCTATATGTAGCACCCTAAATTTCACTTGCTCTGCCTCCGGGCTCTTCCCAGGGATATAGCCACATCTTCAGTGGGCCCTCAGTTCCCTCTGAATCTCCTGCCAACATGCTTGCTGCTCAAAATAATCCGTCACCTGTCTCCTCCGTTCACGCCAAGCCATCTGCCCACTGCTTTTCTTTCCCTCCACTCCCACTCTGCCACTTCTTGCGGGAGTGAAAAGGTAACCCATTCCCCAGTCCAGGGGTCCTCCTTCACCATATCTACCAAGTCTTCCCACTTTGGGCTCTCTCTTATTCCAATCTACCCTCCCAGAGCTATTTCATTCCCTTCTCTTTCCCAACCTCCAAATCTTTTCTGTCCTCCCTTCTTCTTCCTAACACCCCATCTCCTCTGTTTTGGGACTAATGGACTCTCCCCGTGTTTGCGAGTCTGCGCTGTGTGTAGGGCCTTGAGAAGGGGAGTGCACTCTCCTCTTCACACCCATCCTATATTTATACAGTTCATCTCCCCCCTAGATGCAGGACCCTAGATGCAGGACATTTCTCTCAGTTGAAACTCATTCCATTAGCTTTGGCCCAGCACTCTAATCTGTCAAAGTCATTTGGGTTTTTGGTCCTATCCTCTAGGCAATTAAGCCTCCCAATTTGGTATCATCTGAAAATTTAATCAGCCTACTATCTGTTCCTTCCTCCAAGTCATTAATAAAGATATTGAATAGCACCACAACCAGAACAGAACCCTGGGGCACCCTATGGGTCATGTCTCTCCAAGCTGGAAAAACCATATATGATCACCCTTTGTGTACGATCAGTTAACTGATTACAAATCCATCTAACAGTAGCACTACCTATCCCACATTCTACTAACTTCTTAGCAAGTATATCATAGGAAACCTTATTGAAGGCCTTACTGAAATCAAGATAAGCAATATCCACAGCATTCCCATCATCCACCAGGCCTGTAATTCTATCAAAGGAAGCTATCAAATTAATCTGGCATGACTTGTTTTTTATAAACCTGTGTTCACTTCTAGTAATTACAGCTTTGCATGTTAAATAATTACAGACTGTTTAATAATCTGCTCTAGAATGTTTCCAGGAATTGAAGTCAAGCTGACTGGGCAGTAATTATCTGGGTCCTCTTTTTTTTCCCTTTATGAAGATGGGAATAACATTTGCCCTCCTTTCTTTCTATCTATCTATCTATCTATCTATCTATCTATCTATCTATCTATCTATCTATCTATCTATCTATCTATCTGTAATTCCTCCCTCCCTCCCTCTCAGGGACCACTGTGGTGTAGTACATAGAGTATCAGACTAAGATGCAGTCCACCTGGATTCAAATCCCTGCTGGCCCAAATAATCAACCTAACCCTGATTGCCAATGTTGTAGTGGCAAGATGGGATATTAGTGTGATTACTAATCATGTGCTGTGAAACCATTTTTGACTTATGGTGACCCTTTTCAGGGTTTTCTGGGTCAATAATACACATCATTCCTTTCTTCTGGGGGCACCCTGGGATTGTTCAACCAAGACCACACAGGTGGGCTTTCCTTGTAGGAGAAATCAAATTCCCTACCTCTGGCTCTGCAGCCAGATACTAAAAACCAGTGAGCTATCCAGCCAGATAGTAATGTAATTAATAGAGATGGGCACGACTAGGGAAAATGACGTTTTCGGGTTGTCGTGTGTCGGAGGCAGTCCGTTTCGGCTCGTTTCCGTTTTTCGCGAAATTTCGCAAAAATTAGTCGGTTCATTTTTTCGTTTTTTTCGTTGTCGTTAGTACTGGTTTGGGGGGGTAGCGGGCTCCTGGAGGGAGCTGCAGGAGTCAGCCAGAGCCACAAGTGACGGACTGGCAGACTCTTTGCACCTGCTGTGTCTCACGTACTTGCATGTAGTGCAATGCAAGTAGATCTGGCTTAGGGTTAAGACGGGTTAGTGCAAGGGCTAGGGTTAGGCTAGTTACGGGTGAGGTAAGGGTGAGTATGGGGTGCAAATCTGGGTTCCTCTCTGACCACTTAGAAGGACAGTGTACTGGCGTATGGTTAGGCTTAGGGTTCGGGTTTGGGCTAGATTAGTGGGCTGTTTATGCCGATTGCACATCCAGAAGTCTCTGTGGTCAACCTGGCCAATTGGCCATGCGATTGGTGGAAAATTTGCATGGTCTACTCCCATGGCGAGCCCATCATTGCAAATGTGCAGGTGTAAAAAATAAATAAAATAAATAAAATAAAATAAAATAAAATAATAATAAAATAAACGGAGACTTTTTTTGCAAGAAAAACCACTGCTGCTACTGTAAAAATTCAAGCATTTAAATAGCTAATTTTCGCATGGTTCTTGGTGCTTTGGTGGGGTTTTGGGCAACGATTTCAAAAATATTGCGGTTGCCATTTTGGATCCCCCGCACTGCATGGCAAATGGATGCGCCTCCCAGCTGGTACAGTCAGCAAAACCTGGCATGCGATTGGTGGAATGGCTCCAAAACTTTGCATGGTCCACTCCCATGGCGAGCCATCATTGCGATGTCGAGGTGTAAAAAATTAAAATAAAATAAAATAAAATAAAATCAACGGAGACTTGTTTTTTGCAAGAAAAACCCACTGCTGCTACTGTAAAAATTCAAGCATTTAAAATAGCTAATTTTCGCATGTTTCTGTGGTGCTTTGGTGGGGTTTTGGGCAACGATTTCAAAAAAAATATTGCGGTCCCCATTTTGGATCCCCCGCACTGCATGGCAAATGGATGCGCCCTCCCAGCCTGGTACCAGCAGCGCAGCAGTAGCAATAGCCAAGGAGAGGGGGGGCGGGGAACCCCCCCCAAATAAAACACCCTTCTGGCCTGGTAGGTGCCCTCAGACAGTTTTCGCCTACTTTTAGGGCAGGAATCGTTTTTTTTTTAAACTTTTAAAAACTTTTTTTCTGTGCCGCTTGGCATTGCGCGATCGCCGCGATGCAAGTAACGAGCACGACAAATCAGACCAAATTGTTCATTCGTCGGTTCGAGCTCGAATTCTGGCGGAGTAATTCCCGTTACCGTTTCCGTAGAGTAACGGATACGAGTAATGGAAACGGAAACGGGAATACCGCTAAGTCATGCCCATCTCTAGTAATTAATAACTAGATAGCTCACTGGAGGACACCAAAGGTAAACTCCTTGAATGTATCATGTACCTTGAAAACCCACCTAGGATCAGTGTGAACTAGATGTGACTTGACTTCCCATAATTGTCTGTCTGCCTGCCTGCACAAAGGCAGTGAGAATGAAAGCACACCCAAGCTAAATGTTAACAACTCTTCACAATGTATGCCTGTTGAATGGGGTTTGTTTACTCATTGCAGCATCTCACTCTTACGAAAGCCCAAATTTTTGATGACACTGAGCCGCTGATTCTCTGTGTGGCCACATCTGGTAAATCCAACACCCCAGCAGGAGGATTCCTGGTGATTGTTATGAAGAAGCTACAAGGAACTTTTCTACTGATACATCAACATTTACTGTTAAGCCTCCAAAAACATTGAGTACTTAACTCAAATCAAGAGTTTATCATGCAGTTGGGCACAGTTCGGAAAGCATTTTCATTGGTAGAGATTTAACTATTCATGGTGCATATCTGACCTAGGAGCTGTACCGTCCACGACAATAGAAGCTGGCACCCCCCAACAGGCTGTAGAGTGATTCCATGAAGAGAAGTTGCAATCTTTCCCTTTCAGATAACATCCAAAAAAACATTCTGTGGGGAAAACCACAGAAACAAATGGGCAGCCAGGCTCTAAAAACACCTTGGTAGGCTTCCAGATTTAACTGAGAGAAGAGGCCATGTGAAGACGGTCTCACTGGGGGTGAGGCACTGAGCTGGTTGAGTGTCTAACTTTCTCTGTGGCTCCCCCGGGCGGGCGGGTTCTCCACTTATTGAATTAGGATAAATTGGGACTTTCATAACTTGCAATATAAATCATTATCTCAAGTTAGCAGATGCGGTCTCACCAGGGTAGAGCTCTGTTAATAACTCTGCCGGATTAGGAGTGATTGGTACAATTTAAACCTTGTTTCTCTCAGCTTGATCAGCCTTGTTGCGATGGTGGCAATTATCCCATTTCGCTTTGAATAGCTCAGCATCGAGGAGCTGCCACCTTCCATCCATCCGTCTTAATGAAGGCACCTCTGAGTCAATCCCCGCCCTCTGACAAATACATCTTCCTGCCGGTTTCCGTCCTGTTCCAACATGAATCCACTGCCTCCTGGATCATAAAAAAGAAAAGAAAAAAAGAAAACTGAACATAGCATAGCATCTATGCCGATGACACCCTCCCATATTTGGCTGTTGCCCCTCAGATGAACAGACAGGCAGAGAGAACAGAGGGTCATTTAATAGTATTGTTCAACATTTTTGCAGACGACTGATAGAGGAAATCAGGTTCAAGGAGGAGGAGGAGGAGGAAGAGGGGGAGGATGGCCCAACATAGGAGGGGCAACAGCTCAGGACCACAATCAGCAACACACCTCCACTTGAAGGACAAAGGACATTCATTCAAAGATGAGGATGTACACATATTAGACAGAGAAGAGAGGCGGTTTGAGAGAGGAGTCAGGGAAGCCATTCATGTGCGCCTTGAAACCCCCTCCCTCAACAGAGGTGGTGGCCTCAGGCATATTCTATCTGCTACTTGTCAGGGTGTGCTTTCAACAGTACCCAGACAAATAAAAAAGCCTTCACCACCAAGGTCATAGTTAACAACCCATAATTTATAGATTTCAGAACCTTAGGCCATTGTTCACCTTAAGGCTATGGATACTACTGTCTACCTCACAAGCCTTGTTCATCTTATGAGCCTATTTCAGACCAGGGTGACAAGAGGTCAAAGTGGACTATAAAAGATGGAGGAGTCACACTAACTGTATTCAGGCTGATGAAGCTGTTTGGATGAGCAGACTTCTGCCTTCTTGTAACTTGAGCCCATTATTATATTCCTGCACTTTGGATGAGGGAGAACAGGTCCTGCCCCTCCACTGCGTGACAGCCTTTCAAATATTGGAAGAGTGTTATCCTATCATCCTTCAGTATTCTTTTCTCCAGGCTCAATGTGCCCAGTTCTTTCAGCCTTTCCCCCCTGGTGCTTGGTTTCCACTCCCCTGATCATCCTTTTCACCCTCAGCATCCTTTCTGAAGTGTAGTGTCCAGAACTGGACACCGTACTCAAGATGAAGTCTAACAGTGTCAAATATAGAGGTATTAGTCCCTCGCAGGGTTTGGAAACTCTTCTATCTTCCCTCCCTGAGGTATTGCTTCTCCAGGCTCAGCTTTGCAAATGTGGATCTTGATTACCATACATTTCCTTTTTCAGTGGATAACAGGATTGGAAATAACACTTTTGCCCATAAGTCTGGCTGCTGCCGGTGGCAAGGCTTCCATTGTATTTCTGTTAAGGGTCACCAATGACAGTATCTCTGCCTTTTTTCCCTTCATCTCGGATCCCAGAGATGAGGGAAAACACCATCAGGGAGGGAGGCTTTTGTGTCTAACAAATGCCGTTACAAAAGGCACCTGTCACAAGCCATCGCCTGCTGTTTTCACGCGATTCCAGCCCAAGCTTTCTCTGCTCCTGTTTGCTCGTCCTTCCTAATTGCATGTGTCATTTGTGCTCCCTGTTGAGAAACACAGGGCAACTCCTTTTTGGCAGGAAAAGGGTAGAGCATTCCTCGGTCTTCCCGGCCAACAGCAGGCCTAGTGGTAGCTGATACAGGTCCACAACCAGGTAAAGCGCATGAGAGGGAAAGACACACCAGGCAGGTGGGACATTCAGAGAAATTGTGTGTTTCTCTTTTTTTACCAGCTCTTTTTTATTTGTATTTTATTTTGATCTGATAATGATTTTGATTTATTTGTGCTTACTTCTCCTTTGTTGTTGTTGTTGTTGTTTATATCATGTTGGTTTTGATTGATTAGTTTGTTTATTTACTATTTTAAGTTGTATAATGTGTTTTTATTGTATTTTGTTTTTGTATTTTGTGAATCGCCCAGAGTAGCTTTCTGCTACAGTAGATGGTCATGGTATATAAATCATATAAATAAATAAATTTTCACGGGGCCTCAGCTACAGATCTCTCTATCTCTCTGCAACATCAATCTCTCCAGTGCATTGGTAGCACCCTTGGTGGTTCAACTGGCTTCTTTTCTTTGGCTGCAGAGTTGCACTTCAGAAGGGAGCCAACTCTTCCCTCCATAGTACCAGTTCAGACTCAAGGAACAAGACTTTTGATGAAAGACTTTGATGAAAGGGTTGTGTGGGTTCTTTCCCCCTTCTTCTTCTTCTTCTTCTTCTTCTTCTTCTTCTTCTTCTTCTTCTTCTTCTTCTTCTGGCAGATAAAGGAAGGAAAATAAAAATGTAGATTGTTGCAGCACACGTTCTGGAAGCAGCTCTTGAACCTGGGTTGCCAGGAAGGCAAACAAGATTGGAGAGGTGAGGCTGAAGGGTTCTCTTCTTGTGTCCATTACCAAACAAGGAGAGGAAGAGAACATAGTCACGATTTATGACAATAGGGGAAAAGCAAAGCTAAGAGTTCTTAGAATAATTGAGTCATGAAGTTGGAAAGGGCTTTTAAGGCCACCGAATCCAACCCTATGTTCAAGGCTGTAGTCCAAGTCCAAGTCATTCTGACAGATGGTGGTCCAATTTTCTCTCGGATGCCTCCAGCATTGGAGCACTTATCACCACCTGAGGTCATGGGTTCCATTAACAAACTGCTTTAACACTTAAGACTCAGGAAACATGGGTTCCAGTCTCTGCCACTGAAACTCACTGGGGATGTGGAATTGGTAAAACCACCCCTTAAACATCTCACATACTTTATAGGTCAGTGTCATCTTCAAAGCACTTGACAACATATTCCCTAAAGGCAGAGGGACATGTCCTCTTTCCTTCTGCTTTAAGCCTGCTCTTCTTCTCGGCCACCAAATTCTGAAATTATGGTCAATGAGTTCCCAAATTATGGCCACTCTCCTGCCATTTTTAGGTATGTGGGATGCTCTAGGAGTGGTATCCCATTGCCACCAAGTGAATGTTGATGGCTTAGTAGGGATTTGTATTGAGTTCCCCTGACTCTGATCTAGCACTACACCCCTCTGTCTCACTGTTGACTATGTTGGAGGAAGTGACCAAGAGGGCAATACATTTAAACAAAAAGCAATGCATCTATAAATACCAGCAGCTCCCCTCTGTATTCATGAAATGAAGCAATCTTGCCACTGATGAGATTTAGGACTAGTCATCTCAGCAGAGGAGATGGTGCACTACGAATTATCCAAAGCTACCTGAGAGATCTCATATCCAGAGTGAGGAGGATATGCAGCATTTCCCTCTCTCAACATGATATCTGTAAGCTGTGTAAATTATACTGTGGCTTCACTCAGTTGGATCTTTCTTATGGGAAGGAGCTGTCCAGATTAAATGTGTAGAAAATAGGCTCTATCCAACACAAAGCCCATTAGAGAAAAAGCATGAAGTTCACATACAGGGTAGTAATTAAGAGAACAACAGCTTAATTTGATCTTAGTGCCCAAACGCAAATGAAGCCTTGGTTCTCTCAAGAAACAAAGATGTTGAAGCAATGAGTCATTCCTCCTTTGGGCCCCCTGGGAGAAGGAAATGGATTCTCTGGAAAAGATTGGGAAAAGGGAAAAGGCAGCAGGGAGACCAAACATGAGATGGACTGACTTCCTGAAGGAAGACACAGGCTGAGCAGGGCAGTGGAGGGCAGGGCATTCTGGAGAGCTGGTCTTTCATAGGGTTGCCCTGAGTCAGAAGTGACTCGGTGGTCCATAGCAGGAACAACCACAGGGAACACATCTGGGTTGGCCACCATGGGAATCAGAATGCTGGGTTGACAGGGCCTTGGTCTGATCCAATATGTCTCTTTTTAATGTCCTCATTCTTACTACTCTGAGAACCTTAAGGAATCCTAGAATCCTAGAATCATGGAGTTGAAAGGGGGCTACAAGGTCATCAGGTTCAACCCCCTGCTCCATGCAAGAATACAAATCAAAGGATGACTGCCCAGGTGATTGTCCACATTTTTTCTTGAAGGTTTCTGGTGTTGGAGCACTCACCACCTCCTGAGGCCATTGGTTCTGTTGTCATACAGCTCTAATAGTTAGGAAGTTTTTCCTGACATTCAGTCAAATGCTGGGTTCTCTTTAACTTGAGCCCATTGTTGTATGTCCTGGACTCGAGGATGATCAAGCACAGATCCTGCCCTTCCTCTGTAGGACAGCCCTTCAAATATTTGAAAAGTGCCATCATAATGTGATGGAGGTTCCTGCATGGCAGGGGGTTTGTGAGAGTAAGGTTCAAGTTTTGAGTTTATCTTCAATTCTTCATTCTGCCCTCTGCCTCATAGATATCCTAAAACCATCATTTCTTTAAACTATGTCCTGAAAGCATCATCTCTGTATTTCTGCAAAGCACCCCCCATCTCTGCGGAAATGGGTTTCTAAACTGAATGGCAACAGGATGTGTCCAAACCACAAAAAGTGTATAGCAAATGTCAAACCGCATCCTAAGACATCTCAGATCTTAAAATATCTTGGTTTGCACCTTTGTTTCCAGCTTTTGAAACTCACTACTAAGATAGAATGACCTGTAATCTTGCTAATGCAGATGGGAAAGTATCACTGATCTTTAAGTTTGGTTGTGTTACGGAAAATGAACATTTATGTAATGAAGTCACATGCTTTCCACTGCGACAAATTGTAACCAATCCTGAGTTTGTTCTCTGTCTGTTTTGGTATGCTGAAGAGTATTTAGGACTGGACATTCCATACAGGAAGTCGTCCCTGTGTTCAGGCACCCCTTGTGCACAAGATATTCCAAAAGGATCCTCTGAAAATAAATCTACATTCCCAGGAGTCCGGTTTGTCTGTCGTCCATTTTATAGTGATTCTCATTGAGGATCAGCCACATTCAAATGTGTGGTGACAGGTTGGACTGGATGGCCCTTGAGGTCTCTTCCAACTCTATGATTCTATGGTTCTATGATCTCCCCTCACTTTTCTTTTCTCCAGGTTAAACATGCCAAATTCTTTCAGTCTTTCCTTCTCGGGATTGGTTTCCAGCCCCTTGACCATCCTCGTTGCCCTCCTCTGAACTTGTTCCAGTTTGTCAGCATCTTTCTTGAAGTGCGGTATCGAGAACTGGACAGAGGACTTCAGAGGAGGCCTAACCAGTGCCAAACAGGGGGAGATGAGCACCTCATGAAAATCAGGACTGCACACCTTGGCAGGATGGGGAAGGAGGAATGGGGTGATTGTCTTTTGCAAAAGATGGGTGATGCCATCCAAGATGCCCTTTGCTCCTCTACCCTCCTTTGTGAACAATGCCATTCGATTCCATTCCCGTGGCAGTGGCTTGAGAGGGTTTTGTCTCTGTTTATTTTACTCAGTTAAAAACCTGCAGACAAAGCTTTGCTCCCCGCGGCTCCGGAGAGGAAAATTTTCTCTAACACGGCAATGATTTACGAGCAAAGAGACAGTGTTTAACAGAACGTCATCCCAGAGCTGGAAGGCAGCTTATCAAGGGATTGGTCAGTCATGTTAATGAAAAATGAATCCCTTATGACAGTTTGTCGTGCGCCTATATTTGGATAACAAACGGTATGGCAGGGCCAGGGGCTTGGCAACTGATACGGTGGAAAAGGGAAGGAGAGGGACTCACTGAATCCAAATCGATAAAACCTGCTGTTTCATGTTTTGTTTTCCTGCAAGAGATGTCTTTCAGGGAGGAAATCAGGTGATGGAGTAGAGAAATCTCCAGAAGAAGGTCCAGCTTACCCTCATCAGTGGCTCTGGTGGTGCTGGAACTGGTAATTGGCTGCAGGCTTCAGCCCAGGCTTCCCAAGAGCTAGCCAAGGTGCTGACGACCACCCCCAGTAGAGGTTCAGTGTAGAGAGGCATGGATTGGTTTGTGCTGGGTATTAAATTGTTGGAGCGACACCCTAGATCAGTGGTGGCAAACCTTAGGCACGCCCAATGCTTTGGATCACAGTTCCCAGAATTCTGAGCCTAGATTGCCAATGACAAAGGAATGTGGGAGCTGTGGTCCAAAATAGTTGGAGTTCCAAAGGTTCGCCACCACTGCCCTAGATGCTACTCCCCCCCCCCCCCAACGTGCTGGCTGGTTCCCCCACTCACCAGCAGGTGTTTGCTGCTTGTCTCCTCCTTTTTGTGTGTACATCCAGTTGCATCGAGAGTCACTGCTTCCTTCGTACATCTCCTCTGGCAGCTGGCCACTCAGATAAAGACGTGGGACAGTGACTCCTGCAATGCTGCTGCCTTTGAGTGGCGGAAGTGGAGGAGGGAAGCATGAACTCCTGCTGTGACTGGATGGTGGAAAAAAGTTGATCAGCAGCGCACACCTGCTGGTGAGTAGGGGAACCAGCTAGGTAGTAGGGGAAGGGTGTCACATGTGGTGCCTCACTAATGACTCACAATGACCCAGCATCAAGTGATTTTCACCCATCTCTCAATCAGTGTTTTAGATGCCTCTGGCTCTGCAGCTACATACCTAAATCACTGAGCAATCAAGCCATCTACTTACTTTAAAGTTCAGGCTAAAATGTTAGATAGATACTTTAAAGTTCCACATAACACCCGAGCTATGCTCACCTTCTTCCACAACATCCAGTCCACCAACCTCATCTGCCATCCCCATTAGTGAGAATGAAGGAAGAGTCCCTGTTTTCTGTAGCTAATTTAAACCCCAAGGTGTTGTTGAACTAAATCTGGCAGGAATTCTGCCGACGTGCCTAGTGGTGAAATTTCCTGGGAGTTTTAGCCCAAGAACTGCTGGGGACTATGAACCACTGAGGTAGTTCATCCTGCCAGTGTGTGCAGTCAGTCTAAGGAGATCAAAAGGCAATAGCACGTCGAGAGGAATTTGGGCTGTGGTTGTAAGGTGTCCATAAAAGACGATCTGTGAGGAAACACTGACAGAACCATCTGCTCGCAACCCTACAATAATGAAGAACAACTTTTGGGATACTACCAAGGAGACACCTTGGCTATAGCCTTCCTCACACTGTTAACTGTGATCACCTTACTCCTTAGTTTATTTTCATTCTGTGCTCATCTTCTGAGCAAAGAACACAGGCTCAAGGAGGCTTCGGCAGGAAGAAAAATCTCATTCCTTTTGCTGTGATGACTTTACACAAAAAGAAACGCTATCCCACCCACTGTCATTTCCACAAAGACAAAATTGAATTTCTGTAATAGAAAAGGTACAAAGGACTAATCAACCTCCTAGTCCTTTCAAGGCGAGGATGAGAAGGTGGGGGGGGGGCGACCCATTTCTGAGGGAGATTTTTTGCTGACTACTGCATATTCTTTTCTGGAAGGCAAGCTGGGTTGTCTTTACTCACCATCCTTTTTTCAGGAGCCCTAAGCAGATGAAATTTATCCACCCCATTGTTGAGGAGAGCAAGGGAGATGGTGAAACATAATTCTCCTAATTCAATAATACGTTTCCAGTTCTTTGGAAAGAGAAGAGAAAATATGATCTCTGCTAATATGCACATGGCCAGAATAAATGTAGGAAATGCCACAGCGTGAATCCAAAAGACAAAAAGAGGGTGATCATGTATGTAGAAGTTGTTGCTGTTATGAGCTGTCAAGTCACCTCTGAATCATCTCATATTGGGCCTTCCTCATTTCCTGCTACTTTCCACCTTCCCCGGTTTTATGGTCTTTCCCAGATAATCTTTTTTTCTCATGATGTCCCCAAACTAGAACAACCCCTGTTTCAACATGTTTTGCCTCCAGAGAGAGTACCATGATCTCAATGGAGCTTAATTCTTGGGATACATGTATTATATTGCCCAGTCCATCACATAGGGGCAGGTAACATTTGATAAGCCAGAGAGTTGGGCTCCAGATGCCCTAACCATCATGGCCAATGGCTCAAAAATGTGTGAACTGTAGTTGAACAAGCAGGCACAGCTAACAATTTTGGGTTCGTGTTTGTGCTTGCCAAAGTTAACTCATGGACTAAAACTGACACCACCTCCCAGCCTTGTTAGTAGATTTTAGGGCATAGTGGGAGTTACGGTTGAACATGTGTGGAGGTTAGATGGCTCCCCTACCCACTCTTTTCAAGCATGGGAAGATAGATGCTCGGATGACATGAGCCAGGCAAAGCCATTTTATCACCCGTCTTATGAACACCGAAGTCTTGATCAAAAACACTTGTAGTAAGTGTGAAAAGAATGAAATATGTTAGTGGACCACAAGGCAAACATGAGTCAACAGAGTGACATGACAGGAAATACAGAATGGTAAGCCACTTTGAGTTTTATTCTACTTGGCAAAAGGTTGTCATGCCTCCAAAATGACTTGATGCCACATTGCCATCATCGTTGTTGTTATCATCATGATCCTTTTGTGTGCGTGTTGTGTCATTACAGTCGTGACCGACTCTTTGTGACTGTATGTCCATGGAGTTTTCTTGGCAGGAGTACTTAACTGGGGCTTATTATCTCATGTTCAAAGGCCATGAGAAAATAACAGAGTTCTGTCCTATGATGGCCAAACCTCAAATGGAGTCCTCTGTCCTTGTGCCACGTTTAAGAAAGACATCAGTGAGTTGGGAGATGTCAAGAAGAAGACAACCAAAAATGGTAAATGTTCTGGAAACCAACCTTTCACAGAGTTGGCTATGCTGAGCTTGGAAAAGAGAAGAGCCATCTTTGAATACTTGAAGATGGTGGGGCCATCTTGTTGTTTTTTTTCCAGCTCTGGGTTGTAGGACTAGAAGCAACAGATTCCAAGGACACTAAAGGAGATTCTGAGTAAAGGACAGAAAGAACTTCCTGAGCGTTGAGTAGCTTAATGGACTGCCTCGGTGGGCTCTCCTTCACTGAATGTTTTTACGCAAAGAATCAGCTAGGATAGTTTTGGATTTCCTATTTACTCAAGACTAGATAACCCTTGGAGTTCCTTTCAGCTCTACAATTCTATGATCCCAATGTTTTAATTAACATCAGAGTGTGTAATTCTGGCTCTAGATAACACCAGTCTACAAACACTCATATGTTCATATATCTCTGAAATGTTTTCTACCTAGATTTTCATTCTAATTTCTTTTCTTCTCGGCCCTGTCCTTTTACTCTTTTGGTGCTATCCTGAGAGATACTGTATCTTCGAGACTAACACTGGATTATGCCTTCAAAGAGTGATCTTTGTTTGGATCAGCAGCTGAACTCAGGAGAGGCCTGGTAAAAGTCTTTTTAATATTGTGGAGGGCACTGTTTGAATCCCTGTCTCATCTTGTGCCTGGACTCCTTTGCTTCTTGGTCTTTCCTTCCTTGTTTATTTTGATAAACAGCAGAACAGTTGCAAGAAAAGAAGCAATGTAATCTTTCAAGATCAGGTTCATTTTTGTAAGTAAAAATGGGAGAAATCTCCAAGGGAACATATCTGGAATAATGGAGGGCAGAAGAGAAGGAGGCTGGGAGAAAATGCAGTAATCCATCTAGAAGATGCTTTCATATTCTTAAGGGTTTAAAGGAAGCAAAGCTCTATGTGTATGGAAGAAGAAAGATGTTAGAAAGATGGATGAGAAGGAGCAGAAAGAAGAGAAGGCTCAGGGTGGTGAGCAGCAGGAGCCCTGAATGGAGTGACTTGTGAACCTGAACAAAACTGTTGAGGGATCGGTCTAATTCATGCAATCTGCTCCAAATCTCCTTCACTGAGCAGTTGAGCCAGATATCTGGGGGAAAAATGGAAATTGCTCCCAGCAGGGGCTCATCTTTCGTGCCACTCATCCGATTTCCTAATTCACTCCAGTTGAGAAAAGCCACCAGGAGATGTGTGTGTCTTTGCATGTGTGACTGCTCTCCCCTCCTTCTGAAACTTGCATCTGTTCTTTCTGATAAGCCCCTCCAGCCCAGAAAGCAGAAGGATGGACTTGGTCGTGATGTTCCCCCTGCTATCTCCACCGAACAGTGCCTGGATGACATCAAAGTTGGGGCCACCACTTCCAAACCACAGCACCAAACCACCCTTGGGTCCCCAGAGGTTCTTGGATGACAATTTCCAGAAGTCTTCACCACCAGCGGTGCTGGTTAGGATTTCTGGGAGCTGCAATCCAAAAATATCTGAGGACCCAAAGTTCAGAGGCATTAGATCAATGGTTCCCAACCTTGGGTCTCCTGATGTCCTTGAACTAAAATTCCCAGAAGCCTTCAGCACTAGCTATGTTGGCCAGGATTTCTGGGAGCTGCAGTCTCAGACTATCTGGGGAACCAAAGTTGGGAACCACAGGCATGGAAGAAGGATTTACTTTTTAAGTAACTTCCCCAGCTAGGATTGGGAATGTGTGTGTGTTAATTTCAACACAGAAGATTAAACGTTGGAGAAGGAGGGCTAGTATTTCTCTTGTAGCCCAGTATTGGCAAACCAGTTGTTCAGTTTTTCCCTTCTGAGAAGGAATACCATCTTATTGGAAATGCACCAAAACCAGCAGCCATTCTGAATATATCTTCCTTCACCGAATTGTCCAACTGGCTGTGAGTGAGCAGAGGCCTGAGGCTTGGCCAGCACCGTCTTGCTGTAGCAGTGCTTGAGGGTCAAAGTTTGGGACTGGGTTCTCCATGTGGTTTGTTACTAAGAAGCTGCACCAATGTCCAAGAAAGCTACGGGTGATGGATTTCCCTTGAAGGAAGGTCTAAGTAATACTCCTTGATCGATTGGTTCTGGTGTTCCCAACCTTGGGTCCCAGAAACCTGGAGAATGGACTTGGTTGTGATTTCCTCTTAGAGAAGAGTGTCTGAACATTGTGAAAGTAGTCCCCATCCCTGGGTTCCCAGATGTTCATGGATGACAAATCCCAGATGTCTTGACCACAAGCTGTGCTGGGCAAGGTTTCTGAAAGTCCCAGTGCAAAAATCTGGGAAACCCAGTCACAGACTTAGATGGAACTTAGGTCAGGAGTGTCAAAAAGGGAGGCTTCAACCCTTACCAGTCATCTCAAGAATTCAGGTCATGCAGGCCAAAGCCTCATCCTAACCCTAACCCTCACCCTAACTCTAACCCTAACCCAGCCTTCAACTGCCTTGCCCCCTACCCCCTACCCCTCAATTTCCTTCTGCTTCAGACATTGGGAAGAAGCAGAAACCAAAAATGGGATCCATAGATCTCTGGCGAAGGTGCCTTGCCACCTGCAAAAGCTCATGGCTGATCAGACCCACCATCTGATCAGGGGCCACACAACTCTCCATCTCTTTCAGTTACCCTGAGAATGAATTTTCAAGCTCCAAAAGAGGAACCATGGAGCTCAATTCCCCACCCACCCAGCCCATCTTTTGCCACTTTTCAGGAGGACGTCTAGCATCCAATTTGCTTATTTTTGTGAATGAAGTCCCAAAAGGGGAGACTGCATGATTGCATCCATCAAACCACATTGTTTGGCTGAAGTTCATGGTTTTTTTTAACCCCTTGCCCTGCCTGACTTCAGGAAGGAAAGCCATAGCACACTGTGCTTGGTTGTGTTCCCGTGCATTCGAAGCACAGGGTGCATAGCAATTGCCTTTTGGAGGGGCTGTGCCCCTGACTGATGTGCAGAGAAAACAGATAGGTGGAACAGCTGCCCCTGGACTGTCAAGGGGAGGCATCGGAGGGCGCAGAGCAACCTCCATCTGACAGGGCTGGAGCTCTTCGTCCAGGCCACCTGCCTGGTGGCCTGACATAACAGATGACACCACTACTGTGGACACATTCTTGTGGATTTTCTCCCTCCCTCTTTCCCTCTCTCCCTTCCTTGCTTAAAGGCTGCGGAGAGAAGCGATCAGGTTCTGAAAGCAGCCGTCACGCATGGCTTGTTTGGCTGGATTGAAGTCTTAAAATGTTGCTGCAGCCAACTCGAAAAAGCACGGGGGCAGGGAATGTGCAGTGAGGAAGGAGTTAAGCAGTCAATTAAGTCTCCGGCAGTGGCAGGAGAAAGAGGAGAGGAGGCGGCAAAGGGTGCCCCCCCTTGCTTTCCTCATTATTTGTTTGTCACCTAGGAGGGAAAGACTCCAGCCCCAGTTGGCCAGATGAGGCCTACCTGGTTTTGGACTACAATTCTCTCTCTCCACCCCCCACCCCATTTGGCCCAAAACAAGAGAGAAAAAGGAAGAAAACAGGGTGGGAGAAGGGAAGAGAATAAAAGAAAGCTTCCCACAATCCTATGCACCTTTCCTCTGAAGCCGAATGATGAAATAGTATTTGTACTTTCTTCTATTCCATGTGCCCCCCCCCCCCCCGCTGGGAGAGGAGTCAAAGCCACACTTGCCCTGGGTGACACAGACTCTGGTTGTGGGCCTGTTACCAACACCTGGTAGTACATTTGGTGAAGACCCAAAGAGCAGGGCATGTTCGGCTTTGAGAAAAGAAGACAGAAGGGAGGTAGAAGAAGACTCGAAAAACTGTCTTAGAGAGGAGGGTCAGATCTGTTCTTGGTCATCCCAGAATGCAACAATGGGCTCAAGTGAAAGGAAGCCAGATTTCAGTTGTATATCGGGGGGGGATCCTAACCATTAGAGCAGTATGACAATGGAACCCATTGTGATATCGAGGATTGACTACTGCAAAGCACTCTACGTGGGATTGCCCTTGACCCTTGTCCGGAGACTCCAGTGGGTGCAAACTGTGGCGGCCAGACTGGTGGTGGGTGCCCGTAAATACGATCATATCACCCCAGTTCTGGTGCGCCTGCATTGGTTGCCCGTTGCTCTCCAGATAAGGTTCAAGGTCTTGGTTTTGGTTTTCAAAACCCTCCACGGCTTAGGACCTGAATACCTGGTGGAGCAGATCTCCCAGAGATCAACTGAGGCCAGACCTACTTGACTGTTGTGGGCGCGCTCACTCAGGGTGGCCACTCCTAGAGAGGTACGGAAGTCGGTAACCTGTAGCCGCGCCTTCTCAGTTGTTGGCCCCTCCCTATGGAACCATCTCCCGAGTGAGCTGCACCTTGCAGAGTCCCTGCCCGCCTTCAAAAATGCATTAAAAACTTTGCTTTTCAAGGAGGCATATGGTTACCTCATTTCTGTTTAATTTTTTTTTAATTCTTTTGATCAGCTGCTCTCTGCTGAGGGTTCTCCCTCTTTGCCATTTTGCCATTTTATCCTTGCTTCTGTTATTGTCATTGTTATTGCTGCTTTAGCTGTTTTTAGCTGTTTTAACTGGAAACCACCCTGAGTTCCTTCATGGAAAAAGGAGTGGTATAAAAATGCACCAAATAAATAAATAAATAAATAAATAAATAAATAAATAAATAAATAAATAATCTCAAGAGGTAGTAGTAAGCACTCCAGTACTGGAGGAATTCAAGAGAAATTTGGACAACCACCTGGAAGGTTTTCTTTTATTTGTATCATGGAGGTTGGACTCAATAGCTCAATACACTTCCAACTCAACTGGGAGTTGAGTCATGGCTACTGGACTTCTTTTTTGAGAGATAGAAACGTTTCGCTGTTCATCCAAACAGCTTCATCGGTCTGAATACAGCTAGTGCAAGAGACCTTCTTATAGTCAGCTTGACCTCTTGTCCCCTTGTCTGATTGGCTCATAAGATGAACAAAGCCTGAATAGGCTCGTTAGGGAGACATTAGTGTCCATGGCCTTAAGGTAAACAATGGCCTAAGGTGTTGAAACCCATCAAGAATGGGTCGTTAGCTGTGACCTGGTGGTGAAGGCTCCTTGATTTGCCTGGGTACTGTGGAAAGTACAGCCTGATAAGTAGCAGATAGACTATGCTGGAGCCCCCCCACCTCTGTTGAGGGAGGGATTTTCAATGCTAACATGAATGGCTTCCCTTACTCCTCTCTCAAACCCCCTCTCTTCTTTGTCTAATATGTGTACATCCTCATCTTTGAAAGAGTGGCCTTTTTCCTTCAAATGGAGGTGTACTGCTGATTCTGGTCCTGAGCTGTTACCTCTCCTATGTTGGGCCATTCTTCTGTTTAATGGCTGTTTAGTTTCTCCAATGTAGAGGTCTGAACACTCTTCACTGCATTGGACTGCATATACTATATTGCTCCTTTTATGGTTTGGTATCGGATCCTTTGGGTGGACAAGTCTCTGCCTTAGTGTGTTCATGGGTTTGAAATAAACAGGGATGTGGTGTTTGCCAAAAATCCTTTTAAGCTTCTCTGACACTCCCGCCATGTAGGGAATGACCAGGTTCTTCCGTCGGGTCTGGGTCTCAGACTGATCCCTTGTTCTTCTGGGATGGCCCACTGCTTTGTTGAAGGCCCACCTTGGATATCCACAGGCCTTAAGTGCTGTCTTCAGGTGCCTGTCTTCCTTCTTCTTGGCTTCTGAGGAGGTGGGGATGCTCTCTGCTCTGTGGCTTAGGGTCCTGATGACTCCTAGTTTGTGTTGTAATGGATGGTGGGAGTCAAACAGTAAGTATTGATTGTGTACGTGGTGGTCCGTGTGTCCAACCAGTGGGGCTAGGATAGTTGCCAGGTATTTTGCGATGTTGTAAGTCACTGAATTTATACTGCTGACAATAGGTCTGAGGGGGATTCCTTGCTTGTGGATCTTGGGAAGTCCATAAAAGCAGGGGACTGTCTCTCCGGGATATAACTGGTGGTAGGTCACCCTGTCAATTATGTTTTCCTGCTCCAAGAGTTTTAAGCATTCTATTACTTTCTTCCTGTAATTGCTGGTGGGGCTTCAAAAAAGAAGTCCAGTAGCCATGACTCAACTCCCAGTTAAACGAACCTGGATGACTGAGAATCTTCACAGACCCTTCCAACTCTTTTGCTGTGTGATGTGACTGAAACAGGGCAATTTCCAGTCCTGATAGGTTCTACTCCCCTTTTGCAAAAGTCTTACAGGGTGACCTTCCTTCTTACATGGCCTTGACCTTCTTCAGTCTTTCCTCTCTGACCTTTCTTCATCCTTCTCATTCTTTCCTACTCGTCTTTTCCCTTCCGACATGCCAACTCCCAGGCCATTTATTTTGCTCACACCATTCTTTCTCTTCCACCTGAGTGCTTTGGCCGACCTCCAGACCCACTTCCCTGCTTGCCAACTTTCTAGATTGTTAACTGAATTGTCTTCCTTGCTCCTGGCATCATCTTGGACATTTCTAATGACTTGGCTCTCTCACTATCTTATTTCCCAGGTTTTCGGGGTGTATCCAAAATCCTGCTTGATCAGGATTTGTTTCTGAAATGCAGTCTATGCCATTGGGTGAGGGGGGGAGGAGGGTCTCTCATTGCTCTGTCATTTGCTGGAATGAGCAAGTGGCATGTTCAGTCTTGAGAAGATAACGGTTTCTACCTCCCTCATAGCAGATTGAGGGATGTGGGGCAAAGTGTCATTTTGCACACCTATGTTATAAACCACCCAGAGAGGAGCTCAGCGCTATGGGGCAGTATCTACATTGGAAAAATGACAAGAACTATCTCTACTGCACATGTAGATTAACAGACTCATTCTTATTTCACCTGGGCCGTTGGACTCCTCCTGCATCCTTCCTGTTTGTGGGGCAGACTGCAAGGTTGCCTTCCTGCCACTCCTTGGCTCCAATTAGAGCTGAAACCCTTTGTGTCATCTTTTCAACCTCCCCTTGCCAATAGAATCCGATCTCATCATGAACACAGTTTGAGCCACATCCTGACGAAATCCAGCGTCTCATCGAGCGCTCGGGAGCTTATTATTACAGACCCTGAACAAACCAACAATAAGCATGGGCAACCCCGCTCCCTTCCCCCATCTGTCATTCGCCTAATTGGCACTATCACCCCACTCTTCAATGCATTTGGATTTGTCTACCAGAACTTTGGTGGTTGATGCATGTAAGGAAGCATGGGCCACATGCACAACAACCGCCATTGATTTCTATAAATGTCACCGTTTAATATTTCTTTCTTCCTTCTCTACCTCGTCCTCCCTCTAAAGTGGAATGTTTTATTTGGTCTTTTGACAACCTCTCCTTGTTGGGAAAATGTCTTCACACACACAAAACTCACCTTTTTCTTTTCTTTTCTGTTTGCCTCTCCCAGAACTCTTCTGTCCACCCCTTACCACCTTCTCTTGAAAGGTTACATCTAATTTGTGGCCTACCATTTTGGTTCTATCTATAGGGTATTATTCAGGACTCTTTTCCCCCTAACATTTACTGGCTCTAACAAGAATGCTCACCTTTGCTTGTAGCTAGAATTTAATTTATAAAGTCGCTGGCTAAAGATCTGCCGATGTCTCATTCTTCTTTGGCCAAGCCATAGCAGAGAGGAAGACAAAGAGGAGTGATAAATGATGGCTACTGGATTCTTCCTTCTTGATTTGGACTCCTTAACAAGAAATGTTCAGGTCTCATGAGGATTCCCAAGGTTTTTCTTTCTCTCTCTGTCCATCTGGCCCCAATTTGTATCAAATGCATTGCTCCATCAAAAAACTAGTGTCTAGGATAGCTCAGTGGTTTAGTTACCTGGATGAAGAGCCAGAGATTAGAAGTTCAATTCCCTACCGGGTCTTCCTGTGGAATAGTCAGCCTGGATGGCTTTGGACAAGCTGTACAGTCCCAGGGTTCTCCAATGAGGATGGAAAACCATCTGAGTATTTTCTCCCTGAACAAGTATTGTTCTAAGTTAGAATTGGCTTCCATTGGCCATGTCCTCATAGAGTGTTGGTGATCAGAAACATGATTTGATTCTTATTCAAAGCTATTCTAAACACAGAAGCTGTGCTCACTGCTAACCATTATCTTAAATTCTTAAGCCAGAATGTTATATTTATTTATTTTATTTATCTTTATATTTCTATCCCGCCTGTCTTCCGAAGGAACTCCGGGCGGTTCACAACAGTTATAATACAACAATAGCAACAAAAATAAGAATAAATAATAATAATAATTCAGCAAAAATGGCGGCTAATATTTCACAGGGAAAAAACCCTATACCCACTAATGGTTGCCCAATGCCTCTCTAAAAAGCAAGGTCTTAAGAGCTTTTTTGAAGGCCAACAGGGACGGTGCTACGTGCAGCTCACTTGGCAGATGGTTTCAAAGTGGGGGGCCAGCCACAGAGAACGCTCGGTTTTGGGTAACCAATTTCCTAGCCTCCCTGGGGGTGGCCACCCGAAGTGAGAGCGCCTGCGACATTCTGTGGGACGGGCCTCAGTTGATCTCTGGGAGATCCACTCCACCAGGTGTTCAGGTCCCAAGGCATGGAGGGTTTTGTAAATCAAAACCAGTATCTTGAACCTTATTTGGGACACAATGGGCAGCCAATGCAACCAACCACCAGTCTAGCCGCTGCATTTTGTTATCACTGAAGTCTCCAAATAAGGGTCAAGGGCAACCCCACGTAGAGAGCGTTACAATAATCTATCCTTCAGATCACAAATGCCTGCACAACTGCTCTCAGGGAGGCCTTGTCCAAATATGGGCAGATCTGAGCAATCTGCCGAAGATGGAAAAAGACAGCCTTGGAGACAGCCATCACGTGGGGATAAGGTCAGATCCAAGACCACGCCCAGATTCCTTACTCTATTTGCCAGCTGAAGGGTAATACCCTCCAGACAGGGGAGAGGGCCACTGTACCCAGTAGAGGACGCCCTGAATAACAAAACCCCAGTCTTCTCCTGGTTGAGTCTGGGCCTGTTAGCCCTGGTCCATTCCATGACTGCATTCAGACAGGAGTCGAGGGTCTGCACTGCCTCTGCTGCAGAGGTGGTAAAGGAGAGATAGAGCTGTGTGTCATCATCATACTGATGACAGCACACTCTAAACCTCCTAATGACCTCAGCCAGCAGCCTCATATAGATGTTAAACAGTAGAGATGGGCACGAATAAAAAAAATGGTATTTCGTTTGTCGTTTGGAGGGACCGTTTCGGTTCGTTTCCGTTTTTTGCGAATTTTTGCAAAAAATCATTTTCATTTTTGTTCGTTTTGTTACCATTTTGTTACCATTTATTTCATTTTTTGTGTTTTTTTAGGATTTTAAGCAATTCACCTATATTGCAGTAACGGAAACAAAACGCACGACAAAATTTCCGGTGTTTCTGTTCGTTTCGCTTCATTTTAGAGACAAAATTCATTTGTCGTTTCGTTATGTAACGAAACGAAAAAACGGAAATGGAAACGAAAAATTGTTCGTTTCGTGCCCATCTCCATTAAACAGCATGGGGAAGATTGCCAACCCCTGGGGCACCCCACAAGGGAGTGTCCAAGGAGCCAACAACTCTTCCCCCAGCTTAACATTCTGGGGACAGCCACCAAGGAAGCTAAAAGATGTACCTCCAATCCCCACCTCGGAAAGCTGACCAAGCAAGATACCATGGTCAATGGTATCAAAGGCTGCTGACAAATCCAGGAAGACCAACAAGGTAGAGCATCCCCTGTCAGCACTCTCCCCCCCCCCCCCGAGGAGATCATCTTGCAGTGCAACCAGGGCGGTCTCAGTCCCCGGACAAGGCCTGAATCCAGACTGGAATGGATCCAGGCCACAATCCTCCTCCAGGAAAATCTGGAGGTGTATGGTGGCAACCCTTTCAATAACCTTGCCCAGGAAAGGAACATTGGCAATCGGATGATAGCTAGACAGATCGTCCAATGCCAAGCCAAGTTTCTTTAGAGTGGGCTTCACCACTGTCTCTTTCAGGTGAGAAGGAAAACTCCCTTCCCTGAAGGATGCAGTGGAGATAACTGATGCCCACTCATTCGTCTACACCCTGAACCTGAAGACCCTACAGAGAGGACTCGGGATCCAACAGCACAGCAAGGGGCCACTACCAAGCCTTGCAGAAGGCAAGTGGTGCTGGTTGAAGATTTCTTGCTTAGAGGATCAGAAGGGGTCATCTGTAGGCCCGAAAAAGTAAACTGTGAGGTCTGCTGTATCCCTGGAGCAAAGATTCAGGATGTATCTGAGAGTCTGACAAGACTCATCAAGCCCACTGATTCTAACCCCTTTCTGTTGGTCCATGTTGGAACTAAGAATACTTCAAAACACAGCTTTCAGGATATCACAAATGCATATGAAGAGATGCATGGGAAGGTGAAGGACCTAGGTTGGCATGAGGACCCAAATAATTACCACCCAGTCATCTTGACTTCAATTCCTGGAAAGATCTTAGAGCAGGTTATTAAGCAGACAGTCTCTAATTATTTAACAAGCAATGCTGTCATTACTAAAAGTCAACACGAGTCTTAAAAACAAGTCATGCCAGATTAATTTGATCTCTTTCCACACTGTGGATATTGCTTATCTAGATTTCAGTAAGGCCTTTGATAAGGTTCCCCATGGTATACTTACAAAGAAGATAGTGGAATGTGGGATAGATTGTGCTAATGTTAGGTGGATTTGTAATTGGTTGACTGATTGCACCCAAAGGGTGATAATAAATGGCTTCTCTTCAGCTTGGAGAGACGTGACTGGTGGGGTGCTCCAGGGTTCTGTTCTGGGTCCGGTGTTATTCAATATCTTTATTAATAACTTGGGTGCAGGAATCAAGAATATGCTGATTAAATTTGCAGGTGATACCAAATTGGGAGATGTGGCTAATTCTCTAAAGCAGTAGTGGCCAAACTTCGGTCCTTTTCAAGTCCTTTGTCATTGAGAATACAGGCTTGAAATTCTGGGAGTTGTGGTCCAAAACATTTGGAGGGCTGAAGTTTGGCCACCCCTGCAAAGAGGATAGGATAAAAATCCAAAATGACCTTGGCAGACTAGAGTGCTAGGCCAAAGTTAATGGAATGGGTTTTAACAGAGGAAATGTAGGGTGCTGCATCTAGGTAAAAAAAAAAATGAATTGCACAGATATAGGATGGGAGACACCTGGCTGGAGAATAGTACCTGTGAAAGGGATCTGGGAGTCTTGGTGGACCACAAATTGAACATGAGTCAGCAGTGTGATGCGGCAGCCAAAAAAGCCAATGTGATTCTTGGTTGTATCAACAGAAGCATAGTGTCTAGATCAAGGGAAGTGATAGTACCACTCTATTCTGCTCTGGTCAGACCCCATCTGGAGTACTGTGTCCAGTTCTGTGCGCCTCAGTTTAAAAAGGGTGTTGAGAAACTTGAATGGGTCCAGAAGAGGGTGACCAAGATGGTTAATGGTCTGGAACATGTCTTATGAGAAATGTCTTAGGGAGCTGAGAATGTTTACCCTTACCCCCCCCCAAAAAAAAGGCTGAGAGGGGATATGATAGTCATGTTTAAATATTGAAAGGACAAAGGTTTGTTTTCCATGGTTTCAGAGACTAGGACTTGGGGGAATGGTTTCAAACTTCAGGAAAAGAGATTCTTTTTGAACATTAGGAAGAACTTCATAACAGTTAGAGCTGTTTGGCATTTGAATATGCTGCCATGGAGGGTGGTGGAGTCTCCTTCTTTGGAGGTTTTTAAGCAGAGGCTGGATGGCCATCTGTCGGAAATACTGTGATGGGGGTTCCTGCATGCCCAGGGGTTGGACTGGATGGCCCTTGAGGTCTCTTCCAACTATGATTCTATGATTCTATGATTCTACCCCATGATACACTTCCCATCTCTTTTTCCTTGAAGGATGACAGTACATCATCATCATCATCATCATCATCATCATCATGACATCACAGACAAGATAACTATGTTGGATTTTGTATTACAAATCACTAGTTCAACGCTTCCCAAGCATTTAGGACTATGTGATGTATCGGCAAATTATGCGAGCAGATCCCGGTAAGGTGGCTTTCTGCAGCTGTCTGATGGTGACTTTGTCAACTCCAATTTCTTCTAAATACTTGCTTAGCTCTTTAGGCACTTCACCCAGCGTGCTGATTACCACTAGGACCACCTGGATATCAGGTAAAAAAAATTCAAGTTGTTTCTCGGTAACTCTACTATCACCTGGTATAGGAATATCAATGATCCACATTTTTTTCTTCCCCACAATTATAATATCCGGAGTATTATGCTCCAAAATCCTGTCTGTCTATATTCAAAAGTCCCAAAGTAATTTTGCATGCTCATTTTCAATTATTTTTTCAGGCTTATGATCCCACCAGTTCTTTGTTACAGGCAGATGATAGTTCTGACACAAATTCCAGTGGACCATTTGAGCAACTACATCATGGCATTGTTTGTACTCAGTCTGAGCAGTTTTTTTTACAACAACTCAATATATGGTTGATAGTTTCATCTGCCTCTTTACAGAGTCTACATGTATGATAATCAGCTGATTTTTCTATTCTAGCCTTACCTGCATTTGTTCTAATAGCTTGTTCTTGAGCTGCAAAAATCAGGGCTTCTGTCTCTTTTTTCAGTGTTCCATTGGTGAGCCATGACCAAGTCTTTTCCTCATCTACTTTTCCTTTGATTTTTTTCAAGGAACTGAACCATGCAGTGCTTTATTATGCCAGTTATCAGCTCATATTTGCATTGTTGTTTTCCTGTATTGACCCTTTGTTTGCTTTACTTTACACCTCCTTGTTCTTAATCTCAAATAACGCTGGCTTTGTACAATTTTTACATAATCTGCCAACAGATTATGATCTGGCTGTGATCATTGATGTCTCTTATAAACTGACCATGCAGTGCTTTACTATGCCAGTTTTCTATTTGGCTTTGCATTTGTTGAGTTTTAAATTCTTGCTTAGTTTCTGGATATTCCTTTATTATGACTTCAGTAACTACTGACTTAAGCACAGCATTTTCACTATGGTGGGGAAAGTAAAATATTCCTTGTTTTTCTTGTTTGACAGTTTGATGAACTTGCAAGAGGCCTCTGCCTCCTATTTTCCTTGGCAAGTGGAGCCCACTGACATCGCTTTGTGGATGTAGTACATGGTTTAATGTCATCACCTTTCTTGTCTTTTGATCTAATGCTTCTAATTCTGCTTGGGTCCAGTTTATAACACCTTCTGTGTATCACAAGACTGGAATAGCCCATGGGTTTACAGCTTGGATGGCATTCTTTCAATTTAATTTTGATTTTAGTATCTTTCTAACTCTTATGATGTATTCTTGGCTAACTTTATTCTTTACTTCTTTGTGCTTGATGTTATCTGCTTGTAGTACTCCAATATACTTATATGATTCTTCTTCATTCAATGTTTTTATAAAATTAATAGGCATATCAATTCCTTCAGTCTTTACTGTCTTTCCTCTGATGATGCTGAGGGTTCCACACTTGTCTGATCTGACTTCCATTGCAATGGCATTGCTGAAAATGCGCTCTATATTGAGTATTGCCTCTATTTCTTGTTGTGATTATACACTTCAAATCATCCATATATAACAAATGGTTTATTCGGCTTGATGTTTTTGATATTTGATAGCCTATATTTGTCTTGTTCAATATTTCTGTGAGTGGAATTAGAACAATTACAAACAGCAGGGGTGATAATGAATCATCTTGAAATATTCCTCTCCTGATGTTGACACGAACAATTTGTTCACCATCAATGGTTAGCTTAGTATTCCACTTTTTCATTGTTGCCTTGATAAATTCTTGGATAGTTGCAATAATTCCTGCCAATTCTAAACCTTTTAGTATCCAATCGTGGCAAAGAGTCAAATGCTTTCTTATAGTCAATCAATGCAACATGCAAGTTGGTTCTGTATCTCTCGGTTCTGTATTGAGGCATCTTGTCAATAAGTAACTGATCTTTGGTGCCGCGGCTATTCTTACAATCGCCCTTTTGTTCAAAGTGGTATAAATTGTTTTGTATCAAGTCCATCTGGATGGTATCAGCAATTATTCCAGTAAGGAGTTTAAACATTGTTGGCAAGCATGTAATTGGACGATAGTTGCTTGGTATAGGCCCTTTGCTCGGATCTTTCATAATTTGGTAATAAAGATCGGCGATTCAGCACGAACCAGAAAAAATGGCGATTCGTTTTGGTTTGTTTCATTTTAGGGTTTGGTTCAGTTCGTTTTGTTTTTAATGAATCTTTTTTCAATTTTCATTTCATTGTTCATTTTGATTTGTTATTCATTTCCCCCCGCTTTGCGCAATTTTATTCATTTGACAGCGCGGGGGCAGGAAAAAACATTCAAAAAGATAATAAAAAATCAGAGACATTGACAATAACTGCACAAACTGGACTAGCAGCATCCTCATCCTCATCCTCATCATCCTCATCATCTTCAGTCATCATTCATCATATCATCCTTACGGGGCGTTGGCGGCAGCGGCAGTGGGGTGCCTCATTTTTTTTCCCAAGCACTGACTTGGGGCCGTGTCTGCGCTGGTTTTATTTTTTATATTTTTTCTTTATTTTAGGGTGCCAACCTGGCCACCCCTGGGTCGGTTCCGGGACCCGCAGGCTGGGTCCAGTGCTCGCCAGCTGGTACCGGGGCATGTGCGCCAGATCTTTTATTTTATTTTATTTTTATTTTATTTATTTATTTATGTATTTATTTTACTGCTGACCACAGCTCCCAACCAGTTGTAGCACAGCCGCTTGGCTTTTTTTTTTTTGGTCGCCCCTTCCCTGCAGCCAGGAAGACCGGACTGTCCAGGAAGGACCAGCACCAGGTAGGAGACATCTCAGCCATTAGGGAAATGAACTGAAATGAACCAATTTTTTTGGTTCAGTTTGTTTCGTTCTAAATCCACTCTGAGGTTCGTTATTCATTTCATTCCATAATGACACAAATAACACATAACGAAACGAACTAAAAGAATTGTACACAATACTCCAGGTGCGGCCTTGCTATCATTTTGTACAATGGCATTACAATGTTGGCTGTTTTATTTTCAATCGCCTTTTTGATAATCCCTAGCATGGAATTGGCATTCTTCACCGCTGCCACACATTGGGTAGCCACCTTCATGGAGCTGTCCACCAACACACAAAGATCTCTTTCCTGATCCGTCACAGATAGCTCAGAGCCCATGAGTTGATAGATAAAGTTTTGATTTTTCGTCCCAATATGCATTACTTTACATTTTGTTACATTGAAATGCATTTGCCATTTGGCAGCCCATTCCCCCAGTTTCTAGAGATCCTTCTGGAGCTCTTCACAATCCTTTCTGGTTTTTACCACACAGAAAAGTTTCGTGTCATCTGCAAACTTGGCCACCTCACTGCTTACCCCTTTCTCCAGGTCATTTATGAACAGATTGAAAAGCACCGGTCCCAGGACAAATCCCTGGGGCACACCGCTTTTCAGTTCTCTCCATTGTGAAAATTTCCCATTGACACCTGCTCTTCGTTTCCTGGATATCAACCAGTTCTCAATCCATAAGAGGACCTGCCCTCTTATCCCCTGACTGTGCAATTTTCTGAGCAGGCTTTGGTGAGGGACTGTATCAAAAGCCTTCTTAAAATCAAAAAAGATAATATCCACCGGATGAGCCAAATCCACATGCCTGTTGACCTTTTCAAAGAATTCAAAAAGGTACAGAAGCCATGCTGATTTTCTCTCAGCAAGGCTTGTTCTTCTACGTGTTTTAAGATTTTCTCTTGGATGAGGCTTTCCACCATTTCCCCTGGGACAGACGTAAGGCTAACCGGCCTGTAGTTTCCTGGGAACCCCCCTCCTTTCTTTTTTAAAAAAATGGTGTGACATCCACTATCCTCCAGTCATCCGGCACTATGGCTGTTTTAAGAGACAAGTTGCATATTCCCATTAAGTGATCTGCAATTTCATTTTTCAGTTCCTTAATAACCCTTGGGTGGATGCCATCTTGGCCCCGTGACTTATTGATCTTCAATTTATCAATTAAACCTAAAACATCCTCTCTTTTAACCTCTATTTGATTTAATTCTTTTGTCAAGAGGGGCTGTTTGAGCAGCGGAATCTGCCCAAGGTCTTCTGTCATGAAGACAGATGCAAAGAACTCGTTTAATTTCTCTGCAATTTCCGAGTCCTCCTTTATCTCCCCTTTTCCTCCTTCACCACCCAGAGGGCCAAATGATTCTCTGGCATGTTTTCTACTTCTAACATATTTAAAGAAGCTTTTATTATTTCCCTTTAGATTGTTAGCCATGTGCTCCTCAAAGTCTTTCTTTGCCTCTCTTATCTTCTTACATTTCTTTTGCAAGAGTTTGTGTTCCTTTTTAATTTCCTCATTTGGGGAGGATTTCCATTTCTGGAAAGACCTCTCCTTGCGCTTTACAGCCTCTCTAACTCCACTTGTTAACCATGCTGGTGCCCTCTTGGACTTAAGTGAGCTCTTCTTTCTTTGCGGTATGCACTTGTGCTGGGCCTCTACCACCGTTGTTTTAAAAAGGCTCCATTCACTCTGAAGAGATTGGATCCTTTTAACCTTCTCTTTCAATGTCTTTCTAACTAGTTTCCTCATATGAGGGAAATCTGCCCTCCGGAAATCAAGGGTTTTTGTGTCTGATTTGCTTGACACTCTTCTCCCAACATGGATGGCAAAGGAGATTACAACATGGTCGCTGTTCCCCAGAGGGTTAGTGACATTCACATCCCTGACCAGGTCCTGAGTATCGCACAGTAATAGATCCAGAGTTGCCTGTTCTCGGGTGGGCTCCATGACAAGTTGCTCTAAGGTACAGTCATTCAGCAAGTCAAGAAACCCGGTTTCTCTTTCTTGCCCCGAGCTCATATTGGCCCATTCAATGTGGGGATAATTGAAGTCCCCCATGATTACTATCCTGTCCCTCTTAGACACCTCCATGATTTGTCTCCTCATTTCAAGGTCCCCTTCAAGTTTTTGATCTGGTGGATGATAGCATACCCCAACTATCACATAATTACTTGGATGTGGTAGTATAACCCACAGTGATTCTATGGTGGAGTCAGACCCACTGTCAGTCTCCATTCTGCTGGATTTTACCCTTTCTTTGATGTAGATGCCCACTCCCCCTCCAACCCACCCCTCTCTATCCCTTCTATAGAGTTTATACCCTGGGATTGCTGTATCCCACTGGTTCTCTGCAGTCCACCAGGTTTCTATTATGGCTATTATATCAATGTTATCCCTAGCTGCCAAATGTTCAAGTTGCTCAGAGGCTTCGAGCATTTGCATAGAAGCACCTGTACAGTGGGTCCCCCAAGAACGGCTGCTTCTTCATTCTTTCCCCCCACAGCTTTTAATTCCAGTAGACAAACTGCCACATCCCATTATTCTCCCAGTGCTAATACCTACTATGTCATCAACTTGAGGTTCTCTACCCTCTCCAACCTCGTTCCACGGGGATGAGATATTCCGAACCGGATGCCACTCAGCTCCTGTCGGTTTTCCTCCCGTTATCAGTTTAAAAGCTGCTCTGCAGCCTTTTTGATGTTGAGTGCCAGAAATCTGGTCCCATCATGGTTCAAGTGCAACCCATCCCTCCTGTACAGGTTTGGCTTGTCCCAAAATGTTCTCCAGTTCCTGACAAATCTGAAGCCCGACACCATCGCCTCATCCACACATTGAGACTTTGGAGCTCTGCCTGCCTGGCAGGTCCTGCACAAGGAGCAGTCAGCACTTCTGAAAATGCTACCTTGGAAGTCCTGGACTTCAACCTTCTGCCTAACAACCTGAATTTGGCTTCCAGGACTGACCGCATGGCCTTCCCGATATCATTGGTACCAATGTGTACCATGACCACTGGCTCCTTCCCAGCTCTCTCTAACAAACTGGATGTAATTCCTTCCAGTTGTTGTGCATTCTTTTCAGATATCCTTGTCTATTTGGGCTTAACTTGTAATAACAGGTCATAATGTCTTTATTGATAAATATTGAAACATTCAGTTTTGCTTGTATAGGGTTTTCATTATTAGGAACTTCAGGTTGAGGTTGATTTCCTTCCAGTAATGTTGCAGGGGCTGCCCCTGGTTGCTCATCTAGTTGCTGAGCCCTGTAGCACATTTTTCGCCAGACAGGCAGGGACTTCACTATCTAACGCAGTCCTTGTTGACCTGGGTGTCGACCAATCCAGTTTGGGATTCCTATTTCTCTTTTGAACCAATTTGCTCGGAAGGCACCCTTTTTCTGGCTCCTCTACAGTGGCCTGTCTATTATGGCTGAACCTGAGTGTACAGCATAGCCCAGCACCACGAGGTCACGTGCCTATGGGTTGTTGTTGTTGTTGTTGTTGTTGTTGTTGTTGTTGTTGTTGTTGTTGTTGTTGTCATCGTCGTCATCATCATCATCATTATCATCATCCCCCGGATGGCAAAGCATGCAGTCATGGGCACACTTTTGCAGACTAAGCACTGAAGGACAAGGCAGTTGCTCAAAAAGGTACAAACAACCCATCCCATGCTTCCAATTCCCATGGCCAATCTTTTGGCCATAACTACCGGTAGTTCGGTTTGGCATAGTTGGGGGAGCTTGCCTGATCTAACAAAAAGAAAAAAACACGGGGGAGGGGCGTCAAATGTGGATGGGAAAAAACATGGAGATGGATGGGAAATATCTCCCTCTTTCACAAGCAAGGATGATTTTTGTTTTGTTTTCCATTTTCAAATCCAGAAGCCAACAAGAAAAGATCTGCATTCCTTGTCTGTCTACCTGTTTAGTTGTCCTGCCATCTATCTATGACCAAACTCCTGTTGCAGAGTTAAGCAACAGGCAAATCATTTCAAAGGCAATTGATTTAATTCAGTGATTCTCATCCTGTGGGTCCCCAGATGTTCCTGGACTGCAACTCCCAGAAGCCTTTTCCACTCGCTGCGCTGGAAGGGGTTTCTGGGAGTTGCAGTCCAGGAACATCTGGGGACCCACAGGTTGAGAACCACTGATTTAATTGTTTTGTAAATTTATGTTCTGCTGGCTCAGTGTGGGACTCTTCTGTGAGTGGTTTACAAAAATAAGCAATAACCCCAACCACCCAACAAAAGGAATAAGATCCAATAAATCCAAATTAAAATTGTCATACAGTAAGAAATCTCCATAGGTGTTATCCGTATTATGCTAAGTCAAGCAACCAAAAGCCATACATTTTGATCAACTGCAAGTGATGGTGTTCTACTCTTCTTCTCCATCCTTCTGTTTCATTCTGGGAATAAAGCTTTTATTATTCCTTTGACATTCCTGCCCTGAAATGAGATTTTTATCTTGTTTTATTTTTATTACCTTTTATTTTATTTCATTTCTTCTAGAATGGATTTCACCTCCTGCCCCCACGGCAACCTATCATACATTCCTTAATAGGTTCTTATGAGCCACTTTATCCAAAAGTGTATTGAAAGTAAATCTAAATAAATCACACCCAGTGACCTACTTAAATTCTTTAAAACAAAACAAAATAAAAAAGAATTAAAAAGAGGGTCATGTTGAACCATAGTTAAAAAGCTGTACATGCCATATGGCTTACTAAGGTTTGAGCTGAGGATCTGGGGGCACATGTGGCCAAGGTCTTGCACAAACCTGGCTCTTCGGCTTCAATATGGAGATGAGCACACACACACACACACAGAGAGAGTGAGAGAGAGAGAGAGAGAGAGAGAGAGAGAGAGAGAGAGAGAGAGAGAGACCAGATTAGACATGATTAGCACGCATGTGCAGGAGGGACCTTTACCTTTACCTTTTTAATTATGTCTCTGTTATCTTTAGGTCATAGAAGTTCAGCATCAGAAGCTGATTTAACTCTGTCACCATTTCTGGTAGCCTTCATGGAACGATAGAGTCCCCATTGTCTTCAAAATCAGTTTTAATAAAGTCTCCTGCTGTGTTGGTTGATCGTGATTGTCCTACCATTCCTGCTGAGCAGTTCCAATCTGAGAAATGGATTGTCTTCTCCAAATCTCTTTAAATATGGACCCAGAGCTGGTCTACTCATTAAGTTCAAAGGGAAATGCTTGTATCACGAGGCTCTCTTGAAGTAGGTTCCATCACCTTGATGGTCTAAAAGGTTCCATAAAACAGATATAAAATAGGTGCATTCTATCTGATCTTAACATATATGGTTCTGCCTTGGCCAACAGGAAATGTTTGTTCTATTGAGTGTTTAAAAGGAAGAAAACCATGAAGCAATCAACAATGCGTTGAACATGACTGGGTTCACCAAATAGTCTCTCCCTCTCTCTCTCTCTGAGAACAAAGGAAAATTAAACTTATTAATTAGCATATTCAGCACAGCAGAGGTGGTTCCATGAAAACAGAATGATGTTATCCAAGTTATGAATCTTATGCTCTCTCTCTCTCTCTCTCTCTCTCTCTCTCTCTCTCTCTCTTCATCTCTCTTTGTGTGTGTTACATGCCCCAAAACAAACACACATGCATTGGGTAAAGCTGTGGTTGGGAGGCTAAAGAACTTCTAGATTGCCTAGGACAGCTATGGTCCCAGTCAGAAAGCTCAAAGTGTAGTGGGGCTCTCAACCTTGGGTCCTCCCCACATGTTCTTGGATTAAAACTCCCAGAAGCCTAGCTGTGTTCAGTCATGACTTATGTGAGTTGTAGCTGAGATGGCCAAGATTTGTGGGAGCTGCAGTCCAAGAGCACCTTGGTCTTGAGATCCATCTTTGGAAACCTCACATTTATGGTCATTGGTGAGGCAGGTTTGAAGTAACCAGTTTAATCAAATCCTTCTGTTGCCAAAGGGAGGGGGACATTCTCCTTTCCTTCCCATGCATTCATTAGGTGAATCTTTTGGGGTTTCTGCTGCTGTGTCATCTCCCTGCCTCATGTAAAGATAAAAGAACATTAAGCATCTGAACCTATAAGAGCAGATCTTCTCCACACACACACACACATATCCTGGAGAATAGAGATGGGCACGAAATGAGCGATTTTTCGTTTTCGTTTTCATTTTTTCGTTTTGTTACGCAACGAAAACGAAACGAAATTTTTTAAAAAACAAAACGAAAATGAAAACGAAACGACCAAATTTGCCGTGTTTTTCATTTTCGTTGCAGCAGATGCATTGAACTAAAAAGAATGCTAACGAAACAGCAATTTTTGTTTTCGTTTTCATTTTTCGTTTCGTTACCTAACGAAACGAAAACGAAATTTTTTGCAAAAAACGTCACGAAAACAAAAACGAACCGAAACGGACCCCTAAACGACCAAACGACAAACGAAACACCATTTTTTGAGTCGTGCCCATCTCTACTGGAGAAGTTTTTTTTCTCCACTCTCATCTGCAAATTCACACGGCCTTCATAAATTAAATGCAGCCCAATGATTAATTAATCAAAATTCCTGTAATTTGGGCAACAGCCCTTGTAACGACAACTTTTTGCTGAGAAATTTGCCGCGTCCCGAAACTCAATGACACAACGAGACAGATTGAGATCAGTGGGGCAAGTGGCGTCGTTCGCTTCACAGGATGAACGCCACAACAAGTCAGCCTGCATCCAAAGTACTGTGTGTGTGTGTCCCCCCCCCACTCGCATAGAAATTAGTGGACATTTTAATCAACTAATGAACTGACCCGTGCTTGTCTGGTTTCTTTAATCTCGAGAAAGCAACTCTAAATGCTGGAACCTGAATGGCTGAACCACTGGGTTGGGATTTATCCAGCTCTGAGGTTTCCTAGGCAACGGCAACAGCCGGCTGGAAAAAAACCAAGAAAGAAGAAGTTGAGAACAGCTTCTCGCTGTGTTAGTAATCAAGGCACCAGAGGGACTGGCCACAAGATGGTCAACAAAGCATCTCAACCATCAACTTGGCAAGGTAGTGTTCAGGGAAGCTTGGAGGGCATGAAAATGCTCAGGGTTGGGTGCAGGCCGTGCCATACACACACACACACACACACACACACACACACACACACACACACACACACACACACACCAAGCAATATGGAAATGGAGGAAACTCAAGGAACTCAGGATTTAAAAAAAATGCTTCTCCTTCCCCTCATTTTTCTTCAATGCTTCTGCTCAAGAAGTTGCCAAATTCTGCACAGCTCGGAGCCCTTTCCCAGGACTCCTGCGTAGGATCCAAGGAATCCTGTGCAGGACACATGCCTTTTTTTATTTTGCACAAGAATAATTAACTCTGCACATATTGGTCTTTCTTCTTGGAGGGGGGAAACCAAAAGACTGCCGAGAAATCCCATACACAAAGCTATTTTCTGTTCATGCTTAATACTGCCTGATGATATTGCCTTGATGCTTTTTTTCTTATTTCATTGTATGATGTTTTGTTTATTTTTATTCCTGCTCACTAAATAAATAAATAAATAAATAAATAAATAAATAAATAAATAAATAAAAGACAGGGATCCCCCCCAGGTTAGCTCTGAGAATAACAAGCTGGGAGATTCTCATTCTTAGTACCCAATGAACAAGATGGACCAGTGTTTTCCCTGGACAGGTAATACCCTAATTATAATAAAACACGACGGCTGAAAACCTTTTGTTTACCATTGTAAACTGCAACTAGACATTTTTGGAGGAACTGAGTCACCAGATCCCCATTTCTTCAATAGGTCTAACTTTTTTATTCCTTACCATCCTAAGTAGAGATGGGCACGACTCAGCGAAATTTTCATTTTCGTTTTTATTTTTTCATTTTGTTTCGCAATGAAAACGAAAACGAAAATTTTTTCAGAAACAAAACGACAACGGAAATGAAACGAAACATTTTGCCGTGTTTTTCGTTTTCGTTACGGCAGACACATTGCATTGAAAAGAATGCTAACGGAAAAAAATTCGTTTTTCGTTTTTGTTTTTTTGTTTCATTTCGTAACGAAAACGAAAACGAAAAATGTGCAAAAAAACCTGAGAAATGAAAACAAACCGAAACAGCCCCCTAAACGAAAAACGAAAAATTATTTTTTGAGTCGTGCCCATCTCTAATCCTAAGCAAAGGGAAATCAGCCAGAGAGACTAAATTAGCCCTTCATGTGGATTGGAGTGGAACTTCCATCATTTGGCACCATGTGCTATGCTTTCCAGGGCTTATGGGAATTGTAATCCAACATCTGCAGCTCCACCTTATAAAACAAAAAAAAATTGCCCATTACTGACTCCGTTTCTTTGGAGCCATATACTGCACATTTCCTAGTCCTCCTTTTTTGTCTGGCAACTCTCATCATCATCATCATCATCATCATCATCATCATCATCATCATCATGGAGCTGCAGAGCTGGAGGAGACCCTATGGATCACTGAGTCCAACTCTTGTCAAGAAGGCATGGGGGGGAATCAATCTCTCCACCTCTGGCTTGACAGCCAGAGATCTAAACTACTGACAGCTAGTAGTCAACAACACCCAGATGGCCACACTGGACAATAATCTTAGACAACAATAATCTTAGATCTACGGGAGTGGAAGGGACCCTATAGATCAGTGATGGTGAACCTTCGGCACTCCAGAGGTTTTGGACCACAACTCCCACAGTCCTTTGTCATTGGCAACACAGGATTGGAATTCTGGGACTTGTGGTCCAAAACCTCTGGAGTGCCAAAGGTTCGCCATGACTGCTATAGATCATCAAGTCCATCCTCTGTCAAGGAGGCCCGGTAGGGAATCTAACTCCCAAACTCTAGCTCCACAGCCGAATGCCTCCACCGCTGAATTTTCCAGCCAGCAAAGTGACTCAACCCTCATTTGGAATTTTCACACTGTAATCATCATCAACAACATCATCTTAGAACTGTAGAGCTGGAAGGGACCCTATGTATCATTGTGTCCATCCCAGTGCTTGTCAAGGAGGCATAATGGGGAATGGAACTCCCAACCTCTAGCTGCTCAGTCAGAGACATCACTTTGCCAACTAAGGTCAGGATAGTCAAAGCTATGGTTTTTCCAGTAGTGATGTATGGAAGTGAGAGCTGGACTATAAAGAAGGCTGATCACCGCAGAATTGATGCTTTTGAGCTGTGGTGCTGGAGGAGAGTCTTGAGAGTCCCCTGGACTGCAAGGAGATCAAACCTATCCATCCTGAAAGAAATCAACCCCGAATGTTCACTGGAAGGACAGATTTTGAAGCTGAGGCTCCAGTACTTTGGCCACCTCATGAGGAGAGAGGAGTCCTTGGAAAAGTCCCTGATGTTGGGAAAGATTGAAGGTAAAAGGAAAAGAGGACAGCAGAGAATGAGATGGTTGGATGGTGTTATCGATGCAACCAATATGGATCTGACAAAACTCCGGGAGGCAGTAGAAGATAGGAAGGCCTGGCGAGCTCTGGTCCATGGGGTCACCAAGAGTCGGACACAATTGAACGACTGAACAACTTCAACAACAACCCGCTGCCCTTGCAGGGCTCGGACCATTCCTATACGGACTCTCCCCATTTCCTCTGCCATTCTGTCTTTGCTTTCAACACTCTCTGTGCTGTACAACTTAACAGTTGCCAAAACACACTCCAGGCAGTTCCAATGGAGTTAGTGTTGTAACACTCACATTTTTGGAAGGAGAGAATAAAGAACACCCAGATTAAGCAAGACTAAATATATATATTATAAAAAGTAAATTAAAGTCTAGATAGTTCTGTTATCTTGCTCTCCCCTCACTTCCCTCATTTTAATGCATGGCCTCAGCCATCTCAATATGTGTCCGCTGCTGGTGGGGTGAAGACCAAAGTCAGGGAAGCTGCAGCAGCCACAGGAAGGAAGGATTTCATGCAGCCTGGTGACTCTCGAGAAAAGAGAAGGACGTGGGAGATGTACAAATGAGTTCAACGAAGCACAGCCAGTAGGGGACTCAAAGATGTAAGGATGAATGAAACGCGTTGCTGCCAAGTACCCTAGTGAGCAAAGAATCAGCTCTTCCTGGAAGGAATCAGAATCTGATAAAGGATCTGAATCTGATAAAGGATGTGATAGGTGCCAAGTTTTGCTTTCCACCTGCTTTGGCTCCTCACTTTGGCCCTTGTTTGGAAGGAAAAGATTCCAAGACCAGTTCCCCTTGTTCAATGTTAGTGTAGTATAGTGCTCCATCAGTGCAGCACTACCTGCAATGCACCTGGCAGGATGCAAGGTAGAGCTCACACGTCCACTCAAAGGGGACAACTTTTTTGCCCAAAGGGCATGGTGCTCTTCCCTGGCAAGTTCCGAAAAAGTCTAAACCAGGAGAGTCAGAGGGGACAGGAGCCCCCTTTAAATCCCCATTCAGTCCCAAATAAATCTACTGTACTCTTCTGAATTAATTCCATTCCAAGCTGGCGGAGGAAGCCCTCGGCACTGCAAAACCAGGAACTTTCAACTTCAACATTCTCTCTCCTCTCCCTTCCCCCACAACTACTTTGTCCCAAATCTTTGGAGCTAGGTGATTTATCAGTTTGGGGGAAATCAATTGAGCTGCTGGCACAGTAGCCCTCTTCAGAAGGCACAAATGGGTCCAGGGCGGTGTGAGGGTGTGTGTTTTGTTCATGGGGGTGGGGAAGGGGTGCAGCTGATGGGGGAAGGAAATAGATACTCTGGTGCCATCTCGTGGTGAAAGGAAGAATGTGAGGAAGGGAGACAGAAAAACCCATTTGGAGCAAAACAAAATCCCTCCTCCTCCTTTTCCTTGGTCTCACAGGAGCCACCCAAATGTCCCCTCTCCCTCTGATAAAAACCATGAAGGTATGAGTGCAATTGCACCTATGTATCCCCAGTAAATGGTATGCAGAACTAAAGTGCCTACAATTCTCTCTGTCTGAGTCTCTCTCTCTCTCTCTCTCTCTCTCTCTCTCTCTCTCTCTCTCTCTCTCTCTCTCTCTCTCTCTCGTGTGTGTGTGTGTGTGTGTGCGCACACACACACACACACACACACACATTCAGGGCTATCTCAAGACATTTGGCTGCCTGAGACAAAGCATAATGGAATCGCAGACTTGTAGAACTAGAAGCAAGCCCAATTCTAGCCCAGCCTCTCGGGATGCAGCTCAACTCTTCTTGATACATGGACATCCAACTCCCAAGAAATCCAGGTTCTACTACCTTCTACGGTGACATGTCCACCACCTTCTAGAGGACTTATGTTATGCTCTCAAACAGCTCTTTCTGCCAGGACATTCTTTCCAAGGTTGAGTCAAATTCTTCTTTCTCTTCCTCTGAATCCATCCCATGATGCCTTATCCTTTATGGGACACTGGGAAACTCTTTCTCTTCACCATGGTGTACATCTGCCATTTTGCTTGCTCCTTCTATGCCTCTTTGTTGTCCTGTCCCTCCTCATCTTACATGGTCGGGGTTGTTCTTCTAGGCATCCATCTTCACTTCACTTCATCCATCCTCCATTGTTTACTGCCATTATTTCTGACATACCCAAACCGACCCATCACCAAACTTGTAAAACTAATTAATGTGCATTAATGGGGCAGGAGATTGGAGAATATGGGAGTGGTCAGAACAGTGATCAGTCATGACATGAGCCATCATAAGCTGCAGTAAAGAGAAACTGCTGAAATCTGGCTTCCTGTAACTTCAGTTCATCATTATGTGTCCTGCACTGTGGGTTGATCGAGATCCTGCCCTTCCTCTCTGTGACAGACTTTCAAGTATTTGAAAAGAGACCCTATCTTTCTACAGTCTTCTTTTCTCTAGGCTAAACATGCCAGTTCTTTCCTCATAGGAAATGGTTTCCAATCACCTCATTATCCTTGTTGCCCTCCTCTGAACTTGTTCCAACTTGTCAGCATCTTTCTTGAAGAGTGGTGTCCAGCACTGGACACAATACTCAAGGTGAGACCTAACCAGTGCCAAATAGAGGGGGACGGGCACCTCAAAGGATTTGGAAATTACAGTATACTTCTGTTAACGCAGACAAAAATAGCATTTGCCTTTTTTGTGACCACACCAAACTGTTGGCTCATATTCAGCTTGTAAACTACCAGCATTCCAAGATCCTTCTTACATGCAGTATTGCTGAGCCAGGTGTCCCCCCATCTTGTAACTGTGTGTTTGGTTTCTTTTTCCTAAGTCCAGTACCTTGAATTTACCCCTGTTGAATTTCATTCTTTTGTTTTCAGCCCAGTGCTCAAGGCTACTGAGATCCTTTTGAATTGTGTTTCTGTCTTCCAGGGTAATTATTAGCTATGCCACCCAATTTCCCTGCTACTCGTGATCAAGGTCATTAATAAAAATGTTGAAAAGCACTTGAGCCATTGGTCTTTTTGGAAGACTAAGAACAATGGAGGGTTATTCCCAATCAAAACTACTTTCTAACTAGTTGAGCCAACTACAGGGGCAGATCAAAGTCAGGACAGGTTCTATGGTAGTCAAGAAATGTTCTCTAGCACTGGGCTGGGATAAGATTTATTTTAGGGCAGTGTCTCCTGGCTCCCTGCCAGCAGAGCTGCTTCCAGGCCATTTAGCCCCCCCCCCGCCCGTGAACTCCAGAGTTGAAAGGGACCCAGTGGACCATCTAGAGCGGCCCCTGTCAAGGAGGCACAGTGGGGAATCGAACTCACAAACTCTGGCTCTGCAGCCAGATACCCAAACTCCTGAGCTATCTAAGTAATCTTAAAAGTGCCAGAGTCATCACCACCGTAGTCAACTTCTGAGAACTGAAAAAGAGTTGGAAGGGTCCCTATGGATCATTATGCCCAGCCCCTGCCAAGAAGACCCAGTGGGGAATCAAATGTCCAACCCCTGGATCTCCAGCCAGATGGCTAAACCACTGAGCTCTCCAGCAGTTCTGACAATAATCTTAGACCTGCAGAGCTGGGAGGGACCCAATGGGGCATCAAGTCTAGCGATTGCCAAGGAGGCAAAGTGGGGAACCAAACTCCCAACCTCTGGCTCTACAACCAAAGACTGAAACCACAGCTATTCAGCAGTTCAATAATCTCTTAGAACTACAGAGCTGGAAGGGACCATCTAGATCACCAGCCCTTCTCAAGGAAAGCACAGTGGAGACCTGAACTTCCAGCATCTGATTCTTCCACTAGAGACCTAAGCCACAGTACATATGGTTCAAAGAAGACTGCATCATTTGGGGGGGGGGGGGAGTCTCAGAAGAAACTTCTCTGCCTACTTCTCCCTGCCTGGTTTTAAAAAAATAGTGAAGAAAGGAATGAGTAAGTCACAGTGTTCATTGCACGATATGACTACACATGAGCCTACCTACCCCAGTATCCTCTGCTGTCATGCTGTTGCTAAATAAAGCTGGTTTATTTGGGGATGATTGATGACGGGAGGGTGGCTCATACGTCCCAAACATGGCAGCTTAGAAATCACATCTCCTTTGTATTTGTATGGACTGAACGGATTTTCATATCTTTGCTTCCCCTGTGATTCATCATTTGGAGAAATTGAGTCACTTACCCACACAAGGTTGATTTATACTGCCTAGAGCTGATAGTGTATTGTCCCAGCTTATTAAATGTCAGGTGTTACTCAAGTTTCTCTATCCAAAAGAATAGCAAAGAGAGGATCATATCTCGATGTAGCTGAAGGTGACAAAGGAAAAGAGAGACGAAAACCATGCATGTGCCACATTTTTATCCCTCAGAAAGCTGTAGATCTTTTGCGGCCATTTTCTAAGTACCATTTGGCCTTCCAGATCAAGGTGTTCTTGGACTGCAACTCCCAGAAATCCCGGCCAGCACACCTTGTGGAAAAGGCTTGTGGGAGTTTTAGTCTAAGAACATCTGGGGACCCAAGGCTGGAAACCACTATTTGACAATCTCACATCATTGTCCATGGACTCACCAGAATCTGGAAATGCAACTCTCAAACATCTGGAGGGTCAGCAGCTCTCAAATCCCTACTCTGTCAAGTTTTGTTTTTCTTCCAGGAAAATAGAACTGGAGAACTATCCCTTTGGGGTGGTGGGTGTTGATGGATGTGGAAGAGACATTTTGACTTGGAGCTGTAGTCCAAGACTTTTCCAAACTTTTCATGAAAGTTTTGTTGTATATTGGCATGGGGGTATCTATCCCTCTTGCTGCTGTCTGAAGCCAGTTACCTGCTTCTCACAAAGAACACTCACTAAAAAGAAGAACATTTTGCTGAAATGTACTCAAGACTTCTGGAAGTAAGAGGAAAACTTAGAAGGTTAAGGTGGACTTCAAAGGGTCTTCTCCACATGACTTCCTTGCCTGAGGTTAGGTCAGATAGGCACCAGGCTGCAGGCTAAAAACAATACTTCTTTACCATGCCCCCAGGAGAAGGTATAAGAATTGAAATAATGAAAAATCTTATATTATTCTATTCCAATTTATCTGCCATGCTCCATCTTAGGAAATTTTGAAATTTGTTGTCTGGTGAGGAACTTAGGTTTCTCGGCTCTCATTTCATAAAGGCTCCTAGAGATGATTTCAAGTGCCTCATCAAATCATAGAATAATTGGGTTAGAAACGACCTATAAAGCTATGGAGTCCAAGCCCCTGCTCAAGTCAGGAATCCCAATCAAAGCAGGTGTGCAGATGGTTGTCTTATTTTCTCCTGAATGCCTCCAGTGTTGGAGCACTCACGACTTCACAAGGTCATGAGTTCCATTGTTGTATGGCTCATCAAAATACATGATATTTAAAGTGGGATCAACCTGACGTAACAACGTGATATAGGTGCAACTCAGATTCTTCTGGTGTAGAAACTCAGACATCGAGAAAAGTGAGGCAAACACACTTCTTGCTTGCTTTATGGCTGTTTATCTCCCTTGTAGAAATAAAAGAAAATACAAGATACTGTTTATGTATTTATTTCAAAAGAAAATCACCTGCACACATTGAGCCATAAATGTTGAAGTGTATTTTCCATGCAACCCTCACCTGTTCCAAATCTCTCAACTCCTTGACTTTGTAACATGGATCTCTGGAAAAATGGGAGGGGCATGAGATGAAAGGATTCCACCCAGGAAAATGTAACCCCCCCTCCAAAGAGGTCCAAATGTGAAAAAGGAAAAGGAGAGAAGGAAAAAAATAGAAAGCGAGCAAGAACAATCTCAAGTCAGATCAAGTATAAAGCCAGTCTCCCTGTAGCATTTTGTTTAATGTGTTTCCAATTTTCATCCGTTCATTTGGCAGAGGGCCTCTGCTCACCAGGAATGAAAGAGCTTCACATGTAGTGCCAAGTGTTTGAAGATTCTGCAGCACCGTGTGGGAGACAGAGAGCACATCTCAGGAAAGTTTTTTAAAAAACTAATAATAATCATAAATCGGAGTTGGGCAATACTTTTACAAGACCACCAAATGATGGTATTTTGGTGGTCCTCTGTATCCCTTCCTTTGCACATGGGCTACATGGCTAGGGCCTAGAGATGGGCACGACTCAGCGAAATTTTCATTTTCGTTTTCATTTTTTCATTTGTTTCGCAACGAAAACGAAAACGAAAAATTTTTCAGAAACAAAACGACAACGGAAACGAAACGAAAATTTTTTCCGTGTTTTTCGTTTTCGTTATGGCAGACACATTGCATTGAAAAGAATGCGAACGAAATGAAAATTTTTTGTTTTTGTTTTGTTTTTTCGTTTCGTTTCGTAACGAAAACGAAAACAAAAAATGTGCAAAAAACCCCCCAAAAACGAAAACGAACCGAAACGGACCCCTAAACGAAAAATGTAAAACCAAAAATTATTTTTTTGAGTCGTGCCCATCTCTACTAGGGCCTGTGTATGTGTGTGTTCATCTGTGGTTTAAATTATTTGAAGAATGGCATGACCATAGATGAAACTCTCAAGTTCTCTAAGATTTGGAAGAAGGTGTTTGCTAGAAGGAAACAGCTCATCCCTCCCCTCTCCTTTCTCTCTGGTTAGAGTTTTTGCAAACTTGTATGCTGCCTTTAGCTGCCTAGATGCCCTAAGCACATCCGATCTCACCCGATTTCGGAAGCTAAGCAGGATCGGCCCTGGTTAGTACTTGGATGGGAGACCACCAGGAAATACCAGGTGCTGTAGGCACCTGGAGTAGGAACTGGCAAACCACTCCAGTATTCCTGCCAAGAAAACTCCATGGTCATGGGGTCACAAAGATTCGGTCACGACTGTAACAACACAACACACACACACATGCTGCCTTTAGGAGTGTTGGCTGGGAGGGACCTTTCTGGGCTTGGGAAACTGACAATTACTATGAGTGTAGACCAAGAGTTCCTTCCTCACCACTGATCCAAAGAAAGCTCCACTTTCTGCTAACCTTTGCATCGGAGGATCACCGAGGGACCTGCGCTGCTGCCCCGCCTACTTTAGTTTTCGGGAGCACATGACCGGCAGCAATGACAAAACGGTTGGGGGTTCAGGCCTGCAGTTGCACCCCAACCCACCTCTATTTACAACTTGGGGTTACCCTCAGGGTCTGCACATAGGCCCTGGGGGTTTCACTGATCATGTCAGAAAAAGGGGCAGAGAGAAGCAAAAGGGGGGGAAGGGAGGGGTAGTGAGGGCTGCAGCGGCAGGGCAGGGCCTTCCCGCCATCCGAGAGGCAGGCTAATTGGTTAGACCAGGGGTCCTCAACGTTTTCAAACAGTGGGCCGGTCCACCACCACCCAGACACCACTGGGAGGCGGACCACAGTCCCCCCCCAAAAGGGGGGGGGAAAGGCCAACATGGAAAAGGGGGGAGGGGAGGGAAAGTGGGCGGAGCCCCCCACAATTGGCCCATGATCAGTGTGTCTCCAGGGCCCCAGCAATGCCTCCTGCTCCAGATCACCACCCTGAGGTGCCACCGCTGGGATCCCTCTGCTGCGCCTCTTCCTCCTCCTCCTCCTCCTCCTCCTCCTCCAGTGGCAGCGGCTGGAGTGGCTCTCCTTCCTTCATTGTGTCGGGAAAGAAGCAGCAGCCCAAGCAAGCTCAGGTCCCTCATCACCTTCTAGGCAGCCACTCAGGATGAGGAGCAGCAGCTGCAGCAAGGGTGGCAAGGCTGGCACCACTGCATGTGGATCCAGCCATGCACCCTGGCCATCACGCCCTCGCTGCACCCCGGAGGGAAAGCTGTCTTCTCTCTTGGCCTAGCCCGGCCTGGCCTGACTTGGTGCCCTGCAAGTGAGAGCAGGAGGGAGGGAGCAAGGGCTGGGGAGGAGGGAGGGGAGGCAGGAAGGCCTGCCCAAAGCCAACTGCAGCCTGCTCACTGGCCGAGCCCAGCCAGGCTCCAGTGCTCTGTTGGCTCGCCAGCCCGCCCATCACCAACCAGGAAAAAATGCAGCCCTGCCAGCCTCTCAGGAACCAGGCCCAGGCTACCGTTGGCCTTCTCTCCCCTTCTCTTCTTTCTCCACCACCTCCTCCTCACTGGTCTCTAACCCAGTGATGGTGGTGGCAGCTTCAGCCTCGGGCCATGGCTGTGCTCCCTCCTCCCCTCCCTCACTCAAATGGAGCAAGGCAGCAGCTCAGAGGAGGCTGGGTGGGCGGGAAGTAGCTCAGTTTCCCCCTTGGTTGCCTGCTGTCCACCCCTCCAGCGGTCCACTGCCATGGCTGCTCTGGCTCGGAAGGCTGGCTGGTGCTGCCTCCGCCTTCCCCCTTCCTTCCTCACAACTACAATAACACAGGCGACAGCCACACTAGGAAGGCAGGTGGGCAGGGTGGAGGAGGAGCAGGGGTGGGGCCTCAGGGCCATGGAGGGAGTGGGAGACCTTGCTGCAGCCCTCCTGTTTTAAATTGCCCCGCTCGGCTGCAGCCGAAGCTCTGACCATCTGGGCGGTGGGGGGGGAGTGGGGGACCTTGCTGTAGCCCCCCTACTTTGAATGCCCCACTAGCCAGCATGCTGATCATCTGGGCAGTAGTTGGAGGGGGAGTGGGAGAAGCACCATAGCCCACTGCTTTGAACTGCCTCAGCAATAGAAGCAGCTGAGGAGGCTGGCTTGCTCACAAAGCAGGGAGTAGGTGGGGGTTGCAATTGGTCCTGGGGGCTGGATTCAGGACCTTGGGGGCCACATTCGGCCCCGGGGCCTTAGGTTGAGGACCCCTGGGTTAGACTGATCTTTGCCACGTGGTGGAGAGTGCTTGGTGTCGGTGAGGCACAGTGAGTCTCCACCTCCTCCCACCCTTTGGGAGTGCAGTGTGCGGTGGGGGCAGGGCACAGTGGGACTTGAATCCCCCCATCAGCTGAGCAAGGGTCAGCTGGACGTGGGACTATGCAACCAAATAAATAAATACAGGAAAGGCAGGGTTGTCTATAGCCCCTGATATATACTTGGATTTATTTATTTTTAAAGAAAAAATATATTAGGGGGAGGGGTGCGGATGGAGGACAGGACGTTACAAGAAGCAAAAAAAAATTACATAATAATTGACATGGACAGAAAAGCAGGTAGCTAGCCAGCTCAGCAGCTGTGGGTACATTGGAACCTTGGGTTGTGGCTCACCAGTCCAGGGCTAGGAAGAGGTTTCTCCTCAAAGCAATGGCTAATAATTTAATGTCTCATTTTGCGGCTTTGGAAGGTTCAGCCCCTACCGTCCAACCAGAGCAGGCTTCTGCAGCAAAGGGGACATCATGGAGAGCCATGAGTATGTCAACTGGTGGCAGTGCCCATGGGGATTCAACACCACAGGGTGAACCTGACGTGGAATGTGTGGAAGCGACTGCATCACGTCAGGTTGACACTGAGCAGCAACCAGTCAGTACACAATTAAATGCATCAGTCCTCCCAGTTCCAGGTGATTTTGTGGCTGCACTAGAGATGACAGCAACATCCATGAAGTTGCCTTGGTCCACTGGGTTGCTCCCAGCTACTCATGCGGCCTCAAGTTTAACTGGCAGGGCAATTACACATCACCACTGTGGCAGCATCACACCCCAGTACAAGGGTGCTCAGCTTGGGCGGCACTTTATCCACAAGTGACATTCCCCGCCCCAATGGCAGCTACTCTGGAGGTGGGTGTATGGCCATACCCTTCCATCTGGGTACAATTCAGTGCCACTTAGGGCTCTGCCCTATTTAGACTATGGCATGGTACTGCGGGACCACTTGGCTTCAGCAACAAAGGAGCAGATTTGGAGAGGCAATTGCATTGATTTGTTTGAACTCCTGGACTTGGTGAAGGAGGATGCCAGGGATAAGGAACACTGGTTCAGGCAGAAAATGAACCGTTCCTGGGGCAATTGGCTTCCAGCCTTCCTTATTTCCATGGCAGTTATAGTGAAGGTGCAGCCATGGTGAGCATCGTCCTTCGTGCAGTATTTAGATTTCATATATAGAACATATGTGGACTCTCCTAGTCACACGTGGCTCCTTTATGATGAGAATTTAAGAAAAAGGGTGCAGTTCATCCCAATATGCATTGGGATGAACTTCTCCCGAGTTTATGGTTGCAGATTATAACACCAACCAGGCCACTCATGGGAGACCGCTTCGATAGTGGTCACATGATTAGATGTGCACCTCAGCAAATCACACCCTGCACAGCCGCGGGGCAGGCGATTCAACACTGCCTCTTTTGTTGGAATAATAAGCTACCGATGATGCCTTTATGGGCCACTAATAAAAATAAAAAACAAAGAACATTGCAAGCTTTGAAGTGTAAATCACTCTTCTTCAAAGCAGGTCCCAGAAGTTCAGACATGGTAAAAGATGTGGCTTACCAGTAAGTTACTTTTAAAGTCAGAGGCTGCAGCATGATGGGACAGAGGAAATCTCACCAAGAAGCTGGCAGCAAGAGGCTGCAGCATGATGGGACAGAGGGAATTATCACTGAGAAATTTGGGATGAAAACAAACTGAGATTACAGTGTGATGGGAAAGATTCACTGGGAATACTCCCTGGGTCAAGGATTGCCAATTAATGGAGCCTAGACACCTGGGGTGGTGATGTCAAGACATTTTACCGGTCCCTCTGTGCCATCTTTGGGGAGGGGGAAGTCATCTCACCTGGGTAAGATCGCATGGCAGCTGGGGAGATCTCAGGTGACTTTGGAGACCCAACCATTGCTCTGTACTACCTTAACTCCCCTTCATTTGGTTTTTTAATTCATGGAATCCCAGCACAAACTGAATCAAACATTCAGAAATCTGCAAACTCTCTCAATCTCTCGCTCTCATACCATAAAATGTTATCATCCCAGGAAAATATCCCTACAAATAATGATATGTTTCTCAGGAAACTTCAACGGGTTCAAAATGCAGCAGCCAGACTGCTGACGGGGTGGGGTACAGAGATCACATTACACCCCTATTAAAACAGCTGCACTGTCTGCCAATCATCTGTCGGGCACAATTCAAGGTGCTGACCTTCACCTACAAAGCACTGCTTGACCTGGGTCCTAGCTACCTCAAAGATCGGATCTCACAGTATGAACCAACTCGGGTGTTAAGGTCATCAGGAGAGGCCCTACTCTCCATCCCGCCACCCTCACATGTACATCTTGTGGGAACCCATGAAAGGGCCTTCTCAACTGCTGCGCCTAGACTCTGGAACTCCCTCCCACTGGAGGTCAGGATTGCCTCATCTCTGTTGTCCTTCCAGAAACAGGAAAAGACCTTTCTCTACAGGCAAGCTTTCCCTGAATGATGGACTATCATCTGTATTTTATATGAATCTATGGGTTCACATAGACTTTGTGTTTATTACTACTTATAACCATGTTGCTTTAATGCAATGTTGTCTATTAATGCTGTAAGATGATCTTCAATTCCTTTTTCTCAAATACTTAAACATGTCTTAATTGTACTGGACTGTGTATTATCCCTCATTACTGAAAGCTGCCTTGGGTCCTTTTGCAAGGAGAAAGGCAGGGCAAAAATACTCTAAAATAAATAAATAAATAAATAAATAGAATACAACTCCCCACTTTTTTACTAGAATAAATGCTTTCAAATTGTCTTGTTTTAATCCTCACTGGAATAAAAACTACCAGTTTACATTGTTCCTCAATGGGACAATGTAGCAATATTTCTATGCAAACATACTTTTTATTTATTTATTTGTAGTTTTCAAACCTTTCTTCTCCCAAGTGTGGGTAATTAAGTGGGGATGGAATCCTTCTGCTCAGTTCTGTTCCTCGCCATTCCTGAGCAAAGCACTCTTTCTGGCCATCACCCTGCGTATTGTGTGCCCATCATCCCCCTCCCCAACGCACACACATTGCCTTCTTCGGTAGCTATCAAACAATCCTAATTAGGTCATTTATTCTCAAATTAGAAACTATAGCATCGAAGCCCTTTGTAACACAATCATTCCTGCTGGGTGAAAAGAAGGAAGGAATCAGGATCGGTGGATGGAGGTGGCGCTTGCTGGCTCATTACCTGCCTGCATGTAAAACATACTAGCCCACCTCTGTTCCTTCCGAGGCCCACTAAATGGAGGTCTTGTGAATGCCACTTGCTGGGAACATTATTATTCAGCCTCCCACCTGCATTATGTGATTTTGCCTTTGCTTGCTTACCATCTCCAACTCATATACTGCAACTATTATAAATGAGCCTGCTAAACTGAGGACAAAATCAATTCATATAGTCCCAGGTTGGAACATTCGTATGCACTCAAAATAATTCCTGTAACCCTTTAAGGCACTCAGTTTCCTCCTTTCCACCCTTCCTCCCTCCCTCCCTCCCTTCCTTCCTTCCTTCCTTCCTACAAAGCTCTATTTCCTTCCTTCCTTTATTTTTTCTTTCCAAGCTATAGTTCCTTCCTTCCTTTTAACCTCAAAGAAGTAAACAAAAGCATTTTCAAGGCCTCATTTTGAGAGAGAGAGAGGGAGAGAGGGAGAGAATTGCCATTCAATATGACAAACCATAATGCTATCTCCATGGCAATCAAGGCCTTTTCTGGGTGTTGTGACCACTACTACGAAGTGGCGCTATTTTGTCTCCTAGTTCTGTGTTGTCTTATTTAGAAGAAGAAAGATTTGTGGGAAATAATAATTGGCTATTTTCAGGGCCTCTTCTGTGTAGCACCCTCTTGCACATGATAAGGAGCAGGAAAGAGGTCCAAAGACTCCAAAAGACATCCAAGTTGCAAATAAATAAATAAAAAAGAGGGTTGGGAGAAGGCAGCCATGTGAAGTGGGTTCAGTGTTGTTCTCTTGGCAACTGGCAGAGTTTCTAAATCAGAGGTGGAAGAAGAAAATAAAATGTTTCATTCTTTCCATCTCTCGTCTTACTCATGTCGAAAAGACAATTTTACAATATGAGATTATGAGATTCCTGACTTGTGGCAGGAAACCAAATACAAAAGCTACCTTTCCTTGGCCTGTATCTTTGGAAGAATGGCTTCTAAACATGGAGATGTCCTGCCTGGAGGATTCTGGAATTGATAGACCCAAGAGTCCTTTCCATGGGTCTTACTTTTCAATGGTACCCAAACTTGGGTCTCCGGATGTCCTTGAAGGGCAACTCATAGAAATTCTGGCCAGCACAGCTAGTGGTGAAGGCTTTTTCTTCTTCTTCACGGACCTTTGGCTTCCACAAGAACAGCATCTCAACCAGAACCTTGCCAATAATGCTGGGTACTCATGGAATGCCAGTGATAGGAAGGGGCATCCAGCAGCCTTCAGTGCATCCATCTGAACAACGCCAACTGTCTGAAAATTCAATTTATAGACCAGAAGAACATCCCCAGGTCTAGAATATCACTGAGATGGGTCTTCAAAGTGTCACATTAAGTGCCACTTAAAAACTAAATGCCCCAAAAATGCTACGCCTGCCCCAACCACAACTGGAATAAAAATGCCAATAAAAAGAGGAAGTTTTGTCCTCTGCTATTTCCTCATTTGCTATTTTGTCGTTGCTTTCCTTGCTATTAAAGGCATGAGGGCAAAATTCTCCTCGTTGCTTCTGCCTGCATAAAACATGACGGCATGCTCTGAACAATACTGGAATACATTACATAAATTTCCCTTTGATATCCAGAGTGTTCCCCACTTATAATGGAATGTGAACAGAACCTCACCCCTCATCCCCGACAAGTGAGATAACTCAGTCTTCCGATCCTCAATTAGGGTGTAATGGCATCAGGCCTTTGAACAGAGTTCAGTACCCATAAATGTAAGGTTCCTTTTGATGTATTTTTTTCACCCTCCTTTTCGGAGAAACTTGACTTGTAACTCATTACTTCCATGCTCTTCTTTTTAGATTCATGGGGACAGTAAATACACAGATTAACTTGTTATGAAATCCAGCCCATGTTATTAAGATAGTTTGAAGCCCCTTTTCACTGGGACTCCTCTCTCAGCTTCTGAGTGATCCCTGTCTCCTCATGATATATCTGAAATACCGTAGCCCTTTTCTTTTTCTTTTTCTTTTGTTTTCTTTCTTTTTCTTTTTTTCTTTTTTCCCCTTTTTTTCTTTTCCTTTCTTTTCTTTTTTTTTTTTTTTTTTTTTTTTTTTTTTTTTTTTTTTTTTTTTTTGCTTCCAAGGAAAATGCCGGCTTGATTTGATCTGGGAGCCACTTCTTTGCCTGGCTGCCTGGTGTTCATGAAGCACTCCCCTGACACTAGTTTGATTGTTTTTTACCACCTGATTTCCCCACAGTCCAGTTTTCACATCCATGCATAGTAATGCCATACTCTAGGTGATCTGGTCTTGAGCTTCTTTGTGATACCCCCTTAGTCCTTATCCTTCAAGATCTTCCCTAGCTCCTTCATATCTGCTCTTCTTGTCATTCACTCTTGGGGCACTAAATAAAGCACAATCCAAAGATGCTGCCATCAGTCACCTGATAAGATGCTACCTAACCTGACAGTGTTGAAGCTACAGGTGTACATGCATGTCATGGATTTAAACCAATGAAATCATTCTACCTGAACCAAAGTAACTCCAGTTTCGAGCATTTTCATGTAAATGTGTTTATAAAGCAAGAGAGGACAATCCATCATGCCTCAAAGAGCCTGATCAATATATTCCAATTTGATCTCGGCATCGTTTCACCTCTGGGAAGTTTAATTTATTTCAACTCATGAATGGAAGAAAAAGAAACAAAAAGAAACAATGCCCAAAAGCATAGACAGAAGGGAGGAGTGGCAAACAACGGAGTAGCCATACCTCCCTATTCTATTCAATTCCTTGATTTTATGACAAGAGAGGTCAAGGCTCATTTTTTCAGGTAGCCAGAAATCTCTACGCCCTCTCTCCCAACCTGACCCACCATCGCAGTGGATGTGGTGACCAGAATTGTACAAAATACTCCAGGTGCGGCCTTAGGATTGTCTTGTACAATGGCATTATAATGTTGGCTGTTTTATTTTCAATCCCCTTTTTGATAATCCCTAGCATGGAATTTTCCTTCTTCACCGCTGCCACACATTGAGTAGACGCCTTCATTGAGCTGTCCACCAGCACACCAAGGTCTATTTCCTGATCCGTCACGGATAGCTCAGAGCCCATGAGTTGATAGATAAAGTTTTGTGTTTTTTGCCCCAATATGCATCACTTTACGTTTTCCTACAACGAAATACCTTTCAGTTGCTTGTGGTTACTGTCAAAGTGGGCTGGCAGGGGAGCCTCAGGTGCTATAGCAGAGAGGTGGTGGAGCTGGGATTGGTGCAGTTGCAGCAGCTGTGGCCCCCAGGGCTTGGCGTTCCACATGCACCTGGTCCTGCAAGACTAGCAAGACATCAGCTAAACCCTTAGCTATAGCAAACCTTGGTCGGGCTGGCAAGAGGCCTCAGCAAACTGTAACAGCTGGGGTGTGGGCAGCAACAAGGCTAACAGCAGAAAGCCAGAACCAAGGTTTAGAGATGGGCACGAAACGAGCAATTTTTCGTTTTCGTTTTCGTTTTTTCGTTTCGTTACGTAACAAAATGAAAAATGAATTTTGTCTCCAAAATGAAACAAAACGAACCGAAACAACAGAAATTTTGTCGTGCATTTCGTTTTCGTTGTGGCAAATACATTGAACTGCAATGAATGCTAATGAAACAGCCATTTTTCATTTTCGTTTTCTCGTTTCGTTACGTAACGAAACGAAAATGAAAATTTTTGCAAAAAATTCACGAAAAACTAAAACGAACCAAAACGGACCCCCTAAACGACAAACGACAAACGAAACAGCATTTTTTTAAGTCGTGCCCATCTCTACCAAGGTTTATTCAGGAGTGTAGTCACAGAGTCCGAGGTCAAGAGACACAGAGCAGGTCATCAGCCAGTCCAATTTCAAAACACCAAAAAACACAGTCCCACAAGGAGGTAGAGATCCAAACAGGCAGACTTATGGAAAGACAGGTTCAAGGCCAGAGCTTCCAGGATCCAGCGTCTCACGTTGCTGAGGCAAAGAGCAGGGAGGGCCAGTTTCTAGTTTTATGCTAGTTTCAAGCCCCACCAGCTACACTCCCTGATGGCCTCAGCCTGAGAGGACCCTGATTTTGTGAAGAATCAGAGTCAAGCAACCCCGATCCTGACACATTTGTTGCACAACTTACCTTCACAACCATGATTTACCAGTTATTCCTTCACTTATAGTGGGTAGTTACAAGTTAGCACTCCAAACTCTGGAGGAGCCTCATTAATAGCCAAGCCGCTAGAATTCCAGTGCATCTTTCCTCCCCTTTGGCAAAAAGTCCATCGAGGGCTTCCAGATAGCTCTCAAGTTGGTCAATGATCTAGGCTTAATTAAAGCTGACAACCTGGCCATTGCTGCCAGTTCCAGCACCTGAAATTGCTAATCTTCCACCAAGGGCACTTTGCTCCTTTCCCAATATTGAGGATGCAGATGTTGTAAAGCAGGCATGTCCAAACTTTGGCCCTCCAGATGTTTTGGACCACAACTCCCACAGTCCTTTGTCATTGGCAGTCTAAGCTTAGAATTCTGGGAGTTGTGGTCCAAAACATCAGGAGGGCCGAAGTTTGGACATTCCTGTTGTAAAGGATCTAATGCAGGGGTGTCCAAACTTTTAGCAAGGAAGGCCAGATTTGGTGAGGTGAAAATGTGTGGGGGCCGACCATTCAGCCACATTTGGCCCTCAGGCCGGTCTTTGGACAAGTCTCTATAACATGCAAGGAGGAAGGGAGGATGCTGCAGCAATGGAGCTGGGGGCGGGTGGGCTGGGCAGGTGGCTGGGGGGACAGTTGGAGGCAGGGAGGTCAGGCAAGCCATAAAACTGCAAGCTGACGTCTCCATCCAGTGTGGGGAGGGGCCAGCTGGTGGGGATGCATGACAGGCTGAGCCGGCAGGGAGAAAAGGCTGTGGGCTCCTCAAAATTTGAAAACAGGCTGCATTTGGCCCCCGGGCCTGACTTTGGACATGCCTGATCTAATGTATACTGCTTTATTATATTCTATCTGATTGTCTACCATACTGAGTAAGAGCAGTTTTTGTTTTAATTGCATGTTAATTTTCTGTATATCATACATTATCTTATCTCCTCTCAGTTCTCTTTTCTCAAGGCTAACCATGCCCAGTTCTTTTAGAGTTTCCTCAGAGGGCTTGATTTCCAGTCCCCTCATCATCCTTCATTTCCTCCTCTGGATTCAGTCCAGTAGGTCAGCATCCTTCTGTAAATGCAGTGTCCAGAACTGGATCCGGTACGTAAGGTGAGGCCTAGCCAGTGCTGACTACAGGGGGATGAGCACCTCACGGGATTTTAAGATTGTACTTCAGTTAATGCATCCTTAAATAGCACTGACCTTTTATTGCAGCCACATTGCAGTGTTTGGCTCATGAAGGAGTTTGAGAGTAAAGAGGGTGGATGTTGAGCACATGCGCCCAGTTCCTTGTACATCATCAGTGGGTTAAGTGATCATGTATTGCCCGCCCGCCCCCAATCTCATGAAGCTCCCTTCAAAGACCTTCCAAACTGCAAAAGTTAGGTAAATCCCATGGACTCAAAGGAGTCTGCTCTAACCAAGAAAATGGGATTCAGATCCTTTCTCTCTACCTTCCCCTCCTGCCCTATGAACATGCAAGACTTGCTGATGGAAAACAAGAATGCCCATCAGCAGGTGCAACCTTTACAAGGACTATACTCCTCTACAAAGCACCCAACATCTTTGGAAGAATCATGAAGTAGGAGGGGGCCTATCGGACCATCAGGTCCAGCCCACTGCTCCATGCAGGAACGCAAGTCACAGAAGACCTGGGAGGTAGTTGTCAAAATTTCTCTTGAGTGTTGGAGCATTCACTATCACTCAAAGTCATTGGCTCCATTGTTGTACTGCTCTAACAGTCAGCAGGTTTTTCCTGATACTCAACCAAAATATGACTTCCTCTACCTACAGTAGAGCCTATAGCTGTGTCCTTCACTCTGGGCCGATCAAGAACAGATCCTGCCCCTCCTCTGTATGACAGCCTTTCAAGTCTTTGGAAAGTGCTATTATCTCCCCCTCCTCCGCCCTCTTTTCTCAAGGCTCAACATGCCCAGTTCTTTCCTTCTTTTCTCCTGGGGATTGGTTTCCAGACCCCTGATCATCCTTCTCACCCTCCTCTGAGCTTGTTCCAATTTCTCAGCATCTTCCTTGAAGTGCGGTGTCCAGAAATGGAAACAGGACTCAAGGTGACGCCTAACCAGTGCCGAACAGAGGGGGACGGGCACCTCACAGGATTTGGAGAGTATAGTTCTTTTCATGCAGCCTTAGTGCGAGGGTGCATCACACTAATTTGTGAAGTCGCACAAGCCATCCTCTGAAGCCCATGGAAATTGTGCTCCATAGCCCCACCAGGAAAGACAGAAAGTCAGAAGCAAATTGTGTGGATCTTCTTCTCTGCATCCACATTTCATCTGAAGGCTTTCTGTTTGGATGCCTCCTTCCCCTGCCTGTGTTTGGTACAGTTGCCGGCTCTCTTCTTCTCTCCCTGGCCTCCAGCGCCAGACATTTCCTTGAAAAGCCTGTGCTACTTGTCAAGAAGTGAGAGGGAAGCATGTTTTTTTAAAAAAAAGCATCCTCGTACATTCTGCGGGAAAGGGGGTGGTGGAAACAGAAAACTGCTCATTCTAATGAGCGCTGGAGAGTGTGGCGTAGAGCAGAAACGGTTTCCTAAGATCTGTCACCAATGATTTAGTTTCATTAGTTTTAATAACCTTTAGCTACGGGCGAGCCATATAAGTGAAATTAAGATATTTTTCACGCGAGGAAGAAGTGGATTCAGAGCGCGGCGGGAGGGGTGAGCTCTGGGCTCTGCTTCTTCTCCATCTTTTGTTTTCCTTTTCTTCCTGATGAACGATAAGCCAAGGAGAAAATTGCTCCATGATCCTAAATGGAGGAAATACCCCACTTTCGCAAAGCTCCAGATGGGCTGACATCAGAAGACACTTCGCAAACACCTGTATTACCATTCTGCTGACCTCATTAGCTGCCACCAGCTTGAAAGGGGTGCCATGTCTGTTTTATGGGAATTTGGCTGCAGAGGCAGCAAACACTAAGGGAACTCATATTCCTAGTGGAACACTTATCTCTCCTGGGGAGGAATAAACTTGAAACCAATGCATATTAGTTCCTGCTTCGCAGTTTGTTTTCTCAGCAGATGTGTGTGTGCTGGTATGTCCCATATCAATAATAACAACAAAAAACACATTCCACCACATACATTCTGACTTATGGAAACCCTTTCCGGGGTTTTCCTGGTAGGGAATAGTCAGACGTGGTTTCTCCTTCCCTGCTTCTGGAGATGCCCAGGGAGTGTGTACAAGTTTGCCCAAGATGACCCAAGCTGGCTCTTCTCCTTGGAGGCCCACTGTGGGGAATCAAACTCCCAACCTCTGCCTCTGCAGCCAGAAACAAAAACTGTTGAGCCATCCAACCAGTTTTCCATACCAAACTCAATGTGAAATTCAGTGGTAGACTTACATCCTGTAGGGGGCATAGGAAGCAACTTTCAAAGCAATCTGTTTAGACACGGGCACTTTGTGCATTTTACTGCTTATTTCGAAGCACAAAGTTCAGCACTACAGGTGCCACAGCAGCTGATCTGCTCTGACCAGGTGGGACACTCACTGGACTTCACATGATGCCAGGGTCCTTCTTTTGCAGTGCCCGAGGTGAGTAGGGATGGACTATTGCAGTATCCATGGTATTGCGCAATGAGACAAAGCCATACGAAGCATAAAGTGCTCATGTCTTCATCTGTTACATTTTCATTGATATAATATTTAAAATATAAGGCCTTCGGTCCTCTCAACAGGTTGTGCATCACTCACCACAGTTAACTGACTGAAGGCACCAAGGGGCAGCTTAGTTGTGCAACTGAGCACACAGCCAGCACACAACCAACACACATGCTCACCTGCCATCAGTTAATTATAATTAGCCTCCGTAAGTTGCCCAACCCTTTTTATTTTAACTTCCTTCAAACTAAGTGTAATTATTTTGATTATTGACCCTAAAGCAACCCCTCAGAATGCTGGGGGTGTGCAAGAGAGCACAGTAAGGAATGCCAGTGCATTTTGTGTGATGATTAAAGTAACTGAAAGATTCCAGTTGCAAGCTAGTTATGACTACATGCAACAGTTGCAAATTTATTCCTTGTTATAATGCCATCATGATGTAAATTAGATGTACCATAGCTAATGCAAAAATAATTAATTATGAGGAACTCATTGTTTGGAGATTTTGTACTTCCAAGCTGTGCACTTGTTTGTCAAGGCACATTGTTTAAGATAATGTTTGAAGCATGAAAAGGGGTTAAACAAGATTGCATGAAAATGGTCTCCCCCCAAAATAGGCACTCAAATTTGCATAGCTATGTCTCTTGTTGGTTGTGGCACATATGAGATCAGACGAGGATCCACAGCAAAACTGTTGTTACACAGTCCCTACTCTGAGGGGAAGCTTCCATGAATCACCTGGAGCTGAATGAGATGGGTGGACCCCAGGACTTTTAGGGGGTTGTTTCCCCTGGCTGAGAGATCAATAGAGAAGTACCGGGTGGAGTCCTGGAGGATGGGCCTTACCAGCAGTGATCCATCACAGTGTCTGAAGCCCTCATCTTCAGAGATTCATGCCCACTTTGGAGGCACACATTGGCTTCTTGTTTTGAACACCATTTGGTCTAAGGGATCCACCAAAGCACCCATGTAGACACTGACATTTTGCTTCTTGTATTTATCACAAACAAGTGTGCATCCAGAAATATATTACTTCAGCTTGCATCTGGAGCCTTCTAACTGAATTAGGTCCTTTCTTATATATCATTCCTTAGCAATAAATATTCGGCAACTAGGAGCTAATTGATGGGTTCATGGACAATGCGGGCTGCGTCCACCCACCCTCTCAACTCCATTTCTCCTCTTTCCCAACAGAAATTACAGGGAAGATAGCAGGATGGAGTGGCAGCCCAGCCTTGACATGGATTATCTTTGCAAATGCATCAAGAACCTGGCCCCTCAACTAAATGAAGTCCATTTCAAGATTGACGATATGACGTGTCTGATGGAATCTGATGGAGCAAACGAAGAAGCTGGCAAATATTTCAGTGGAGAGAGGACCTGTTGATGCCCTCTTTCTGGCTAATCTGCTCCATGTTCTTCCTCTTCAGTGTTTTATGATTCATTCTCCCTCTTCTCCAGAGCCTAAGAGAGGCCCTCAGCTTCAAAGCGTCAAGGGCCAAATTAGTGGTGGGATCTGCCACCAATGCAACCCATCCACCCACTTTATTTGGCAATGAGATAGACCCCCCATACTAACTTTGATGGCATCCAGAGGGCCATGTAAGACTTTCCACCAAACAGGGTCATAAGGGTCCATCACACCAAACTCACCGTGACATTTGTCTGGCTTCCATGTGGGAGCAAGTCTTGTATTGCCCCCCACCACCATTACAGCAATGGTTTCCAATCCTGGGTCCCCAGATGTTCTTAGACTTCAACACCCAGAAATCCAGGCCAGCATAGTTAGTGGTGAAGACTTCTGAGAGTTGCAGTCCAAGAACATCTGAGGACCCAAGGTTGGGAAACATTGCATTACAGCCTTTTGAGATTCCAGGCATGGTGTTTGGTTTCCTTTCACTTGTTACTTTCTAGTAAGCTCAGTGTGTTGGATATCTGTCTGCCAAGCCCAAGGTTGGAAGTTTGATTCCCCACTGTGCCTCCGGGTCGGGTGGCCTTAGGCAAGCTGCACAGTGAGCCCAGGAAACCCCCAGAAGAAGGGAATGGTCAACCACTCCTGAATACTGAATTCATAGAAAACCCTGGAAGGCATAATTGGTTGGCATAATTCAGAATGAATCTGATGGCATATAATTATTAATTAATTAGTTCTTACAACTTCATAACTCAAGTGATTGATTGATTGATTGATTGATTGATTGATTGATTGATTGATTGATTGAGCTACGAAGTTGTAAGAGTTAGATTTCAGAAGTGACAGGAAGGCTCAACTTTTGCTTAAATCAATACCAATGGCCAAAGCCTTACCAATATCAACGTCCAGCATAATGGAATTGGAGCAAGGCTTGGGATTACATTTAAGTCAGTGTTGATATTTGTTCTCAAATGCCAAGTCATGTGATTTGGAGCATAGAAGCAAAAAAACTGACTTCTTCAATTACAGCAATTTCCAGCTGAGATATATCGTAATCCTAGTACATGCGTGTAAAGGTAGACTTCCATCTACTTAGGAAGCTTTTAATGGGAGGGATGATCAAATGCAATAATTTCCTTTGAAAACCAGCTCTTCTTTCGAGATGTTTATTTGTGCTCAATGACTTCCTGGCTGAGATCTTGCTGCTTAGCTCAGCGAAGCGCTAGTTGTACAACTAGAGTACAATCAGAGATGTACAACTGTAGTAGGCCCTCCTCTACCTTATTTTGGGTCTATGTTGAGAAGGCAGGATTCTCTGGAAGAAACCATCTTGCCAGGAAAGTTGAAGGCAGGAGGAAAAGAGGAGAACCAAATACAAGATAGACAAATCTCCTAAAGGAAAACATAGGCTTGAGTTTGTAAGATCTTAGCAGGGCCATTGAGAACAGAGAGCTTAGGAGATTACTCATACATGTGGTTGTCTACAAATTAAAGATGACTTGATGGCACATAACAATGACTGCAGAATAAGCCTGATTGAATCCATAGGACTTTTGGAGACCATGAGTCACCCAGTCCCCAAAATAAGCCTCCTCTAGTGTGACTTGCAACCTTAAAACAACTGGAAGGTAGCCACTGTGTCCAGCTTGATAGGTTTTAACAATGCTGGGAGCCATTTGTTCAGCCCCAGACTGGGTAGGAAAGATGGATGTAAATAAAATAAAGTGAAATGAGTCTGGCCCATTCAAATACCAAAACCTGGAAGGGTAAAAAGAAAATGGAAGAGTAAATGAGAACAGTAAATGAGAATCCAACTGTTAGGAATTTTTTAAATGTAATTTTTGAAAGGTAAACTAGTGCTCACGGATCAGCAATGCATGGAGAGACAACAGAGATCGTCCTGGTGTGATAGGAAATATAATCGCATTAAGCTGACCTTCATGAATAAAGTGTGAGGTTGTATTTTCCCTCATTGCAAAGCCAACATTAGCGGCTTGTGGCACCTCATATTTCACTGTTTGCTGAGCATTCGCTCGATTACTGTAATTCACTGTCTTTTAACATTAATGATTACGGTTGGGTGGCAAGTGCGCAATGCAGTGGGCTTTTATTATAGCATTCACACCCCTGCCCTCCTACAAGGAGAGAAGGAAAAGTTATTTCCTTTTAGCAAGGAATAAAATAGAGTGGCAACTCCAATTTTGAACTTGAGCTATAAAAAGTGTGTGTGTGTGTGTGTGTGTGTGTGTGTGTGTGTGTGTGTGTGTGTGTGTGTGTGTGTGTGCACGTGTGCGTGTGTGTGCACGTGCACGTGCACATGCACGTGCATGCATGCACACGCACATACACACACATACACACACACACACACACACACACACACACACACAGAGGGATGAAAAGAAGCTGCTTGACTTGATGAGAGAGGATGAAATGAGACCCTGTAAACCAGGGGTCCTCAACCTAAGGCCCCGGAGCCGGATGCGGCCCCCCAAGGTCCTGAATCAGGCCCCTGGGACCAATTGCAACCCCCCCACCTACCCCCTGTTTTGTGAGCAAGCCAACCTCCGCAGCTGCTTTTGGACTGTGATCCGGCCCCCAGTGGTGTCTGGGTGGTGGTGGACCGGCCCGCTATTTGAAAACTTTGAGGACCCCTGCTCTAAACAGTCACTTGAAAAGTTCCAGTGGAGTTGGCTGGCTTGAGCAATCCTTTCTCTTGTGTTTGTAAAGTTTCTTGTTCAAAACTTTCAATTTGGATTACAGCTGGATTTGTGAAGGATTTGGGCAAGCACCTGATGAGGGTCAACCTCTGCTCTTTCCCCCCTCACCAAAACTCAGCAGCATTCTTTTTGGAGTCTGAAAAGATCCCTACAAGCAAAATTATACACACAGGGAGACACACCATTCATTCTGGGTTTAATCTTTTCTGTATAGAGACCATTTGGCCATCTATCTTCCACCTGAAGCTCAGCTATCATGCCCAGAAAGAGGAAACTAGGAGACAGTTTCATGAGCACCGCTTGAAATTTCTATGGCTCCTTGGCTCACCACAAGGTTGATAAACTGCCAAATTAGAACTAACTTCTAGAGCAGGGCTCCCCAACTTTGAACAGGCCGAGGTCTATTTTTTCTTGAATGCTACTACATGAAAACTACATTTTAACCCAATAAAGTTGGAGGATTCCCTTCCCCCATTTTATGACCCTGCTGTCATTTACTTGGATGTGAACAGCTGTTAAGAAAATCAGGAGAAAATAATACAGAGAGTTGGATATTCAGTAAGAACTGTTTTAAATAACTTTAATTAACTGTCTTACATTCATTAACATTTTTGTACAACTGTGTTAAGTTGCTCTTTAGTGGTCTCATCTGTTCCTGCATTTCATTCACCAGTTCAATGAGGGTCAATCTCAGAGAATCCTGGAGATGTTTATCTGTTATGCTGGAATGTTGTGTACCCATTGTCAATTGCATATTTGAAAATGCAGATTCACACAAACATGTTGATCCGAAACAGGAGTGTACAGCTTCACTGCATCTTCTCAAGTGTGGAAAGGCATTAGCTTCCAAAATGATTCTTGTTCAGCCTTGAGAAAAATGTCATTTTAAGGGTTGATATTTCATTTTCAACAGATGGCCAGTCCAATGAGAAATTGTCACTGATAGCAGCTGCTATTTTAATGTCCAATTCTACTTTGAATAGGTATGACAAGTGCACCACAACAGTTTCAGTTTTTTAAAGTTACAGAATCTATCTTCAAACTCCTGAAGAACAGAACAGATTTCTGTCACATACCTCTCATTCTGAAAAACAAAATTTGGATATTGTCCCAGATGGTCCTGCATATTAGGGAAATGACCAAAAGTGTTGCTGCCAAGGTCAGTCATCAGTAGCTCAAATCTGCTCTGGTAGGATGAAACTGTACTCATCATGTCACCAATGGATTTGTTTTTGCCTTGTATTTCTAGGTTCATATCACTTAAGTGGCCTGTAAAGTCAGCGAGAAATGCCAGATCACATAACCACTCCTCATCTTCCAACTCGGGTTTGTTATCTCCCCTCTCCTTCAAAAAAATTATTTCATCCAGCAGATTATAAAACCTTTGACAAAATTTGTGCCTACTGAGCCACTTTACACCTGTGTGCAAAATCATCTCCGATACCCCTTCAAAAGACTGTAGAGCCATGTTTGAAGTGATTTTCCACGGACTGAATTTACAATTTTGAAAGCAATACCCATGACAGTCTTTGCATTCAGTCTCTTGCTTGCCAAAACTTGCTGGTGAATGATGCAGTGGAAGGAAAAAATCTGGGAAGTCCTCGTGCTGTCTACAGAGTGCTAAGAAACTGCTAAGAAACCATTATTCTTACCAGTCATTGCTTTTGCCCCATCGGTAGTGATAGAAACAAGTCTGTGAAGTGGAAGATTACACTTTGTCACAAAAGAATGGAAAGAACTGAGTATTTTGTTACCAGTAGTTCTCCCTTTTAAGGAAATTATTCCAAGTAGCTCTTCTTTAATACGGAAATCTTCAAAAACCATCCGAAGGAATACAAGTAACTGGGCTATGTCTCTTATGTTTGTAGATTCATCCATCTGGAGTGAGAAAGGAGCACAGTTTGAAACATCCTTCAACAACTGTTCAGTTAGGTCTCCAGCCACCTTTTCTATTTGCCGCAGGACAGTAGTTCTTGACAGTTGTACATCTTGAAAAGCAGCTATGATCTCTTTCTTGTTTTTAAATCCTTCTAAAATATTGTCAGCTGATTCAAGAAAACAATCTTTGACAAATTTCCCTTCAGTGAAAGTCTTGCTTTTCTTTGCAATAAGGTTGCTAATCTTGAAGGATGCTATGGTTGCATTGATATCCTGCAATCTTGGCTTCACCATCAACTGTTGCTGAGAAGCTAATTTAGATTTCAGTTTGTTAATAGAGATGGGCACGAAACAAGCTTTTGATTCATTTCGCTATTTGTTATTCATTCATTAGGTAATGAAATGAATAACGAACTGCTCCCTCAAAGAAAAACAAAATGAAACGAAATGGAAATTTCCATTTTGTTCCGTTTTGTTTCCATTCCCGTCAACATCCGAGTCCATGTCCTCTGGCTGCCACTGCTGCCCCCAGCCCCCAGGGAGGGGGCTTCTAGCCCCCCCCCCCAAAAGCTGACCAGGCCCGCACTACAGCTGATCGGTGAGCCACGTGGTCAGCATTTAAAAAAATAAATAAATAAAAGAATAATAAATAAATAAACTGATCCAGCCCATGGGCTCCTGAACTGAAACGTGGGCCGCCCCGACTGGTGGGCCATCGACCCCACCAGATGCGCAGTAGCTGCCATTTTAAAAAATAATAAATTTAAAAAATTTAAAAATTTTAAAAAAAAACCCATGGGCCAGCAGCTGGTAGGCAGGCCATGTGGTCAGCCATTTTTAAAATATAAAAATAAAAATAAAAAAAATGTTTTAAAAAAAATCCGATCCAGCCCACGGGCTGCTGATCCAGCCCATGAGCACTGGACCTGACCCACGGGCTGCCGACCTGACCCACGGGCCGCCGAACCAACCTGTGGGCCGGTAGAATTAAAAATAAAAATAATACAAATTTTAAAAGCCGACCGGCCTGCACTACAGCTGGTAGATGGGCCATGTGGTTGTCTATTAAAATTAAATTAAATTAAATTAAATTAAATTAAATTAAATTAAATTAAAACATTTTAAAAACTGATCCGTTCAGAGGGCCACTGATCCGGCCCACGAGCACTGGACCTGACCCGTGGGCTATCAAACTGGCCCTCGGGCCGGCAGAATTAAAAATAATAAAATTAAATTAAATTAAATTAAAAAACCTGATCCGACCCGCAGGCTGCCGAACCGGCCCATGAGCACCGGACCCGACCCATAGGCTGCTGAACAGGCTTGCGGGCCAGCAGAATTAAAAATAATAATAATAATGTAAAAAGCCAACCAGCCCACGCTATCGCTGGTAGGCAGGCTACGTGGTTGGCCTTTTCATAAAAATAAAAATAAAAATAAAAATAAAAATAAATTAAAATTAAAATTATTTTTAAAAAAAGATCCAGCCCATGGGTTGGCTGGATTTAAAAAATAATAATTTTTTAAAAATCTGACCACTGCGCTACAGCTGGTTGGCGGGGTTAAAAAAAAAAAAGGAAAATGAACCAAACTAAAATGAATTACAAAACAATTTTTTAATAAAAATTCATTTCATAATTAATGAAACAAAACAGGGTGGGGTGGGGGGAAATTACAAAACAAAACACCATTTTGGCATTTCGTTCCCATCTCTATTTGTTAAGCTTCCATTTATGAATTTCACTTTTGTGTGGACAAATCAGCATCATTCTTATGGCCATTCATAGTGTCATAATGATCTTTGACATTAGCCTGTTTTGGGTAGGGTACTCAGGCATTACAAACCAAAGAACTTTTTTTCCACTATGATGAAAAAGTTGTTCATTTCCCATTCATCACGAAAATGGTAAGTTTTACTCTTCTTTGGAGCACTCATCTTTTTCCTACTTGGGTGGCTGAATGTAAGAAGGCGAAATCGGATGTCTGTAGAAACGGGCTAAATCTGTTCCTCACTGGCTGATTCTGGTCAGTCCTAAAAGTAAAAATAACCGCATGTTGCACACTTCTTACAAGACACCTTTTTCCAACTTAAAAGGGGGCATTAACTGTTACTGTTTGGTTTTGTGGAAGTTAGGAAAAGAGGGGGAAATCCATTTATTCTCCTCCTTTCCCTTTCCATCCGGTTCAGGAGCCCAAGAGTGCCAAAGGGTCCCTCCCTTCCTTCCCCTTTGTTATTTTTGCACCTAATTCTCACCAGCCCCTGCCAGCACTACAGCGCTATCTTGCCCACCCCACCCACCCACCTCCACCCAGCCATCCTGAGCTACCCACTAGGAATGGCCAGCAAGGGAGAGAAGAGCCGAGCCGAGCCAGGATGAAGAGCCAGCTAGTTTCAGGTCCAGGCTGTGGAGACACAAGCCCTGCTCCCTGGGACACTGACAGTCACCAGGCCATTCAGAGGCACCTCCTGTCCTTTGGGTTGCACCCCACAGCACCAGCCATGCCCCCCTCCAATTTTGGCCGAGTACGACAATGCCCAAGAAGCCAAGCAGGGCAGGATGCCAACCCAAACCCAAAGCAGGACAAGGGCTGCTGTTTTAGCTCACAAGGGCCAGGGAATCTCCTTCAGGCCAAGGGTTGCTTGCCATTTCAGAAGTCTCAAGGGCCACATTCTACTGTTTTGCAAGAGAAAATGATTGGCCTGAAAAGTCCGGTATGTTTCAGTGGGCACACTTGGTGCAAGTCACTCATAGGAGAGGAATTTGGCTTCCAGGGGAAGAAGAAAAAAAACACCATTGTGATGCCAGGGAAAAGGGGAGTGGCCCCCTGGGTATCCACACAAGGGGCGGACTGGACTCAAGATGCAGGCATGGGTCACCAAGAGGCCTGAGGTTTTCCCTCCTGTTTGCAGAGGGAAGCCTTGCAGGTGCCAAGGTGCTCACCTGCTACCATGCAGAGCAAAAGTTCCCTTTGTTCATCTGGGCTCCGCCTGGGGAGACTTCACTGAAGCTAAAACCTTCCTTCAGGAACAACATCAAGCCTCCTCGCCATGCTCCACCACCACCCTAGCTGGCACCAAGAAGATACTGATCCAGTGCATTAACGACTGGAATACAGTCCCCTGCAACGCATCAGTGGAGGAGAGGGCAGTCCATTCTCCCTCATTGGTCAAAGCCTCCACCCCCCACAAAACCAGGCCTGGTTAGAAGAAGCTGCGGATGGGGAGAGTCCCAGAGGCTTACACCTGATTTCACCACAAAATGACAGAGGCAGAAACAAAACAATGCACGGGGAGGGGGAGGGAGTACCATGCCACCTGGCAGAGGGGCAGAATGACTGCCCCCAAGCTGGGCACAGACTCTTCCCACGTGCCAGGAATCCAGCAGGGATTCCCAGCTCTTGACCGGGGGAGCCCACCTGGCAGCACCCGCTGCAGGTTGCAGGGATCTGTCCTACAGCCTAATCTGGGTCTCTCAGTCCAAACAGTGATGAGGAGACAGGAGAGGAGCAGATCGCAGGCAGAGAAGGCAGAGAAGCAGGACGATCATGCTTCAGCCTCCTGATCAGCAGCATCATGGCGATGGCGGGCTGTACACCCCATGCCTGCCCCCCCCAAAAAAACCACCTGACCCCTAAAACAAACAAACACAGTCATGGAGAGTCGCAACTGGACCCAAACCCCACCTGTAGCTGGAAGACCAGGAAAAAACCCTGGCAGTGTGGACTCGGCTGGGCTGTGCTCTCCTCTTCCACATCTGGAAGGCTGGGGAGGGGAAAGTGGAAGCGTGTAACTGTTTTGGCTATGCCAGGGGTGTTCAAACTTTGGCCCTCCAGATGTTTTGGACCACAACTCCCATAATTCCAAGACTGTACTGCCAATGACAAAGGACTGTGGGAGTTGTGGTCTAAAACATCTGGAGGGCCAAAGTTTGGACACCACTGGGCTATGCCCCCCCATCTGCGGATTGAAGAATCAGTAACTGGCCCAACCAAGCAGCACTCCCCCTACACCAGGCAGGTATGCCCACAGTCAGCCCCAGGGGCCAAATGCAGCCCATTTTCAAATTTTGAGTGGCCTGCAGCTTCCTATCCCTGCTGGCTCAGCCTGTCACGTATGCCTGCCAGCTGGCCTCTCCTAATACCGGATGGAGACATCAGCTTGCAGTTTTACGGTTTGCCTGCCCTCCCTGCCTCCGTCCACCCTACCAGCCACCCGCCCAACCTACCCTCCCCTGGGTTTGTTGCTGCAGTGTCCTCCCTGCCTCCTTGTGTGTTATAGAGACTTGTCCAAAGTCTGGCCCAGGGGCCAAATGCGGCTGAATGGTTGGCCCCCACACATTTTCACCTTTGCAAATCTGGCGCTCCTTGAAAAAAGTTTGGACACCCCTGCCCTACACACACACACACATGCCACAAAATAGGAGGATAAAAGAGAGCAGGGCCAGCTAAGCAGTGCCCCCCCTCCTCCCCCATTCCACAACAGAGGTGCAATAAAAATATCTGGAGCTGTCTCAGTTAGGCCTCACGCCGCAACCAAAAACACACATGCCTTGCAGCCCTTTGGGCTGAAAATTAATTCATTAAAAAAACAAAACAGCCACCAATGGGAGCCATTGGGCACTCTGCTACCCACATGGTGCACCCCCACCAAGGGCCATCCAGGCTGAAAATTATTTTTTTTTTAAGCCGCAGATGGGAGCCACTGGACACTCGGCTACCCACACAGCATGTACAACCCCTTGGGGCCCTCTGGGGTGGAAAACAATTCATTATTTTTAAAATGCTTGGATAACCATGAGGCACCCCCTCATTTTTTAAAAAAAAGCCTCTTCTTCTTCTTCTTTGTCTGAGCAAGAAGCCCACTATAGATAAACGGGATAAATTGTAATTAGGAGGGAGAAAGCTCTGTCCATAGGGTCAGAAAGAGGCCTGATTATGGAAATCCCCTAGCAGGCTACTTTTTAACCCTTTGTGGGCTACATGTTGTGAATGCCTGTTCTAGAGAGTGCTTTCTAAAAGAGCTTTCAAAGTATGCAAGGTGTTTAACATGAGGTTTTAATAGTTCCACCCCTTCCCCAGTGAGTTTCCATAGCAGAGCCTGGCCATCAAACACGGGTCTCAATGTTCAAATTGTATGTGTTATGCAGCATTGGGCTTTCATTTCACTTCTGTGCATGTCAGCTCCTAGACATCCTTTTGGCTTTTATCTAGTTGAACCATAAATGATAGAGCTACTCTCATTTGTCCTTTGCTCTTCCCCAGTGGCTGACCAAATGCTTTCCAAACTAGGTGACTCATCTAGCACTATTTCTTGTTTCATGTTGGAGTGCCTCATCGCAGGACTTTCAGAGTTCAGCAGGGGTTTACCATTTGAAAATTCCATTATTTTCTGCTGCCGCATCTGTTATCTTTGAAGAGGGTGAATGCATCTTGGTCTGGTGTCCCCACTCTGACCATTCGACCCTGTCTGGGGGGCCCTGCTAGAAGTCCAGGCTTTTAATGGAGTCTGGCCTCCTAATCACGTTGCTCTCAGAGTCACTAAAACACTGAAAACTCTTCACCATGCTAAGATGTTTATCAAGAAGAGTTAGTAGGTCTACTCTAACTAGGACTAATAATTGGGTTTAGGTCTAGAAAACCAAAGGAGAGATTCATCTACAACCAGAGATGCAAAGATTTCACTCCCAACTTACAAGAGGACTTCTCTTGCTCCAGTTTTAACCCATCTAAGCTGTTCACAGTCTACTTCTTACCTTTCTTTCCTTCTCTGCAACTTCTCTATCTCTGCTATTTGCCTTCATTTTCCTAACAAACACCCCAAAGAGACAAATTAGGCACACGAGCAAGACGGTGCCATAATGCTCTCATTAGATTGGCACTAATAACTCCTTTCAGCTGAGCCGCATTGCATCTGACATCACAGCTCAAGCTTGTTTGAGCGCAAATTAATTTTCCTTGCGAGGGTACCAAGGTTGGCTTCAAAGTCTCCTAATGTGACATGGTGCTTACGCCAGATGTGTTGATTTGCAAAATAAACCAGCCACAACAGGCCAGGAACTTGCAAGAGAAATGACAACAAATGGTGAGCTTTCTTCAAATCCAGAGCTACACTCCTTATATCCCAGTTTGCAGCCGAGAGAGAGAGAGAGAGAGAGAGAGAGAGAGAGAGAGAGAGAGAGAGAGTTCTCATTGGGTTTCGCAGACCACCAAGTCCATGAAGTGTTGTGGTGTTGTTGAGATTTTAGCAAGGCTAGTCCCGCTATGTTCTGCTGGAACCCAAAGTACCCAATAAGGAATCCAACCGGAGAGAGATCCGGGAAAATACTGGTTTTATTGAGCCCAATAACAGACAGCAGGCAAACACCCCAACCAGGACAGTGCAGAGATGTTCCGCCCCGAAGACAAAGGTGGAAACCATTTTATACCTTTCCCTCTCCCTCCCCAAGGTGCACGCCTCCCTGGGGTGGGCAAGGGGGATGGTCTTCAGGAATGTCCAATAGAAACAGTCTGGGGGCTTGTCCAAAGGAGGTCCTGGGCGTTCCTGGTGTCCTGGAACCGGATACCTGCACAAGTGTGATGAAGTCATAACAGTCCTTTAATGGGCCATCAGGGGTGTTACAATGGAAAGGAGGAAGCTGGATATTGTCTGAGGGGACTGGGTAAACTTGGGGAAATCAGTAAATCAATGGAGGGACCAGAGAGTCAATAAGATAAGCCCTGGGGCTGTCAGACAGTTCCTGAGAGGTGTGGAGTTGAAACAATGGGACGCTTCTGGCTGAAGATAATCCCAGGTGCAGCTGTGATGTGACGTGCAGGAACCGAGGATGATCAATGGAGTCCACTTCTGGAAGATGCAGCCTTTGTGTGGAGTCGCCATGATGTCCGTCTTCTCTGCCAAGCATCCTTGCCCAAGATGGTGAAGGTCCAGAGAGCGTAGGATAGTGTAGGAACTCGTTTAAGCACACACAGGGAGAGTGGGGCAAAGGGAGGAGAGAGGGAGAGGGGAAGAGTAGAAAGAGGAGAGAGAAGAGAGAGAGAGAAAGAGAGAGAGAGAGAGAGAGAGAGAGAGAGAGAAGGAGAAGGAGAAGGAGAAGGAGAAGGAGGAGAGGGGGTGAGGTTGGTTGGGGTCAGAGACCAGGGCCAGTTTTGGCAAAGGGATATGATGGAGGCAAGCTTCCTGGAGGGAAGGGACATCCCTGGGGTTCGAGGGTGATCATTCTTGATCATTCCCTCATGAGTCCAGAGCATGGTGGAAATAAGCCATCAGTTCAGGAAGACTTTCCTGGACTGCGTCTCTGGCTGCTTTAAGGGTTAAATAATAGAGTCCAATTCGGCCAAGAAGGGGTTAACCAAATTTGCTAGTGAGGGACCTTGGCTATCCCTAGGTGGAAACCTTTGGAGCAGAGAAAATAAGCCTCCCAAGGTTTCTACAAAAAGGGGGAACTTTGTCTGTTTGATTCGGAAGAGTGGGGTGGTCTACCGCTATAGAGAAGCAAGGGGGTAGTCTACTGCCATAGAGTCTGGGAGTTGAGTCATGGCTACTGGACTTCTTTTTTGAGAGATAGAAACGTTTCGCTGTTCATCCAAACAGCTTCATCGGTCTGTTTGGATGAACAGCGAAACGTTTCTATCTCTCAAAAAAGAAGTCCAGTAGCCATGACTCAACTCCCAGATAAACGCACCTGGATGACTGAGAATCTTCACAGATGTATTACTGCCATAGAGATGCATTAGCGGTTGAAGGCAGAATTCCCCTGGAACTAAGACATGGCTAGGAATAGAAACAAGGACCGGGGGCTGCATCTTAGCTCAAGCCGAGTTGGTGGAACCGTGGGCCGGGTAAAGGGAGGTGGATTCATGCCGCTGGCACGACCAGATCTTAGCCGCCTTCCTGGAACCAAGGATTGGTTGAGAATTTGGATTTTCTCAGTCCAGAGACTCTGGATCTAATTCGTTGTAGTGGTCTACTTACTAATCTATCGCAATATTATCTGTGTTAAGCGCCCCCTTCCGACTCGTAATTAACAAGACATTCATGAATGAAGGGGGCGCTGATTGGCTAAGGCGCACGGGCGGCTAAACTCTTAGCACCCCTGCTGTTTTATGGACTCTCTGCGGAAATGAACTGCCGCTGTTATCTTATATCAGCGTAAACTGACAGATTGGATACAAAGTGGTGTTTTCCAGCTACCCAAGCTCTCAGTTTCGCTAGCAATGCCTCCAGCCTGCAAAATGGCAGTAGATGTATTCCTCCCGATATCTCGGGAACGCAATGGAATTTTGGGACCGGGTTTGAAGTATGGTGCTTATGACAGTGTGGGATGGGTGTAGGTGGTTCCGGGGAGTCTCAGAACCGCTCCAATTATTATTTATTGTGATCTTTATTTCCATTACAACTCTTCAGTGTATCTCCTTAGGTCTGAACTTAGATTATCCTTGCTAGTCTTGGCCTAGGCCAGGAAGCCTTCAGGGCAGGCCTTTCTTCCAGGCATGTCCAAACTTCAGCCCTCCTGATGTTTTGGATCCCAACTCCCAGAATTCTAAGCTTAGATTGTTAATGGCAAAGGACTGTGGGAGTTGTGGTCCAAAACATCAGGAGGGCCAAAGTTTGGACATGCCTGAAATTGTATAGCTGTCTGTCGATATGGATCATAATATCATAGAAAAAGTGAGTTGGAAGGGGTCTACAAGACCATCAAGTCCAACCCCCTACTCAAGGCAGGGATACAAATCACAGTTTCCATGGCTTCAGAGACTAGGACTCGGGGCAATGGTTTCAAACTACAGGAAAAGAGATTCCATTTGAACATTAGGAAGAACTTCATGACAGTTAGAGCTATTCGGCAGTGGAATATGCTGCCTCAGAGGGTGGTTGAGTCTCCTTCTTTGGAGGTTTTTAAGCAGAGGCTGGATGGCCATCTGTCGGAAATATTGTGATGGGGGTTCCTGCATGGCAGGAGGTTGGACTAGATGGCCCTTGAGGTCTCTTCCAACTCTATGATTCTATGATTCTATGATTCTATGTGACAGATTGTTCTCCAATGCCTCCAACGTTGGCGAGATCACCACTTCCTGAGGTCATGGGCTCCATTGTTGTACTGCTCTAACAGTTATGCTGTTTTTCCTGATATTCAACTGCAATCTGGCTTCCTGTAACTTGAGCCCATTGTTGCATGCCCTGCACTGTGAGATGACTGAGAACAGATCCTGCCTCTCCTCTGTAGTGTAGCCTTTCAAGGATTTGAAAAGTGCTGGACTTTCCAGTTTGTGATTGAATGCCTTCAACGTTGGAGAGCTCACCTCCTCCCAAAGTCATGGGTCCCATTGTAATAATGCTCCAAAAGTTATGATATTTTGCCTTATATTCAGCCTGATATTCAGGCCTCTTATACCTTGAGCCCATTATTATGTGCCCTGCTGGGAGGTGGGTAGAGCTCCTAGCATGGAAAATTATGAGATATGGAGGTTGTCCTTAGGCATCCATAATGATAACAACGGTATCAATGGCTATCATTATGGATGCCTAAGACAACCTCTGGGTTGGAGAGAGAGGCAGGATATCTCTCAATGCCATTTGCAGGGAATCATAAGCAGGTGAAGACATCTGCTGGGGAATACCCTGAAGCAAATGGTGAGCCACTGTGTGAGACAGAATGCCAGACTGGTTGGGCTGTGGCCTGTTCCAGCAAGGCTGTTCCTATATTCTTATGAAATGCAACAAGGTGTCAGCCCCTCTCCACTAGAACTAGGGGGCACTCCATGAAACTTTTGGGTGCTAGATCTCAAACAAAGAAGAGAAAGTACTTTTTCACCCAGAGGATGACTGGTCTGTGGAACTCCCTGCCAGAAGAAATGGTGACAGCTGTCAACCTTGACTGCTTTGAGAAAGGATTGGACAAGTTCATGGACAACAAGGGTATCAATGGCTATCATTATGGATGCCTAAGAACAACCTCCGAGTTGGAGAGATAGGTAGGCGATCTCTCCATGCCATTTGCAGGGAATCATAAGCAGGGGAAGACATCTGCTTGGGAATACCCTGAAGCAAATGGTGAGCTGCTGTGTGAGACAGAATACTGGAATGGATGGGTAGAGGCCTGTTGCAGCAAGGCTGTTCTTATGTTCTTATGGAATCCAAAACATCAAATGCCTCATCCCTAGAAGCTTACTCTGCTTATACAAGCATGGAGGCAACACCATTTTTAAGGGCTAAAGTAAAGAACAGCCACAGGGTTATAGCAGCTTCCCTATTGGGAATATAATTAATTAATTATATTAAGAATAAGAATATGTTTCAGACTCTGACCAATGCCATCAATCCTGGTGCCGGAACTCTGACTGGTCCATTGTTTCTGTGCTGAAGCTAACATTCGGACTAGCACTGTACATCAGATCAGGAGAGATGCAAAATGTTCAACCAAACAGACTTGAATTGGACCAATTTGTTGTCCAAGATTCAGTTCAGAGTGGCATGGCTTGACTGCAAGGAGAAAAAAGCTGGTTTTAAAGATCCATTCAGGTCTGGGATGAGGTATAAACATCTCATTAATGAAAACACAGGGTCCTGCACAGTCATAAGGGGGGGGGGAATCCACCCATATGTATATGATTTCCTCTGCTGTCAAAGGCCTTGTAAATAACACTGCCCTCCAGGTTGGCTGTGGATAATTAAAACCTGCTCCTTGCCCTCTAAGCAACTGCCTTTCCCGCCTTCATCTTTCTCCTTCTGACTGTTGCTGTTCTTTCCTTCCACCTTCTTTCAGCCTCTCGTTTGCTCCTCCTTAATTTGTTTTCTTTTTCTTTCTTTCTTTCTTTCTTTCTTTCTTTCTTTCTTTCTTTCTTTCTTTCTTTCTTTCTTTCTTTCTTTCTACAGTGTCCTGAGTCTACATCTCTCTTTTCATTTCTACCGAGCGCCCGTTTGGACTTGGGCAGCTCAGTTCTCGCTTTCCCGGTCATAATAACAATGCTAATCAAGTCAGTTCTGGCTTATGGCGACTCTTTTTGGGGTTTTCCAGGTAGGCAGCACCCAGAAATGTTTATTTATTTATTTATTTATTTATTCAACTTATATGCCGCCCACTACCCAAAGGTCTCTGGGCGGCTTACAATCAAAGAATTAAAACAATTTAAAATAGTTATAAATAAAATATCAATAAATCATCAAACAGTAATAAAAACCTTCTTTAAAATCATCATTCTAAAATTGTCATCAGCGGACCCACAATCTATATTGCATCAATTAAAAACCTTCTGGAACAGGAAGGTTTTTACCTGGCGCCGAAATGTAATCACTGTTCCCAGAGGAGTGAAAGTTCTCTTGTAAAAGAAATGTTCACTGTTCCCTTCTTCTGGAGTTGCCTTGGGAGGGTGCAGGTTGCCCAAGGCCACCCAGGCTGCCTTGTCTGTCCCAGGAGGCACTAAGGGGGAAATCGGACTCCCAAACCCTGGTTCTGTAGCCAGAGATCTACACCCTGGAGCTATCCAACCAGGTCCATGTTTCTATTTGGTCTTCTCTCCATAACCCTTTTCTTCCTCCCACCCACCTAAATATTCAGTGTTTGGGGGAGGGTTCATTTTCCCTTTCTTGTGCCTGCCCATTTCTCTACAATGTTGTTTGGTGAGTAAGTAATGGACTTGTTCCCAAAGCTGGTGTGTTGTGCTTTTTGTGTGATTCCAGTCTCAGGCTCTTTATTGAGTTATTTCCTCTGCTACAATCAGTCTTTGAATATGAGCCGGTAAAGATATGCCAATGATTTTTGACAAGCTGACCTTTCTTGGCTTCCTTTGACTTGTTTAATTAGGTCCTACGTGCGGCAGTGACTTGAACATGTGAGTAGCTCAGCCTTCCCGGAACTCACCCGCCAGTGAGAAATAAAATAAGAGCAGGCTGGGTTGGATTCTGTTTCCGCAGCTATATCTCATTTAGCCTGAAAGCCCTACTAGGGTTGCCATCAGTCAGTTCTGATTTGATGGCCCAGAAGACCCACATACGATAATAATAATAATAGTAGTAACATGAGATGGAGAATTGGTGCCAAACGAAAGTCATTCCACTCTGCAAGCAGACATGGGAAGATTGGCAAGATTAGTGGGCCAAAGGACCCTTCCTCAATTGCAAAATTACATCAACATTTCCTCTTCGGAAAGCCATGGAGGAGGAGCTGCTCACGGCAGCCAAGATAGCCCAATGCTACTTAATGAGCCTTTTTGGACAAGTATTCCAACTTCCTCTCTGTTTGATCCCAAAGACCTACAGCATGCATGTTCTACCCAGATGCCACCTCACCTTATTGCTGCACCCAGGACAAGTGAGGTTGGGTTACAAAATGGTGCTCAACATCGTCAAGGAGCATGATTGTTCAAATGATATGGTGGCTTGGGATCTGGTCAATGGACTTTCCTCTACAAGCAGCCTGGCTCCAGTTGTTGTCATAGAAAGAATGGACATCTTGTGACCAGCCCCAGGTTCTTAATTGGGGCTGGTTATAGGGATCACAGGGTTCACACACACACACACATTACAGCAGCTCCATTGTTTACTAATTTGATTCCACACACCATTCAATATGCTGATTTCAGCCTAGAAAGCCCTAAACCTATCTCAAGGACTGCATCTCCCCTTATGAGCCTGCCCAGGTGTTTAGATCATCAGGGGAGGCCTTTCTCTTGGTCCCAACACCTCCACAGGGGCCTCTGATGGGGATACAGGAGAGAGCTTTCTCTGCGGCTGCTCCTATTCTCTGGCACTCACTGTCACTGGAGACCAGGCTGGTCCCCTTTTTGTTGTCTTTCTGCAAGCAGGCAAAGGCCTTTCACTTCAGGCAGTCTTTCCTTTATTGTCTGGGAGGGTTTTTAAATGGAATGTTGTACCTTCTTGCTTTGAATGTAATTTTTGGGTCTTGAATCTTAATCTTGATTATGTTCACCATTTTCAGTGTAGTTTTAAAATATTTCTCTATGGAGGATAAAGGCAGGTAAAAAGCATTTGAAATAAATCCATTAAAATATGTCCTTCCGAATTTCATTTTCTTCCTCTTCGAAGAGTGAGAAATTTGGACTCAAGCAAATAGAGATGAAGACTTTGATCAACACTAGGAAGGTGTGGTGAAATGGGACAACTTTTCTCACTGATAGTCAAATGCTATGAATCTGGACGGATTCTAATACAGAATTTAATGAAATGACAGCTTCTCACCCATCTTTGGATTTGCTTTTGGATAATCTGTGTAAATTACTTGGTGACTATGGCGCTCTAGCATACAGATTCCTGAAAGGCAAGTCACTGAATACATAAAGAGAAAGACAATACCTGGAGCACAGGTATCTAGCAACTCTCGAGCATTCTGACAGGCACAGCCACAGAACTATGTATAACCCTTCTTGGCCATTATCTGATGGATAAAGCAAACTGAGGAAGGCAAGCAGATGGCCAAGTGTAGGCCAGGACACCGCTGACTCCTTTTAGTGAAAGAACCCCCACAGAAAAATCTCAGAATAGTCCCTTTTCCTGGTAGACCTCATCCTCCCTGCCTCAGTAGTTCACAGAATTGCAACATCACAGAATCATGATGTGTGACGGAGCCTACAAGGCCCTCGGATCCACCCCCTTTGCTGGAGCTGGCAGGAGTACAAATCCAAGCAGATCGGGCAGGTGGCGCTCCAAATTCCTCTTGAAGGCCTCCAGGGCTGGAGCACTCGCCACCTCTCAAGGTCATGGGTCCCCTTGTGGTACTGCTCAAACTGTTAGGACGTTAGAGTTTGCTGGAACTTGAGCCTGTTGGTAGCACTTGAAAAGATCTGATGCAGAGGAAGGGCAGGATCTGTTCTCAATCAGTCCGCTGAGATGATTAAGAACAGGTCCTGCCCCTCCTCTGTATGAGATCTTTTCAAGTGCTACCATATTTGCCCTCAGTTTTCTTTCCTTGTTCCAGAAGAGCGGAATACGGGTCCCTTCCAGCTCTGCAGGTCAAATGTAATGATGATTTTTGTCTCAAGAGCAAGTCTTGAGGTAATTCTGGTCAGAAATATCAAAAACAACCAAAGACTTTCCCACCCTTATGGGATACACCATGATAGGTGGCTAGTGTAGTTTGAACAAACTTGGACGGAGAATATTTGCAGACTTAAAATTAGAAGTGAGACATTTCATTCAGAATAAATGTACCCAAATAATTCTGTTTGTAGCAAGATACAAATCAGGGGGGAAAGCTGCACCCATTCAGGTTTCTTTTCCCCATCTGCTCCCTCTGTTAGAGCCGAAGTCTTCCCCTTTCGGTCCAGATGCAACACGGCTGCTGCTAGAACTAGAGATACTGAAGATGCAGATACCATTTAGAGCCAGAACCCTGTCAGTGGAGAAGTCCATGTTCTCCCTTTCCACCTCCACTGTCTCTCATCCAGCCCCTATCAGGGAAGCCCCATGGGGGAATCGAACACCCAACCTCCAGCTCTTCACCAGAGACCTAAACCACTGAGCTATCCAGCAGTTCTGCACCTTGCCTCCAAAAAAAATATATCAGATATTCGCCAGTTATGTTTTGTATGGAGAAATTCATGTGTAACATTTTTAAAATGTCAGTGGTAAAACTGAACATGTTTTAGCAAATGCATCGAACATCCTGGGGAAAAATCATCATCCATCAGGTCATTATTTTGAGGGAAAGCCCTGCATGAAAGACACAGCTGCTCAATCTTAATTTTGCCCATTTTCCCCACACCTGCCCACCACCCACCCCCATCCGAGTTATTTAACAAAAATACGAAATGTTTGCGGACGCCCATGTGACTGAATTATACTCAGTTATGAGTCTTAGTTAAGGCGAGGGGCATGACAAAGCACCAGGCTGACGTGATTAATGCATGCCCCGAGGGAAAATCCGGGCACAGGGTGAAGTTAAATATCTTCCGTGCACATTAATCAACACCCACAATGCCAGGCCAAAATGGTCTCATTGTGAGTAGAAAAAATGGATTGCTGGCTTTAAAGTAACATTTTTAGTGTTTCACACATTAATTATTCTCATATGGCATCATTGGGAGGAGGGGCGTTTGGCCTCCCCATAAACTATATAAAAAGTTATGTCCCCCTTTTAAACATTCTGCTTCAGCTACCTGAAAAAAAGCTTTCAGATCTCTGATGTTGTGATAAATGTACCCCAGGATGGGACTTTTCCTTCCAACATACTATAAGAGATTGGCGCTTTGAGCATTTACAAGAAATGTTTATTTATGCAATATTTCAACATGTGAGCTGCTGCGTCGTGCAGAACACTCTCTGTCTTACAAATACAAATAAAGGCTGTTCATTTTCTTGGTTTGTTTCCCATCCATTAATGAACATATAACTCTGAATTAGCAGGGTGGAACTAAAATTTATTAGCTCTCAAATGAACCAGAAGTCCGATTTAGAGCTTAACAAACATCCTAAATCCTTTTCATTGGCCAGGCGCCTCTTGGTGATTTATTCACGGAGAAGTAAAATTGGGGAGGTTGTGTTGGAGAATTGAGGCAAATTAACAAGCGGACAGTCACATCTCCGACTGTGCAACAGGTTGTGCAACCAGGACATTATTAGCAGTGGTTCAATGGCACACCTGCTCACCTGTAGATCACTAAGAGGACCTGGCTGTTACATTTTCGAAATTTAAAAACTTTGGAAATGTGTGTGTTTTATAGAGATACAGTATATATTTTAAAAAGGGTAGCATTTGGAAATTAAAATTTCAGTTCAAGGGGAATATTAAATACAATGCCAGCCCAATTATTAGCCAGGGTGAAACAGCTGCCTCAGTTAGGAGATCTGGAATACCCCCAAAAAAGCATAGGCAATTGTTAGGCATTTAACTTGCTGTTCATTTACTTGTTACTTTTTCATTTACTTGTTACTTTACATTGTCGGATTTTCTCCCTCAGATCCCAAAAATAGCCCAGTGGCTTCTGACCATGGGGCACCTCCAACGTGTCTTTGAGCTGATCCATAAAGTTCATAGTGTTCGGAAGAACAGCAAGGTTCTGTATGAATGACATATGGAAGAATCAAGGCATCAGTCTCCCCAATCAAACACAGACTAGTCAATTCAATCATATTTCCAATAGTTTTGTTATGGTCGTGAAACTTGGACTTTGAGGAAGACATATAGGAAAAAGATAGAGGCATTTGAATTGTGGAGCTGGAGATAATGACTATGCATCCTATGGACAGCAAGGACTACCAACAAGGAAGTCCTAGATCAGTGGTGGCGAACCTTTGGCTCTCCTGATATATTGGACCACAACTCCCACAGTCCTTTGTCATTGGCAATACAGGCTTGGAATTCTGGGAGTTGTGGTCCAAAACATCTGGAGTGCCAAAGGTCCCCCCCCCACTGTCCTAGATACAGAATCAAACCAAGATCACACAAGAAAAGCAGTCATCCTTTGGTCATGCTGCATGCACCGACTCACTGGAAAAGGCATCCATGCTGGGATGGGTCAGTGGCAAAATGAATGGGCCACCCAAGGGCTCGCTGGCTCGACACCATCTGAAAGGACACTGGAATGACCTTGATTGAGTGCAAAGAAGCAGTAAGATAGAAGAGATAGAAAGGCATGGATATACAAAGTGACCAAGAGTCGGACACGACTAAATGGATAGACGAGACACCTTAAAAGGGGTTGCAGCTTTATTTTTTTCGGCTTATTTTAATTTCACAGACTGATAGAGAAATCGTCATTTGAATTTAAAACCTGTGAAACTGACAAGATCAAACATATATTGTTTTTCCTATGATTAACTGTGCCCTTTGCATTAACTTATGCTGGCTAAATAGCTCAGTGGTTTAAGTCTCTGGCTGCAGAGCCTGAGTCTGGAAGTTTGATTTGTGCCTCCTGGGGAACGGGGTTTAGAACCAAACTTGGTAGCCTTGGGCAAGCCAGTGAGTGCCTAGAAGAAGGGAAGGGCAAAACACAACCTCTACCTGCAAAACACTGAACAGGGTTGCCATGAGTCTGAACTGAATAGATGGCATGCAGTTATTTACATTGCGTTAATCTATTAAACTTAAACCCATGTACCATTCCCAACTAAATCAACTCATTTGTTAATCCCATTGATTCAGTGTGTCTGCTTTGGTTGGCACCCTAGTTGGGACGCACCAAAGAGATTCAAGCCCCTGATGGCCTAATTCACCCTTGTAATTCAAGTGCCATCTCTTTCGTCATTATTTCTGTAGAGTCCATGAGGACTGTCTGGAATATACCCACAGCAGTCAAGTGCTTATGCTTAGTTGTTCAATATCTGCATAACAATGATTTTTTTTTAAAAGCCCCATGCGATTTTGTTAGACAAATGGCACCTGAAGAGCAGACCATCTTTCTTCTCCTTCTAATTTTATTTTTATGAAGATTTATGGAGGAGGAAAAGATCAAAGATTTAATACATAGGAATAAAACAACTTCCCTAGTGGTTGGGTTCGCAGCAGATGCCAGATAAGAGCACCACACCATTCATTCTCTCCACAGTAAGATCCATACATCGATAACAAACAGCACAGCCATTCATAACCATGCGGTCCTCCTTGGTAGGCCAGGGCAGATAAATATAGGGAACAGCCATTTTTTAAAAGGAGAATGTCTCCTTTTGAAACCTATCCCCTGTGAAAATACTTCTGGAGGACAAAATGGCAACATTTCCCACCATTAAGAAAATGAAATTGAATTATAGGTGCAGGAACAAAAAGCCGGTCATAAGTGCTAGAGAGGGCTCCTTCATGAATGCCGAGTCCCGACAGATGCTGGATAACAAATACAGCCAACAGCAAACCCAGAATGTTGAAAAGGAGCTTCGCGTCAGTGTACTTACAATAGGATCAGCTAAAAAATGACAGATGGCTCTGGGAGTGGAAACGGAAACGCTAAATAAACAGGGGATAATGGCTGGGATGGGATGATATTCAATTGACGTTCAGTTCTCTAGAAGGGGGATGAACGAGTTTATATAGCACATTTTTGCCGTTTTCTGAAATGCTTCAGAAAAGGGGATTTCTGCCCCAAGAATAATTCGAAAGATCTTTGAAATCAAGAAGAAGAAGAAAAGGAAGTGTGACGTTTACCTTCTTCACAGTCAAATGTGTTTGTGCAGGAAGGCAGGAAGGTTAATGTTCTGGACCAATGAGGGAGGGTGGAGGCCGAGCCCACATGTTTAAAGGGCTCAGCCTGAGGGTTGTGAGAGTTGGAAGAGAAAAGGGAAGAGAAAAGTGAAGGAAAAGTTAAGATAAAGTTAAGAAAAGATGTGAGACAGATGAGAGATATTTGAGAATAGTAAAAGGACATACAGTGGTACCCCGAGATAAGAGCAGCTTGACTTAAGAGCAATTCGACTTAAGAGCAGAAAACTGTTGGCATTTTAACTGCTGCCTTACAAATTTTAGATATGGTCTGCTCGACTTACATTTTTTTTTAGTTTTTAACTTATTTTTTAAATTTTTTACACAGGTACCCCGATTTAAGAGTAGTTCGATTTAAGAGCATCCATTCGGAGCAGATTAAATTCGTAAATTGAGGTACCACTGTAATTTGAGTGTAAACTGCCTAGACCAGACATGTCCAAAGTCAGGCCCGGGGGCCAAATGCAGCCTGTTTTCAAATTTTGAGTGGCTCACAGCCTCTTCTCTCTGCCAGCTCAGCCTGTCATACATTCCCACCAACTGGCTTTTCCCCATACTGGATGGAGACAACAGCTTACACTTTTAGGGTTTGCCTACCCTCCCTGCTTCTGTCCTTCCCCCCAGCCACCTGTCCAGCCTACCCACCCTGGCTCCATTGCTGCAACATCCTCCCCGCCTCCTTGCATGTCCTAGAGGCAAGTCCAAAGTCCAGCCTGGGGGCCAAATGTGGCTGAATGGTCAGCCCCCAAACATTTTCACCTCACCAAATCTGGCCCTTCTTGCAAAAAAATTGGACACCCCTGTCCTAGAGGAACTTTCAATGAAGGGCAAGCAAGTAACTTGAAACTGAAACAGCTTGTTGAATTCAATACACTTCATTTTACTTTATTATTGTTACAACTTGACTGGGACTTGGTTATTTCAACTGGGTAACCCTGAATGGTGGCAGCGAGAATAAAAAGGAGACATGTACAGACTAATGGTCCATGAAATGAATGGGGGCTGTGCAAGAACTGCAGGAAGGAAGGAAGGAAGGAAGGAAGGAAGGAAGGAAGGAAGGAAGGAAGGAAGGACACACAGGTTGGGATTCAACAGCTCAAGCAGAAACATACAGCAATCTAAAGCTGAGATAGATCCAATCACTCAAGCAAGGGGCCGCTAAGACAGGAAGGGAACTTATTCTCCTTCCTCCACAAGAAGAACCAATAGGATGCCTGGATAGAATAATCCCAGTAGGTTCTTCTTTGAAAAATCAGGTAATCTCACTTGGCATTTGGGGGAGGGGTCAGTAATTATGCACAACCCAGCTCATCATTTCTTCATCTTCCATCAATGCATCTCACCACCATCACAAGGTAAGGGGCATCTGTAGTCTCTTTTCTTCTTCACTCTTCCCCATCATAATCATTTTTATGATAATCTTGTATCACAGATATTCCCCCTGGGATATACAACCCTGCTGTTTCCAAATATTCACTACCTTTAACACAAACCAAGATCCATAAACTCACATGGCTTCACATCTCGGAGTCTTGCCCCCAAATAAACCATAGCTAATGAGCCATAGTTGCTGACGAACATGATCCTTGTGCGATTCAACAAAGGAGCAAACTGAAGGCACTTCCCCCTTGCAGATCAAAACATCTCTGTTCGTTTGGTCACCCATAATGAACGTACTCACTTGAGAACTTCATTAATTCCAGACAGGGGTTTCTGCTTGGCTGGAACGATGATCAGTAGCCTTGTAGGACTGTTATATTGCTCTCAGATGCTCCCAGGCAGGTCTTCAAGGTCTATTGGTGCTGGGGCAACATATCTGAAAATGATTAAGTTACTCCAGTAATTATTAAATTGGATAGCACTCAGATCTCTTCTGCTCTTTATTATATACAATGATTCACCATTTATAGGGTCATAAATCCATTTGGAAGAGGTGTTGCGACTCCCAGCGGGGGAGAGGCTGTGACTTTGTGAAACAGAGCCAAGCCTACGATGTGTCATGCATCTTGTGCTTCAGGAGAGGAGGACAGGGCAGGGAAAGGTTGGCTCCGGACCAGTTGATCCTGTCTGATTATTTCTAATGAAGCACTCCAGGGCTGGGAGGGGAGGAGGCTATGACAGGCAAATCTGGAAGAAAGGTGCTAAGCAGAGAATAAAGAACTCCTGCATGTCAAGCTGGGTCTATCATGCGGCGCCAAATACCACTTGCGGCATCCTAGTAGCATAGCAACGGCTACCTCCAAGGGGGCTCAGATAAAACACAATCCCCGTTTTGCCAACTTCCTCCAGAGGAAACACTCTCTGGAACATGGGCCTCTGAAGTTTGGTAGAGATATGAATGGACGTTGACTTCTGGGACAGACCCAGCGTTGGTGAGTGTGGACTAAATGCTACTTTAGTCTCAAATATGTAAGAGTTTCTTAAGACAACAGGCCTTGTTATTCAACACTAGTGTAAGTTCCAGAGGTTTATTTTGATCTGTTCTACACAGGAGTAAAAGTGGGTTCTGGGTTCTCAGATGGTGGAGAACCCATGCAAACAACAACAACAAATGCCATCGATTATTGCAGTTTTATGCCGCTGTTCTACCAGGAGAGAGACCCAAGCCATGTCCAAGGTCAGAAATTCCCCCCCTTGGGTGCCCAGATGTTCTTTGATACAAACTCCCAGAAATTCTGTCCATTTCAGCCAATGGTGAAGGCTTCTAGGAGTTGTAGTCCTTTTAGAAGTAAGGGTGGAAAGTACTACTGAATGAAGCCATGAAGCAGGCTGGGCTTGCATTGCCCCAAAGCCCATATGGAGTGACAGCCATGTTTTCGTTCCTCATTCCAAAGCTGCTAAATCTCAAGGAAGGAGATCCCACTGGAGGCACAAGGTACCGTAAGCAACCCTGAGCTGATGGGTTGAGTCCTAATGCCTGGGATGGCCTGATTCCTTGGATTACATGAAAGGTTCATAGAATCATAGAATCATAGAGATGGAAGAGACCTAAAGGGCCATCCAGTCCAACCCCCTGCCATGCAGGAACCCCCATCACAATAATTCCAAAATATAGCCATCCAGCCTGTGCTTAAAAACCTCCAAAGAAGGAGACTCCACCACCCTCCTTGGTGGCAGCATATTCCATTGCCAAACAGCTCTAACTGTCATGAAGTTCTTCCTAATGTTCGAATGGGATCTCTTTTCCTGTAGTTTGAAACCATTGCCCCAAGTCCTAGTCTCTGAAGCCATGGGAAACAAACCCTTTCCCTCTTCAATATGACATCCTTTCAAATATTTATACATAGCTATCATATCCCCTCAGCCTTCTTTTTGAAAGGCTAAATATTCCCAGTTCCCTAAGCTGCTCCTCATAAGACATTCCTTCCAGACCCTCAACCATCCTGGTCGCCCTTCTCTGCACCTGCTCGAGGTTGTCAACATCCTTTTTAAACTGAGGCGCACAGAACTGGACACAGTACTCCAGGTGGGGTCTGACCAGAGCAGAATAGAGTGGTACTATCACTTCCCTTGACCTAGACACTATGCCTCTGTTGATGCAACCAAGAATCACATTGGCTTTCCTGGCCACCGCCAGGGATTGCGTAGGATTGTGTGCAGGACATGGATCACATATCTGTAAACCTTTCGGATGCAGAGAGGCAGTTTCACAGTCTCATTTTCAATCAGTAAATCTCGCAATCTCTGCCACCAGTACCCAAGAGCTACACATGATTTCGAATGCTGGTGCAACCTTCTTGAAAGCCACCCCTCCTCCAAAAATAAAATAAATTAAAATGAAAACTCTAAAATGAAAAGCCAGCAAATTGCCTTTCACAGCCAGCATCTAGATTAGTAGCTATTTATTACACCCATATTTTAAATCACTATTCCTGAGTCGGCCCCACAGAAATGAATATAGTTCAAGTTGTCCGAGTCACTTTTTAAAAACCGATCCTTCCCCTCTTTTCTCCTCACCTGTTCCTCGCCCACCAACTCCATCCTGCCTCTAATTGAACAAAGTGGACTTAATTTGAATTGAACTGTCAAGAAATCTCCCACTTAAATTGATTTATCTGCTGCTTCAGCTGAAATGGATTCATTTCTGCACAATGTAGAAGAAGCATGTGTTGATAGATTGAGTCTCCAGGAATGGAAACATTTTTTAAAATGCAACTCCATTAAATTCTACTCAGGTATGAAAGGGAAGGGGAGCAAAAAAAAAAAATGAAAGAGGGGGGAGAAGGAGATGAAAATGTTAGGAGTAGAACTTTGGAGGGTGGTGGCCAGGAAATAAGAATAGACGGAGTACTTTCAGCTACAGATTCCAGCTGTCAAAAATCATATTTTAAGATAATAAGTCCAAGATGCACAGTTTCTGGCAGGTTTCTACTTTTCTCCCTTCTTAATCTCTGGCATGACTCGTTTTGTTGCTAGGAATGCTGCTGGCTTTGACTGTTGAGAGCCCTTAGCCATCTCCTTACCCTACTTGTTGGAAACGTAAGACACCATCTTATTCGTAGCCAGACCATTTGCCCATCCAGCCGAATATGGCTACCTATGGCTGGTTGGCATCCCAACCACAAACACACAGCATGAAAGCAAATGTCCCAGAATCCCACCGTTATTTGTAAGGATGGCATTATGATGGGCTTTTCTGACAGGGTTCCATCTGAATTACCGAGACCCAAATATGGCCTCAACTGGAAGTCTTTGAGGCTTATCTCAGCCTAGCTCGGCCTAGCATCCTATTCAGAAAGCTTCTAGCTAGGAGCAGGGCATGGGCAGGAAGTTTGGTCCGAACGAGGCCTAGCTAAGCTTCAAAATGATCCACATTAGCAGCTATGTGTAGCACTGTGTGGAACTCCCAGTATTTGGAACTATGAGATTTGGCATCCAAGAAATCTGGAAATCCAATTTCCAGTTATTTGTTCCTCTTTCCACCTGTGAGCTAGGCTTCAGGGGCCCTCACCTACATGGTCATCTATCTTCTGCAGGGCCTTTGCTACATTATTAACTCGCTGGTTTACCAATTTGAAAGCACTTCTAGGTTTACATTTCATAGCTTCCTGACAGAAGTTGAGACACATATCTGTGGTGACTAGAGATGGGCACGACTTGAAAAAAAATTTTTCGAGTTGTCGTTAGTCGGGCCGGTTCCGTTTTGGGTCGTTTCCGTTTTTCGCGAAAATTCGCAAAAATTAGTCGGTTCGTTTTTTCGTTTTTTTGTGTTTGTTAGTACTGGTTTTTTTGGGGGGTAGCGGGCTCCTGGAGGTACCTCTGTGGGGTGGGTGCCTCCTCTGGCCCGCTATAAAGGGAAAGCAGGCTCCTGGAGGCACCCGTGGGTGCCTCCTATCCTCACCCACTAGGAAGGGGAAGCAGGCTCCAAGAGACCTCTCATAGTATACATAGCCATATGGATATGCATACCAGTTGCTGACAGTGAGACCAGTGAGTGAACCCAGAGCCATAGGTTGATGCCTAAGGCTCTCGCACCGCCATGTCTAACAAAGAAGGGAATCGTATTTGCGTGTAGTGCAATGCAAGTAGATCTGGCTTAGGGTTAAGGTGGGTTAGTGCAAGGGCTAGGGTTAGGCTAGTGACGGGTAAGGTTACGGTGGGCTAGTGGGTTGCACCTCTGGGTGCCTCTCTGACCCACTAAGAAGACAGTTTGTGACGTATGGGTAAGGAGTCAAGGATTAGGGTTAGGGTTAGGGGGCTAGGGCAGGTTTTAGGGGGCTTTTTGGCACATCCCAGAAGTCTCCATGGCCAAGTGGCCATGCGATTGGTGGGATGGCTCCAAAAATTTGCATGGTCGTCCACTCCCACATGGCTGGCCACTCGGCCAGCCCATCATTGCGCAGGTGTAAAAAAATTAAAATAAAATCAATGGAGGACAGAGGAGGAGAGGAGAGACATTTTGTTGCAAGAAAAAACCCACTGCTACTGTGAAAAATCTGGCAGTTTATAAATTTTCGCGTGTTTCTGTTGTGCTTGTGTGTTTTTGGACCACGATTTCAAAAACAATATTGTGTTCGCCGCCCCATTTTGGATCCCCCGCCCGCACCGCATGGCATGGCGAGTCCGACTGCCCAGGACGGGGGGGAGGCGGGACCCCCCCTCCAGAAACCACCCCTCCGGTAGGTGCCCTGCGCCCTTAGTCAAGCAGGCATTTTTCCGCCGTTTTTTTTGTCCCGGAAATGGGTGGGGGGAGAGTTTAAAAGTTTTTTCCTGTGCCGTCCGTGCCGCTTGCTTGCGCTTTAATTGCGGCGGCCGGCGGCGAGACTGGGCTTTTTGCTGGCTGCGAGCCTGCGGCGAGTCCCACCAGAGCAGCCCAGGACAGGGGATGGGGGGGGAAGGCCGGGGACCTCCAGAAACAACCCCTCTGCTAGGTGCTCTGAGGCACGGCAGGCATTTTTCCGCCTGCTTTTTGGCCGGGAACCGGGTTTTTTTTAACTTTTAAAAACTTTTTTTCTGTGCTGCGTGGCATCGCGCGATCGCGCAATGCAAGGAACGAGCACGACAAATCAGACCAAAATTGTTTGTTCGTCAGTTCGAGCTCGAAGTCTGGCGGAGTAATTCCCGTTACCGTTTCCGTAGAGTAACGGAACCGAGTAACGGAAACGGAAACAGGAATACCGCTAAGTCGTGCCCATCTCTAGTGGTGACTTATTCTTGGTTTAAGAGTGCCTTGGTTTAAAAGAGTTTCTCAAAACAAGGAAACATTTCTTCTAAATGTTGCCTTGATTAACCAGCAATGACTTGCAATACAAGCACTGGAGCAGGTCACATGATCACAAGGAAACCAATGGTGGCTCTCTCCCCCTCCCCCTGCTGGATTGCAGGTGATTGTCTGGAACTTTCCATCTCAGACAGCCTCCAAAGCAAAAGGAGAGAGAGGAATGGAGGTCTCTCTTGCACCAGCCACCAACATTTTCAAAGGTTTTATATTTAATTTGTTTTCAACATCCTTTTTATTTTTCAAACCACTGCTAGTTGTGGACAGCTAGTCAAGTGTGTAAAAGGCTACAAATTGCATTTTATTATTGTCACATTAAAAACACAGAGTAAAATCCAGTTGTTAGTCCCAAGCAGAGCAGATTCGAAAGCTAGGCACCTAAACCATGGTATGGAGGACCTGGACTTCTAGCCAGTCTTTTGTGAGTTTTGGCATTTTGTGTTGACAATACAGTATGTAGTCTACGGTTGGGGGCCCCAAATGAATAATCTGAGTTTCCATTATTTCTTATGGGGAAATTTGCTTCTGTTTTAGATTTACAAGCATGTTTCCAGAATGAATTATGCTTGTAAATCAAGGTATTACTGTATCTGGAATATTTTGGAACATACAAAATAACTTTACAGATAAGATGGCCAAAGAGTCTTCATTTTGATTTTCTCATATTTCTCTGAATCCCACATGCATTTCCTTTCATACCAAGTTATGAGGCTGGGGATATGGCATGGAAATAGGTGCACTATTATTTTTGGACTTAATTCCCACCATGTGCTTTTTATTTATGGTTTTTATCTAATTCACACTGTTCCTTGTAAGGCACGTTTGCACAGATTTCTCCTCAGGCATGCATGCATGTGTGTATATTCTCAACATTCCACACACTTTCGTTGTTTTTTAAATATATATATAGTTTTGAGTGACAGGCCCTGCTACTGTGAGTCTTCTTAAAGCAAAGTTATGTTTTTTTCTGATGAAAACTCTGCAGAGGTGTCAAAAATGATACCCATGTAGAGCCTGTCATCCCTAATCAAATTCTTTTCCATTCCGGACAATCTCAGTGACTGATGCAACAAAGTGAAAGTGGGATAAGAAATGGGTTACTCTCCCCCCATTTGTCTTCCTCACATTACATCAAGAATTTGATGAGCCTGGAACGCAATGGTTACAGTGCTGGCTTCATATGATTTAGGTGAACTTGGCATCTACTCCTTATTGAACCACAAAACAGAAGGCCGATTGATTCTCGGAGGATCTTATTTGACTGCCAGGGCCCACAACACTGAGATAAAATGTCAACCAATGAATGAATGCCATCATTTTCCATCTGTGGGATTCTTTCCCCAAACTAGTATATCTAGCATGTTCATTAATGGCATTAGGACTCCAGGCTTGAAACTCCCTCTTCAGAGGAACCACATGGATGGGAGTTTTGGATTTTCTGGACTACAAACATCATGATTCTCAATTTTGAGAGTTCTGTTTGTCTCACAGACACTGAAGTGTGGCTCAACTTGGAGACAAGGCCTAGCTTCCACCCAAGCTTCCTCCTCTTGCCCCTGAGCTAGCTTTCTTTCTCAGCTTTGGCAGAACCAGGCCTAGCACAGTCTCAAAACCTTCTAAATCAGCCCTTTATTTATTTATTTAGAATATTTGTACTCCACTGTTCCACAGAGCTAGCTTCTAGAAAACCACCAGATCCAAGTTCCCATTAAAGGTCTGATGCGACAGAGTTCGATTAAAGTTGTTTTTTTTAATGGCCAAGAAAGGAACCACAAACCCTGCCTTTGAGAGGCAAAAGACAAGAGTCTGCTGCCCATTAGTGAGAGTCAGGACACTTTGTAAGCTTTGTACACAAAGGCAGGAGGGGGAACACAATGGGGTGATATGTACACAAAGGATGGGGAACAGTACATTCAGTCCTACAGCTGAATGATGTCTTCAAGGGGATGTCTGGGTCTGAGTTAGGAAAACATTTAGAGATGCAAATCAGAGATCGAGCTGGAGTTTATAGTTTGTCCAGATCTTGCTTTCTGTTATCAGTCAGTGGATCGGATGAGGAAGGGAAGGGATTAACAGGGCAAAGCCCAGGTGTGTGTGCATAAAAGAGTTCCCTGAGTGTCTAGTTTTTCTCTCCAGCCAAAACTGGTCTTTCCTGAAGTTTTGACTTTTCCTGCCCTGCAGGGCCAGACCCGCTTGGCTATTTGGACAGGAATGGATGCTTTACTCCTGAAACCTCTCTCTGGGGGAAGACTGGGATGGAGTTCTAGGAATATTATTTATTGTTTATTGAGCACAAAATATTGTTTTATGGTGCTTTGTGACCATGCTCTCCACGCATTCTCAAAGTGCCTCTTTCTGTGACTCCACACCACCTTTTTCCTTGGAAAAGGACCCAAGGTGGCTTACAATAACGAGGGACAAAACAGTCCAGAACATTTAAGACATATTCAAATTAAAATCATGGAATTAGAAGGGCATCTTAGAACATTCAAAGGTAACATTAAAGCTACAAAGAGCATGCCAAAAGAAAGAATTCCATTATGAGGGGTGGAAAGTAAACACGGAAACACTGGTGTTCTTTTGAAATCAGTCAATGCAATCATATATGGTAATCCATATAAAAGTCACATAGTAGGTAGTCTTTCATTCGGGGGAAAGCTTGCCTGAAGAGGAAAGTCTTTGCCTACTTTCAGAAAGACAGCAGAGATGGGGCAGTTCTGGCATCCAGCAGGGTAAAGGTAAAGGTTCCCCCCGCACCTGCACGCTAGTCGTATCCAACTCCAGGGGTGGTGCTCATATCCGTATTCAAGCCGAAGAGCCAGTGTTGTGCAAGTCCATGACCATGTGGCTGGCATGGCTGCAAGGAAAACACTGTTTTACCTTCCCGCTTTTTATGGCGGTGCCTATTTATCGACTTGCATTTACATGCTTTCAAGCTGCTGGGTTGGCAGGAGCTCAGGTTATCAGTGGGAGCTCGCTCTGTTGTGTGGCACATGGGATTCGAACCACCGAGCTGCCGACTTTGCAGCCAACAGTTTTCGGAGCCTTAGTCCACTGAGCCACCACGCCCCTAGGGCCTTCAGCAGAAGGGAGTTCCAAAGTCTGGGAGCAGCCACAGAGAAGGCCCTTTCATGTGTTCTTACACGTTACACTGAGGTGACTGTAAGGTAGCGTGAACTCTCGGAAGCTTAACAAACCCAGCATCTTCCTGCAGACACCTAGATTCACTTCACTTGAAATATGTTGTGCTTTGCATGTCTTCATGGTGAAATCATCTGCGCCAGGTGAAGGGGAAACAGATGAAAAGATTAAACAACCCTCTTTATGCTGTCTGACACCGACTGGTTGGCAAGGTGCCAAAAAAGAGAACAGGAAGATCAGAGCAGACTTTGAACGTTTGTACAACCATGAGCAAAATTAGGATAAGAACCCATGGATCCACACCTTGAATGCTAAGATCACCTAGCTGGGATTCAAATAAGACCTTGGATGTTTATAGGTGCCTCAGCTCCAAAGAATCTCTGAAGGATTAATTTCTTGCCATTGAGTGGTATTTCGAGATATTACTTTGAGTGTGTCGGACACTAAGAAGTGAACAGATTCAGCTAATTTCACCCCGATGGTAGACCATGAGAGTCTAAGACTTGAGAAGCCTGGGGTTTCAACATCTCTTCAAGCCCTGAAACTCACTGAGTGAACTGGGGATGATGGATGGTCCCTCTCTCAATCTGGTCTACCATCAGATTGATGTGACGCTGGGGTGGGGGTGGAGGAATGATGCATGCCAACCTTATGTTGGATTCAAGGAAGGGTAAAAATGTGACTTAGAGGGTATTTTAAATGCAATTTTTTTAAAAAAGAGAGGGAAATCCTGTAAAAAAACAGTTATCCGATTCAGTGGAGGTGGTTGGCTCCAGTGTCAATAGGGCCATGAATCTGCTCCAGGTTTTCCCCTAGATCAGGGGTCCTCAAAGTTTTCAAACAGCGGGCCGGTTCACCACGCCCTAGACACCACTGGGGGCCGAACCACAGTGGGTGGGGGGAGCAGGGGACCTTGCCGTAGCCCTCCCATTTTGAATGCCCCACTAGCCAGCATGCTGCTCATCTAGGCAGTAGTTGGGGGGAGTGAGAGAAGTGACATAGCCCACTACTTTGAACTGCCTCAGCAATAGAAGCAGCTGCGGAGGCTTGCTTGCTCGCAAAGTAGGGGGTAGGTGGGGGGTTGCAATTGGTCCCAGGGGCCGGATTCAGGACCTTGGGGGCCGCATCCGGCCCTGAGGCCTTAGGTTGAGGACCCCTGCCCTAGATAATGTTCAGGAGCTATTCCCTCGAAATGGTCCAGCACCTTGGAGAGCTCCTCCAACTTTCAGACAAAAACCTGGAATGGATGTATCCTATACACCCACCCGCTAAAGTCCGAGCCACCAGCCTTGGCTTCCTATGTGCATTTATTCAGGAGCAAGTTTTGGTGCAATCAGCGGGGCTCGCTCCTGTGGAGATAAGTATAAAAAAGGAAGTGTTATTAACCATCAGCTTGCTCCTCCCTGATCCCACTTCAGTTGCTTTCTGCTGTTTGCTTTGTGTAGCTGTCGTTTTTATAATTGCAGACGGAGCTGTTCTCACTGGAATGCAGGCCTTGCTGACACGTTCCAGCTCTCTCTGATCTGTCATTCAGCACGAACACTTTGCTTTTAGCTGCCTATGCAAATATTTTCTCAAAATCCCAAATATTCAAAATGTCAGAAATGTACGAGGGCCTTTTGTTCCAGCACCCTGTTTTATGGGATTAACAACAACAGTGTTGTTGACATGTTATTTGTACAAGGCGAAGGGGAGGGGCAGCAGGGAGAGAAAAAAAGACGGGGGGATTGCAGTAATAATGGAACGAATCTGCAGTATGTCAGCCATAAACACAACCAAAAGCCCTTTAAAGGTCTAGATGTAGATAGTCAAACCCCACCATGGACAGAGAAAGATAACCGTGTTTCATTATGGGGATAGTGTACATCTTGAGTTGCCTCCTGCGCAGGTGGGTGGGAAGAGGTGAAATTAATTCCGAGGTGCAGGCACATTTGGAAACAAAATGTACTTTTGTATCACAAAATCAGAGCACCATGAATATTTAACTGGGGGAAAGAGGGAAGAAGAATTTTTTGTCACTTGGTAAAAAAAAAAGGCTTTAAAAATCATCTCTCATTTCCCTCCCTCCCTCCCTCCTTCCTTCCTTCAACCCATCACCAGCTCCTTCCTTCCTTTCTTCCATCCATACACCTATCACTAGCTCCTGCTTTCATTTTATCAACAGAGCCTTCCTTCCTTTCTTTCTTCCATACACCACAGCTCCTTCCTTCTGTCCACCCACCACTAGCTCCTTCCTTCCTTCCTTCCTTCCTTCCTTCCTTCCTTCCTTCCTTCCTTCCTTCCTTCCTTCCTTCCTCTGTCTCACAGGAACCTGGCTCATGGCCCTACCTAGTCCTGCTAGGTTGATGTCCAACAAACCACCATTCATCAGGTGATGCAGAAATATATATTTCCTACATACAGCTGCCTGGAGAGGATGACAGTCAACCCTGGAATCCTTCACATGTGATATGGGGACCACATCACTGAACTAAAATAGGATGCTGACTGTTTTGGGATATGTTTGGCAGCACAGGAGGGGATAACATTTGAATCAAATTGGAAGAGATGAAACTGCCTTTTGAAACTGCCCTTGTGCTATCTGTCCTATCATCAATAGTCACCCAGGGGTTAAGACAGGGCCCTTTTGTGGCTGTTGCCCTAGCCGGTGATCAATAGTGTATCCCAATGGTTTTCCATTTGTGTCCTAACCAAGCCCAATCTTGCTAAGTTTCCAAAAAACAAAAACAAAACAAACAAACAAAAAGAAATAAGACTGGATGTGTTCAAGGTGACAATGGTAGAAGTCATTGATAAGAGAATTCAGAACTTAAATTTGTTTACATCTAGGGGAATTTGAGCAAGATCCATCTGACCCCATCTAAGACAAATCCAATATGTTAAGTGTGTGACACACTATCTAGTGCTTCTCATCTTGGTGAAAGAAGAACTAGCTGCTCTCCTCCCTTACATGTGAGATAGATATTCGTGGGGGGGGGGGATGATGACCCTGTGCTTTCCCTCAACAAACAGTTCTGAATTAGAGTGAGCACACAGTTGAGGATTTTTTTCTCATTCTTCCTTATCTTGAATCTGCCAAGACCATTTCTCCTTCCCTTCCTTGATATCCAGATAGGAATATGTAAATTCCCAGGAGGGAATTTGATTTTCAAAGCTATGTCCTTTGCTGTGCAAGCCAAAGCTACTCAGGGGAAACTTGATGTTCAGACATTTGCTTAAGAAATCATACCAAGAGTCAACTTGTGATCAGTTGACTTAGTATCTTTGATAGGATGGGTGAATATTCCTTGCTCACAGTTACACTGTTTTTGGGGTTTAGGCATCTAGAGACTGCATAAGCAAAGTCTGCCTAAGAAACTGATTCTTGGACATCACTCCTTTCCCAGGGTTGTCAGGATAAATGGGATCACTATCTCTTTCAGGACTTGTCTTTGCTGCAACCATTGTTGATCATGACCCTCCTTTGGAAGACGGGCGGTATAAAAATATAATAATAAATAAGTAGCACCTTTGTGTAATTGAGTTGCTGTCATTTTTCTGTCCTGTGTAGCTTCCTGCTAAAAAAGAACAGGGACAAAGCTTCAATTGAACATCAGGAGCAGCACCAGAAATGCACGGGAGAGGTGGAGACAAGTGAGATGAGAGCTTCAGCCCATGGAGAGCAAAACACAAGGCCTGCCAGTCTTCTGAGCTGCTGCATATGGAGAGGGGTATTATGTGGGCGGATGTGGTATCTTTTCTCGTAGTTAATTAACCTCTTTCACCTTGGTGCTGTTTGCAGGCGCATGCAGTCCTTGGTCCTATGTCAAGGGCACAATTAGCATGAGCAGAACAAGCCTCACAAGTATCAATGTGCTTTCAAGGCAGGAATGAACAGGAGCCAGGAGGAGAGTAAAGACAATGCAACACTCCCAGAACTGGACTGGCAGAGCCATGGAGCTCACCAAAAACAAGCAAGAGTCAACACACCCTCTGTTTTTCATTCTGCATTCAAATGCTGAACATCCCATGAGTCAAAGAAGCATCTTGCTCAATGGAGGCTGTTTCTCATGGGGAATGGTGCCCAGATTTTAGTTAGCAGTTTAGGAGAGCTGTCCAAGGTGCTGAATGTTAGTTATTGGGTGTGGTGTTCTGATCAAAACCTAGGGCAGCTTTGCTGCCCCACCAGCATCCACTGATCTAGCACCCCAAGGAACTGGACAGCTCATCAAAACTGACAAATGTCTGAGATAATTTAGGTCACTTGCCAATGTTTTTTTGTTTTCTGTAGACCCCCTGCCTGCCTAATATTGAATTTTCATAAACTTATTAACTTCAAATGTGTTTTTGACAGCTGACACAATGCTACTCATTTTGATAGGGCTTTTGTAGCATGGACAATTGTAAAAAAAGAAAAACATGCACAATTTTTATTCATGCCTTTATTCAAAAGACACAAAATGCAAGCAAATATTTAGGTTTGGAATGAAACAAATAAGAACCTAGTAAAATTCTTACATAAAATTAATACACAAATAATGCTGTTAATGGGAGGGATGAGCCTGATGTTCTGATAGCAATTGTTCAATGTTTGGCTTCAAATTAGTCTTAAATCTCCGTGTTCAGTAATTTGCAATCAATTTCTTTTCTTCTTCTTTTTTGTAAGAAGATTGGCAACCACACTAAACCCCCTTTGCACAAGATATGAAGATGGGAAAGCTATCAAAAACTTTATTATTTATTTATTTGATGCATTTATATACCGCAACCTTTTCCCACAAGGAGCTCAGGGCAGTTTCCATAAAAGCAATTAAAACCACAGACGACAACAAGAGCAATAAAAAAGAAGAGGCATTGGCAAGAGTAAAATCAAGGAGGGCAACCCTCAGCGGTGGGCAGCAGAGCAAAAAAAAAATTAAACAGAAATGAGGTCACCATGTGCCTCCGTGAAAAGCAGGGTTTTAAATCCCTTTCTGAAGGCAGGCAGGGACTCTATGAGGCGCAGCTCACTCGGGAGTTGGTTCCAAAGAGAAGGGCCAACAACAGAGAAGGCGCAGCTACGGGTTACTGATTTCCGCGCCTCTCTTGCGATAGTCCATAATGCAGGATAAGCAACAGGTATATCTTTATGAAATCAGAACTGTTGATACCCCTTTATGAACTGCACCTTAAGTTCTTCATTAGTGCTTATTCCAATCAGTTCTTCTTGTACTGTGACATCCGATTCTTCAATGTCACCATATGGCTTGATAATCCACTGTGGTATTTCCATAGTCAAAACTTCCTCAAACCTGGTTTTAAAGTCTGTGTGTGGGACACTTAAATGTTGAACCAAAACATCATCATCCTGGACATTTGTCAATGACAAGTTGGGGAACTGGGAAAATTCATGCAATCCAATATTTTGCTTCATTAGATTAATTTTGTGTTTTTATTAAATTCAGACTGTCACCTTGTAGCTGCAAGTTAACCTCATTAAATTTAGTAAATAAATATGTCAAATAAGCAATGTCTGGTTTCTATTTGATTCAATTTTCTTTCAAAATGGGATCTCAATAAAGCCAGCTCAAAAAGTGAAAAAAATCTTGTCAAACATAACCTTTCAAGAGCCAGCGTACTTCAGTATGAAGGAATAATCGATGAAAGTCCTCATCATTTTCTTCACACAACTGTGTAAATAACCTAGAATTCAGTGCATTGATACAAATCTTGTTTACTGCATTTATGACAGATTGAAGAGATTGATGCAATCTGGCACTCAGATTTTTAGCTACTAAATGTCAATGAATGACGCAGTGAATTGCAAACACCCTGGGTATGTTTTGTTTTAAATGGCTTATAAAACCACAATACCGCCCAAACATGGCTGTGCTCCATCTGCTGCTTCTGATATTATATTTGATAAAGGGATTGCTTTTTCCATGAAATATCTGGAAGTCTAGTCATGTCAACTGGACTTCTTTTTCTTGAGAGACACAAATGGTTCATTACTCATCCAAAGCTGTTTGGATAAGCAGCAAAATGTTTCTATCTCTCAAGAAAAAGAAGTCGAGTTGACATTACTCAACTTCCAGATGAACTCACCTGGATGACTGAGAATCTTCACAGACATATTTCCATGAAATAATTTTTCAAAACATTGAATATTGATTCGCCTTTAGTGTCTGTTGTCAAAGTTCTTGTAAAGAGCAGTTCTTCATGGATTTATTGGTCCATAAAAATGAACATATGCCAATAATAGTGCCTCATTACCAGGTAAAGTTGACTCATCAAGTTGAATAGAGAAATGGTTTGTTTTCAGATAATTACACAAGAAGCTTTCAATATCACAACTCATTTCATCAATACGTCTTTGAACTGTGTTGTTGTTCAAAGGAATTATTTTGAGTATATCATATGCAGGATTGTGTAGAACAGTCTTTAAAACCTCTACAATGACTACAAATAAAATCAGCTCTTCCACAATAGTATGAGGTTTTACTGATTTTGCTATGAGTCATGAGATATTGTAAGTCACCCGCAAACCATCATAGTCTCTTTTTGATGTTGAAGCAAACATACTGTCCACTGTGGTTCTCTTCTGAAGTTTTTCTTTCAGTGTTTTGAAGTATGTCAAATCTTTATCTGTTTTATCAGGGTGACACCTTCTCAGATGATCCTCCAGCTTGGATGGTTTCATAGCATCATTGTTTAAAACTCTGTTGCACAAAAGGCACACGGGCAGACATTTGTCTGACAGGGATGGAAGGAAGCCTTACTTCAAATTATCAACGCTATACTGCATACATTTCTTTTTAGTCTCATCCATGTTGAGTAGAAGTTATCTGTTCACAAAAATAAAGCTATTATACTAGCAATTCAAAATTGATTCCTGCCCATACAGCATACAAATACTTTTAGAAACATTTTAAAATCCTTTTTGGTAACATTGGAAATACTTTTAAAATATTTCTAAAAGTGTTGAAATGTCTGCAAAAATAGCTTAAATAAATATTTCTGAAAACATTTTGAAATATTGTGTTCTGTTTGGGTAGAGTAAATCCTTATTGAAATCTTTAGTTAGGAAGCTATAGAGAGAAATCAGGATAAAGAAAATGGGTGCAGACTGAGATGACTGCGATGCCATGTACCAATGAATCTTTTCTATAAAGATTTACGTACATAATACTGATTCCTAAAACAGTGAAGGGAACACCATTAGGGAAAACATGTGTACAGTAGTACCTTGGTTAAAGAGCATAATCCATTCCAGAAGCATGCTTGAAACCAAAACACTTGATATCAAAGCAAATTTTCCCATAGGAAATAAAGGAAACTCAGATGATTCGTTCTACAGCCCAAAAATATTTGATTACAAAACTGTAATATAGTAGTACCTCGTATAACGGAAAATCCGTACAACAGAAAAAAATCTTGAGATAGGGAATCCTTCAATAACAGTAAGAGTCTGCTCCGACTCCCGTGTCCTGGCAGGCACCTCACCTTCTCTTCCTCAATCTTAACCAGCCCTCTAGGCAAAAACTGCCACAGAGCCGCCTCCACCTCCGCCTCCTCTCTCTCCTCTCTCTCCTTTCCTCCCTCCCGTCCCCCTCCCTCCCCCTCCCCCCCACATACAGCCGCTTTCTTTTCCTTCCTCCTTAAACTGCCCAGCCCTAGCCCGACAGCGCGAGCAAACGAGACGCAACGAGAAGCGGCAAATGAAAGGGCGAAAGAGGAAGAAGGGGAGGGAAGCGTGCACCGGCAGGCACCATGCGCGTGCACATGCATAGGCACGGAAGAGGAGGACGGGCAGTCTTCCTCCCAAAAACAACAGCAGCAGCAGTGGTCTGGGGGCTGCTGGGGGCCATCCAGGGTGAACGTCGCTGGGAACCCGAGGCATTTTCCTCATAAGGATTCGGCAGGCGGCATCAAAGAAGGGAGCTTGGCAAACCAGGTTAAAAAGCCCTCACGCTCCCGGCCTCCCTTCAGCCCTGCCACGAACGCCTTGCCTAACACTTTTGGAAGAATAAACGGGAGCTGGCTTGGAAGAGATAAATCGGGGAGCTTGCTTCGCCTCGCTTGCCCACTTCCCTAACCTTGCAGCAGCAGCAGTGGTGCCAAGTTACTGACTCCTTTCCTCCCCCCCTCCCAAGCATCACAGCCAGGGCAACCTCATTAGCCTTGGCTATGCATTGGAACAGATTAATTCTGTTTTCAATGCATTCCTATGGGAAATTGCAATTTGTACAACGGAAAATTTGTATAACATAATTTCATTTGGAAGGAATTAATTATGTTGTACAAGGTACCACTGTATAATACAAGGTACTAAATAAAATACAAAATACAGTACAGTACAAAATACAAAATACAGTACAGTACAAAGAACAATAACCTGCATTTGAAAACCTTTGTGGCAGGTGTAGAGGAGGGGGGAAGCCTCCATGGAGGGGTCTGTTTTAAAAATGGGACAATGGGAGGAGACCCAACTAGACCAGAGTTGGGGAGAAATACCTCCATAGAGGGGGCTGTTTTAAACATGGAGGAATGTGGGGAATCCCAGCTAGAACAGAGGAGGGGGAAGCCTCCGTGGAGGAGGTTGTTTTAAAAATGGGGCAATGGGGTAGGTGTGTCCTGGTTGCAGTGGTAGTGGGAGGGATGGTGTGGGGAGGCTCCATGGAGATGGCCTTTTTGGGGAAAGGGGTTGATTGGGGTGGCAACTGTTTGTACCTTTACTGAGCCTGTCACCCTTTCTTCAACTCTGCTGCTGCTGCCTGAAACAGAAACAGAAACTGAAATAATCACCCACTTCCAGCAGGAGGGGGAGAGGGAGAAATGCCATTGGCTTAGAGCACTCTTGATTATGTGACACACATGAGAGTGCTTGTATATCAAGACACTGCTCATTAAATAAGGCAAAATGTTCAGAAATTTTTGCTCGTTAATCAAAATGCTCATAAACCCAGTTACTTTTTAACCAAGGTATGGCTATAATTATAGTTGATTTGAATTTCAAATGACCATGATTCAGGTACAAATTTATGGCAGCAAACAGTCCAACTTGAAAATGCCTCAATAAGTCAGGCTGGTTTGTTTACAACCTCATGCTGGCCTATATTGGAAGGCTCCGACAATTGATTGGCCCAACCCTCATATTGCCCTTTCGTCGACCGTCTCGAGGAGGCCGCAAACAGTCTCTGGGCTTCTGGTGGCCTCCATTTGAACCTTACGACGAACTGCAGGCCGTGTTGCGTTTAAGAAAGCTTAAGACTGCTTTAGAGCTAACATGAAAGATAAAAAAAAAAATTTCTTCTCTTGCCGCTTATATCAATGTTTGATGCATTGGATTGCTCTGTCTTGCCACTTTTTGTCTTAATTTTATGTGACCCTGATTCTCACTTGAAGTAGAGCTATAATCGAAAAATAAAAAAAAATAAGACATGGAATCAAGTCGAAATATGTGATACCACCACAAATGACTTTAAGTGACACACCAAAAGTTTAAAAATTTCCAAAAATTGCTGCAAAAACTTTCAAAAATGGTGCCAAAACAATTTGTGTTAGGTGTAAGACATTTACAGAATACCTAAATGTTAATGATGATCTGCCTGAATGGTGTCCACTCACGTGGACCCCCATTTACATTTTGTGGACCCCCATTTTTTCTCACTGTCATAGACCCCCTGCAAGTCAAAATAGATCCTTGGGGTGTTGGCATAGCAAGGCCTACATCCAAACATATGGCAAAAGCAAACCTCGGTATGACTCAGCAGTTTGTATGTCTCTTTAAGACATTACCACTTAAGTAATGGTTCTAGCCTCAAACACACACACTCCTCGGCCACGCCCTGACCTGCTTGATGTTGGTGTTGTTCCAGAGGCACAGAAAGAGTTGGAGAATTACTTCTGACTTATTGCTATGTAAGGTTGTATTTTATCCTTTTGTATTTATAACAAGCAAGGCAGTGTATATATGTGTGTATAGCTCCTTATCCCCTTTTTATGAGCTTTATCACAACTGCTGTAGCCCTAATTTTTCTATTTTGTATATTTTTCTGTACAGATATTTAATGAGTGTTTTATTATTTTCATAGGTCATCCCATTTACCTTTTCCCCTTAGAATATATAAAGTATATTTTTCATATACCTGTTGTGTCTACGACTCCTCCTTTAATCGGACTGCAGCACATAATACCCAAATAATACACCAATCTCCCAACAATCCATCAATATATCTCAACATGGGGGTCTATATAGACCACTTTGGGAACCACTGAATTAGGTAGACTCTCCGTCGCTTCAGTTGGATTGAAAGGTGACCCGCGGTCCTCTCTTTTGGAAGACTTGAGACAGATGAGAATCTCCTGAATGCTTGCTTTCCTTGCAGAGTTGGACCCATGACAGAAGAACTTTTTTGAAGGATCCCAACAATAGGCATGGGGTTTTCAGATCCTTTGGACTACAGTTCCCATAATTCTCCATTCCAGCAATCTCATTCAAAAATCCACACCTATAGACAGCTAAATGTGCATCCCTGAGAGAAAAGGCCTAACTCAGAAGGCTCACTGGCCTAAAAGAGGCTTAGCTTCATCCTAATTTGCTGATGAGAAGGGAAGCTCCTGCTAATGTAACACGAATCATTCCTGTTCTCCCTTATATTTTTAATTTGAAAACATTCAATTGCCCTCTAGTGGTATAAAATAAATTAAAACATTTGAGAGCTGTAGGATAGTGGTTCCCCTGATGCTCTTGGACTACAACTCCCAGAAGCCTTCACTGCAGGCTGTTCTGGCCAGGATTTCTGGGAGCTATAGTAGAAGAACACATGGGGAACGAAAAGAAGGGACCACTGGTGTATGGGAACCAACCTGGTGGTCCTAAGTGCCATTGAAACATAGCAGGATGGGTCTCCCACACCCCTGAATGCCATAAAGGTATCTATGAACCCTACTTTATGTTTTTAAAGTAACTGGAGATGCTGGAGGACCAGTGTAGACCTTTGGGTTCCCCGAGGATACCCGCTGGCCAAGAAACACATATTCTCCACAGAATTCTAATCCTCAGGGGGAAGACCAACGCAGCTGTTGTGTCTTCTCCCCCCCCCCCCCACAGGCCATGTGTGCTTGTGTGAGTGGGTGGGTGTGGAGTGTTGAAAAGAGCAACTAAGGGACTTTTTACACGACCCCTAAACTCCGCCGCAAATGGCTCCCAGCTCCGGAGCTTAAAATTGTTTACCCACCAGCTCCGGAGTTTACTGAAAATTAAGTGCGACCACGCCCACCTAAGCGGGTCCCAGCGCACTTTTCATGTACCTGCTCTCCAAGTGTGAAAAATCTTGATGCGGATGTGCTGGGCTCTCCTCGCTTCTTTTTGTTGTTGTTTTTTGCCTCCCGCCCCTTTAAGAGAACCAGGAAGTGACGAGGCTCCCGGCAGCTTCCACTGGCACCAGGAGGTAAGCCTTTATTCTTTTGTCCCTTTTTTTCTCCCTCCCCTCACGCAGCCAGCAGCCAGGAAGTGCGGAGGGGTGGGGACGCACGAAGAGCGACAAACCCCTAAGATCTCTGGTCCGAATTTAAGTGACCAGCGGATCTTAGGGGTCGTGTAAAAGTGCCCTAACTGTTCCAGAAGGAAGGAGGGGTAAGGGGGAAAAGAAATAATTATGATTGTTCTCAGCCTTTACAGAAAAAAGTGTGTACCCTTGGCTCTGTGTGTGTGTGTGTGTGTGTGTGTGTGTGTGTGTGTGTGTGTGTGTGTGTGTGTGTGTGTGTGTGTAAAATGGTCCACTGCCAGGTGGTGTGTATGTGCGTATGTGTGCATGTGTGTATACGCATGAGAGGGAGGAAAAGCATGAGTGTACTTTTTTGTTCAATAGCCATTCTCTATTTAACAACACAAACTGAAATGTTTTTTTCAATGGTAGCTTACTAGCTTCCCACAGAGCACATCAATTACTCTGGTGATCTGAAGCATCAATTAACGATGCCAGTCTATTAGCCAGCCATCTTTAAGAACAGCATGGCTGGCTCGCTGTGCAAAAAAATGGCCCCTTACCCTTCCATGCTCTACCCAGAGGCGAAGAAAATTAGGGACCGGGAAGAGAGAGGAACTCACCCAACCTTGACCGCTTTCTTTATTTTTCCTGGCAGTGCCACCATTTCACACGCGCACACGGGCAGTTGTTCTCAGAAGCTGGTTGGCCCAACTGGTGAATGCTTGGCACAAAACAACCGCGGAGAATATCAGGCAGAAATTCTGCAAGAAGGGGTGTTGTTTGAGAGAGGATGAAAGTTTTTTAAGACAGAGGAGAGAAAATTGTTTAAATCAGTGAAGTATTCTTACCCCTAACAGCATCTGCCTCTAACTCCACTAGATTCTAGAAATGTATTTTTCAAAATATGAGGGAGAGGGGACAGAGAGAGAGTCTGTGTATGTGGACCTAGAATCATAGAAACATAGAATAATGGAGTTGAAAGGGGTCTAGAAGGCCACCAGATCCAACCCCCTGCTCAAGGCCAGAATCCAAGTCAATGCAGATCTGGCAGATGGTTATCCAAGTTTCTCTTGAAGGCCTCCAGTGTTGAAGCATGCATCACCTCCCGAGGTCATGGTTTCCATTGCTGTACTGCTCTAACAGTTAAGAAGTTTTTCTTGCTATTCAAAATATGGCTTCCTGGAGATTGAGTCCATTACTGCATGCTCTGCATTCTTTTGGTGTCCTTCAGAAAATACTGAAAAATGAAATTGCTTGGGGTTTTGCTGCAGATGACCCACACAAGCCCAGGTGGTGTTCCAAAGCCTCTGACACACAAGCGGCCATTCTCTGACCTTGGTCTGCACCCGCACAGAGCTGAGCTCCAATGAGGAACCAGGCTGTGATGCCATCTTTGCTTCTCCCTGGTGCTGGCCGGTCAGGAGCTGAGCTACCTCCCTGTCTGATTGCCAGCACCACAAGAAGCAAAGATGACATCACAACCAGCTTCCTCATTGGAGTTTAACCCCGTGTGAGCCCAGACCAAGGTAGGAGATTGGCTGCTTGTGGGTTGGAGTCTTTTGAACACCACCTGGGCTGAACACCACCAGTGCCACCATTTCTGAAACGAATTGCCCATCCCTTCTGAACACTTTAAAGGAGATGTCCATGGTGCTAAACTGGTTTTGGGGGATAAGATTGGATACCTTGTATGACTCTTGCAAGTTGTGGGGAGAAAACCCAGAGCAAATTCACAGCCTTCAGAAACACTAGCCTCCACTGCCCCCCAGTGCTTGATAATATAACTCCCACCATCCCTGACTTAGTGCCTGTTTCTGGATGATGGGCTTTGTGGCTGCAGGTAGCTGAAGGTCACCAGACTGGGGAAGCTAGCTTTCAAACACACACACACACACACACACACACACACACACACACACACACAGATGCACATACCATGTCTTTTAAACGCTTGTATTTTAGAGCAAATGCTGCGCCCATTCCAGCTGCAGGCAGTAAATCATCTGGCCCCTTCTCTGGGACATGTGCTGAAGAAGGAGAGCTGGTGATGAATGGGACTGTCCAATTTACCCTGCGAGTGGAACAGCTGTGAGAATCTCCCAGCACTACGAGGCTCCCTTGCAAGCGCTGCTCTTTCTTGCTCTTTCTCCGCTAGTGCTGGTTGACAGTGATGAATCGTCTACGCTTGCACACAACTACCCAGGACTGTGAACGGCTTCCAGCGTTTGGCATGATTTGGATGAAATCCCATTCCCTCTGGCAAAGTCTGGAGCGCCTGTAAAAGATCAGGTCTGGCAAACCTGTTGGAAGTCCTATAGGGCATATCTGTAATAAAATTGTATCCATTTGATCCCACTTAAACTGTCAAGCCTGCCTTGTATTGGAATCCCAAGATTTGTAGTAGGAGCAGCCCTTATAATTTTCTGCTCTAGTTCTTTGGATAGCGCTAGAAGAAGAGAATTCTAATAAATAGTTGTGCCTACAGCTAGGACATCCAAAGTTTATAATGGGCTGAGATGCCTTATAGGATAATTGGGTTGGAAGGGACCTATAAGGACATCAAGTCCAACTCCTTTCAGTCAACGAGCCTCACTACAGACCTAGATCCCAAAGGGATGGGGTGCACAACTACAGATTCCAAAGGTTGCCTGCCACAAATCACAGAATCACAGAATCACAAACAACAAATCACAGAATCATAGAATCACAGAGTTGGAAGAGACCTCAAGGGCCATCTAGTACAACCCCCCTGCCATGCAGGAACCCCCATCACAGGACTCCCGACAGGTGGCCATCCAGCCTCTGCTTCAAAACTTCCAACGAAGGAGACTCCACCACCCTCCTTTGTGGCAGCATCTTCCACTGCCGAAGAGCTCTAACCATCACAAAGTTCTTCCTAATGTTCAAATGGAATCTCGTTTCCTGCAGTTTGAAACCATTGCTCCGAGTCCTAGTCTCTGAAGCCATGCAAAACAAACCTGTCCCCTCTTCAATATGACATCCTTTCAGATATATAAACATAGCTATCATATCCTCTCTCAGCCTTCAGCCTTCTCACATGCCCAGCTCCCAGGGTGAACAGAAGGGGCATGAGATTATTTTCCATGATGCTCTTTTACTGCTTATTAGGAATTGGTCTTTCAGGTCAACCCTAACAAGAGAAATCCATAAAATAGAAGCTTTCCTTCATTTTTGAAATCTTTCATGGCTTTATCATTAAGACCCTCTGAGCTATGATAGATTCGGGATTACAAAAGAGAGCAAGAAAAACTACTGCAGTTGGTTGAGGTTTCCCTATTTGGAAGGCCAAAAGTTCATTGAACAATGAAAATGCGATCTGATGGGTTCGATGCCACACACAGCACTTTCTCAACACTACTGCTTCCTACTGATAATGCTGATTAGGGTGTGATGTGATGGAAACTCCCTGCTGCGTAGGCCTGAGGGTGATTTTTTTTCTTTCTCAGTCATGGTTGTTCTGCTTCCTGCTATGGGAGTAGATCTCCATTACCTTGACCTTATTTTTGAGGAGCAGTTCTGAGGTTCCTGTAAGGCTTCACTCAGTCCAGGGCCTTAGAGTCAAATGAGGAAAATCCAAATGAAAGCCTACAAAAGAACATAATAACATAATCAGAGCCCTGCTGGATCAGGCCAAGGGCCCATCTAGTCCAGCTTCTTGTATCTCAAGGAGATGCCTTTGGGAGCACATGATGACAATGAGATACCCATCTCCTGATGCCACTCCCCTGCATCTGGAACTCTGAGGTTTAAGCTTGAAGATGAACACATCCCCATCATGGCTTCTCACCTGCAATGGACAGCGAAAGATTCAGGCCCTTTTGAGTTCCCCCTAACAACATCCAATCTCACCTGATTTTGGAAGCTAAGCAGGGTCGGCCCTGGTTAGTACTTGGATGGGAGACCACCAGGGAATACCAGGTGCTGTAAGCGCCTGGAGTAGGAACTGGCAAACCACTCCAATATTCCTGCCAAGAATACTCCATGGACATGGGGTCACAAAGAGTCAGTCACAACTGTAACGACATAACACACGCACACGCACACGCACACACACACACACACACACACACACACACACACACGAGAGAGAGAGAGAGAGAGAGAGAGGAGGGGGAACCTGAAAACAAACAAGGAGCTTCCAGAAAGAACCTGAAAAGCAAGTCAATTCATTGCTTAACCCCCTTCACATCCTGAACCCTGGCTCCTTAAGTTTTCTCTCCTATTGCATCTTCTAATAACTTCCGTAGCTTCCCTCTGTTGGGATCTTTATTGCCTCCAAATCTGAAAGAGCCCTTTCTCAGCCTCGACAAGATGACTCAAGAGATGCCAGAGCTCTTGGGTGGCTCTGATGGCCAACCAGTGCAATCACGACTGTTGCCACTGGGCAAGGCAGCAAAACAACCAACATCCAAGTGTCCCTGTGGAGCAAAGCCAGAAGATCATAGCTTCGGGTCAAGGATCTCCTGTCTCAGAAACAATAAGAGAAACTCCATGACTGAGAAATTTCTGCAACATCTCTGCTCACACAGAGAGCAGGAAATGCAAAGCCATCATGCATATACCCTTCAAATGGAAACACATTTTCTCCTGATGTATGCAGGCAGGATCTCCTCTTAACTTTTCCTGAAGATGTGCACCCAAGTAATCAAGAAATTGGTACAGCCGTCTGGAATATAGGCTGAAGAGAAGGAGGGGCAGTGACTTTGAACTTCCTTTTTGTCTGGTCTTTGTTGTCGTTTTTCAGTCGACAGGCGCCTTTGAAGCCTCTTGCCTTGTCTTCTTTCCTCAGTGCATTGACAACAGAAGAAAATACACATCTGAAATGAAATTTCTTTATTTTGACATCAGGAGTAAACAAGATGTCATGGGTTTTCCACGAGATGGGAAAGAGCGGAGATGAGAAGGAGAAGAATGTGAGGGAGCAGGATGAAGAACAGGGCAGTTTGTGTTTTCGAATAGAAGCAATGACAGAAGCCTGAGCAAGGCCAGTGTCACCACAAAACGTTTAGCAAGAGGCAGATCACCAAAGTTGAGCCTATTGACTTAATCCAAACCATTTTGTCCTTTTCTTCCAGAAGAAACAGGACAAATGTGAAACCGGTGAGCTGCAGGAGCATATTTGATCCAAATTGGGATGGCTGGATTACCTACACTAAACATCGGTTGTCAAAATTTGCTTTGGTCTTCTGATTTTCTATTCCTTTTGACCCCAACTACTGCCTACACCATCTGTCCATTAATTGTCTGGTGAAGGTGCCTCCTTGTTCATCCTTCTCACCTTGGACTCATGTAGTGCACAAATACTAGGAGTCAAAACAAATTCATGGTCTCTGTGCCCACCATGTCTTGCTTCTTAGAATTCAAATATGGCTCAATATATTAAGTTGTCCTTATGAAATGATTGGGTTTCTTAGAGATTTCTCCAAGTGTGGGTCTGTCTCTGGTAATGTGCCCCAGAGGTTTCATCCCACAACAAAGATCAGCAAAACAAAAGTCTAGGTTGTTTAGAAACAGAAGATGGCAGAGGCTAACAGCCAGAAAGTGCTGATGGCTAAACAGGCTTTCCTCTGAATGGAAAATTATCCTCAGCAACCATTCCTGCCTGAAGAAGGGCTTCTCCCAGAACTGCAGCTGATACTAAATGTGAAGGGAAATGAGTTGCTTCTCCAGAAGGATATTACGGAAATGGAGAAAGGGCAACCAGGATGATTAGTGGACTGGAGCACCTTCCTTACCATCTGAGGCTGCAACAGCTGGGCCTCTTCACTCTTGAATGATGGTGCCCAAGAGGTGACCTGATTTAAGTTTATAAAATCATACACAGTGTGAACAAAGTAGATAAGAAAAAGCTGTTTTCCCTATGGCACAACACTAGAACTAGGGGGCACTCCATGCATCTTTTGGGTGCTAGATCTCAAACCGATATGAGAAAGTCCTTTTTCACCCAGAGAATCACTGGTCTCTGGAACTCCCTGCCAGAAGAAGTGGTGACAGCTGTCAGCCTGGACAGCTTTAAGAAAGGATTGGACAAGTTCATGGAGAACAAGGGTCTCAATGGCTATCATGATGGATGCCTAAGGACAACCCCCGGGTTGGAGAAATGGGCAGGATATCCCTCAGTGCAAATTTGCAGGGAATCGTAAGCAGCTGAAGATATCTGCTTGGGAATCCTCTGAAGCCAATGGGGAGCCACTGTGTGAGACAGAATGCGGGACTCGATGGGCTGTGGCCTGTTCCAGCAAGGCTGTTCTTATGTTCTTATGACATGGCTTGCCTCCTTTATTAATGCTTCTGATGCTTGGCCCAACTTTTCTTTGCTGCCAAAAGAAAATTTTGCTCCTTGATAGGTAGCAAAAATCCATACCCACAAGCAGCATACAGAGTTGAGCCAGGAGGGGTCTGTCACACAAACGTCTAAGGCAGGGGTCCTCAAAGTTTTCAAACAGTGGGCCGGTCCACCACCACCCAGACACCACTGGGGGCCGGATCACAGTCCAAAAGCAGCTGCGGAGGCTGGCTTGCTCACAAAACAGGGAGTAGGTGGGGGGGTTGCAATTGGTCCCAGGGGCCAGATTCAGGACCTTGGGGGGGGGCCGCATCCGGCCCCAGGGCCTTAGGTTGAGGACCCCTGGTCTAAGGAGACCAGCAAGAAATTGACTTCTGGGGATGCTCATATAAAGAGCAACTGAGTCCATAATGGAAAGCATCACCAACTTCTCCTGATCCACAAATGCAAAGTCTTGGGTGGAATATTGCCATGCCTCCCTTCCAAAATGGCAGGTGGCATACCCTGAAATCGCAAGGCTGAAGGCTTTCCTCAGCAGGACTGAGGTTAGATGGACAAAATAAGTTTTCCAAACCAAATGATGTTGTGTACAAGGGGAACCAAACAGAGTAGGACAGCACACAGACCCAGCCACTAGAGATGGGCACGAACCAAAAAAATGGCAATTCATTTTAGTTTGGTTCAATTTAGGGTTTGGTTCGGTACAGTTCCTTTTTAACATCTTTTTTCAAATATTCATTTCGTTGGTTGGTTTTGAATCGTTATTCGTTTTTTCCTGCATTGCGTGATTTAATCCATTTGACAGCGCATGGGCAGGAAAAAAAACATTTTTTAAAAAATTAAAAAACACAGACATTGACAGCTGTACAAACTGGACTGGCAGCATCCTCATCCTCATCATCCACATCCTCATCTTCTTCTTCAATCATCATTCATCACATCATCCTTACCAAGCGGCGGTGGTGGCCGGGCAATTCTAGCCCCTGTAGCTGGGGCTTTTTTAGGTGCTGGCTTGGGGCCAGCACCTCTCCCCCCCCCCCGCAAGCACCAACTGTGCAGCCACTGGGCCTGGATTGGCTCTTCTTTTATTTTATTTCTTTATTCTAGAGAACCAACCCGGCCACCCCTGGGGCTGGGTCGGCACTCCTTTTTATTTTATTTTATTTATATATATTTTTACTGCCAACCACGTGGCCCACGCTACAGCTGTGGCATGGGCCAGATGGCTTTTTTAAAACTTTTGCTGGCCATGGGCCAGTTTTGTGGTCTGCGGGCTGGGTCCGGTGCTCGGGGGCCAGTACCGGGCCTGTGCGCCAGATCATTTTTGGGGGGTTTTTTTTGCCGCCTGCAGGCCGGTTTCGCAGCTCAAGGGCTGGTAAAGGGGCCCACGTGCCGGGTCGGCTGCTCAAGGGCCAGTATCAGGGGCCGTGTGCCAGATCTTATATTTTATTTTATTTTATTTTATTTTATTTTATTTTATTTATTTATTTCACTGCCAGCCACGGCCAGCTACCAGCTGTAGTGCGATCGGTCAGCTTTTTTTTTCTGGTACCCCTCCTCCCTGCAGCCAGGAAAACTGGACCGTCCAGGAAGGACCAGCACCAGGTAGAAGACATCTCCGCCGCCATTAACGACATGAACTGAAACGAACCATTTTGTCTCTGAAACAGGAACATCAGAGCAAACTCTGTAGAAGGGAGTGGCATCTCTTTTGTTTGAAAGCTTCCTCTTTTGGTTTTTATTCCTCTTTTTCTTGGCTGAACAAGAAAATTAAGTGGCTTGCTTGCTCCTTTTCAGCTCCATGCACACATTCCCTTCCTTAATTCTCTCTTTCGAGAGATGGAAGATTAGATAGACCCAGGATTTATAGCTAGTGGAAGGGGGGGGGAACCACAGGCGCACACAACTCAGCTCCTATCAAGGATTCAAATGATTAAATATCCCACCTTAGAAATACTTTTAACTTCACTAACGGTATGATTTCACTTACGTGCCAAGACAAGCAACCGGGTTTAGAAAATCGACCTGAATAATAAGCGTCGGAAGAGGAAAAAGAAGATGGGTAGAAAGCAGAAAAAGAACAGAGGAGACCAGGAGAAATGATGACAGAAGAGACAAGGAAGCAAAGTAAAGAAAAGCAAAAATAAGAGTGGAAAAACCTGGAAAATAAAAGTTTCTCTGGGGATTTCACTGTTTTCTGAAGAGGCACAGACAAGAGATCGAGAGGTCGCATGCCTTGTGCTCCATGGCCAGCCTAGTCCCTGTGGCTGGACTACAAGATCTCCTGGGTCAACCATTCATTCCAGGAGTCCGCAGCCTCTTTCACAGGTCTTGGTTATGCTGGCGCAGTCCTTGAGGAAAGGCCAAGGCTGAACAGGGTCCTCTCACATTCTTCACTGCACAGAGGCTTGCGCCTTCATCTAGATCTGTCACTCCCAAGCTTGGGTCTCCACATGTCCTTGGGCAAACTCCCAGGAAGCCTCCACCCATTGGCTATGCTGGGCAGGGGTTCTGGCAGATGCAGTCCAAGATCATCTGGAGACCCAAGGTTGGGAACCAGGGGTCTAGACTGGTCTATACAGCAGCCCAATTTGCAAGAGTTGTTCCAGATTGTCCTGGTAGCTTTTGTTCTTACATTGGCTCTGGCCAGGTGTGAGGCTTTCCCTTCTGCGGTGCTGGGAGGCAGATTTAAGAACATCCCGAGGGAACAGAGACTCTGCCCTTGTGGCTCTAATGAGATAGAATCCATTGAGCATATGATGCTCAGCTGCAGTAGGCCTAAAAAGACCTGGGCAAAATACATCACACCACTCTTAAAAGATATGGCAGGCCAATCGGACTCGGACTATTGTAATAAATTGCTAATTGACCAAAGTCGGACTACTACTGAACTGGTGGCAAAATTCTGGGCGGCATGTCACAGCAACAGCATCAGATAGATAGCTGAGCTCTTAAACCTTGGTTTTATATTGTTATATTTGTTGTCTTAAAGGCTTTTTAAAAAATAACTTTTTTGTTTTATATATTGATCACTGTAATGTTTGCCAGTTTTTAAACTTTCTAGCTAATGTTTTTCATATTTTATTTTACTCTGCTCTATTCTATTTTATCTTATGTCTGGCTTGATGCCGTGATAATAAACCTTATCTTACCTTACCTTACCTTACATTGGCTGCTGCACAAAATCACCATTGGAGAAAGGGAGAGAGGAAGAATCCACTAGACCTGATAAATAATTCACCGAAGCAAAGGGCTGGAGTATAGCAGAGGTCCCATTTTTCCTTCTTCAGCCCCTCTCCACTTCCTACTCATTAACAGTGGGGGTAAATTACAAGGGAAGGCTGTTGAAGACCTTAAGGCAGCATATGCCACCATTAGGTTGGTGGGCTGCCTGGTTTCCGCTCCACCAAGGCGCTTGTGATGGGTGAGAGAGGGGAGAGCGGAATGTCCCCGACAGAAGGAAGAATCTCACTTTTCACCTTCTGCTGAGCACCCTGCCGAGGCCCCGACCCATTCTCCAACAAATTGGCCATGAATTATTAACTGCTCATTTGCATGCCATCATCATCACCCTCCTTCTGCACCATGGAAACAGGTACAGAGTGAGCGGCAGCTCATGTCTTCACCACTCCTCAGATTCCAGGGACCCGATCCGAAGGAACAGGAAGTCAGCCTTCACCAACTCACAGGAAGCAAGCCCTGGTGATGTCACAAAGTAGGAAGTCCCCTGGGAAATAATTGGGGGGGGGGACCACTTTTCACTTAATGGCTTTTTAATTTTTTTTTCTAGATAACTATTTTGTGCTCAAAACATATGTTGGCCTCCCTAATTGGAAGGCAGTCCCATCCCTGGATTTAGATCCATGAATGTCTGGGAACATGTAGAAATGTGGAGGAAATCTCTGCAGAGCTACAGAGTTATCACATGTTCCTAGATGGGAATGTGAAATATGCTGATCAAAGACCATGCTCTATCACTAGTAACTTATATGGGATCAACTAGATCTCCTCCCATACCCCCCAGTGTCTCCTCAGTATCTCTCTCCACCTCTCCATATTAACAAGGAGTTTCGCACAGAAATGTGCAATATCTTGAAGCTCTGAGATCACAGCTTGCTACTAATTATAGTAATAAATAACTGGTGACTTTGGCCATCTGTTTCTGATTTGGCTGCATTATTTGCTTCGCTGTGGAGTTTGTGCCACCTGCAAGCCTCACAAGGCCCTCTGAGAGGCAGCCACTCTGCCCTCCAGATCCACTGACATGGCAGACAAGAGCCACCTGTAAGTACAGCAGCAGCTGTGGAGGATCAAGGCTCCAATGTCATTGGGACAGGGAATCCTCTGTATGCTGATCTGAACTTTAGAGGAGCCGTCCAAGGTGGCTGACTCGATCCTCTCATAAACCTCTGCACTGTGAGGTGGCTCCTTTCATGGTCCCAACAAGTACTAACAACAGAGCCACTGGTTGCTTTGACCTAGTGGTTTCAACCTTGGCTTCCCAGATGTTCCTGGACTAAAACACCCAGAAGATTTCACCACTGGATGTGCTGGTCAGAACTTCTGGTCGTCGAAGGACATCTGAGTACCACTACTCCAACCATAAGCAATAAACATTGGGCTGGATGTTCTTAAGCTCGCCCTATGCTAACCTGAGCTGTTGGCTAACCCTTTCCTTCATTCTGGAAGTGTGACATGGGGGTCAAAGAAAGTTGAAAAGGGAGTGTAGATAAGTTTATATTGAGGTGTGCTGGTGCCCCTGGTTGGCCAACCCCTGCCATATGGGTGGGTTCTAGACGTGGGCAAGGAAACATGGAAAGATCCTGTCATGCAAGTCATCCATGTGCAGAGAAGTGTTGAGTTGGATTCAGTGGGTGGGTGGATTGGTTGGGTTGGTCAACTGATCTCCAGTGCGCCATTTCACTTGCCGATCTCTTTGTTTGTTTAAATCCAGAAGACATTTTTCAACCTATTCCCTCCCGCTTTTCCCCTTTCCTTTTAGAGCCCCTCCCCCACACACCAGAGGACACGCTGACGAATTTAAAGAAGGCGATTAATCCTTCCACCTTGGCTCTGACGTGTTTGACTTGTTCACTGCAGCTCCAAAATATTTGGGGGTCTTTAGAGCTGTAATGAGACTATTTTCTTTAGCCACATGTGAAGGCAATGTGTATGCTCTTGAAACAAATCTCTCCTCAGGAAGGTAGGCAAATATTTAAATGAATAATGAAAGGGGGGAAATGGCACCCTAGCAGTCAGGCACACACTTACACACCCCTATGTCAAATCTTCGAAATTAGTTCTCTTTCTGTCTCTCATTAGTAAATATTTTAGTTAGTTTTGTTGAGCAAATCTCTTGCACTTAAGGTCATTCTTTCTCCCTGTCTCTCAATTGAATTCTTTTCTTCTAAAATTTAAACAGCCAAAAATCCAACCCAACACCCTTCCCCCCTTTTTGATTAAAAACTAAAGTCAGAAACTAGTAAGGAAAGGACCATAAAACAGGCATTGGCCAATCTCCACAATTTTTAAATTCACTATCGACAGCAAGCTGCATAGTCCCAGGACTCCCGTAGAAAAAAAGGTCATAGTTAAACTACTTTAAACAAGTTACCCATCAGCGGAATCTGTCATCATAGTTGCAGCATCCTGTGAAATAACCAAATCATTCAGCAAAAGCACTGTCTCCTTCAAGCTGAACCTTCATTTCCTAAAGTGACCTGATCATAATAAAGTGGTAAGATTCCCATGTTAGTGGTCCTATACACTTACGTGGGTGTGATTTTGGGGACACCCAGATCTTTTCTGGGTTCTTCTAGTTTCCATTGTCTCGTACCCCAAAATGGAGATCTTGTGAGGTCACAAGCAGGTTCTTGAGATCTCCTCCACCCCATAGTCTTCATGTTTTCCACGTGTCTCTGCTATTTTGAGTATGGCAGTCCAAACGCAATTGTTCCTAGGACACAGGAAATTGAAATATAATAATAATAATAACCTTTAAATGGCAGAGATGGAAGGGACCCTATGGATCCTCCAGTCTATCCCCTCTCAAAGAGGCTCAGTGGGAGAACTGAACTCCCAACCTTTGGCTCTGCAGCCAGAGGGCCTAAACCACTGAGCTATCCAGCAGTACATCCTGGGCTGCAGCTTCTAAAACTTTCATACCCCCCCCTCTCTCTCTCTCTCTCTCTCTCTCTCTCTCTCTCTCTCTCTCTCTCTCTCTCTCTCTCTCTCTCTCTCTCTCTGTGTGTGTGTGTGTGTGTGTGTGTGTGTGTGTTGAGGTTATTCTCTGGACCTTGAAGCTCAGTTGAATCACACTTCTTGCAAATAGTTCCTAAATATCTCAGCATGGAGTCCCTATTTAGCTTGGCACCTTGTTTCCAATGGTGGACAAGAGCCGTCATGAAAAATCCTGAGCAGAACAACAAGGGAGTGTTTCCCGCTGACTCAGTCCTGCATCTCTCCTTCCACTCTACGGGAAGAAGCTGAGGGGGTAGGGTGGAATAGAAGAAGTGGGGAATAAGTCCCCATGGAATAATTTCCCCATGACAGACTTAATCGCAGAATTTACTGATTTTATTTCATTTTTCTATTTCATTTTTGACACCGTCGACAGCTCACCGAGGCTGCTTTCTCTTACGAATGGAAATGACACTTGTCATTCTGCTGCATGCAGATAAGCGAAATACCAGGAGTTATTTGAAATGTAAAATACCTTTTTAAAAAGTCATGAACAAAATGGGCCCCGTGAATTTGGGAGGAAGGAATGATAATAATAATAATAATAATAATAATAATAATAATAATAATAATAATAATAATAATAATAATAATAATAATGGTGGTGGTGGATGAGGATGAAGATGGGGATGAGGATTAGGATGATGTGCCATCATTCAATTTCTAACTTATGATAACCGTTTTGAGGGTTGCAAAGGCCCACTGCTGAAAGGCACCACTTGGTATTCTTATTTTATTTATTTATTTATTTTCACATTTATATACCACGCCTATTCCCACATAGGGGACTCAGGGCGGTTCACAACAGACAAAATAAAACAGTTAAAAGGCTAAGGCATCACTAGTGCAGCGCACAAAGTCAATGCAATCCAGCAATCAATCAATCAGTCAATCAGCGGCCAAAAAAAAAGAAAAGAAAAGAAAAGAAAAGAAAAGAAAAGAGGTTTCTAGTCCTCATGAACATTTTATCAGCACGTAAGTGTGGAACAGTTCCCCTCAAAGGAAAAAGGGATTAGATGCTGGAGAGTCAAGCTTTACACCTTTAAAGGATGATGTTAGGATGCTTCCACAGAAGTCTCTGAGATTCTTTGGTTCTTTGCCACACTTCCTTTCACTATTGATTTCAGCCTGAATGATCAGCTGTAACAATCCATGATTCCTTCCTTCCTTCCTTCCTTCCTTCCTTCCTTCCTTCCTTCCTTCCTTCCTTCCTTCCTTCCTTCTTCATTACATTATCAGCAGGTTCTGCCCTTGAACTTTTTAAAGAGCATTCTGATGTCTTGGTGCCAACTACAGTTCCCAAACACCCCTAGGCAGAGCCGGAGTGGGAACTGTAGTCCCATACATTTGCGTGTTTATGGGATGTGTCCTATTAATCAAAACATTTCCTATCTGTCCGAAAAAGGGGTGTGTGGTGCCTGCAACTGTGCATATGATTACAGTTTCCATTATCCCTGATTGCGGTCCAGGCTAAGGAGGGGAGGATAGGGTCGGGTGTTCGATGGTTTATGAAAAGTCACAAGAATCGTGTTCTGACAGTCAACAGAGGTTCACTCAAGTCCAGCAGGGCATCCTCATAAGGAGGTAGGAGCGCAGACTTCCCATCTTTATTTCCAACTGTGGGAAGCCAACAATTTTCCACAACCTTCCCATTAAGAGAACTGACAGATCCTTGTGTGTGCTCAGGATACAGCTTCATTTTCCAGGATTTATTTATTGTTCCTCATGCCCTGACCTTTTTGAAATAATCCATCTGTCAAAAGAAAAGGAAAAAAAACAGAAATTCTTTTTCCGCCTGCTGAAGATATTTTGCGAGTCTGCTCTTAAGGTTTATAGGAGTCGGGGCTCATCGTGTCCCACTTTATATTCTCCACCATATCTCCAGCCAGCAATCTCTCTACCTCTGCACTAAGTATCTACTAACAGGGCTCTGGATGGTTCTCCAGTGCATTCTGAACCAGTAGCACGACCAGCCTGGGGGAAATGTTGCCCCCCCCCAAAAAAAAGACTCCTGGGCTGGGTTGGGGGAAATGCTCCACTATAAGATTATATCAAGCTACTCCCTTATAACTACAGTATGTCCTAATGGTTTTTCTTTCCAATCATCCCTTGAAAATAGCATTTCGAGAGCTACAGACGGATAGCTTTGTGGTTTAGGTCTCTAAGGTTGGGGGTTCGATTCCCCCATGCTGCCTCCTTGGCAAGGGGCAGGACTCCATGATCCAGAGTGTCCCTCCCAGCAACAAAGTGCTGATTATGACATGATTGTTTTTCCTACAGCTTCGCAGCAGAAGAGTTGAGGCCAGGGGCAGGTCCTTTATTAGGGCCCCTGAGGTGCCGTTCCCCTCCTCCCCCACTCCTAGCAGTGTCTGAAGGCCCAGGGTGTATGCTTGGGCCTCCATCATTTGTGAAGGGGTGGGGGCGTGAGAAAGACATGGCGGAAGAACGAAGGAGGAAGTTGAAAACCCCAAAGCAACTGTTTGCAAAGGTAGCAGAGGGTGCACTTATCCAAGTTCAGTTAGATATTCCATGTCAGATGTTAAGCCATAGTGTGGTATAAGGCAGTGGTTCCCAACCTTTGGTTCTGATGTTCTTGAACTAGTAGCACTAGCTATGCTGGCTAGGATTTCTCGGAAGTGTGAGGAACACCTGGACTGCCCCAAAAAGGGAACCACTTTATTTATTTATTTATTTATTTATTTATTTATTTATTTATTTATTTATATACTGCCCAACTTTCTGAAGGAAGTCTGGACAGTTCACAACAAGACAATCCATACAGTTCAGCTATTCAAACAAATGTAAAACAAACCCAATCGATCAGAACATGGCAGGGGGTTGGACTAGATGGCCCTTGAGGTCTCTTCCAACTCTATGATTCTATTATTCTATAGGACACTAAAATCAATACAAAACATGGGATATATAATGGTGGCAAAAAAGAAGGGGGGGGAACCATTAGTCACCACCACCTGGAAGAGCTAAGTTTTTAATTGCTTCTTAAACAAAGCAATTAAAAAACTTGATTTAAGGGGAGGAAGTTACAAATTTGGAACTGATTTCTCCCCTTAGAGTTCCTTGCCCTAGCAGTCCTGAAGGCCACCATCTACCTCTGCCCCCCCTATTGGTGGGTGAAAGCTAGTGCATGGAACTGAACTAGGCAGGCAGATACTACATTCCAGATGGCCACCCTTCCTTCTGGATGGCCTTCTCCTTCTTTTCCTTCTGTGGCTCTCTCTGTGTCACTTCCTAGAGGAGCTGTCCAAGGTGCTGCAGATTTAATGGACAATGCAGGTTGAGTATCCTGGAGACCTCCTGTAAAGTTCAGGCTGAAGTCCACAGGGGAGTCTCTACACCTATGGAAACCACAGTCCCCCATTCCCTCCCTTATTTCATTTCTCTCCACCTTTTCTCCCATATATAGAGTGGTATTACTAGTACTGGAGTCTCTGTGCCTCAGCAGGGATTTGAACACCAACATTCTACACATCATTGTATATCAACAGATTTGAGAAATGAGTGCATATTAACTTCCTACAGTGGTGTTCAGGTGTTGTTGGACTGCACCTCCCAGGAGCCTTCACCTCTAGGATTTCTGGGATTTGTAGTCCAAGAATATCTAGGAAACCCAAGGTTGGGAGCTACTGTTCTACAGGATCAATGTGAGACTTTTTTCACATCTCAGATTTCCCATTCAAGGAGGAGGAAGACGGTGTGGCTTTGGTGCACCCACCAGCCATTGCTTGACATGTGCAACTTCCATGTGATGTCCCCATGCACACCACTCTCCCCATGTGCAAAAGAACCAAAGTCCTAGGGCATGGCCTGAGCGCCCTCATAGTGAACAAAGCCTGTTCCTTCTGAAGCCATGCACAACATTGACTTGGAAGCAGTTCAATGGCCCCATCAGCTGAACATCTCTGCCTGCTTTCCCAGCCTATGTTTGGTTATAAAAGGGAAGTAATCAACAACCCATTGAACCACCAAGGGACCGAAATCCACACTGCCAGCATCTGTGTTATTGTGAGTGTGCTTTCGTGTGTGGGGGTATACACATGCTTAAAATTAGCTTTTCCTTTAAATACATTTTTTCCCTGGCAAGCCACATAATTGGATTTTCTTTTGTTAAAAGAAGGGAACATAAATTACTCCTGTTGGGTGCAGATTAGGTTACAGGATTTCTTTTCTTCTGTCATCAGCGATGCCCTGGTGTCAGAAAGCTTTAATATTTAATGCATTCCTAATTAGTCTCTCTTGGTTTAAGGCACTTAGAAAAACCTGACACCAGCCGTAAAGTCAAGTTCATTTAGGAAAGCAAAATTACCCAGACATCATTTCCATATCAGAGCCTGGCACACACCCCCTCTGAAGCCCTGGGTGGACAGCGCATGCGCCTCGCCACCAGACGTTCATGTTTGTCTGAAAATGCAAAAAGTGCTTGTGCCTGTGTGTTGCGGCGTCGGCGTCGGGGGGGGGGGAATCTTTCTAGTTCTAGGCTGCTTGAGGCTTACTAAAAAGTTGTAGCATGTGGCTGGATAGCTCAATGGTCTGCAGATCCAGGGGCTGGGAGTTCAATTCCCCGCTGAGTCTACCTTGACAGGGGCTCTACTAGATAATCCACAGGGTCCCTTCTAGCTCTGCAGTTCTAAGACAATGTTGATGTCAAGGATGATGATGATGATGATGATGATGATGATGATGATGATGCGAAACCTCCAAATTAGGATTCAGTAACTTAGTTGGCGGGATAGCTTAGCGGTTGACCCCTCCTGCTGTGGAGCCCAAGGTTGGGAGTTGGGTTCCACACTGGCTTTCCTTGACAGGGGCTGGACCGGATGAACCACGGGGTCCACTTCCAGCATCTGCAGTTCTGAGATTCCCATCACTTTGTGATTCGCCTTTTTTCTAGGCTGGCTGGAGCCCCATCATGGCCTGTTCAATAAGTCACCCAAGCTTACTTAGGGTTGCTTACCCCCCATTTTAAAACTGAAATGCAATCTGGAGTCGCATTTTATCCTAGCATTACTTTCAGATTTTGCCAAGAATCAGCTCGGCGTGTCATCACATATGCAAGTGTCAGTTCCCTTTGAATCTAAATTTAGGTGCTGAGCTTCCTGCAAGCAGCTTCTATCTGCTGCTCTTGTCTCCGGCACTAGAAATGTGGGACAGCGAAGGCAAATAGTCTCCTGGAAAAATACCTGTTCAGGAGAAGGTCTCTCTCTTTCTCTCTCTTTCTCCTTTATTATTTTTTTTCCACCGCACCTATAAAACATTCATAACACTCACACAGTGCTGTGTGCTCGTAGCTGGGGTTGATAATGGGGCATGAATGTTTAATGTAACATTTATAAATGGTTATTAAAGCTACCCTTAATGTAAAGTGTCAGTTTATTTTTAATTAACAGCTGGTGGTTTCAGCTACTGGATGGCCCTCTGGACTGAGCACAGCATCGGTGCTCGCCCTCCCTGGGACAGAAGTCAGGAAAGGCGAGGTCGCACCCGGAGTGGACGGACGGCAGAAGGTTGTCGGAATCCAATCGGGCAGCCCTTTCATTTGGAGAGGGGAAGTTGGGGGTTGCTTTTGGAAGTCAAGGTTTATATTCCCCCCACGTTCTGATGCGAACAGCACGGCCACAGATGGTTACATGGCAACAGACAAGCTTCTATTTCTTGTTACACACATACACAGAGGCTGGGTCACACAACTGGCGGGGCTGCAGGGAGGGAGATGATTTACAGCCAGCTGGTCCTTTGCTCGGAGAATCCATCTTGACGCGGATTAATCTGAGATTAATTAGCTAACCAGGTGAAATGTTGTCCACATGGTCAGGACAGATTTCCTCTTCTTTCATTAAGATGTCTTGTCAAAGAATGCTCCAGATCACAGAAGCTCCATGTTGAGTCCCCAAAACGGAACTTCTTGAGGTTCAACCAGAATGCCTCATACCCAGACAGGACACTCTACAATAGAGCTTACACACACACACACACAAAATGCATGACCAATGTTAGCATGGAGAAGTTGGAGTAAAATACAATGATCCCCCACCTATTGCGGAGGGTTAGGGACCCAACCCGACCCGCAATAATTGAAAATCTGCAATATGCGGATGCAGGTTGGGTCAGGCCTGAGGTGCCTAGCTGGGGGCTTTTGTATTTACCCCCAGCCTGGCATTGCCTGAAACAAGCCTTTTCCCCCTTGCCCCAGGGGGCTTTTTTCATATACTGTGTTCCTGCGATATCACGAGACCACAGTATATGAACCGCGAATGGGTGGGGGACCACTGTAAAAAGTAACTTTCCCTGACCATTTCCCCACCCCCCAAATACCCAGCAAGCATGTTCTCTTGATTGTGATGCTTGCATCCAGATCTGTGTGTAAACGAAAGATGGGAACCAGCTATGTCAGCTTCTTAATTGGCTCTTCCACCTAATCTTCCCTTTCTCCTCAAGATCTTGATGTGAAAACCCGTGGACAACACTTCCTGGAACAGCAGCAGAATATGTTTCTAGCTTCGGGAATTCTGGGGACCTTGGCTCAGAACGTGGGGAGGTAGCATCCAAACATGTAACCTTCTAATAGCAACGGCAAGTGGATTGACCTGGAAAGCATCACGGAGATTTAACTGGCAGCTGCAAGTTAGACCCAGCAGCAGGTTTGCCAGTTGTCAAATTGCCACAACTGAGTTCTGTAGACTAGTCATCCCCAATGTAGGTCATCCAGTTGTTCTTGGACTACAACCCCCAGAAACCCCAGGTAGCACTGAAGGCTTCTGGGAGTTGCAGTCCAAGAACACCTGCGATTCCTAGAGTTGGGAACCACTAGTCCACACAACACCACTGGGGCTATCACTAGAAGTGGTGGGTTGTTAATATTTCCCATGGGTCCCTGGTCTTGGCTTCAGGATCTCTTTGGGAAACTTCCCATGGGCCAGCCTAAAGAACAAAGGCTTTCAGAGAGGGGGACCCCCCCATGTCACCTTTTGCCTTGGTCTCACTTTTTCCACTAGAGTGGCCCATTACTCTCTGCTTCGCCTTTCATCTTCAAATGGGGAAGCTCCCTGGCTCCCTGTTAGTAGATAGTGCTACTAATCGCACCCAAAGGGTGATAATAAATGGTTTCTCTTCCGATTGGAGAGACATGACCAGTGGGGTGCCTCAGGGTTTTGTTCTGGGTCCGGTGCTATTCAATATCTTTATTAATGACTCGGATGAACGAATCAAGAGTATGCTGATTAAATTTGCAAATGATATCAAATTGGAAGGAGTAGCTAATTCTCTAGACTCTAGAGGACAGGATGAAAATCCAAAATGACCTTGACAGACTAGAGTGCTGGGCCAAAGCTAACGGAATGGGTTTAAACAGAGGGAAATGTAGGGTGCTGCATCTAGGTAAAAAAAATATGAATTGCACAGATATAGGATGGGAGACACCTGGCTGGAAAATAGCACCTGTCTTGGTGGACCACAAATTGAACATGAGTCAGCAGTGTGATGCGGCAGCCAAGAAAGCCAATGCGATTCTTGGTTGCATTAACAGAATTATCATGTCTAGATCAAGGGAAGTGATAGTACCACTCTATTCTGCTCTGGTCAGACCCCATCTGGAGTACTGTGTCCAGTTCTGTGCACCTCAATTTAAAAAGGATATTGACAACCTTGAGAAGGTCCAGAGGAGGGTGACCAGGATGGTTGAAAGTCTGGAAGAAATGTCTAATGAGGAACGGCTTAGGGAGTTGAGAATGTTTAGCCTTACAAAAAGTCTGAGAGGGGATATGATAGCTATGTTTAAATATTTGAAAGGACGTCATATTGAAAAAGGGACTGGTTTGTCTTCCATGGTTTCTGAGATTAGGATGCAGGAAAATGGTTTTAAACTGCAGGAAAGGAGGTTCAATCTCATTTCCTTCTCAATTTGTTAGTGGCCTTTGATACCATCAACCACTGTATCCACCTGGGCCGGCTTTCTGAGATAGCTATCGGGGGTCCAGCCATTGGCTGACTCTGGTCCTTCCTTGAGGGCCATGCTCAGTGAGTGAGCTTGGGGGGGTGTTTTGTCATCTCCCTGGACACTCTCTTGTGGGGTGCCTCAGGGGTTGGCAATCTCTCCCATGCTCTTTAATATCTATATGAGACCGCTGGCTCAGGTCATCCAGACTTTGGAGCTTGCTGTCATCAGTACGCTGATGATACACAGCTCTGTCTTTCCTTTCCACCTCTGCAGTGGAGGCTGTCCAGACCCTTGACTGCTGCCTGGCTGCAGTACGGGAGTGGACCAGGACCAACAGGCTCAGGCTCAATCCCAAGAAGACTGAGGTTCTGTTCTTCAGGAGCGCTCCAGAGGGATACAGTGGCCCTCTCCCCAGTCTGGATGGAACTGTCATCCAGCTGGAGGATAGAGTGAGGAGTCTTGGCATTGTCTTGGATCTGGTGTTGTCCCTGGATTCACAGGTGGCTGCCGTGTTCAGGTCGGCTTTTACCACCTTAGGCTTATTGCCCAGATTCGCCCGTACCTTGATGGGGACTCCTTAAGAACGGTTGTGCAGGTGCTGGTCATGTCAAGGACAGATTATTGCAACGCTCTATACATGGGGCTTCCCTTCAACTTTGTTTGGCAACTGCAGTGAGTGCAGAATGCAGCAGCCAGATTGGTGGTTGGTGCGGGCAAATATAACCGCATCACCCCAATTCTGGCTCGCCTACATTGACTACCCATTGCCTCCTGAATAAGGTTCAAGGTGTTGTTTTGGTTTACAAAACCCTCCATGGCTTGTGACCTGAATATCTGACAGAGCGTATTTTCCACAAGTCAGAGCTGGCCTGGCCATCCCGAGACTCCATGACTTTCTCACTCCAGGTAGCCACCCCCAGGGAGGCCCGTAGGGTGGCAACACACAACCAGGCCTTCTCTGTGGCTGGCCCTGTGCCCTGGTACAAACGGCCAAGCGAGATACACCAGGCCCCATCATTGGCTTCCTTTAAAAAGGTCGTAAAAACTTGGCTTTTCTGGGATGCCTTTGGCAATTGTTAAGGTGTGTTTCTGTTTACTCTTGTGTTTGTTGCCTGTTTTGTTTAGTGTTTTATGCTCCTTGCTGTGTATTTGTTTGTCTGGTTGCCTTGCATTACTATTTTTATAAATCTTTATTATTATTTGTTGTTCTTTATTATTTATTATTATTTGTATACCAGAGTTGGTATACAAATAAATAAATAAATAAATAAATAAATAAATAAATAAATAAATAAATAACATTAGGAAGAACTTCCTGATGCTTAGAGCTGTCAGGCAGTGGGATATGCTGCAACAAAGGAAGATAGTGGAGTCTACTTCTTTGGAGGTTTTTAAGCAGGGGCTGGATGGCCATCTGTCGGGAGCACTGCGATCGGGGTTCCTGCATGGCAGGGGGTTGGACTTGGATGGCCCACGAGGTTTCTTCCAACTCTATGATTCTATGATTCCTTGTCTCAGCTATGGAAGTGGGTATCTCACTGTTTTCTTTCCATCCTTTTCCTACAAATCCCACCTGCATCTTCTCCCATCCTGGTTGCATGTCAGTCCAGAGATTCAGTGTTCCCTTCTCAACTGTTTAGCCTTACAAAAAGAAGGATGAGGGGGATATGATAGCCATGTTTAAATATTTGAAAGGACGTCACATTGAAGAGGAGGCTGACTTATATTTTTCCATGGGGCAATTGGTTTCAAACTGTTGATTTTCCAGCTGAACGTTAGGAAGAACCTCCTGACAGTTAGAGCTGTCCAGCAGTGGAATATGCTGCCACAAAGGAGGGTGGTGGAGTCTCCTTCTTTGGAGGAGGTTTTTAAATAGAGGTTGGATGGCCATCTGTCGGGAGTCTTGTGATGGGGGTTCCTGCATGGCAAGGGGGTGGACTGGATGGCCCTTGAGGTCTCTTCCAATTCTTCTATGATTCTGTGATTCCTGCCCTGGAATCCATGTGCATTGTCAATACGTTTCCTGTACACTAACCATTTATATTGTGCCTTTGAGCTAGTTTATTTGACTTTCTCCCTCAGATTAATACATTTCTACCTCTTTCCTTTTTCCAGTTCTTCTTCTTCAAGTGCCATGTTCTCGTAGAACGTTTGCCATCAATAGCCTGAACTGGTTTCTTTCTATCTAGGCTATTCTAAACAGAGCAGCTGTGTTAACTGCGGATCATTGGCTTAGGTTCTTAAGCCAGAATGTTCTTCTACACCCCGGGCCATGCTTCCCATCTAGTTTTCCTTGAAGGACAACTTGTAGCAGATGGAATTTCTTATTGTGCATCATGTGTCCAAAATATTGCAATTTTCTTCCCTTTACAGTGTTGAGGATTTCTAACTTTTTATTCATGCACCATAATACAGCCATAATTCATGCACCATAATACTCTGGCTGCCAAGGTATCTTCCGAATTCGTCTGTATGTCCACATTTTGAATGCTTTCAGCTTCCTGCATAATGTATCTGTAAGGGTCCAAGTTTCAACACCATAGAGAAGTATGCTGAATGCATAGGATCAAAGTATTCGAGTACGAAGTCTGATAGATGAGTCCTGGTTTGTCAAGACTTTCCTCATTTTCTGGAAGGAATATCTAGCTTGTTCAATTCTACAATGAATTTCACGTGAAGGATCACAGTTATCTTTGACAAAGCATCCCAAGTATTTATAAGACAATAATCTCTCAATTACATCGCTGCCAATCTTGAGAAGGTTCTGTGAACCATTTTGTTTTTTACTGATAACCATCCATTTTGTCTTCTTCACGTTAAGTCACAATCCCACGGTGCCGCTTTCTACAGCAACAGAATCCAATAAGCCTTGCAAATCTGCCAGACTTGTTGCAAGCAGGACATTGTTGTCAGTGTAGCTTATGTTATTCACAAGAACTCCATTCACCTTCACACCTTGGTTCTTTCCTTCGAGAGCACCCTGGAAAATTCTTTCCGAATAGATATTAAAAATTAGAGGTGAGAGAATACAACCTTGCTTACCAGCATAGTATACATGATATCCATCAACTACACACCTTCCTGAATTAGGCCAAAACATCTCACTAATACCAAGGATATCAATATTAAATATTTCCACTTCCCTGATGGCCTTGTGGGTTTTTCCACCTTGAAATAAGCTGCAAACATTCCAGGTGACTATTCATCTGATGGCTGGCCCATATAGTCTTATCACTCCCTGCTCACTGAAGGGCTGCTGGGGCCAGGGGTGGGTGGGTGGGGCATGGCTAGAGGTTTTCCAGGCATGCTCAAGATTTTTCCTGGTGAAGGTAGCTTATAAAAAGTGGTTTTCCTCTTGCCTACTTCACTGCCATTGTGTCAGATGCCCGTTATGGATCAGACGCTGTTTGAAGCCGCCCACTCTGGATCAGATGCTTCGGGGGTGGACACTCTTAGTCTGGTCTCTCCACTGAGACCTGCCTGGCCTGGGTGGCCCTTCTGGTACTGATGCTACCACCCGCATAGCTTTCAGTTTCACTGAAACACACAAGCCTCTCTGCCTTGTCAAGGCCTGTGTCCATAAACGAGATTTTCCAGTTGCATACATGTAAAACATCCATATTTGTTAATGCATGTCTAGTTTCATGTGTTCCTCCAAAGCACCCCACGACCTTTGGAAAAAAAATACAAATGCTTCAGAAACGTGTCTTATCTCACTGCATCTGGAGAGACATGATAGAGTGGCTCCGACATGGATGGTGAAATCCACCAATACCCTTGGATTCAACAATATACCAGCTTGCCCCAGAGCTATCTCCATCGGGCCTAGGTCTCTGTTGGGAGTTTGATTCCCTGCTGGGTCTCTTTGACTGGGGCTGGACTCAGTGAGCCATAGGGTCTGTAATTCTAAGATGATGATGATGATGATGATGATCATGATCATGATGATGAGGATCATGATGATCATGATGATCACGATGATGATGATGATTGCAAGAGGCATCCCAGGCTGTGCATTATCTGTCCTACTACTCTGCTCTGGTGGGAAGTTATTTCCTCATATCAAAGCTTTCGCAGCTCTTGGTGTACCTAAAATTTAGGAGACGTCGTGTGTAAATATAGCCTTTTCACACAGACACTCACACACAGGCTGATGTCCCCGTTTTCATTGCTTCCTTCTTCTCTGTAACTGGATTGCGCATTCACCCTAAGCTCCCCGAAGCATTTTTAATCTAATCTTTTCTGTAGCTAGCAGGTGAGGGTCACCTATGAACGCTTCACTTCATAACAAAGGGGGGGGGAGGAAGAAAGGAAACTAATAATTCATACAAAACCCCAAGAAAAAAACCAGCTATGAATTAAAATAATAATAACAATAAAAACAAAGGGAAAAATGCCAGCCTGAGGCGGCCACGAGACCAGGGCACTGCCGCCCCCTGCTGGAGTCATGTGGGAGGTCTCCCTTCCAATTCCCCCCACTTAGCTTGTGCTGGAGAAGAAAATAACTAACTAGACAGGATACATCCCTTCTCAGTTTGGCTCCAAATCCTGCAGGAGGCCGAGTGAGGCCATCTTGGAAGGCACAGTTTTTTGAAGATGGAAAGGGGAATTATGATAGCAGCTTATGGTTCTTTCCCTTCCTCCCTTCCTCCCTTCCTCCCTCCCTCCCTTCCTTCCTACCTATATATCTACCTTCCTTCCTACCTACCTACCTACCTACCTATCTACCTACCTACCTACCTACCTACCTACCTACCTACCACACTTCCATCCTTCTCTCCTTACATAAGAGGAGTCCTGCTGGATCAGGCCAAAGGCCCATCTAGTCCAGCTTCTTGTATCTCATACCACTTTAACTATAATGGCAGCAGTTAAATCATGGAAAGTGTGATTCAGAGTTCCCACTTGAGTAAATTAGTCATGGTATACAAATATAAAAATAAATACTATAAATATAAATCTAATGCAGGAGTCCCCAATCCCCAGGGCATGGGTCAGTTCCAGCCCGTGGCCTGTTAGGAAGCAGGCTGCAGAGCCACCAGAGACGCAGGCGTCTCTCCCCCAGAACAGGAGGGAGTTGTGGGCACACCCAAGGAAAAGCCCAGGGCAGTGATAAAACCAGCCCCTAGTGACATAAAAGCAAAAGCAAAGCAAAGTGTGCTTTTGTATCTCAGTCATATCCCCCCCCTCAGGTGCCTTTTTTCCAGACTAAAGAGCCCCAAATGTTTTAGCCTTTCCTCATAAGGGAGGTGCCCCAGCCCAGTAATCATTTTAGTCGCTCTCTTCTGCACCTTTTCCAGTTCCACTATGTCTTTCTTGAGATGCAGTGACCAAGATCTCTTTCCTGATCCATCATGGATAACTCAGAGCCCATGAGTTGATAGATAAACTTTTGATTTTTTGCCCCAATATGCATTACTTTACATTTGGCTACATTAAAACGCATTTGCCATTTCACAGCTCATTCCCCAAGTTTGGAGAGATCCTTCTGGAACTCTTCACAATCTTCTCTGGTTTTTACCACACATAAAAGTTTTGTGTCATCTGCAAACTTGGCCACCTCACTGTTTATCCCTTTCTCCAGGTCATTTATGAACAGATTGAAAAGCATCGGTCCCAGGACAGATCCCTGGGGCACACCGCTTTTCACTTCTCTCCATTGTGAAAATTTCCCATTGACACCTACTCTTTGTTTCCTGGATCTCAACCAGTTCTCAATCCATAAGAGGACCTGCCCTCTTATCCCCTGACTGTGCAATTTTCTCAGCAGCCTTTGGTGAGGGACTGTGTCAAAAGCCTTCTGAAAATCCAGATAGACTATATCCACCAGTTCACCCAAATCCACATGCCTGTTGACCTTTTCAAAAAATTCTAAAAGATTTGTCAGACAAGACTGATCCTTACAGAAGCCATGCTGATTTTCTCTCAGCAAGGTTTTTTCTTCTATGTGTTTTAAGATTTTCTCTTGGATGAGGCTTTCCACCATCTTCCCTGAGACAGATGTAAGGCTTACCGGCCTGTAGTTTCCCAGGTCCCCCCCTCCTTCCTTTTTTAAAAACTGGTGTGACATCTGCTATCTTCCAGTCCTCCGGCACTGTGGCCATTTTAAGAGACAAATTGCATATTACCGTTAAGAAATCTGCAATTTCATTTCTCAGTTCCCTAATAACCCTTGGGTGGATGCCATCTGGGCCCAGTGACTTGTTGATCTTCAATTTATCAATTAGTCCTAAAACATCCTCTCTTTTAACCTGTATTTGATTCAATTCTTTAGTCAAGAGGGGCCGTTCGGGCAGCGGAATCTGCCCAAGGTCTTCTGCTGTGAAGTCAGATGCAAAGAACTCATTTAATTTCTCTACAATTTCCAAGTCCTTCTTAACTTCCCCTTTTCCTCCCTCACCATCCAGAGGGCCAACTGGTTCTCTGGCAGGTTTTCTACTTCTAACATATTTAAAGAAACTATTATTATTACCCTTTATATTGCTAGCCATGCGTTCCTCAAAGTCTTTCTTTGTGGTATGCAGTTGTGCTGGGCCTCTATTACCATTGTTTTAAACAGGCTCCATGCACTCTGAAGAGATTGGATTCTTTTAACCTTCTTTTTCAATTTCTTTCTAACTAGTTTCCTCATCTGAGGGAAGCTTGCCCTTAGGAAATCAAGGGTTTTTATGTCTGATTTGTTTGACACTCTTCCTCCAACATGCATGGCAAAGGAGATTGCAGCATGGTCACTGTTCCCCAGAGGCTCAGTGACATTCACATCCCTGACCAGGTCCTGAGTATCATACAGTATTAGATCCAGAGTTGCCTGTTCTCGGGTGGGCTCCATGGCAAGTTGCTCTAAGGCACAGTCATTCAGCATGTCGAGAAACCCGGTTTCTCTTTCTTGCCCGGAGCTCGCATTGGCCCAGTCAATGTGGGGATAATTGAAGTCCCCCATGATTACTATCCTATCCCTCTTAGACACCTCCATGATTTGCCTCCTCATTTCAAGGTCCCCCTCAAGCTTTTGATCTGGTGGACAAAAGCATACCCCAACTATCACATCGCTCCTTGGACCTGGTAGTTTAACCCACAGTGATTCTATGGTGGAGTCAGGCCCTCTGTCCATCTCCATTCTGCTAGATTTTACCCCTTCTTTGACATAGATGGCATCTCCACCTCCAACCCGCCCCTCTCTATCCCTTCTATAGAGTTTATAGCCTGGGATTGCTGTATCCCACTGGTTCTCTGTATTCCACCAGGTTTCTGTTATGACTATTATATCAATGTTATCCCTAGCTGCCAAATGTTCAAGTTCTCCCATCTTTGCTCGGAGGCTTCGAGCACTGGCATAGAAGCACCTGTACAGCGGGTCCCCCAACAACGGCTGCTGCTTTGTTCTCCCTCCCCCACAACTTTTATTTTCTGTAGACAAACTATCACATCCCATTATGTCTGGTGTCTATGCATCCCAGGTTTTCCAAACGTTCCTCGAACCCTCCCAGATCTTTGAGATGCAGCTTGGTCGACAAACAACACATCATATTCCTTTTGTGACAGAGCACCCCCTAATGCCTTGAGTACATCCCTGTATCATCTCTGCACCCACAGGAAGGCACTGATGGGCACAGCTGGTTAACCTCTTCCACAGAGGCAATGGATCCACTTCAGATTTAGTCTGTAGCTTCCAGGCCAAGGGGCAAAATCCTTTCTTTCGGGCTCCAAAAATAATGGTTTCTTAATGTTGGACAGCTCCTCCTGAGTTCAGCCCAGAGCACATTCACAAACAATTAAAGCCACTGGCTTCTACTGGGTTAATGTTTGCCTCTCCTGTCAGAACTGAAATCCAGCTGGTTCCCCTCAAGGGACCTTCCATCTTGGTGTTAATCTTGCCCAGTCTAGTTTGTAACAAAGTTATAGCCAGAGGGCTGGAGCAATGGCTAGAGGCTATTAACACTCCATTACCTTCCTTAACTTGCAAACACTGGCCTTTTTCTTACCCATATTTCTTGCTCTCATTTCCTCCTGAACTTTTCCCTTGTGTTGGCGGGGGGGGGGGGGGGGGCTAATCATGACACATTGGCAGGAAGCTTAAGTGTCAGAGTTGATTTTAACATTTCCTGGCACTCGGCGGTCTGCGTGGCTCCCAATCCGTGCCTTATTTTGGAGACAATTTGTGTATTTATAATTAATATGGATTAGATATTATTATCCAGGCAATATGGCAGGCAGGCAGTTAGAGAGGATAACAGCTGCTCGATAATGCAAATGACGAAGGCATAAATTACATTTTAGCAACAGGATATTATTACCCAGACATAACAAAAGTTCAACACCCTGGGGCGGCCGAATTAAAAATCGCCACGGCGTGCACAGACCTTTGCCAGATCGTGTTTGCCAAGCTGGAGAACGAACAGAACAATGTCATTCTGGGTGGTGGTGGTGGTGGTGAGGGGATTAAAGTTCTCTGCCAGTTGGGGTTCAGTGTTGACAACTTCTGAGAGCGTCAGGAGAGAATAATATGTGGGTTTTTGATGGTTTGGACAGTTCAGAGGCAAGACTTATAGTATGTCTCCATCACTCTGCACTTGCAGCTCATTATTACAGATAGAATGCTGGGATTTGTGGTCTAATGGGAGTCCTTGAGAACACCAAGAGTCCTCTCTTCAACAATGGCAGAGAAGAGGGATGGGGTTTGAGGGTTTTCTGAACTAGAACTCCAATGAATCTCCATTCCTGGAGTTCTAAATGACCTTCTAGGTACTTTGCAAATGTGGCTCATCCGAAAGAAAGGCTGGCATTAGAAGGCTCTGGCGCTGAGCTAGGCCTTTCTAGGAAGAAAGCTGGCTGCTAGCATTTGGGCAGGGAAGGAAATATGGGCACAGCTTGGCCTAGCTAGGCCTCAGAGGGGCTCCCTGTTCAGGCCTCTGTCCCAGGCGAGCCACAGGGCAATGTCTCAAGCACCCTCAAGGCAGGTAGAAGAGTTAATGGTACAGTGGTACCTCAGATAACAACTGCCCCGGATAACAAATAATTCAGATAACTGCAAATTTCTGGGTATAGGGCTGCCTCTGATAACGAATTTTCCCTATGGGCTGCCTCGGATAACGAATCGCAATTCCTAGGTATAGGTCTGCCTTGGAGAACAAATTTTCTCTATGGGCTGCCTTGGATAACAAATCTTCCTATGGGCTGCCTCGGATAACGAATTTTCCCTATGGACCGCCTCAGATAATGAATTTCCAGCATGCATCAGTAAAAAAGTTATCCCAGGTGAAATTGCATCTGCACCTTTAAAGTGCACTTTTTAAAGAGTTTTGAGCAAAAAACCAGATGTCTGTGCCTTTTTCCTAGGCTCCAGAACGGATTAAACGGTTTCCCATTCATTCCTATGGGAAACTGCATTTCGGATAATGACATGTTTCAGATAACAACTAACCTCGGAGAACGAATTACTGTCATTATCCGAGGCACCACTGTATTTGTAAATGTGTAAATGCCCGCATCCAAATCTAACAGTCTGTTCCAATGATCCAGGATTCATCTGCTTCTTATGGGACCTAGAGACACATACCAGCTCCTTGAAACATAAACATTGTTATCCTAAGTCCTAAACACCTGAGCCACCTCACTTCCTCCTGTTGCCCCATCTGAGTAACTGGCTGAGGGTCAACTAGGAATAAGTCTTACACCCAGCCGTAGGCCCATTGATCTGTCACAAACACACCTACTGCTGTTGCACAGCCATGAAAAGACCATTGTGTCCTCCTAAGCTTTTAACATCTTTTGACCTCGTCTGTGTTGTTTTTAATTGATCCCTCAGCCCTTTTTCCGGATGACATTTCCCTTCACTGTTGTGTCTTTGGTTTTTGTTTGAAAGGCTGAAACCACCTGGAAGACTGATGCACAACATCAGGGTAGACTTGGTCTAATAAATAATATCCGTGGCACGCCTGGAGCACGGAAGCCACCTTAGACCTGGTGAGACCACTTGTGGTTTGGGCGCAATATTTTCTCCTCCGACTGCCAGCAGGTAAGAATGCCCTCCTTATTAGCTGCTTAATTAGACACAGCAGGGAGGGAAGTCTCACTCTTTCCTTATGCCTTCTGCACAACAAGCGTAAGTTTTGATACAGAGGTGTACTCAAATGCTATTGCTTCAGCTAGTATCCCATTTACAGTATGGTGATCGGAGCTGTAACCCAAATTATCAAAGTAGAAAATGGTTTTCTGCAGCTTGAATGCACTTCAACGATGTCTCAGGACTGGCCCTATCATAAAACAGAGAGAGGTAGTGGCCTTGGTGGTAGATTAAGAGGAGCATGAAAGGACAGAACATAGCCTACCATTTCACTTTCTCTTATTCTGTCCTCGTGGCCTGGAAGGGTGAGGGATGCCTTGTGGCTCAAAATACCTTTGCCTGGATCTGAATGCCACATGCTTTGATTTAAATGGCACAGAAGGCAAGAAGGACAGCCAACAAGTCTTGGGGTGGTTGCACTGTGCAGACAGTTCATTTTTCTTGAACAATGGACCCAAGAGCATCTAAGGAATGCTGACCTTCCATGAAGTTAGAGGGGGCTGGTGGCTCCAGAGTCAGTGGGATTGAGAATCCACCCCAGGTTTCAGCCTTGTAAAAGTAAAAGGTCCTGGACCTTGGGGGCAGGTTTCAGCACCATGGAAAGCTCCTTCAAAGCAGACGGGCTGCCCTGATGGTGTTGGTACCACCAAAGCTGCATTGTGTATCCTTCCCTCAAACGTCTGCAATCTAGAGGACTCTCTCCCTTCCCAGGCCTAAGATACCTTCTCAAGACACCTCCCCCCACCCCCTCTCCATGTAGCTGTGTTGTATTTCTGCCTAGGCTGACATGCTAAGCGGTGAGGAGAAGGCACCGCTTCTCACGCTGGCAGTAAATAAGGCTGAGATTACCGGTGTTGTGGGCTGGGACTGACTATTGCAATATTTAATCTGCTGGGTGGGCAATTCATTAAAACAGATATCCAGAGCTTTAATCATGGTGCCAAGCAGCCATCTGCCTCTTCCGCGCTCCCTCTTGGTTTAGGTCGGGACTCGATATACAAGGGGACAGCTTGTGAGAGACATGCCGGTGTCGGCGTCGTAATTCATCTTCTGAGCACGATGGTGCAAGCTGTTTGGTGACGCCGAATCCCTGCCACCCGAATATGTGTTTCCCATTAATGGTGCTCTAGCAGGCAATTAGAGTTTGGATGAGGTTAGGGACAGGGTACCCAAGTAAGGCTTGCCCTCTGCTACTATGGGGTGAGGAGGGGATGGTCTCCCCCTTCCCTGAGGTGGTTGCGGCCACACCTTGGGTCATTTTTCAGGCACATTGCTCATTAATGAAATGGTTTGATTTCGCTCGCTCTGAGTGGGTGGCTGTCATTTTCACCAAAGCTATTGCATATCCTGCAAAAAAAAAAAATCGTAGGACATTGTCAAGCCCTTCGTTAACCTTCTGGAGATGTTTCCTCATGAAATTAGGTGCCTCTTTGGTCTGTCCCTGAGCCATCTTTGGTTAGAAAAGCACACTGCTGGGGAATGCTTTGAATAAGTACCTTTTCAGAAACTGAAAATGCTACTGTTTCCCCCCCATAATGAGAGGCCTTGCTCCTCACTGGGAGAAGAAGCACAAATTCCCTTAGGAAGCTCCCAGTTTAATTCTGGAGAGATGCAGAAGCACCCATGCACAGATTTTAAGATGTAGTATTAACATTTTAACATTAACATTCTTTTAAAATATTTGAATCATTTCCTAGTTTGGGCTTTTAATGTTGTGCTTTTTAAAATGATGCACACCTCCTTGAGTCCTTCTTCTGTTTAGGGCAGCCATGCCCAAAGTCTGGCCTGGGGGCCAAATGCAGCCTGTTTGCAAATTCCAAGTGGCCTGCAGTCTCTCAGTCTTCACCTTCCGCCGGTCCCTCCTGGTGAATCAGCTCTCTGGCCTCTGCCTGTTGCAGGTCTGTTGATGCCGCCTCCACCTCGGGATCCTCTCGCCCTCTGAGAGAAAGATGGCAATGCCACAGTGTGCGTCCATCCCCCTCAACCCCTCCTCTCTGAAGGCTGCCAGGAAGTGGCACACTCTCCCTCAGAGGCGGGAGCGAATGTGGGCGGAGGGGCTGGGGGTGGGACTCTGCCCCCTTTGGCTGCTTGGTGCTTGCTTGCTTGCTGGAAGGATCTCCCCTCCTCGATGGCCACCGGCTGGTGAAGCTGGAGGCTGTGGCAGCGGCAAGAAAGAGATTGTGCCAGGCAGGCAGGCCAAAAACGGGGCTTCCACAACTAACCACTTGGCCATGCTGCCACTGTGGGAGCCCCTGGAAGCGGCCACTGCAATAGACCCCAGGCTCATGGCTCCTTTCTTCCCTCACCTAGCCTACCTCCCACTTTTCCAAGCCCACACAAAGCACATGGCAAGTCACGGGGCTTGCCAAAGGGAGCCCAGGCTGGCTGCAGCAGGGAATGGAGGTGAGGAGGAGGTAGCTCACCCATACATCCTCTGGTTCCACGATCAGACACGTAGCAGGTGAGCAAATCTTTGGAATACCACCAGCTCCTCACTCACGAGTGTCAATGTGTTGATTTCACTCCCTCCAGAATAAGATTTTAGTCAAGAGTATGGCAACCTGATCTGAAACATTTGAAGCAAAGAAAGATGGGGTTTTGGACAAACTGAACAAAATTGAAATGGAGAGATTTTCACGTCGGTGGTTCCTTGTCCCTTCTAAAAATCAGACAAATGTTTTTCCAAAGGCCCTCCCCAGATGGTCGTGGAGGGCAGCCAGGAAGGGACTAGAGAAAAGTCATTGGTCATTAGGATGAGCCACTTGGGGACAAACATCAAAATCATCCACACTCTTGAATTTTGGATCACACCCTGTAATAGGCAAGGAAGCTGGACATGAAAGAAGGGTGGAATGATTCCCTTGAAAGGTGGTGCTGGAGGAGATATTGGCAGATGCCCCAGGGAGACAAGTCCTGGGTCAAATCAAGCCTGGACTCTCGCCGGAGGCAAAAAATGTGGAAACTGCGGCTTCCCTCCTTCGGGGCCCATCATGAGAAGGAAGGATTCTCTGGAAAAGACATAAGTGCTGGGAAAGGTGGGAGGCAGCAGGAGAAGAGGGGAGACCAATTGTGAGATGGACTGTCTCCCTAATGGAAGACACAGGCTTGGGTTTGCCAAGAGCTGTTGGGGACAGGCCCTTTTGGAAATGGCTACTTCATAGGAATAAGTTGGAGGTGAATATTCTGGAAGTCTAGAAGCAGCCCTCCTCCTCCTCCTCCTCCTTATGCCTTCCTCTTTTTCTGATCTTCATCTTGCTCTCACATCTCTCACCCCTGTGCCTAAGCTACTTTTTCAAATGTGAGGTAAACGGGCCTGCATTTGTCTCAAAGGGCAAAGAACAACAGGGGGAGGGGGAAGGAAGGGCTGCCAGGTGTACCCTGGAGCGCAGGGACAGATGCTGCTGAAAACGGAGGGTATAAATATCGCTCAATGAGACGCAGGCCCTGGAGTTCCAGGAAGATAAGCCAAAAAGCATAGGAGGAGGGGGTGGGTGACTCCAGTTTTGCTCGGGGGGAAGAGCAAGTGCGAATGGTGCTACTGGCAGAACTAAAACCGGCGTGCGGCAAGGAAGACGGGAAGAGAAAGACAGTCCTTTTTTAAAAAGCCACCCTCTTAAATAAAGGTCACTGATAATTTTCTAGGTAGTCTTCTTTCAGAAAGCATAAGAGAGAGCACTTGGGTAGAAAAAGCTGGGCACTCAAATCCATTTCCTCTCTTCCGCTCTCTCCCCCCCCCCCCCCCGGCCATCCTTTCAGTGCAGCTCCAGGTAGAAGGCTATTTTGGGGTGTAGCAAGTAGAGTGTCGACTTTGAAACTAGGACATCCAAGCTAGAACCTGATTGAGACACAAAAGCGTTTGGATCAAGCCATCCTCCTAGAGATGAAGGGGGTGGGGAGGCAGAAATACATTGTGGTCGCTTTTCCACTGCCTCATGCATTTGAGCAGTTGAAGGTCTCAGGTGCTTTTCCACTCTGAACATGTGGTTTGTGCATCTGGTTGCTCAAAAGTGACCCCCCCCCCAAAAAAAAGTTATAACCCTCTGCACTGGCCCAAGACAACTGTCAATCGCAACATAGAGTGTGAGCTTTCTAGTCCATAAGGTTCAACCTCAGGGGAGGTTAAGTAACCCTGATTTCATTGGGATGGAAGACCGCATTGGGTTGCCATCTGAACTTTATGTTTGCTTTACAAAGTTTGTGTAGGCAAGTTGTGTGCCATCAAGTTACGAAGTTGCCAGCATAAGCACAAAGCACCATCCAGCAGCACAGCTAGTGCAGGTTATGCACCTGGCATGGGGGCAGCAGCACACTTAGCATAAGTTTCCTGATGCTACATAGTGAAGCTACAGATGGAGTTTCCACAGGTGACACACATCATGGCCATCTTCTCCCAAGCCAGTGGAAGCCATAAATTCTGCATTTGCGGACTCCAGTAATTCCCTAATGTTTCCAGTTTTCCTACTATTTAGCCTAAACCTGACTGAGTTGCTTGAGCCCATTATGACATGTGGGATGATTGAGAATTGATCCTGTGTATGACAGCCCTTCAGATACATGATGACGGCTACCCTACCTCCCCTCAGTCTTCTTTTATTAAGCCTAAACATGCCCAGTTCCTTCCTTCTTTCCTCATAAGGCTCAGATTCAATAGCCCTGATCTTCCTTGTTGCCCTCCTCTTAACCACGACTTTTAAAAAGAGCTATCCAAGGTCCTGAAGTTATTTGAGGGCTCAGCACCTTGGACAGCAAGGGCTACTTGCAAAAATCAAGACGTCTAAGGATTTACTGCTGGAGAAGTAAAACTGTTCATGTGTGCAACCAAACAACTTAGCCTCAAAAGTTATTGAGTCTTCTGTTTTTCCACATTTGCAGTCCTACGTGTTTGTCATTTTAATGGTTTGGAATAATAAGGAGTGTGATTTTTCAGGATCTTGGGATTTCCTCTGGTTTCAGGTAAGAAGGGAGGCTACGGTGAGAAGAGATCATAAGGTGGGGAGATATTGTTTGTTGTGGCTGTTATCTGCATAGTATTGATTCACCTCTGAATTATGGTGGGCCTATAAATAAACTATCTCCAAAATACCCTGCCCTCCCCCTAAGAGTCTTGGTCAGCTCTTGCAAGCTTAACCCCGTGGCTTCCTTTAGGAAGTCCATCCACCTCAAATTTGGCCTTCTTCTTTCCCCACTGGTCCCCCCCCCGCCTTTGGCCACATGGTTGCCCTTTCCGGAGATCCTTGCCACCTTAACCTGCCCACCAACGAGGACAGCCCTCATCACTCAATCGCTCCTGGGAAGTTCAGCACCCAAACCGGCATTCGATTCAGGATCAGGATCCGTTCCCCCCAACCCTCATCCCACTCTCTAACAGGAAGGAAAAGGTGAAGGCGCTTCAGCCTGTTGTTGGAGGTGTTTTTCCTTGCACCTCTGCTGAGTGACAGGGTTGGAACATTACGGATTCAGAGATGAAAAGGAACATTTGAGGACCCAGCAAGGACGGTTGTGTCAGCAGGAATCTTGCCTTTAAACAGCTGGTGTTTTGGAACTAATTTGCGTGAGGCACACAGGCCTTCGCAACTGTAAGTGAGTCTTGTTAAATGGAGGTCACAGCAGGGCCCCAATGTTTTTTTTCTCTTATTCCTGACAAGAGTCAGGCTCCGAGGTTTCTCATGCGCCACTCCACCCCCACCCCCCGCCCCATTGCAGGCTGTTAGCAAGCCCTTAATTGAAAGAGGTGGATTTTCCAGGATGGGAGCAAGAGCTGTGAATGAGGAGAGATCCCAGAGAAATGAGGGGCCATCTCTGTGCCCGTTTGAGTGACAAGAAGGTTCAAGGGGTTTCCCTCTTGAAATGGGTGCCCGCAAGTGATTCGGACATCACTGCCTTCGGAGCAGCTCCAGCTGAGTTATAAGGTTAAGCAGCCTCTAATGAATGCCTCTGTTCATTAGCCCCAGAGAACAGAGATGTTTACGGCGGTGTGTGTTAGAATCAAAGAGCGTTGGATTCTGTCTGGGTTTTTACCAGTTCCTGAGTGCCCCCCCCCAGCACAAGACTGAAATAAAAGGGAGGTTTGTTGTTGTTGTTGTTGTCATTGATAAGGGCCCTTACTTCACGTCCTACCTCCTTCTGCGATTACGTTTGTACCGTGACAGCGCTGTTCGTGGTCATGTGGTTCTGTCCCTGTTCAGTCCCTGTTTTTGTTTACCCACGGGCGTGATTACTTGCATCGTGACAACTGTTACCTCACGTCCTTGTTTCGTGACAATTACTGGATTTCCCTGCCTTCGTTTAGCCTTTTTTTTTTATTTTGGGGATTCCGTTTTCCGATATTTCGAATCCCCGCTGTGTCGGTTTTCATGGGTTAAACATCCAAACGTCACGACTCATGTCATCTTAAATATCTGCGCTGTATGACTTCCACCATAGGGAATGTAATGGTGAATGCCACTTCAGCCGCTGACCACTAGGTGGACACTAGTTGTTCTCTGACAGTTGTTACCCCCACAATCCCTTGTCTCGGAACAGGAACTGGGAGCCAACAGTGACAAAAGAATTCCCCAGCCCAAAGGCAGGTACGGCTTGTCACGCACTGTTCCCGGTTCTGGGTGTGTGGTCAAGACAACTTTTTGCTGTCACGCTATGGACATGGAGTAAGATTGTTTTGTACTGGTCCCAAGCAGGACAGCAAGGAGGGACGAACGGGACGTGAAGTAACCGCCATTGTTTTGTTTCCCTGTGAAAGGTCGGAGTACTTCTCGGGAATCTCAGCACTTGAATGGAGAACTCAGGACCGGGGAACCTAAGGACGTGCAACTGTTGTGATGGCCAAGATTCCTTTTAAAGATTTGTTCAGTTTATTTATGATTTATATACTGCCAGCTTGCACAAAGGCAATGCAAGTTGGTGAACAACAACTAAGCCGAAAAACAAAGTATAATACAAAGGCAAGAGACAATGTAAGAGTATACTGTATATAAGATTTTAAAAAGAAAAAAAAAGAATAGGCGCCCTGCAGATCTAAACACAACATACCAACTAATCAACTGATCAACTGAAGGCCTCCTTATACAGCCAGGTTTTCATGGCTCTCCTAAAGGCGGCGGCGGCGGCGGGGGGGTTGTTGTGCCAGGCAAACCTGGCTGGGAAGAGAGTTCCGAATCACTGGTGCAGCCACAGAGAAGGCACGCTTCCATGTACTGGTACGGACTCTCTCCCCAATGGGCAAAGTCTAATGCTGAGCTGCTGGTGCTGGTGGTGTGCCATCAAGTCATCTCTGACCCTATAAGTAAGCAGTCTCCAAAATGTTCCGTCCTCAACTGGCATGCTGAGCTCGTGAAAACCCAAGGCTGTGGGTTCCTATATTGTGCCAAACTCTCTCACATTTGGTCTCCCACTTTTCCTGCTGCCTCTTACTTTGCCCAGCTTTCTTCTCATTTATTCCCTGTTTTTAAATGAGAGATATATATAGGCTAGAGATAGGGTAATTGGATATAGGATTTTATATATATATAGGATAGAGATATAGGATTTTATAGATAGATAGATAGATAGATAGATAGATAGATAGATAGATAGATAGATAGATATAGATAGATATATAGATATATAGATATATATAGGATAGAGATAGGGTAATTGGAAAGGGGGGGAAAGGGGAATAAGAAGAGAGTTGACACACAAATATATTCCTATTAAAATAATCACTTAACAGTAATCTTTGTTATATCTTTTACCCTGGGTGCAGTCACTGTTGCTTTCCGTGTCCACTTGATATCTTTTGCAGCTTTATATATGTTATGTCAATTTCACCAAGCTTCTCTTGCATCCATTTATATACTGGTTCCCATATTGTTTGTTTTGTTGTTGCTGTTTTGCTCTTTGCATTGTTTAGTCTTTTAGAATCTCTGTTAAAATGTCAATTTCTGCAACATTCCTCCAACATCTTTTCTAACAGCTCTTCTTTATTTGGGACAACTGCTTTCTTCCAGTTTCTTGCATATAGTCCTTGCTGCAGTCACTAAACTCACTATTAGAGATGGGCACGACTTAGCGGTATTCCCGTTTCCGTTTCCGTTACTCGTATCCGTTACTCTACGGAAACGGAAACGGGAATTACTCCGCCAGACTTCGAGCTCGAACCGACGAACGAACAATTTGGTCTGATTTGTCGTGCTCGTTACTTGCATCGCGGCGATCGCGCAATGCCAAGCGGCACAGAAAAAAAGTTTTTAAAAGTTAAAAAAAAACCGATTCCCGGCCCTAAAAGTAGGCGAAAACTGTCTGAGGGCACCTACCAGGCCAGAAGGGTGTTTTATTTGGGGGGGGTTTCCCCGCCCCCCTCTCCTTGGCTATTGCTACTGCTGCGCTGCTGGTACCAGGCTGGGAGGGCGCATCCATTTGCCATGCAGTGCGGGGGATCCAAAATGGCAACCGCAATTTTTTTTTGAAATCGTTGCCCAAAACCCCACCAAAGCACCACAGAAACATGCGGAAATTAGCTATTTTAAATGCTTGAATTTTTACAGTAGCAGCAGTGGGTTTTTCTTGCAAAAAAAGTCTCCGTTGATTTTATTTTATTTTATTTTATTTTATTTTTTTAGACCTGCGCATTCGCAATGATGGGCTCGCCCATGGGAGTGGACCATGCAAAGTTTTGGAGCCATTCCACCAATCGCATGGCCAGGTTTTGCTGACTGTACCAGGCTGGGAGGGCGCATCCATTTGCCATGCGGTGGGGGGGATCCAAAATGGCGACCGCAATATTTTTTTTGAAATCGTTGCCCAAAACCCCACCAAAGCACCACAGAAACATGCGAAAATTAGCTATTTTAAATGCTTGAATTTTTACAGTAGCAGCAGTGGGTTTTTCTTGCAAAAAAAAGTCTCCGTTGATTTTATTTTATTTTATTTTATTTTATTTTATTTTATTTTTTTACACATGCACATTTGCAATGATGGGCTCGCCCATGGGAGTAGACCATGCAAATTTTCCACCAATCGCATGGCCACTTGGCCAGGTTGACCACAGAGACTTCTGGGATGTGCCAATCGGGCATAAACAGCCCACTAATTGTAGCCCAAACCCGAACCCTAAGCCTAACCCATACGCCAGTACACTGTCCTTCTAAGTGGGTCAGAGAGGCACCCAGAGGTGCACCCCAATACTCACCCTAACCTCACCCGTAACTAGCCTAACCCTAGCCGTTGCGCTAACCCGTCTTAACCCTAAGCCAGATCTACTTGCATTGCACTACATGCAAGTACGTGAGACACAGCGGGTGCAAAGAGTCTGCCAGTCCGTCACTTGTGGCTCTGGCTGACTCCTGCAGCTCCCTCCAGGAGCCCGCTACCCCCTCCCCAAACCAGTACTAACGACAACGAAAAAATGAAAAAACGAACCGACTAATTTTTGCAAATTTTCGCGAAAAACGGAAACGAGCCGAAACGGAACCGGCCCAACTAACGACAACTCGAAAAAAAAATTTTTCAAGTCGTGCCCATCTCTACTCACTATATGTAACACTGCATGTTTCTTCTTTGCCTCTGTCTCTTCAGGTTTAACCTTCAACAAAAACCACTTCTGGTTTAAAAGGTACAACAGCAGAAATGTTTTTATCAGAATTCTTCTCATTGAAAGGGTGTTTTTGTCTGATCCGTGTGTCCCCCAGTAGGATAACCTTTTGCTCCTTGTTTAAGTTCCATCTTGGGTGTTTTTACTGTTTCTTTTTTTTAAAACTTTTCATTTTCACTCACAGGGGTCCCTACACAGGATGGGTGGGGTGGAAAATCTAAGGATAAAAAACAGTAAAGTTCAAGTGGTGTATTTACAGTATTTCTCTGTATACCAGTACAAAGGCTATTTTTTAGTTTTCCAATACTTCTGGAGTTTTTTTTAGCTATTTAATTCTTTTTCATAAAAGCTAGTGGTTTTCAGCTGACTCTTGCCTTCTGTAGCTCTGTGCCTTTCACCCGCTTCAAACATTTTCCCCAGAAGTCTGGTTGGTATTTCAGCCACTTTCCAATATATAGCGCATGCAATTCTTGCTATTGTGACAGTATTCAGTAACAAATGCTTAAGTTCCATCTTGTTTTGACGTGATTCCCAACCTTGGCTCCCCAGATGTTCTTGAACTGCAGTTCCCAATAACCATGGCCAGCAGAGCGAGTGCCGGAGGCATCTGGGAATTCTAGTCCAAGAATATCTGGCGATCAAAGTATGGGAACCACTGCTCTAGAACACACCTGAGAAGTCTACTGACTCTCAATCAAGACCTCACCTTTCCTGGTCAGGGTATTTTAACACCTGATTGGGGCTGGTAGAGAGAAGGATAAATACTCCTCCCTAACCCCAGTTCTAAACAGGCAGTGCTTACTATTTACGAACCTATGAAATCCATGGTGGTTGTGATGTTTCCTAAAGTTCTACCAAATAGCAGGGCTGGCCCTTGAATGACTGCAAGGCACCAAATTCAGTTTTGTAGGGTGGGTTTTCTTTTTTCTCCTCATCCCCCTCTCCTCCAAATCACCTTTTCTGAAGTTAGCAGAGGAGTAAAGAAGGAGGTGAGAGAGGCAGAGAGACTCCAGAGGAAAGAGATGCAGCTTCAGTATAGCTCAGTGTGTGTGTAGGGGGGGGGGAAGAGAAGATGGACAATTACAGAAGGATTTAATTGACAATACTTTTGAGAAAGTCAAGAGGTGTTTCTATTCTCAGCTCAAGTGGCAAAGAAATTAAATGTAGAAATTAAAGGAAATAACCATTCAAATCTTTGATGGAGAGGGGGGAATCTCTCTCTCTCTCTCTCTCTCTCTCTCTCTCTCTCTCTCTCTCTCACACACACACACACACACACACACACACACACACACACACACACACACACACACACACACACACACACCTTTTTTCTGCAAATCAAGCCAACACATGGAGGGAAAGCCAGCAGGGGCAATGTAGAAGATGAGCTTCCACCAGGGGCAGTCAGGAAATAATTAACTCAGTTCCTGAGGGATGTGTGTCTATGTATAGAAAAAAAAAAGGACTCCGATGTTTGAGGAGCAGGGAGAAGAGATAAGGTACTAATACAAGAAGAGCCGGTGGTCAGATTGCTGTGGGTGATGCCTTTTCTCATCACGTAAATCCACCATTTGTTTCTTTCTTTTTAAAGAAAATGTAGAGAAGCATCTTCCGCAATTATCCCCTCAGCTTGAAATCAGGTTCTGTTGCAGAAGTTTTAGCTGGCTGAAGAGGTCTGTGGGTTAGGTCTCTGGCTATGGTGCCAGAGGTCGGGAGTTTGATCCCTCCACTGGGCCTCCGGCAAGAACAGGCAGCCTGGCTGGCCTTGGTTGAAGCCCCACGGTCCCACGGATCTCTCCCAAAGAGAAAGAGAAAGGGGGCCTACCTCTCTATCTGGAAAACCCTAAAAATGGGTCACTGGCATTCATGTCCATGTGTCAACCTAAGAAGTACAAATTGTGTCTCTTTAAAATAAAAACAAAGAGATTCAAAAAGCTACTGGGGGGAGGGGAGGGAAGGGGAGAGAGAGAGAGAGAGAGAGAGAGAGAGAGAGAGAGAGAGAGAGAGAGAGAGAGAGAGAGAGAATGAGAGAATGAGAGAATGAGAGAATGAGAGAATGAAATAAATTCCACGAGGCATCTCTACCCAGAATGTCAGGGGGGGGGGGGAATCCATGTCTTGTATCAGGTCCTAGTGGAGCAAATGGCATATACAAATATAACCACAGAATTGTAGAATAGTGAAGTTGGAAGGGGCCTACAAGTCCATCAAGTCCAACCCCATGCTCCACGCAGGGATATAAATCAAAGGACACCTGCCAAGTGCTGGTTCAAATTTCTCTTGAAGGCCTCCAGTGTTGGAGCACTCACCAATCTCTAGTGGTTGTTAGTTCCATTCCCATACTGCTCTAAGAACCTAGTATCTCCTAATATAGTGGACAACAAGGCCCATAAACCATACCCACCATTGCAAACTACAGGTTAATGGGGGGGTCCTCGATTCCATCGCTTTGGGCTCAAGCCTTGGGCTTCATGCTGGAGTCAAGCCCTCCCTGTCCCTCCTGCTTTGAAATACAGCAGCAGAGCACTTGGGAAAAAAACACTAAGGAATTGCAGGAATTTCACTGAGCATTAGCACCAGACTAGTCTTCAGACGGAGACTGTTAATTGGAATTATTTTGCTTAAAGGTTCTTGTCTCCTTGGGGAGAGCTCTCTGTCCTGCTCACCGTCTTAATATTTTAGCTGCTACCAAAGCACGTCGAGAGACAGGAAAGGGCCACAAGGGGGCTGCTTCATTTAAAAATAATTTCAGACACATCAACAGATTTGTCACTTGGACAACCTCATGCCCTAATATAAATCATCCTCAACGTCTTAGGCTGAGAATGGAATACGTAACTGCCTTGTTGGCGTCCATGAACATGCACACGGATAAAAGACCACAAAGGCCTAGCTCAGGGCATGCTTTCCATATTTGAAGTGATGTCCACAACCAAACTCCCAGAAATCTTTTTTTTTTCTTTCATTTTTTTTTATTATTTTGTAAAGGGGAAAAAATAAAAATAAAACAGAATCATCTTACATTGATAACACCACAGCTCACAAACATCCTTTATAAGGTTTTTAACACAGTTATTAACTCTTGCCATCTTCTTATCAGAATATCCTCGTCTTCTCCTTTCAGGTGGCCAGAAATTCTGTCCATTTCGATCACCGAGTATAATTTTCCTTTCAGGGCGTCTTTTGAAGGTATTGCAGAGTTTTTCCAAAGTTTAGCGTACAAAATTCTGGCTGTTACAATAATGTGGTTAATTACATATTTTTGGTCATAAATTACCTCTGTGTCTATAATATTTAGCAAAAAAAGTTCTGGTGTATATTTTAGCTTGACCTTCAACACAGTGTCTAATAAGTTCTTAACCATATTCCAGAATAATTTAGCTTTTTTGCAAGTCCACCACATATGGTAAAAAGAACCGATTTCTTGCTCACACTTCCAACATTTAGCTGAACAGTTATATATTTTAGATAGTCTGTGGGGGCTAAGATACCATCTGTAGAACATTTTATAACAATTTTCTTTATAAGGGGTGGACCTGAACATCTTGATCGATTGCCATAGCATGTTCCATTTATCTAAATGAATAGAGTGCCCACAGTTTTCCGCCCATCTTACCATACATTCTTTAACCTGTGGTTCATTTGTTCTTTCAACTAACAACATAGTATAAAATTTACTCAACAGTTTTTTCTCACCTGCAGTCAATATTTTATCAAAGATATTATCATTTACCATAAACCCATTTTCCTTCTGCACAGATTTGTAGTGTGAGTTTATTTGTTGGTATGACCACCAGTCTATGTTTATTCCTTCGAGGGATAGTTGGTTTGGTGGTTTCAAGGACTGGTCCTCATACAGAAGTTGTTTGTATGTTAAGATGTTACTGTTTGACTTCGAACCTAGACCTCTAATTGCTTCCATTGGTGATAACCATTTGGGAGCTTTAGGATAAAATAGGTCTTTAACAGATAACCAATTTTTAATTAAGGCATTCCTTATCCAATGTCTTTTGAATAAGGATGGAATGCTTCCTCTAAACCATAAATAATGGTGCCACCCTTTATCTAGGTCATGACCTTCCAAGCCTGTAACTCTTTCATTCGTCATAGAGATCCAATCCCGTACCCATGTCAATGCTGCAGCTCTGTAATATAAAAATAGGTTAGGTAATGCAAAGCCTCCAGAAGTGGTCCTATCTTGCAAATAAGCATTTTTAATTCTAGCCTTTTTCTTTTGCCAAATGAATATACGGATATGTTTCTCTAGGTCGGACAGTATCTTGAAGTTAGACAAAACTGGTAAGCATTGGAACAGGAAGAGCAATTTTGGTAAGACAGACATCTTGATGGCAGCTATCCTACCCATTAATGATAACTGAAGTCTAGCCCAAGTAGCTAAATCATCTTTTATAGATTTAATCAGGGGAGTATAATTGTTGTCAATAAGGGTGGAACATTTATTTGAAACCGTTATGCCTAAATATTTTGCTTTGTTCACATGTGTGAATCCTGATATGTCCACTAATCCTTGGATATTGGGCCCAGAGATATTTTTAGTCATCATTACAGTTTTTGTTTTATTAATCGAGAAACCAGCTATTACTGAATAATCCTTTAGGATTCTTAGAAGCTCTGGCAAAGACCGTGTGGGTTCTTCAAGAATTAATAGTAAATCGTCAGCGAAGGCTTGTGTTTTATAAATTTCCCCCGATTGTTCAAACCTTGTACCGACTCTGAGTTTCTAATCACATGTAGTAGGATCTCTAGAGATAAAATGAAAAGCAGCGGTGAAAGGGGGCATCCTTGCCTTGTGCCCTTCTGTATAGTGATCTTATCGGAAGAAAACCCGTTCACGATAATTTTGGCATTTTGATTTGAGTATATCTGTTCTACCGCCCTGAGCATTCTATGGCCACATTGTAAGTAGTCCAATTGGGATTTCAGTAAAGACCAAGAGACGTTATCAAAGGCTTTCTCAGCATCCAAAAAAATAAAGGCTGCCTGTTTTTGAGAGTGTATTTCATAGTATTCTAAGGAGTTAATTAAGGTTCTAATATTTGACTGTAGATGTCGACTTGGCAAGAACCCTCTCTGATCTTGGTGAATTAGGTTGATAAGGATTTTCCGCCATCTAGAAGCCAAAATGGATGCAAAGATTTTATAATCTCCATTTAAGAGGGCTATAGGCCTATAATTTTCAATAGCATCTTTTGGTTTTCCCTCCTTGGGAATCAGAACTATATTGGCAGATTTCCATGTATCAGGAATATCTTCTCCTTCCAGTATTAAATTGAAAAGGTGATGTAATCTCGGGGCTAGGATATCTGAAAATTTCTGATAATATTGTGCTGGCAAAGCATCGGGGCCGGGTATTTTATTAGGTTTTTGTCTTTTAATTGCATCAATCACCTCTGCTAGAGAGATCGTAGCATTAGTTAGATTCCTTTGTTCTTCATTAAGTTGTGGGAAATTATATTTCTTTAAATAGTTATAAATTAGGTTTGGGTCTGTCTGTTTTCCTTTGAATAAGTTTTGATAGTATGTTTCAATAATTTTCATAATTGAAGCTTGATCAGTTTGGTTAATTCCCTGACTGTCTTTTAAATTTGTGATTGTTCTTTGGGTATGGTGTTTCTTAAGTCTATAGGCCAACCATTTCCCTGGCTTATTGGCATTTTCAAAATGGTTTAGCCTTACTAGTCTAAGTTTATGTGCAATGTCGGCAGAAAGAATCGAGTTCAGTTGGTGTCTAGCTTGTATTAGCTCATTGGAATAATATTTATTTCCAGGGTCTGATATCAGTTTGTTCTCTAATTCTTCCATTTTACTCAGAGTCTCCGCAGTCTTTATTTTCCTCTCTCTATTCTTCCTAGCCATATATTGTATCACGGTGCCTCTAAAGTAAGGCTTAGAGGCATCCCAAATGGTTTTAAAATGCATTCCTCGTGTACAATTTATCTCAAAGTATGTCTTCAAGTCCTTTTCTGCCTTATTGAGAAATGTTTTGTCAGACCAGAGCATATGATTAATTTTCCAATGTCTAGCTTTATTAGTACCCTTTAATGACCAAAGAATGGATTGTGATCTGAACATGATCTAACCAAAATTTCAATGTCCTGTGTTTGGAGTAACAAATCTGTACTGGCCCATATCATGTCTATTCGGGAGAAAGAGGCGTGGCGAGCAGAGTAAAATGTAAAACCATTAGAGATCGGACGTTTTCTCCTCCATATATCCTGAATCTGTAGAATGTTAGTTAAATGTAGGAAGGATTTAGGTAAGGTATCTACCCGCCCACTCCTTTTTCTCCCAACTGATGATTTTTTATCCAAATTTGGGTTATGAACAGCATTGAAATCTCCTAAAATAATTATTGGAGTATCTTCGTATTGTAATATCTCCTGCAGCAGCACATCGAAAAAAGGTTCTCGCAATTTCCTGTCATTGGGGCTATATATGCCCACAATCGTCGTTTTCTTAGAATGAAGAGTTGCTTGAATAATAATCCATCTACCTTCCTCATCTTTCTTGATCAGAGTTGGTTCCAACTCAGGTTTAGCGTATATTACTACCCCATTTTTCTTAGTTTTTTTGTTTGAAGAAGAAAAGGCAATTCCTAGCTTCCGGTTTTCTAAGAGTCTCTCATATGTATTTAATATGTGCGTTTCTTGAAGACAAATTAAGCCACACTTTTGTTTTTGCAAGAGAGCCGCAATTTTATGACGCTTGGTTGGTGAGTTCATTCCGTTCACGTTCCAGGTTATTATTTTCTCGAACATTCTTATGTCCAACGTATCTTTTTGTCCCCCTTTGGCCTCAATTGTCTCTTGGGTTTAATGCCATCCTCCGCTCTTGTGACTGGCGGATGCAAGGACTTAACTTTGCTTTGTTTTATCGATTGTGTTTTTGTCGCCTTATTCTGTTGTAAGTTGACCTCATCTTCTTCCTCATCATCTTCCTCCGCAGAAGAGGGAGTATAACCTATTTTATCTGCATTAACTTCAGCAAATTTGTATGCTTTCCTCACCGAATCAAGTTGAATATTCTTCCCCTCCCAGCGAAAGGATAAACCAACCGGAAATGTCCATCTGTATGGTACATCATTTTTTTGCAACAGTTTAGTTAGAAAGGTAAAGTCTTTCCTGAGCTGTCGAATCCTCCAAGGTAGATCCTTAAGAAGTTGAATTTTTGCATCTTTGATCTTGATCTCCTGAGCCTGGGTCTCAGGCTGAGAATGGAATACGTAACTGCCTTGTTGGCGTCCATGAACATGCACACGGATAAAAGACCACAAAGGCCTAGCTCAGGGCATGCTTTCCATATTTGAAGTGATGTCCACAACCAAACTCCCAGAAATCCTGGCCAGCACAGTGAGTGGGGAAGGCTTCTCTCCCCATCCCAGGAGTTTTAGACTAGAGGGTGGCTTTTGTGGGTTGGTGTTCCTGGTTTGTGAACTCCAACATGTCCAGGAGGATCACACTTTGGTTGACGTTGCTTTCTTTCTATCAATGTGCGCTCCCCATACCAGAGATCTGAATGCACGAGGCATCCCCAAATGGTCAATTCCACACAGGCCCTTGCTCCCCTTTCAACGTTCTCCACCTGGCAGGCCCACTTGGAGTCCCTGGCTACACAACCAGACTATGGGCATTTAATTGCCTCCTTAGTCTTAGAGGGGAACCACCAGTCTGGTTAGCAGCAGGCAAGCTGCACCATGCCCCTTCTCGGAAGAAGCTTCCTATGAGTGCTCTTTGCTCAGGAAACACTCAAAATAGATCCCATTATTGGACTCCATTGGACAACATGTAAGTAATTCTAGTGTACATTCTGCCCTATAACATGAGAGCAGAAGGATTCTACCATCCATTCTGACCTGGACAACAGGAAGCATGGAAGTCTGCCTGCTATTTTTAATCCAAAGATCAGAAGCTCATTTTTGGACCTACTTGCATTCACCTGGTTTTGTGGTACAATACCTGTACAGCAAAGCTTCATGGGTCATCCCACTCTGTTTCTGTCACCCAGTAAATTGAGTAGAAGCTCACCACCACCACCCAGAATCGATGAACCACTTCTGAGCCCTGGCAAAGGGTTCTCCATGAATCACAATCAATTTGACAACACATTATTGATCGTATACATCACCTACGTGATTCTCTTCCCTGGGTCTTCTGAGATGGACCTGGTTTCCTATTTTTTTTTTTTTTTTTTTTTTTTTTTTTTTTTTTTGCCTGCTATGGATGAGCACTGTCAACTAGCCAGCATTCACACTTGGATCCTTAGAAAGGAAGTCTATTGAGGTCTCCTCTCTCTTCCCTGCAGCCCATTTTTGAAGACCACATCAACATTCCTAGAGACATCAATATTCCAAATGGAAAGGACTTCAGAATTTTAAAAAATTGAGTTGGGGGAAGGGAAGACCCTTGTGTACATCCTATAAATGGACACTCCCTCTGGCAATGAAAACCAAGGGGCAATGGGTAGTGTCAGGTCTCTTTTTTGTCCATCCTTTGTGGTTGACCATGCGGGGACCAAAACATCACCCAGATCCACACACAGCCTAGCTGAAAGGTCACTGAGGTTCCCCCAGGGAGAGGGTACGACTGGAATCTTTCGTTGACCTGTCGGGGCAGAGGGGCCAAGAGCGATGATGTGAGCAGCAACAGACAAGAAAGCTATGCCTCCCACCAGCTCTCTTCCTTCTCTCTTTGACACGATGGGCAAATTATTGAGAAATTGTAAAGACTGTGGCCCACACAGGTGACTGCTCTGGAAAGAGGCAGGAGGGAAGTCAACAGGGCAACAGCGTCAGGATTGTTTTAAAGAAAGCATTCATCTGGTCGACGCACGTTGTCAAGATAGCTTGTTCCAACCTGCTCCCTGACACGGCTGATCATGTTTGACTTTGTGCTGGTTTAATTGGAGCTCTGCAGCAGCTCTTGGTCACAGCTAATTGTCTTAATTGAAATAGCAGGCTGGCGGGTGTCTCACAACTAGACTCTTCACTCTCACTTTCTATTTCTTTCATGACTTGGGGAGACCTCAAAAGCAAAGCATTAAGACACCTTCCAGGCTCCCTTGGATACTGTTTGCAGGGTGATTCCCCATATCTGTTTCCCCACTCTGCCTCCTTGAGTGGATCTGGACTCGATTCACAGGGTCCCTTCGAGATCTACAGTTCTAAGATGCTGCTGATGCTGATGCTACTGATGCTGCTGTTCTGCTGCTGCTGCTGCTTCTGATGATGATGATGATGTGATTTTATGAACAATTGGCTAGAGATTAATTGTTTATAAGGTGTTATTTGCAATCCATCCATCCAACCCTCCCTCCCTCCCTCCCTCCATCTGTCCACTCTTCCTTCTATCTGCCCTGCCTACCTTCTTCTTCTTCTTCTTCTTCTTCTTCTTCTTCTTCTTCTTCTTCTTCTTCTTCTTCTTCTTCTTCAAGGGCCATGTTCTCGTAGAACGTTGGTCATCAGTAGCCTGAACAGGTTTCTATCTATCTAAATAGAACAGCTGTGTTCACGGCAGACCATTGGCTTACGTTCTTAAGCCAGAATGTTCTTCTATACCCCGGGCCTTGCTTCCCATCTATTTTTTCTTGAAGGATAACCTGCAGCAGATGGTATTTCTCATAGTGCATTAGGTGTCCAAATTATTGCAATTTTCTTCTCTTTACAGCATTGAGGATTTCTAACTTTTTATTCATACACTGTAATACATCCAAATTAGTGACTCGGGTTGTCCAAGGTATCTTCAGAATTGGTCTGTATGTCCACATTTTGAATGCTTCCAGTTTCCTGCATAATGTACCTGTAAAGGTCCAAGTTTCAACACCATAGAGAAGTATGCTGAATGCATAGGATCAAAGTATTTGAGTACGAAGTCTGATAGATAAGTCCTGGTTTGTCAAGAATTTCCTCATTTTCTGGAAGGAATATCTAGCTTGTTCAGTTCTGCAACATATTTCGCATGGAGGGTCCCAGTTATCCTTGACATAGCAACCCAGGGATTTATAAGATGATGCTCTCTCAGTTATATCACTGCTGATCTTGAGAAGGTTCTGTGAAATATTTTTTTTTTACCGATAACCATCCATTTTGTCTACCTGCCTACCTGCCTTTAATTTTTTTTTCATTTTTCTGCTAACACAGGACTTGCTGCGTCTCTCAATGTGCCTCGAAAAAACACAAAAAGCTCAAAAGATCATCAGTCAGGATATGGAAAAGTAATTGTCTGAAATGAAACAATCCAAAAGACATTGAAAAGTACTATGAAGGGAAGTAAAAAAGAAATTCAAGAACCAGCACTGACATCCTTTTCTTGACATCAAAGGAATTCAAAGTATCAGGAGGTAACTCTTTGGGAGGGAGGGAGACCAGCTAGGGAAGCATCCATAGTGACCCATGGTGGTGGCGTGGTGGTTGGTTACAGCCCAAATCCTCATAAGGCCATGAAGTCCACCAGCTGGCCCTCGTCTGGCCACAGTCGCTCAAAGGATTTTTGTGGCAATAAACTGGGGAGGAAAATGTTCATTTATGCCACTGTGAGCTCACTGGACAAACAGCAGGGGATGAATGTGACTAATATCTAAATAATGACTAAATTGTCACAGTAGGGAAAGAGTACAATCAGTGGAAGAATTAAAGGGTGATGCTTCTTCAAAGCAAATACAAACTGCAGTACTAAGGATGTTCAATGTGGCTTGATATAATATTGGCCCTGTCCCAGAAACTAGGCAAAAGAATGGCAAATAAAACAAGGCAAGGAATATATATATATATAATTTTGACTGATTCTGGGACAGAGCCTCCTAGCCCCCAAAGAAATGAACCCACTAGGCCTCTCTGCTTCCTTGGAGAGGCCGCCAGCCTGCAATTTCCCGGCTTGCTGCAGCCTCCAGGAGATGCATCACTTCGAGTTAATTTATAAGATCCTGGACAGCCAGAGAGTTCATTTAATTGAAAGATGTAATTATCAGGTGTCGGAGGCGAAGGGCCTCATTAATTTTGCAGACATTCTGTTGACTGAACTGTTCACGTTCTGGTTTTTCCATTCCACATCGAGACTGAGGCTCTGCTTCTTTCGCTTGGTGCCACCACCTCCCCTTGTGAGGAGAGGGCGCCGGTCTGTAATCCAGCACAAAAGCCACAGGGAAGGCCAGCTTCTGTGGAGAACTTGGGTTAGCCAAGAGCTTTTCTAACCCAGGGCTCCCTTGCCATTTTGGGTTTCTAATTTTGCACCCCATGAAAATGGAGGGGGATGTATACATCAGCTAAAATCCACTATCAAGTCAGAACGAGAGTTGCTATTGTTGTTATGCCCCATCAAGTCATTCATGGTGACTGGACGAATGACCAAATCTCCAAAGTGCCTTCTCCTCAGCTGCCCTGTTCATCTCTCGAAAACTGACACCTGCGGGTTCCTTGAGGGTGCCAGTCCATCTTACATTTGGTCTTCCTCTTTCCTGCTGCCTCAGAACTAGAGTAATCCTATTGACTCAATGGGGATTTGGTGAGTTAACCTCTCTGGAAGTTCCACTCATGACGGGCTGACGCTGGTTGTGACTTATTAATGGACTTCAGCCATCACCAAGAGGAACGCACAAGCATTTTGGCATAAGAGTTTCTGGGGTTAATTTATATCCTTTCAAGTTGGCTGATATACTTTGTGAGTTATCCTTAGTTGGGAAAGAGATTCTGTCTGTGAAGAATGAAGTTATGGCCATCCCTTAAGCCTTCTACGTAGCTCAGAATGGGCCTTGCTCTCCAGGGTGATTGCCTGAAACCCTAAGCTGGGTTGGGCCTGGTTTGTACCAAATAAACACCAAGGATTTCCAGACAGGGCTTTAAAAAAGGATCTGATCTGGAACACTGGTTGGTTGGTGGGTGGGTTGTATTTTTATACCATTCATCTACTAGCCATTGGCTACTCTGGGAGGTGTACAACAAAAATGCAACAAGCATCACATAAATAAGAATTGATAAACAAAATGATACAGAATAAAGCTATAATAATATAGCATACTAGTAGACAATTGGCTGCAATAAAATACTTACTAAATAATAAAGGATGACATAAAAACTAAATAAAAAGAATGACTGGCAGGCAAAGGCAGATTAAATATGATGGCATGAAGCATCCCGGAAAGCTTGTTTAAAAAGCCAGGTTTTTAGGAAGATTTGAATATACCTTGTGAGGAGGCCCAGCAGATTTCTGGGGGGAGGAGGGTGTTAGCTGATTCCATAACCGAGGGCCAGCCACCAAGGAACCCTGATTTTTCATTTTGACTTTCCAGATCCCCCCCCTCGAGGTTGGAACCCTGAGAAGCTGGGGCTAGGAGGGGCAAGAGTCTAGGCGGCCACTTGTAACAAACCTTTGAACTGCAGAGCAGAAAGGGTCCCTATGAATCATCCAGTCCAGCCCCAGTCAAGGAGGCCCCATGGGGGAATTGAACCCCCCGACCTCTGGCTCCACAGCCAGAGCCCTCAGCCACTGGGCATTTTCAAGTTGCTGCCAGTATCGGAGTAGATACCACAGTAATCTAGTTCAGTCTAAGTCAGCTCCTTACATTCCTTCCTGATCCTTCGAGTTTTCCAATCAATGTTATGTAGGATCTATAACCCCTGGGGGCTCTAGGGGCCTCACTCTGGCCCTCTTTCGCCTCTTGCTTCCTCCTGCTGCTTCATTCCTAGACGATCTCTTTCTCCCACCCACCCCCACCCACCCCCGAAACCTCCCTGTCGTCATCGGTCTGCTTTGTGGGGAGCCAGCCCTGGATGTATGATTTATTTAGGGCCGGCTTGCCTCGCCTCTCAAGGCCAGCACTCGCTAATCCGTCACCATCCCAGCCTCGGTCGTACACCAACATTAGTTTTAGCTGCATCAGCATGTTTGGCGGCTGAAGAAAGATGCCAGTTGTTAATCACTAGAGCAGCTGCAATTGGGTGCTTGATCAGGTTGCGTGCACTTGCCTGTTTTCTTTCTTTCTTTTCCTTTTGTCTTTGTGTGCGCTGGCTGCTGGGTTCTTTCTCCCCTCCCCTCCTTTCAATATTAAGACACCCTTGTTGACTGGAAAGCTCCTGCTTTCATCCAGCAAAAATATTTATAATTTAACAGAATTGGAGCTAGCCTACTGTGGTTTGGGGCTTGAATGCGTTACAGCTGGAGTTCTGCGTGGTGCAGGTCTCTCTCTCTCTCTCTCTCTCTCTCTCTGTGTGTGTGTGTGTGTGTGTGTGTGTGTGTGTGTGTGTGTGTGTGTGTGTGTGCACGTGCGCACGCATGTTGAATAAGCAACTGGTGCCTTGGAGCCTCTCTGCCCAAAGTGGTGAAGGGGAGGCTACCGCATGCATATACCTGCTGATGTTCCTAAGGCATTATCAGCAGGAGGCCCCAATTCTGCTGTGGCTGAGCACGTCTGGATCTCAGTCTAGGCACAAGACTGTGTTGCCAGCTCTTTTTTTTTTTTCAAAAATGGCAGAATGGAAGGCTATGACTCTAGCAAAGATACACACAAGCTATCCCACCCTTTATCTTGGGTCTGTAGTAGAGATGGGCACGACTTGAAAAAAAAAAAATTCGAGTTGTCGTTAGTCGGGCCGGTTCCGTTTCGGGTCGTTTCCGTTTTTCGCGAAAATTTGCAAAAATTAGTCGGTTCGTTTTTTCGTTTTTTCGTTGTCGTTAGTACTGGTTTGGGGAGGGGGTAGCGGGCTCCTGGAGGGAGCTGCAGGAGTCAGCCAGAGCCACAAGTGACGGACTGGCAGACTCTTTGCACCCGCTGTGTCTCACGTACTTGCATGTAGTGCAAACGGCTAGGGTTAGGCTAGTTACGG